>NC_069430.1:34264716-34401170 GCF_026875155.1 Cherax quadricarinatus | reverse complement strand
TTTTTTTTTTTTTTTTAACAAGTCGGCCATCTCCCACCGAGGCAGGGTGACCGAAAAAGAAAGAAAATCCCCAACAAGAAAATACTTTCATCATCATTCAACACTTTCACCTCACTCACACATAATCACTGTTTTTGCAGAGGTGCTCAGAACACAACAGTTTAGAAGTATATACCTATAAAGATACACAACATATCCCTCCAGACTGCGAATATCCCAAAACCCCTCCTTTAGAGTGCAGGCATTGTACTTCCTGGTTATAAAAATAACCGGTTTCCCTGAATCCCTTCACTAAATATTACCCTGCTCACACTCCAACAGATCGTCAGGTCCCAAATACCATTCGTCTCCATTCACTCCTATCAAACACGTTCGTGCATGCCTCCTGGAAGTCCAAGCCCCTTGCCCACAAAACCTCCCTTACCCCTTCCTTCCAACCCTTTCGAGGACGACCCCTATCCCGCCTTCTCCTAGAGATTTAAATGCTCTCCATGTCATTCTAACTTGATCCATTCTCTCTAAATAACCAAACCACCTAAACAACCCCTCTTCAGCCCTTTGACTAATACTTTTATTAACTCCACACCTTCTCCTAATTTCCACACTCCGAATTTTCTGCATAATATTTACACCACACATTGCCCTTAGACAGGACATCTCCACTGCCTCCAACCGTCTCCTCGCCGCTGCATTCACAACCCAAGCTTCACACCCATAGAGTGTTGGTACTACTATACTTTCACACATTCCCTTCTTTGCCTCCATAGACAACATTTTTTGTCTCCACATATACCACAATGCACAACTCACCTTTTTTCCCTCATCAATTCTATGATTAACCTCATCCTTCATAAATCCATCCGCTGACACGTCAACTCCCAAGTATCTGAAAACATTCACTTCTTCCATACTCCTCCTCCCCAATTTGATATCCAATTTTTCTTTATCTAAATCATTTGATACCCTCATTGCCTTACAATTTTTCTATGTTCACTTTCAACTTTCTACCTTTACAAACACTCACAAACTCATCCACTAACCTTCGCAATTTTTCTTTATAATCTCCCAAAAGTACAGTATCATCAGCAAAAAGCAACTGTGTCAATTCCCATTTTGTACTCGATTCCCCATAATTTAATCCCACCCCTCTCCCGAACACCCTAGCATTTACTTCTTTTTCAACCCCATCTATAAACACATTAAACAACCATGGTGACATTACACATCCCTGTCTAAGACATACTTTTACCGGGAAGTAGTCTCCCCCTCTTCTGCACACCCTAACCTGAGCCTCACTATCCTCATAAAAACTCTTTACAGCATTTAGTAACTTGCCACCTATTCCATATACAGTGGACCCCCACATACCGATTTTAATCCGTGCAAGAGGGGTCATTGGTATGCGAAATAATCGGTATGCGAATGAATTTTCCCCATAAGAAATAATGGAAATCAAATTAATCCGTGCAAGACACCCAAAAGTATGAAAAAAAAAAATTTTACCACATGAAATGTTAATTTTAATACACACAAACTGAAAAAGGCATGCACACTTACATGACACTTACTTTTATTGAAGATCTGGTGATGATTGATGGATGGGAGGAGGGGAGAGAGAGTGTTAGTGTTTAGAAGGGGAATCCCCTTCCATAAGACTTGAGGTGTCGAGTCCCTTTTCTGGGGTTACTTCCCTTCTTCTTTTAATGCCACAAGACCAGCTTTCAGAGTCACTGGACTTCTTTCGCACAACAATCTGTCCATAGTGGCCTGTACCTCTCGTTCCTTTATGACTTCCCTAAAGTGTTTCACAACATTGTCAGTGTACAGGTGCCAACACGGCTTGCAATAGCTGTGTGAGGTGATTTTCATCCATGAAGGTTTGCACTTCAAGCCACTTTGCACAGATTTCCTTAATCTTTGTAGTAGGCAACTTCTTCAATTTCTCTCTCCCCTCCTCTGAACCAGTTTCCTCAGGTCTGGCCTCTTGCTGTTGAAGTTGATCTATCAGCTCATCAGTGGTTAGTTCTTCATTGTCCTCCTCCACCAACTCTTCCACATCCTCCCCACTAACCTCCAACCCCAAGGACTTTCCCAATGCCACAATGATTCCTCAACTGGCATAATCCTCTCAGGGTTAGCCTCAAACCCTTCAAAATCCCTTTTGTCTACACATTCTGGCCACAGTTTCTTCCAAGCAGAGTTCAAGGTCTTCTTAGTCACTCCCTCCCAAGCCTTACCTATAAGGTTTTACACAATTGAGGATATTAAAGTGCTCTCTCCAAAACTCTCTTAGAGTCAGTTGAGTTTCCTGAGGTCACTACAAAGCACCTTTCAAACAGAGCTTTTGTGTACAGTTTTTTTTGAAGTTTGCAATAACCTGCTGGTCCATGGGCTGCAGGAGAGGAGTGGTATTAGGAGGCAAAAACTTGATGTTAATGAATTTCATGTCCCCATAAAGTCGCTCGCCACGTCTGTAGGATGACCAAGGGCATTGTCTAACACCAGAGGCACTTAAGTTCTAATTTCTTTTCAGTTAGGTAATCTTTCACATTGGGGGCAAATGCATGGTGTAACCAGTCATAGAAAAAGTCCCTAGTGACCCATGCCTTACTGTTTGCCCTCCACAGCACACACAAATTCTCCTTGAGGACATTCTTTTGCCTGAACAGTCTGGGAGTTTCAGAGTGATACACTAATAAAGGCTTAACTTTGCAATCACCAGTAGCATTGGAACACATCAACAAAGTAAGCCTGTCTTTCATAGGCTTATGTCCTGGGAGTGCCTTTTCCCTCCTGAGTAATGTAGGTCCTGCTTGGCATTTTCTTCCAAAACAGGCCTGTTTCATCACAATTAAACACTTGTTCAGGTTTCAGTCCTTCAGTCCTCTATGTACTCCTTGAATTCATGCACATATTTTTCAGAGCCGCTTTGTGGTCCGAACTGGCAGCCTCACCATGCCTTATCACACTATGTAATGCCACTACGCTTCTTAAATCTCTCAAACCAACCTTTGCTGGCCTTAAATTCACTCACATCAGCACTAGTTGCAGGCATTTTTTTAATTAAATCCTCATGCAACTTCCTAGCCTTTTCGCTTATGATCGCTTGAGAGACGCTATCTCCTGCTAGCTGTTTTTCATTTATCCACACCAATAAGTCTCTCTCAACATCTTCCATCACTTGCGATCTTTGTTTCGAAAACACAGTTAAACCTTTGGCAAGAACAGCTTCCTTGATTGCCTTTCTGGTGCCCACAATAGTAGCGATGGTTGATTGGGGTTTCTTGTACAACCTGGCCAGGTCGGCGATACGCACTCCACTTTCATACTTATCAATGATCTCTTTCTTCATCTCTATTAGAATTCTCACCCTTATTGCTGTAGGGTTGGCACTAGAAGCTTTCTTGGGGCCCATGGTCACTTATTTTCCAGAAAAAGCACCGAAAACACATTGTATGCTTGGATGTTACCGTGGAGGCTGGCTGGTAAACAATGCCATCGGTGGCACATGTGAGGCTGGCTGAGGGCGCACATTGGACGCGTCTCAGACGAACATCGGTGAGCGGGTTTTTAAGCGGTATGCGAGGCAAAATTTTTGCGATTAAAGCAAGCGGTATGCGGATTAATCGTTATGTGATGCCAACGGTATGCGGAGGTCCACTGTACTTGCAACATCTGCCATATTGCTCCCCCTATCCACTATGATATGCCTTTTCTATATCCACAAATGCAATAAAATCTTCACTACCTTTATTTAAATACTGTTCACATATATGCTTCAATGTAAACACTTGATCTACACATCCCCTACCCACTCTGAAACCTCCTTGCTCATCCGCAATCCTACATTCTGTCTTACCTCTAATTCTTTCAATTATAACCCTACTAAACACTTCTCCTGGTATACCGTAAACTTTTTTCCTCATTATTTTTTACAATCTTTTTTCCTCCCCTTTCTCCCCCTTCCCTTTTATAAAAAGGGGCAACATGCTCCTGCCACCCCCGGGTACCTTCCCCCTTTCAAACATTTTTTTTATTATTTTATCACAGGGCCGTTTCCCCCCAAAGGGCAGGGGGGCCCAAAAAAAGAAAAACTTTCACCATCATTCACTCCATCACTGTCTTGCCAAAAGGGGTGCTTTAACACATTTTTTAAAAAACTGCAACATGAACACCCCCCTTCGAGTGCAGGCACGTACTCCCATCTCCAGGACTCAATCCGGCCGGGCCGGGTTTCCCCCGAATCCCTTCATAATTTTACTTTGCCCACACTCCAACGCACCAAGTATTAAAAACCTTTTGCTCCATTCACCCTACAAACACGCCACCATGCCTGCTGGAAGTCCAAGCCCCTCGCACAAAAACCTCCTTTAACCCCCCCCCCAACCCTTCCTAGGCCGCCCCCTCCCCCGCCTTCCTTCCCTACAGACGATACACCTGAAGTTATTCTTTTTTTCGCTCCATTCTCCCCTACATGTCCAACCACCTCAACAACCCTTCCTCAGCCCTCGGGACAACAGTTTTGGTAACCCGCCCTCCTCCTAACTTAAAAACTAACGAATTCTCTGCATTATATTCAACCACACTTTGGGCCCTCAGACATGACATCTCCACTGCCCCACCCTTTCTCCTCGCGCAACATTCCACCCATGTTCAACCCATATAAGAGCGTTGGTAAAACTATACTCTCATACTTTCCCCTTTTTGCCTCCAAGGACAAAGTTCTCTGTCTCCACAAACCCCTGTGCACCCTAAAATCTTTTTTCCCTCTCAATTCATGTTTCACCTCATCTTTCTAGACCCATCCGCTGACCTCCACTCCCAAATTCTAAATACGTTCACCCCTCCAACTCCTCCCTCCAACTGATATTCAATCTTCATCACAATTTTTTTGTTATCCTCAAAAACCTTTCCCTTTTTCCCTGTATTCCCCTTTTAATTTTCTCTTTTCACACCCTACCAAATCTCCCCCAAATCTCTCAGCTTCTTTTCAGAATCCCCCAAAGGCACAGTGTCATCAGCAAAGAGCACTGTGACAACTCCCACCCTTTGGTGTGATTCTTTATCTTTTAACTCCACGCCTCTTCCCAAAGACCCTCGCTTTTACTTCTCTTACAACCCCATCTATAAATATATTAAACAACCCGGGACATCCACATCCTTGCAAAGGGCCTATTTTAACGGGGAAAAAAATTTTTCCCCCTTTCTACATACCAACTTGACCTCACAATCCCGAAAAAACCTTCATGCTTCATAACCACCTCCACACCATACACTTCAACATCTCCCACATTGCCCCCCCCACCCTGTCAACCCCTTTTTCCCCAAATCCATAAATGCCAAAAAGACCTCTTTAGCCTTACAAATACTGTTCACTTATAGTTTCACTGAAACACCTGGTCCAAAACACCCCCTACCTTTCCCTAAACCCTCCTTGTTCACGCACCTATTCTCCGTCTTACCTTAATTCTTTCAATTAAATTTAACCAACACTTTACCAGTTAACCAACAACTTATCCCCCAAATTTTTGCACTCTCTTTTATCCCCTTTGCCTTTAACAAAGGAACATGCATGCTCTCTTGCCAATCCCAGGACCTTACCCTCTTCCAACATTTATTAAATAATTGAAACCACCCCCCAAAAAACTATATCCCCCCTGTTTTTAACATTTCTATTTTTAACCCTAAATCCCGCTCCCTTACCCCCTTTTTCTTTTTACCTACATTTATTACTACATTTTTAAACAAAAATACCAAAACCACTCCAACACTATATCCCCCCCGCTTTTTAAAAATTTTTTTTTTGTCATGATCCCCAGTTTCCACTGCTTTACCCCCTTTTATTCTACAATGCCTCATCACCTCCCCCCACACATCACACCTCTCTTTTTCACTCCTAAAAGATGGGATACTTCCCCGGGCCCGTGCATGAAAAATTACCTCTTCCCTTCCCCTTTCTTCTTTTGACATTTAAAAAATTCCTCAAAATATTCTTGCCATCTACCCAAAACCTTCAATTTCCCCTCTCAACTCCCCTACCGCTTTTAACTGACAAATCCATTCGTTCTCTGGCTTTCTTAACTGTTTAAACCCTTCCAAAATTTTTTCTTATTTTCATTAAAATTTCTTTCATGCCCTCCCACTCTATCATTGCTCCCTTTTGCACTCTCTCACCACCTCTTCACCCTTTTTTTACTCTCTATAAATCTACTTCCTTATAAAACTTTTGCTTTTTAAAAACCTCCATAAGGAACTTTTCCTTTTTTTACACCCTTTACTTCATCATTTCCCCCAAAACACTCTCCTTTTTCCCCCCCTGTACCCCCCCCCTATAACCACAAACTTCTCCCCACATTCTAAATTTTCATTTTTAAAAATATTTCCCAACCCCCTTTAAACCCCCCCCCCCCCCCTACTCAACTTGCACCACCCACTTTCTGCCAATAGTTCTTAATCTCACCCCAACTTCCCCCCCTCCCAAGTTTATACCTTTCACCTCCTTCTTGCTTTTTGTTGCCATTTTCCTCTTTTCCCCATCTACCTCTTTCTCTTACGTAGCTCAAAAATAATGAGCATATATCAGTTGCCCCTCTTAAAGTGTACATCCTGGAGCCTACCCTCAACCTTTTTCCACCAATACAAATCTAACAAACTACTTTCATTACGGCATATCTACCTTGTATATTTATTTATCCTCTTCTTTAAAAACGTATTTAAAAATTTCCAAACCTCTTTTTTACACATGCTCAATTTCAGGATCCCCCATTTTCATTTTTCCCCGGCACCCCAAATTTACCTAATACTCCCCCCACAACTTTTTTTTCCACTTTTTGCATTGAAATTTTCCCCAAACCCCCATTACTCCACACTTGGTTCAAAAACCCCCCCAGTTCACCCTCAACATTTTTTTCAAAAAACTCTCTCTCCTCCTCCCTTCCTCTTCTCCAGGTGCATATACCTTACATAACCCCCCTTTTACATCCAACCTTTATTTTACTCCACATAATCCTTGAATTAAACATTTATAGCCCTCTTTCCTGCCCAAAATTACCTTCAACATTTTTCTACTCCTTCTTTTGCTCTAACCTTTTTTAAACCCCTACCTAATCCCATTTATTTTCCCCTCCACTGAAACTCTCCCACCCCCTTTACTTTGTTTTACTTAAAGCCAGGACTCCAGCCTCTTCTCATTTATAACATCCCCCAATCAAAATCTTTCTTATCATTTGCACAAAACCATGCAATTTTAGACTTCCCCTTGACAATTTTCTTCTTCCAGTTCCAATTCAAAGGCATACAGCCCCTTAATCAAAACTACTGAATATACGAGCACAATATATATTTTTTACACTTCAACCTTTCCTACATAGGGAGTAGAACTCCCCCCCCCCCCCCCACCCAAAGAAAGGAAAAATACACCTAAATAAATTTAATAAAAAAGTACCTATACGGTTGAGGGATCTGTTGGAACAAGTTTATGAATGGGGCAAAAAAAAAGGGATTACCAAATAAAAGAGTCAGGAATAGCAATACCAGGACTTTCATATGGGTCAGACATAAGCTTTGAAAAATTGCCAGAGGAAGTGATCAGAGGCATGGGGATGTCGTGTCGAGAACAACTGTCATGTAAATCCACAGACCAAAGCAGATATAAAAAGAAAAAAGGCAATGTGGAGTCACCAGGAATATAATTCAGACATTAGGAAGGGATTCTCAAGATAGTTTGTAAATGTAACGAGGATGAAGGGAGACAGGCTGATAAAGGGTGTATAAATCTGAGGTAGGAGGTAGGGGTTATCCCAGGAATTGTTGGAGGTATGGGGTTAAAAGAGACTGAGTCTCAGGGGCTTGAGCATCCAATAAGGTTGTGTGAGCATGCTAGATAGGAGTGAATAGAGAAGTGTATTTTAACAGATGTGCTGCTGAACAGTGAACAAGGTTAAGTTTTATGAAGGGATTTAGGGAAACTGGTTAGCCTGACTTGAGCCCTATAGGTGAGCAAGGTATTTCTTATACTCTAAAGGAGAGGTGAGGATGTTGCAGTTGTAAGTGAAATGTGATGTCAGCACACTTCTGGAATGCCAGACGTGTACTGATACAGTTCAGAAGCCCCTCTAAACTGCAAATATTCCCAACCCTTCTTCAGAGTGCAGGCACTGTACTTCCCACCTCCAGGACTCAATTTGCCTAACCAGTTTCCCTGAATCCCTTCACAAATGTTATCTTGCTTACACTCCAACAGCTCAACTCCCAAAAATCATTTTCTTCCACTCGCTCTTATCTAGCACACACACACACACACACCTGTTGGATGTCCAAGCCCCTCACACACAGATCATCCTTTACTGCCTCCCTCCCATCTTTCCTAGGGCTACTCCTACCCTACCTTTCCTCCATTACAGAGTTATACACCCTACACAAAAAAACTGCAAACAGGAGAAAGAAGATTACGACTAGTCAGTGGTCCGAATCGGACTGAAACATTGTCATAAGCTTCTTTCTCCTATGTGCGGGATATCTGTGTTTTGTTCCAGTCATGGCATTGTGCCTTTTTCTTCTTCATATACCCTCCAAGTCATAATATTTTGCTCCATCCTCTCTCAAAACCCGAACCACCTCAATAACCCCCTCTCAGTCCTCTGTGTAATACTTTAAGTTACCCTTTACTTTCGTGGGAAAATTTATGGAATCAATAATTGCCGAAGCAATTCGTAGCCATCTTGACACGCACAGATTGATTAATGAATCTCAACACGGTTTTACAAAGGGGTGTTCCTGGCTTACAAATTTACTAACTATTTTCACAAAGGTGTTTGAGGAGGTAGATCATGGTAATGAATATGATATAGTGTATATGGACTTCAGTAAGGCTTTCGATTGAATTCCACATCAGAAGCTATTGAGGAAACTTAAGGCATGTGGAACAGAAGGAGAAATTTTTTCCTGGGTAGAGGCATGGCTGACAAATAGACAGCAGAGAGTTTGCATAAATGGGGAGAAATCAGAATGGGGGCACGTCACAAGCGGTGTTCCTCAGGGGTCAGTGTTGGGCCTGTTGTTGTTCACAATTTACATAAACGACATAGATGAGGGAATAAACAGCGACATAAGCAAATTTGCTGATGACACCAAAATAGGCCGTCCAATTCATTCTAATGAGGACATTAGAGCATTCCAGGATGATTTGAATAGACTGACACAATGGTCGGAGAAGTGGCAGATACAGTTTAATATTGACAAATGCAAAGTTCTAAATGTTGGACAGTTAAATAACCATGCCACATATAAGCTAAATAATGTAGATCTTAATACTACTGATTGCAAAAAGGATTTAGGAGTTCTAGTTAGCAGTAATCTAAAACCAAGACAACAGTGCATTAGTGTTCGCAATAAAGCTAACAGAATTCTTGCTTTCATATCTAGAAGTATAAATAATAGAAGTCCTCAGATTGTTCTTCAACTCTATATATCCTTGGTTAGGCCTCATTTAGACTATGCTGCTCAGTTCTGGTCACCGTATTACAGAATGGATATAAATGCTCTGGAAAACGTACAGAGGAGGATGACAAAGATGATCCCATGTATCAGAAATCTTCCCTATGAGGATAGACTGAGGGCCCTGAATCTGCACTCTCTCAAAAGGCGTAGAATTAGGGGGGATATGATCGAGGTGTATAAATGGAAAACAGGAATAAATAAAGGGGATGTAAATAGCGTGCTGAAAATTTCAAGCCAAGACAGGACTCGCAGCAATGGTTTCAAGTTGGAAAAATTCAGATTCTGGAAGGATATAGGAAAGCACTGGTTTGGTAATAGAGTTGTGGATGAGTGGAACAAACTCACGAGTACAGTTATTCAGGCTAAAACGTTGTGAAGTTTTAAAAATAGGTTAGAGAAATACATGAGTGGGTGGGTGAGAGTTGGACCTGACTAGCTTGTGCTCCTGGGTCTGGTGCTGTGCTCCTTCCTTGAGTGAAGGTGACCAGACTGGGCGGGTCATTGCGCTTATCCGGGGGGGGGGGGGTTCATTTATCTATTCCGGAGGGGGGGGGATGGACCTGCTCCGCATGGGTCAGTAGGTCTGTTGCAGTGTTCCTTCTTTCTGATGTTCTTAATACACCACCCACCGTTTTCCCCTCATCAATTATATGGATCACCTCATCATTCAAAGACTCAGCCACTCCCAAATATCTAAACACCTTCACTTCCTCCATATTCCCTCCTTCCACTCTGATACCCAATCTGTGATTACCTATATTGTTTCCCTTCATCACCTTCCCTATTTTTATGTTCACTTTTAATTTTTCATTCTTTTACATTTTCCCCCCCAATTCATCCCCCTAACCTTTGCAGCTTTTCTTCAGAACCCCCCAAAATCAACCGGGGTTGTGTGTTTTTGTGGGGGAGGGGCCCCCACAAAAACACCGGCGACCAGACTTGCACCAGAGGAGTGGGGCCCGGCCGGGCTCTGGAACAAGATCTAAAAAATCATCAAAGGTATATCAAAGGGAAAAGGGTTTTAAAGCAAAATGTCATCAGCAAAAAGTAACTGTATAAACCCCCTTTTTGTGTAAATTTTTATTTTTAATCCACACCTCTCCCAAAACCCTAGCATTACAATATTTAAAAAAACCTTTTAATAAAAAGGGAGTTAGTTTCTAGTTAAAGTAGGTCTTAGCAGGGATGTTAATGTCACCAGGGTTTTATTTAATTTTTAGATAGGGAAGCTGTGTTTGTGTATGGGCAAGGAGGAAAAACATCTTTAGGAGTGGGAAGAGCCGTTGTGGTGTGGGGGAAGTTGTGGGGCATAGGTAAAAATGAAAGGGGGGAGGCAGCCGGGATTGATGGATAAAAAAAGAAATGAAAAAGCAGGTGGGGATCTATTTTTGGAGGGGTTTGGTGAAATTTTTTAAATAAATGTATGGAAAAAGGGTAAGGTACCTGGGATTGGGAGGCATGCATATTTCCCTTTGTAAAAACAAAGGGGATAAAGAGAGTGAAAAAAATTTTGGGGGGGATAATTTGTTGAGTATACCTGGTAAAGGTATGGTAGAGTTATTTTAAAAGAATTAAGAGTAAGAGGGAGAAATAGGATAGCAGATAACAAGGGGGCTTGGGAAAGGTAGGGGGGGTGTGGACAGGTGTTTACAGTGAACATATAAGTGAACAGTTTTTAAATAAGGCAAAAAGGGGTCTTTGTGGCTTTTATGGATTTGGAAAAGGCGTATGACAGGGGGATAGGGCGGCAAGTGGAATGTTGCAAGTGTATGGTGTGGGAGGTAGGTTATGAAAGCATGAAGATTTTTACGAGGATAGTGGGGTCAATTTAGAGTATGTGGGAAAAGGGGGAAAATTTTTTTTCCCCGTAAAAGTGGGCCTTAGACAAGGTGTGTATGTCACCGGGTTTTGTTTAATATTTTTATAGATGGGGTTTGAAAGAGAAGTAAATCGGGGGGTCTTGCAAGAGGCATGGAGTAAAAGATAAAAATCACAACAAATGGGGTTGTCACAGCGCTTTTGCTGATGACACGTGCTTTTGGGGAATTCAAAAGGAGTTGCAGAGTTTGGGTGGATAAATTTTGGTGGGGTGTGCAAAAGAAAAAAAATTAAAGGTAAATACGGGAAAGAGTAAGGTTATAGGATAAAAAGATTAGGTGTTGAAAGGGATTGGATATCAAAATTGGAGGGAGTATGGAGGAGGTGAACGTTTTAGTATTTGGAGTGGCGTTTGTAGCGGATGGGTCTAAGGGAAAGTGGGTGAATCATAGAATTTGATGAGGGGGAAAAAGGGTGGTGGTGCAACTTAGGGAGTCTGTGGAGACAAAGAACTTTGTCCTTTGGAGCGTTTTAAAAACAACGTCTTATATGGGTTGTTGGGAGGTGGGTAAAATTGAATGTTTTTTTGCAGCGAGGAGAAGGTGGAGGCGTGGAGATGTCACGTTGAGGGCAATGTGTGGTTTGTGAATATAATGCAGAGAATTTTTAGTTTGGAATTTTTGGAGGAGGTGCGGGTTCCCCAAAAACTGTTGTCCAGAGGGGAAAAGGGTTTTTGAGGTGGCCGGCATGTAGGGGAGAATGGAGCGAAACAGAATGACTTAGAGGGTTCGTCTTTTAGTAAAGGAGGGGGGCAGGGGCGGCCCCAAAATTGGAGGGAGGGGTAAAGGAGGTTTTGGTCGGGGGGCCCGGGCTTCCGCGGGCACAAAGGCATTTTTGAAAAATAACAATTTTTTTTTTAATACTTGCGTGTTTGGGAGGTGACAAAGTCCCTTTTATAAGGGACAAAACCGGAATTGAGTGGGAGATGGGAAAAGAAAGGTGCCTTGAAAGGGGGGGGAATGTTCATTTAAAAAACTTAGGTAAAAAAAAATTGGCAAGCGTGATAGTAATGTGGTAAATTTTTTTTTTTTGGGGCCACCCCTTTTAATCCCCAGTTGATAATAAAAAAAAATAAATAAATGGAAAAAAAAAAATAAAGCTGGATGTTGGGGAAAGGGGTGGGATTTTTGGGGAATCAAATATAAATGAAATGGGCAAAAATTGCTTTTTGCTGATGATATTGTTTTGGGGTTCTTAAGAGAAAAAAATTTCGGGCGTATTTTTGGGGGGGGTAAAAGGAAATTGAAAATGCTAAAGTGGGGGCAAAAACCCGTCAACACGCGAAAAAAAAGTAACCCCTGGGGGGGGAATGGTAGGAATAATTTCAAAAGGGTCCCTAAAGGTGGGGGCCTATCGGGCAGGTAATTTTTTTTTAAAATGCCGCCCCTAGGAGGTCAGACTGTACTTAAGGGGGAAGCACAGCCCCAACCCTATAGCACAAGCTAGTCAGGTCTAACTACATCCCCCCACACCCACTCATGTATTTACCCAACCTTTTTTTAAAAATACACAACTTTTAGCTTCATGAGTGTACTCGGGAGTTTTTTCCCACTCATAAAAATTCAATTCCAAACCGTGCTTTCTTATTCCTTCCTGATCTGAATTTTTCCAAATTTAAACCATTGTGCAAGTCCTGTCTTGTTAGATATTTTTAGATGCTATTTAACCCCCCTTTATTAATTCCGTTTTTCCACTTTACACCTCAATATATCCTCCCTAATTTTATGCCTTTCTAGAGAAAATAGATCAGGGGCCCCCATTTATCCCCAAGGGAAAATTTCTGATCATGGGATCAAATTTTTCATCCTCCTTTGTACTTCTCCAGTGCATTTTTATCCACTTAAAACGGTGAACGAAACTGGCAACGTAATCTAAACGGGCCAACCAAAAATGTATAGAGTTTTAAGAACAACCAGGACTTCTTTTTTATACTTTTTTGCTATGAACCCAAAGGGTTCTGCACTTTTTTGCAAACACTAAGCATGTTTTTTCTTGGTTTTTGATTATGATCCCAGAACTCCTAAATCCCTTTTTGCAATCATAATATTAAGGTTACTTATTTAGTTTATATGTGCCAGGTTATTTTTCCCATCCCCAAATTTTGAACTTTGTTTGTCTATATTAAATGCATCTGCCACTTCTCCGACCACTGCTCGTCTATTCAAAACTCCCTGGAGTGCTCTAATTGTCCTCATTAGAAAGAAGGACGGCCTTTTTGGGGTTTTCACAAATTTGCTTTGTCACTTTTTTTCCCCATCTATGTCGTTTATTAGATTGTGAATAACAAGGGGCCCAACCTGATCCCGTGGAACCCCCGTTGTGGGCCCCCCCTTTGATTTCTCCCCCCTTTATGCAAACTCTCTGCTGCCCATTGTCAACCATGCCTCTACCCAGGAAAAAAATTTTTTTCCTCCTATTCCTGTCCCTAAGTTTCCCCAAAGCTTCTGAGTGGAACTCTATCAAAAGCCTTACTGAAATCCTATACACAAATTTTTTTTCAATACAGGAAGGGGCCCCCCTTTTCGGTGGTTAGGTTCCAGGCTACCCCCGTAAAAAGGGAAACCGCCGGGAAAATGGAACACCCTTTTCCATTACAAATGCATACAAAAATAGATAACAATTTACACTAAATTTATAAGAACCAGCATCAAAAAAAAAATAAAAAAGTAAAAACACACTAGTGCACTCATACTTACCTTAAAATATTTATAGTCTTAAACTGGGTGAGACAAATATATTTATTTAAAAAATAAGTGGGGGTAGATGGTAGAGCCAGGGTACCAAAACCCGGCCACCCCAAAACCCAACATACAATTCTATGATATTTAAGCATCCCCGAGGATTTAAAAGTTATAAGTTCACTATTATTACCTTTAAAATATGGGGAGATGAGTATATTTATTTTAAAAAACAAAGGTGGTATGTATGGTAGTCAGCCGGGCTACCACCAGGGCCCAAACCCCCCTACACAAATATTCTATTACATTTAAGCATCCCAGAGCGATAAAATGTATATCTTCACTCATTACTTACCTTTAAAAAATTTGTAGTCTTAATGTGGGCAGGAGTAAGTAAAAAGAAAAAACGAAAAATGAGAGAGAGAAAGAATGGTGCATGAGAGAGGACGGCGCAGAGTTAGTAAAAAAACCGGGGAGGAAATTTTGAAACGAAGTGTAAACGTCTGGTTTGTGTACAAATTTTGTGTACAGGTTGTCTTACATTGAAACGGTAAAATAAATAAAGAAGAACACTCCTTTCATGAACATCATTTTGAAAAGAAAGGTGCCTGAGTGAAGGGAATGGAAATAATAAAAATAAGTAAGTAAATTTATTCAGGTATCACAAATACAGTTACATAGAATATCATCATAGCAGCATGTGGTAAAAAACTAGGATAACCCCAAAAAAATCAGACAGAGGCTTATTTCCATTGGGGTCCTTTTACCCATTATTTTAATATAAGTCATTTTGACTTTTTTTGGGTTATCCTAGGTTTTTAACTAGTTTTTGTATATAATCTAGTAACTGATTTGTGTTCCGAAAAAATTACATCGAAAGGGAATAATTTTCTACAGTTACCCCCAGTAAACATTTTCTTTTATGTTTGATTTTGAGAAATTTTATGCTTACACCTTTTACAAGTTATCTGGCACCACATTCATATTTATGTTTATTTATTCTATTTTAGGGTTTTTTATTTTTCATCTTTTTTGTTATGATCGTGTTTATTATATAATTTTGAAAAAAAAATTAGGATGGATTAATGAAAAAAGTGTATATTAACGTAATATCAACATTTAATGAGACTCGGGAATTAATTTTTATTAGCATTTTAATAGGCGTCACTTGTGCAAGTGTCTGCTCCCCATCTCATATTTTTTTTTTTATTCTATTGTAGGGTGTATTTATATCTTTTTATGTTATGTATTTTTATTTTATTTAATTTGAAAAAATATCATAATGGATTAAAGAAAAGTGTATTTAACGAATATACGACTTTAATGTCGATGATTATTTTATCATTTAAAAAAAAAATATAACCCCTTATGAAATTTTTTTGTTACCCCCACCAAAGTTGAATTTATTTAAAATACATTATCTGTAAATTATCAGGATTTTAAAATTTGGGAAAAAATTTTAAAAAATTTGAAATTTTGGAATTTTCCAGACAAAAAAAGGAGAAATTTCTTATGGTCAGAAAAAATTAAACAAACAAGGGGGGGCGGGTGCCATTAAAATAAAGGGTGGGGGGGCCGATACGAAGTTTTGGCATAAAAAGGGCATTTCCTCTAGGGAACACCGTAAAGGGGGGGCCCCCCTTAAAATTTTCTCCCAATTTATTTAAAAATTAGAAATTCTTTTGCAGGGGAAATCCTTTGTAAAAAAGGTAATTATTAATTTTAGCTTTCAAGTTTGGTATGAAGCTTGGCAATTTTGTTTAATTTTAAGGGGTAAGGCATTTCTTATTTGAACTAAGGACCCTTTCCCCCCCTTGTAAAAGTAAATATTCATTTGAAAATTTTTCCTTATAAATGAGGTGGAATGTGAAAAATTAGATTCACCAGCGTGGTTTATTTTAAAAAAAATTTTACAAAAAAATGCATGGGCCCGAGGATTTTTAGAAAAAATTTCCATGAAAACAAGAAGGGGAATTCGGAATAGGGCCAACACTCTAATATTGGGTGAAAATTTTGAATGGGCCGCAAAACTAAGGAGGGGGATGTCGGTTTAAGGGAATGAGTGGGTTTTATTTCAAAATTTTAATGTGGGGAAAAAATTAGGAGGTTGGGGTTTTTTTTTTTTTAAATCGGGTTACAAAGGGGGGGAAAAAAAGAAAAAAAATAAAAGAAAAAAAATTTTAAAAATTAAATTTACCCCAAAAAATTATCACTGCTTTGCAGAGGGCCGAATTTAAACAGTTTTGAAACTTTTACATTGGATAAAAATACCTCAAACGCCATATAAACCCCCTTTTAAAAAGGGGGCCCCTTTTACTTCCCATTTCCAGGACTCAAGTCCGACTATATGAAAATAACCGGTTTCCCTGAATCCCTTCACTAAATATTACCCTGCTCACACTCCAACAGATCGTCAGGTCCCAAGTATCATTCGTCTCCATTCACTCCTATCTAACACGCTCATGCACGCTTGCTGGAAGTCCAAGCCCCTTGCCCACAAAACCTCCTTTACCCCCTCTTTCCAACCCTTTCGAGGACAACCCCTACCCCTCCTTCCTTCCCCTATAGATTTATATGCTTTCCATGTCATTCTACTTTGATCCATTCTCTCTAAATGACCAAACCACCTCAACAACCCCTCTTCAGCCCTCTTGACTAATGCTTTTATTAACTCCACACCTTCTCCTAATTTCCACACTCCGAATTTTCTGCATAATATTTACACCACACATTGCCCTTAGACAGGACATCTCCACTGCTTCCAACCGTCTCCTCGCTGCTGCATTTACCACCCAAGCTTCACATCCATATAAGAGTGTTGGTACTACTATACTTTCATACATTCCCTTCTTTGCCTCCATTGATAACGTTTTTTGACTCCACATATACCTCATCGCACCACTCACCTTTTTTCCCTCATCAATTCTATGATTACCTCATCCTTCATAAATCCATCCGCCGACACGTCAACTCCCAAGTATCTGAAAACATTCACTTCTTCCATACTCCTCCTCCCCAATTTTATATCCAATTTTTCTTTATCTAAATCATTTGATACCCTCATCACCTTACTCTTTTCTATGTTCACTTTCAACTTTCTACCTTTACACACATTCTCAAACTCATCCACTAACCTTTGCAATTTTTCTTTAGACTCTCCCATAAGCACAGTATCATCAGCAAAAAGTAACTGTGTCACTTCCCATTTTGAATTTGATTCCCATAATTTAATCCCACCCCTCTCCCGAACACCCTAGCATTTACTTCTTTTACAACCCCATCTATAAATATATTAAACAACCATGGTGACATTACACATCCCTGTCTAAGACCTACTTTTACTGGGAAGTATTCTCCCTCTCTTCTACATACCCTAACCTGAGCCTCACTATCCTCATAAAAGCTCTTTACAGCATTTAGTAACTTACCACCTATTCCATATACTTGCAACATCTGCCACATTGCTCCTCTATCCACTCTATCATATGCCTTTTCTAAATCCATAAATGCAATAAAAACTTCCCTACCTTTATCTAAATACTGTTCACATATATGCTTCAATGTAAACACTTGATCTACACATCCCCTACCCACTCTGAAGCCTCCCTGCTCATCCGCAATCCTACATTCTGTCTTACCTCTAATTCTTTCAATTATAACCCTACCGTATACTTTTCCTGGTATACTCAGTAAACTTATTCCTCTATAATTTTTACAATCTCTTTTGTCCCCTTTCCCTTTATATAAAGGGACTATACATGTTCTCTGCCAATCCCTAGGTACCTTCCCCTCTTTCATACATTTATTAAACAAAAGTACCAACCACTCCAACACTATATCCCCCCTGCTTTTAACATTTCTGTCATGATCGCATCAGTTCCAGCTGCTTTACCCCCTTTCATTCTACGTAATGCCTCATGTACCTCCACCACACTTACATTCTGCTCTTCTTCACTCCCAAAAGATGGTATACCTCCCTGGCCAGTGCATGAAATTACCACCTCCCTTTCTTCCTCAACATTTAAAAGTTCCTCAAAATATTCTTGCCATCTACCTAATACGTCCCTCTCCCCATCTACTAACTCCCCTACTCTGTAGGGTTTGATCATTCAGAGGATGGAGCAAAATAGGATGACTTCGAGGGTGTATAAATCTGTAGTGGAGAGGAGTAGGGGTAGGGGTCGTCCTAGGAAAGGATGGAGGGAGGAGGTAAGAGGTTTTGTGTGCAAGGAGCCTGGACATGCAGCAGGCATGTGTGAGTGTGTTAAGAGAGGAGTGAATCGAGACTAATGGTTCTGGGACCTGACAATCTGTTGGAGTGTGAGCAGGGTAATATTTTGTGACGGGATTCAGAGAAACCAGTTAGCCAGACTCGAGTCCTGGAGGTGAAAAGTACAATGCCTGGACTTTAAAGGAGGGGTTTGGGATATTTGCTGTTTGGAGTGACATCTAAGCTGTCATATCTGGGTACCTCTGCAAAGAGTGATTATGTGCGAATGATGGTGAAAGTGTTGAATGATGGTAAAAGTGTTTCTTTCTTATATGGGTAACCCTGCCTTGGTGAGAGATGGCCAATGTGTTAAGGAAAAAAAAACAGCAGGCATGTGTGAGCACGTTAGGAGTGGAGACGAATCGTTTTTGGGACCTGACGATCTGTCGGAGTGTGAGCAGGGTAATATTTTATGAAGGGATTCAGGGAAACCAGTTAGCCAGACTCGAGTCCTGGAGGTGAAAAGTACAATGCCTGAACTTTAAAGGAGGGGTTTAGGATATTTGCTATTTAGGGTGACATATAAACTGTTGTATCTGAGTGCCTCTGCAAAGACAATGATAGTGTGAATGACGATTTTTTTTTTTTTTGGGGGGGGGGATCACCCTGCCTCAGCGGGAGACAGCCAGTACATTAAAAAAAAAAAAAAAAAAAAAGCAATAATAAATGTAAAAATCTAAATAAGTGGGGGAAAATAGATTACGGCAAAGGGAAAACATTATTTAGCCAATGATCCATCACTCCTGTATTTCAAAAACAAACTTTAGTTTGGCTGTGTCGATAATGCTACATTCTCACCTTAACACAGTCACTAAATATTTATGTTATGGAACAGTTATGATGCAGGCAAGTAAACTAACCCTGGAGGAAGAGGTTCTTCTTGACTACTCGCAGCATTAGCTTGACCAGTAACGTTGCTGCCTCCAGTCGATGTTGAACTGGCACCTCCATTACTACTATTTCCTCCACTTCCACCACTGACTGGAGTTGCATTATTACTACCGTCTGTAAGTTATTATTAAATATGTGTAAAAAATTGAAATCTAAAACAAAAATAAATATATAAAACAAGAGACACACATACATGGACACAGGACGTGACATTTCAGGAGACTGACGATGAAAAAAAAAAAAAAAAGGCATGAAGAGATACATAGACACAGAGCAGGCATCTGATACGAAAAATTGACTTGGCTGGAGCACTAAGTTTTGAATGCTTAGTAAAAGTTGGAATGGGGAAAGAACTGGAGAAAGAAATCAACAAGAAACTAGATTACAGGAGGAAAGACTATGAAAGAATGAGAAATTATTTTAACTCGTAAACAGTCCAAACGTTGATCAATGTTCTCTTGCCCACCGACCTGAATATTTTGAAAAAAAAAAAACAAAAAAAAATAATTGTTTTTTGACATAGAAATCAAGGGTGCATTTTTTCTAAGTGTTATAGGATAAAAAAAATTTTAGGGCCAGTATTTACTGAGATATGAGGCCGTGAAGTTCGCACTGGATTCTCACCTGACGGCAACATCAAGTCCTGCCGCTTGCAGAAGTGTTGCCGATATACCTTTTTTCTCATTTTTACATTATTTTATATAATATTTATGTTCTGATAATTACAAATTATAGTAGTTCTTGGGATTTCATAGCCAATCTTTGTTCTGACACTAACATTAGGCACTGAAATTGTACTCAAACAGTTACAAACACAATGACAGGTGAACATTTACACCTGCCTTGGTCATTTACTATTGTCTAGGTATATATTCAAAGTATTTATAGGTCCCAGCAATGTTTTGGATATTTTTCTTTTTTATTATCACACTGGCCGATTCCCACCAAGGCAGGGTGGCCCGAAAAAGAAAAACTTTCACCATCATTCACTCCATCACTGTCTTGCCAGAAGGGTGCTTTACACTACAGTTTTTAAACTGCAACATTAACACCCCTCCTTCAGAGTGCAGGCACTGTACTTCCCATCTCCAGGACTCAAGTCCGGCCTGCCGGTTTCCCTGAACCCCTTCATAAATGTTACTTTGCTCACACTCCAACAGCACGTCAAGTATTAAAAACCATTCGTCTCCATTCACTCCTATCAAACACGCTCACGCACGCTTGCTGGAAGTCCAAGCCCCTCGCACACAAAACCTCCTTTACCCCCCTCCCTCCAACCTTTCCTAGGCTGACCCCTACCCCACCTTCCTTCCACTACAGACTGATACACTCTTGAAGTCATTCTGTTTCGCTCCATTCTCTCTACATGTCCGAACCACCTCAACAACCCTTCCTCAGCCCTCTGGACAACAGTTTTGGTAATCCCGCACCTCCTCCTAACTTCCAAAATACGAATTCTCTGCATTATATTCACACCACACATTGCCCTCAGACATGACATCTCCACTGCCTCCAGCCTTCTCCTCGCTGCAACATTCATCACCCATGCTTCACACCCATATAAGAGCGTTGGTAAAACTATACTCTCATACATTCCCCTCTTTGCCTCCAAGGACAAAGTTTCTTTGTCTCCACAGACTCCTAAGTGCACCACTCACCCTTTTCCCCTCATCAATTCTATGAATCACCTCATCCTTCATAGACCCATCCGCTGACACGTCCACTCCCAAATATCTGAATACATTCACCTCCTCCATACTCTCTCCCTCCAATCTGATATCCAATCTTTCATCACCTAATATTTTTGTTATCCTCATAACCTTACTCTTTCCTGTATTCACTTTTAATTTTCTTCTTTTTTCAAACCCTACCAATTCATCCACCAATCTCTGCAACTTCTCTTCAGAAAAAACCCAGGACCAGTGTCATCAGCAAAGAGCAACTGTAGAACTCCCACTTTTGTTGATTCTTTATCTTTTAACCCACGCCTTTTCCAAAACCCTCGCATTTACTTCTTACAACCCCTCATAAATTATTAAACAACCAGGGGACATCACACATCTTGTTTTAAGGCCTATTTTAGGGGAAATAATTTCCCTCTTTCCTATTACTCAAAACTTGAGCCTCACTATCCTCGTAAAAACCCTTCACTGCTTTCAGTAACCTACCTCCTACACCATACACCTGAAACACTCCCCACATTCCCCCCCTATCCCCCCTTCAACGCCTTTTCCAAACCCTAAATGCCACAAAGACCTCTTTACCCTTATCTAAAAGTTCATTTATGTTTCACTGTAAACCCCCGGGCCCCACCACCCCCTCCCTTTCCAAAAGCCTCCGTGTTCACCCCTGCTACCCTTTCTCCGTCTTACTTTAATTCTTTAATAAAAACTCTACCATACTTTTAACCAGGTTACTCAACAGACTTATCCCCTATCTTTTTCCCCTCTCTTTTGCCCCCTTTGCCTTTATACAAAGGAATATGCATGCTCTCTGCCAATCCTAGGTACCTTACCCTCTTCCTTACATTTATTAAAAATTGCCCCAAACCACTAAAAAAACTATATCCCCACCTGCTTTTAACATTTTATTTTTACCCTATCAACCCGGCTCCCTTTACCCCCTTTCATTTTACCTACTGCCTCACGAATTTCCCCACACTCACAACGGGCTTTTCCCTCACTCCTACAAGATGTTATTCCCCCTTTTCCCTATCACGAAATCACAGTTCCCCCTATCTTCATCAACATTTAACAATTCCCAAAATATTCCCTCCATTTTTCCCAAATCCCTCTAACTCTCCATTTAATAACTCCTCTCCTAATTTTTAACGACAAATCCATTTGTTCTCTAGGCTTCCTTAATTGTTAATCTCACCCCAAAACTTTTTCTTATTTCAACAAAATTTGTTGATAACATCTCACCCCCCTACTCATTTGCTCTTTTTTATATTGCTTCACCACTCTCTTAACCTCTCTCTTTTTCTCCCCTTTCTTCACCCCCTTGATCACTTCTACTTTGTTAAAAAATTTTCATATGCAACTTTTTTTCCCTTACCTTTTCTTTTTCACCATATTCCACCAAACGCTCCCCTTCCTCCCCCACCCACTTTCCTGTAACCACAAACTTTGCTGAAACTCTAAACTCATTTTTTTAAAACCCCCCATCTCTTCGACCCCCTTGCCTATGCTCTCATTAGCCCTTATCCTCCAATAGTGTTTAATCTTTCCCTAATGCCCCCTCTTTTTTGTTTATAAACCTTTTACCCCCTCTTTTTCCCGATGCTTCTTTCTCCTTGTATCCCATCTACCTTTTAATCTCAGTGTAGCAAAAATAGAAAGTGACTGATATACTTTGGCCCCCTATAAACAGTACACCCAAATCTACTAAAAATCTTTTATCTACCAATACATAATCCAACAAAACTGTCATTTCGCCCTCCCAAAATCTTGTATACTTATTTATCCTCTTTTTCTTTTAAAAAAAAGTATTGCCCATTACTAAAACCCCCTTTTTTTACAAAGTTCAATCAAAGGGCTCCCATTATCATTTTTCCCCGGCACCCCAAACTTACCTACCACACCCTCCTAAAAAGTTTTCCCACTTTGCTTTACGTCCCCTACCACAATTTCTCTCTCACTTTGGTTCAAAGGTCCCTATACATTCCTTTAAAATCTCCCAAAATCTCCTTTTCTCCTCTGCATTCCCTCTTTTCAAGGGGGATACAGCTTATTTTGACCCACTTCCCGCATCCAACCTTTTTCTTTAATCCCCATAATTTTTGCATTTTCACATTCATATTCTCTGGTATAGGTTGGAGCAGCAACCCCCGGGGGAAATCTACCGTCCTGCCCAAAGACTGTGAAAAAAAACCTGTAACTGTTTTTTTCATATGGTAGGATTGCTGGTTTCTTTTTTTTGTCTCATAAACACGCTTGATAACAGGGATATCTTGTACCCTATTTAAATTTGGTCCACTTTACAGACACGCACATGCATATATTATATATCCCAACATCTAGGTTTTTCCCTTTTTCAAAATGGGCTTTTGTTTTTTTTTATTTCTTCTATTGTCCTTTGGGGAAGGGGGGAAAAAAGAATCTTTCCTCCGTAAGCCATGCTTTTGTCGTATGAGGGACTAAAATCCCGGGAGCAATGGGCTTTTAAACCCCCTTTCCGGGTTATACATTTACTAAAAAAAAAGAAGAAGAAAAATTTTTAAAAAAATTGGGAATCCCTTAAATGTGCGGGGATTTTGTGGGGGATGACAACAAAGATGATTGCTGATGTTATGAATGAAAAAATTTGGGAAAGCCCCTGGCTCTAAGCAAAAACCCAAAGCTAAAGGGGGGGGTTGGAAATTTTAAAGTGGGGGGAAAATAAAGGGGAAATTAAATCTGGAGTATTGAGGGGGAGTTAAAAAAAGGGAAAGGGGGTTGCATAATTTAAATGATCAGCAAGGAAAGGGAGAAAAGAAAATATGAATGTTAAATTCAAAAATTTTATGTGGATTAAAGTAAAGGTTTTGGTGCGGGAATTTTGGGAAAAAATTTTAACCCGTGTATGCACCGGGAAAGAAGAGAGGAATGCAAGGGGGAAAAGAGGGGGGGGGGGGGGAAAATTTTTGGGAAAATTTTTAAGTGAATGTATGGGACCCTTTAAACCCAAGTGGGGAGAGTAATTGTGGTAGGGGACCTGAATCCCTAAAGTAGGAGAAACTTTTAGAGAGGGTGTGGTAGGTTTTTTTTGGGGGGTGCCAGGTGAAATGAAAGGGGGGCCCTTTCTTTAAAATTTGTATAGAAAGGGTTTAGTTTAGTAATAATATTTTAAAAAAAAAGAGGATAAATAAGTAAAACACGATATGATGTAGGGCAAAAATGACAGTAGTTTTTTGGATTATGTATTGGTAGAATAAAAGACTGTTGAGTAGACTTCAGGATGTACATGTTTAAAAGAGGGGCCACAGATATATCAGATCACTTTCTAGTTGTAGCTCCCACTGAGAGTAAAAGGTAGATGGGATACAAGGAGAATAGAAGCATCAGGGAAAGAGAGGGGAAGGTTTATAAACTAAAAGAGGAGGCAGTTAGGGTAAGATATAAAACAGCTATTGGAGGATAGATGGGCTAATGAGAGCATAGGCAATGGGGTCGAAGAGGTATGGGGTAGGTTTAAAAATGTAGTGTTAGAGTGTTCAGCAGAAGTTTGTGGTTAAGGAAAGTGGGTGCAGGAGGGAAGAGGAGTGATTGGGGGAATGATGATGTAAAGAGAGTAGTAAGGGAAAAAAAGTTAGCATATGAGAAGTTTTTACAAAGTAGAAGTGATGCAAGGAGGGAAGATATTTTGGAGAAAAAGAGAGAGGTTAAGAGATGGTGAAGCAATTTTAAAAAGAGAGCAAATGAGAGAGTGGGTGAGATGTTATCAACAAATTTTGTTGAAAATAAGAAAAAGTTTTGGAGTTGAGATTAACAAGTTAAGAAAGCCTAGAGAACAAATGGATTTGTCATTTTAAAAATAGGAGAGGAGAGTTTTTAAAATTTGGAGAGTTAGAGGTTTTGGGAAGATGGAGGGAATATTTTGAGGAATTGTTAAATGTTGATGAAGATAGGGAAGCTGTGATTTCGTGTTTTAGAGCAAGGAGGAATAACATCTTGTAGGGAGTGAGGAAGAGCCAGTTGTGAGTGTGGGGGAAGGTTCGTGAGGGAGTAGGTAAAATGAAAGGGGTAAGGCAGCCGGGATTGATGGGATAAAGATAGAAAAAGTTAAAAGCAGGTGGGGATATTTGTTTTGGAGTGGTTGTTGCAATTATTTAATAAATTTTATGGAAGAGGGTTTAAGGTACCTAGGGATTGGGAGAGAGCATGCATAGTTCCTTTGTATAAAGGCAAAGGGGATAAAAGAGAGTGCAAAAATTATAGGGGGGTAAGTCTGTTGGGGTGTACCTGGTAAAGTGTATGGTAGAGTTATAATTGAAAGAATTAAGAGTAAGATGGAGAATAGGATAGCAGAAAGAACAAGGAGGCTTTAGGAAAGGTAGGGGGTGTGTGGACCAGGTGTTTACAGTGAAACATATAAGTGAACAGTATTTAGATAAGGCTAAAGAGGTCTTTGTGGCATTTATGGATTTGGAAAAGGCGTATGACAGGGTGGATAGGGGGGCAATGTGGCAGATGTTGCAAGTGTATGGTTTTAGGAGGTAGGTTACTGAAAGCAGTGAAGAGTTTTTACGAGGATAGTGAGGCTCAAGTTAGAGTATGTAGGAAAGAGGGAAATTATTTCCAGTAAAAGTAGGCCTTAGACAAGGAGTGGGGATGTCACCGTGGTTGTTTTTAAAATATTTATAGATGGGGTTGTAAGAGAAGTAAATGCGAGGGTCTTGGGAAGAGGCGTGGAGTTAAAAGATAAAGAATCACACACAAAGTGGGAGTTGTCACAGCGCTCTTTGCTGATGACACTGTCCTCTTGGGAGATTCTGAAGAGAAGCTGCAGAGATTGGTGGATGAATTTGGTAGGGTGTGCAAAAGAAGAAAATTAAAGGTGAATACAGGAAAGAGTAAGGTTATGAGGATAACAAAAAGATTAGGGGTGATGAATGATTGAATATCAGATTGGAGGGAGAAAACTATGGAGGAGGTGAACGTATTCAGATATTTGGGAGTGGACGTGTCAGCGGATGGGTCATGAAAGATGAGGTGAATCATAGAATTGATGAGGGAAAAAGAGTGAGTGGTGCACTTAGAGTCTGTGGAGACAAAGAACTTTGTCCTTGGGCAAAGAGGGGGGAAAGTATGAGAGTATAGTTTTACCAAAGCTCTTATATGGGTGTGAAGCGTGGTGATGAATGTTGCAGCGAGGGGAAGGCTGGAGGCAGTGGAGATGTCATGTCTGAGGGCAATGTGTGGTGTGAATATAATGCAGAGAATTCGTAGTTTGGAAGTTAGGAGGAGGTGCGGGATTACCAAAACTGTTGTCCAGAGGGCTGAGGAAGGGTTGTTGAGGTGGTTCGGACAATGTAGAGAGAATGGAGCGAACAGAATGACTTCAAGAGTGTATCAGTCTGTAGTGGAAGGAAGGCGGGGTAGGGGTCGGCCCTAGGAAGGGTTGGAGGGAGGGGGTAAAGGAGGTTTTGTGTTCGAGGGGCTTGGACTTCCAGCAGGGATGCGTGAGCGTGTTTTTATAGGAGTGAATGGAGACAAATGGTTTTTAATACTTGACGTGCTGTTGGAGTGTGAGCAAAGTAACATTTATGAAGGGATTCAGGGAAACCGGCAGGCCGGACTTGAGTCCTGGAGATGGGAAGTACAGTGTCTGCACTCTGAAGGAGGGGTGTTAATGTTGCAGTTTAAAAACTGTAGTGTAAAGCACCCTTCTGGCAAGACAGTGATGGAGTGAATGATGGTGAAAGTTTTTCCTTTTCGGGCCACCCTGCCTTTGTGGGAATCGGCCAGTGTGATAATAAAAAAAAAAAAAAAAAAAAAAAAAATAATAATAATTAATATTCTCTTTTTCTCCTTCCATAACTGATCATTCAACATTACTGCTACCCTTTCCTTTGCTCTAACTCTCTCAGATACTCCAGATTTAATCCCATTTATTTCCCCCCCCCGAAACTCCCCTACCCCCTTCAGCTTTGTTTCGCTTAGGGCCAGGACATCCAACTTCTTTTCATTCATAACATCAGCAATCATCTGTTTCTTGTCATCCGCACTACATCCACGCACATTCAAGCATCCCAGTTTTATAAAGTTTTTCTTCTTCTCTTTTTTAGTAAATGTCTACAGGAGAAGGGGTTACTAGCCCATTGCTCCCGGCATTTTAGTTGCCTCATACGACACGCATGGCTTACGGAGGAAAGATTCTTTTCCACATCCCCATGGACAATAGAAGAAATAAAGAAGAACAAGAGCTATGTAGAAAAAGGAGAAAAACCTAGATGTATGTATATATATATGCATGTGCATGTCTGTGAAGTGTGACCAAAGTGTAAGATGGAGTAGCAAGATACCCCTGTTATCTAGCGTGTTTATGAGACAGAAAAAGACACCAGCAATCCTACCATCATGCAAAACAGTTACAGGTTTCAGTTTCACAGTCATCTGGCAGGACGGTAGTACTTCCCTGGGTGGTTGCTGTCTACCAACCTACTACCTATAATAATAATAATAATAATAATAATAATATAATAATAATAATAATAATAATAATAATAAATAATAAATAATAATAATAATAATAATAATAATAATAATAATAATAATAATAATAATAATAATAATAATAATAATCTTTCTTTCTTTCAACACACCGGCCGTATCCCACCGAGGCGGGGTGGCCCAAAAGGAAAAACGAAAGTTTCTCCTTTTACATTTAGTAATATATACAGGAGAAGAGGTTACTAGCCCCTTGCTCCCGGCATTTTAGTCGCCTCTTACAACACGCATGGCTTACGGAGGAAGAATTCTGTTCCACTTCCCCATGGAGATAAGAGGAAATAAACAAGAATAAGAACTAGAAAGAAAATAGAAGAAAACCCAGAGGGGTGTGTATATATGTGCTTGTACATGTATGTGTAGTGTGACCTAAGTGTAAGTACAAGTAGCAAGACGTACCTGAAATCTTGCATGTTCATGAGACAGAAAAAAGGACACCAGCAATCCTACCATCATGTAAAACAATTACAGGCTTTCGTTTTACACTCACTTGGCAGGACGGTAGTACCTCCCTGGGCGGTTGCTGTCTACCAACCTACTACCTATAATAATAGTAATAATAGTAATAATATAGTGGTACCTCGAGTTTCGAACAGCTCCCAACTCAAACAATTATGTAAGTGTATTTTTTGGGGGTCTGAAACGGACTAATCTAATTTACATTATTCCTTATGGGAACAAATTCGTTCAGTATTGGCACTCGAACAGCCTTCTGGATCGAATTAAGTTCATAAGTCGAGGTACCACCGTAATAATAAGTTCCCTTGAAGCACGATGCGAGACAAGTGTCGGTCCACTGCTGACAGTGCAGTGGTGACATTTAATGTGCATCCACAGCCCTGGCTTTATTTGTTTTCACTGTTACACATTAATGTGTCTATCTAGCTCTCTGTCTGTCTAGCTCTCTGTCAATCTGGCTGTATTGCTGGAGGCATGTAGTTTTTCTAGCTCTGTCAATCTGTGTCTAGCCCTCTGTCAATCTGTTTGTCTAGCTCTCTGTCTCTGCTTATCTGTCTTTCTGTCTCTGCTTATCTCTCTTTCTGTCTCTCTGCCCATCTCTCTCTCTGTCTCAGAGAGCCACTCATGAACCAACAGGTATTACACATGATGTAGTAGTCACTTTGTCATATCCGAGTCCTGATACACATTATTTGGCAGTCATGCTTACAAGCACAGTATAGCACTTCGGATTTTTTGGGCTATCCTAGGTAATTTACACTATGTATAATTGTATATATGTGTACCTGAGACAGAGATAGACAGAGACAGGTAGATATAGACAGAGACAGACATAGATACAGACAGACAGAGATAGAGCCAGCCAGCAGCCAACCAGCCAATTGGCCAGCCAGCCACCCAGCCTGCCGAACACGTATTACACATTCCAGAATTGTTTCTCTTTACCTATGCCATAGGTTACAAGACTTTCTGAAAGGGTGTTGTACATGGGTTATTATAGAGGTTTTCGATACTTCCTCAACCACTTATGGCCACATCCACCTTAAAGCCACTAAACACAGGGTCAACATCAATTTCCCCTTTTAAAAAATGGAGTTTTAAATACAACAGACATCAGGGGAACCAAAGGTGCTTTTCACGTTTGCTCTAGGGGGGGCCCCAAATTAAAATGGTGTTCCTTACAAGGTACGAAGTGGCCCATTTTTTTTTTAATACTGCGCACCAGAGTTTAAGATCCATTCTATGCTGACCAGGCATCTCGGGCCAGTTTTTCCAAAATTTGGAGGAAAAAATAAAACACGGGATCAAATTTTTTGGGGCGCTAGGATAAATGTATATAAAAGTTTGGACCATTAATGGGTTAAATAAGTGGGTAAGTAAAAACAGAATTCTTTCCCCAAAACCCCATGCATGCCCAAAAAAGGGGCGACTAAAATGCGGGACCCAAGGGGGCTAGAAACCCCTTTCTGTATATATTACTAAATTTTAAAAGAGAAACTATCTTTTTTTTCTTTTTGGGCCCCCCTTTCCCTTGGTGGGATACACCCGGTTTGTCGAAAGAAGTAGTGCAATGGTAGAGAGAGAGGGGTTTGTGTTGTAATGTGTTTAAGAAATGAGGGGGGGGTTCTTTTACGAATAAAAAAATTTTTTAAAGGGGGCCAACCCAAGCTAATTTTAAGATTTATTTTTGTACATTTTAAAATAAAAACAAACAAGAAAAAACACCCAATGTGATTTAAAATTTTAATATAATTTTTTGCAGAATACAAATAGGGGAAATTTTACTGCAGTAACAATATCTGACAGCTAAGTAAACGGGCACATTTTTTGATTGAGAAAAAGGGTGTGTGTTTACACTTTTACAATAAAGAACTCTGTAATAATGTGTAAGAATCTTTTAAACCCTATGAAAAACTGAAAATTCAGTGAGTGGAGCATGAAAAACTATTTTTTCTTTTACCATATTTTACATAAAAATAATTTTAAAAATTTACAGTGGACCCCCCCCCTTTCGAGGGCATCATGTTATTTTTAAACCCCGCCATAGGGATACTTTTGGGAATGAAAAAAATTTTGGGCCTCCCCTTTCACTCAAAATACTGGGCCTTCATGCGATTCACCCGGGACCATCCCACCTGTGGTTTTCAGCCCCCAGTGTTTACAACCACCCAGTGTGGTCGCATCCACGCATACATTCGATACATTTCCCCTTTAAATCCCAGTGTTTTTTGTGTTTTGTAACTGCAAAGTCACCAGGGGCCCCAAAAAAAGCTTTTTGTGCCAACCCTGTGGAAAAAGGGGTAAAGAATTTTTAGGGAAAAATTAAGAAAGTTTTTTGAAGGGTTTGGGGCTAACCCTGAAAAAAGCCTATGCCAGTTGTGGAACCTTTTGTGCCTACTTCAAAGTTTTAAGGAAATGTGTCCCGAAGGGGGTTTTAAAACTGAAAACCCTTTCATGGAAAAAAAGACCCAAACACGTTTTTGAAAGCCGTGGGGGGTGACTATTACAATGACAATTTGTGGCCCTTTTTAAGGAAAAAACCCTTAAAAGGGAACGGGAGGTACAGCCCTCTAGGGAAAAATTTTATTTTTTGTGATAGGGGTTCCAGTGACTCCAAGCTGGTCCTATTTGGCATTAAAAGAAGGCAAGTAACCCGGGAAAAAAAAGGACTTCCCTACCTCAATTTCCTAATGGAAAAGGGGGTTTCCCCTTCTAAACAAAACTTCTATACTCTCCCCCCCTCCCCCCCCATCAATCATCATAAAGTCTTAAATAAAGGTAAGTTTTTCATGTTTTCTATTCTTAGTAGATTAGTAATTGTGCATGTTTTCTTCAGTTTTGGTTATTAAAAAATTTAAAATTTCACATGGTAAAAAAAAAAAAAATTTTTTCTATGGGGTGTCTTGCACGGATTAATTTGAATTTCCATTATTTTTTTATGGGGAAAAAATTTAAAAAGGGATTACGAAAATTTCGGCATACGATGAGCTCTCAGGGAAAGGTTAAAAATCGTTAAGGGGGGGGTTTCCCCTGTACAAAAAATAGCCTAATAAAAGAAGAAAAACCGTTTAAAGTGGGATGTCTGAATGTTGTGTGGGTTTTAGTTTTTGAATGACATATATAAGAGATATTGTGGAAAGTTATGAATGAAAAGAAACTGGATGTCCTAGCTCTAAGTTTAAAAAAAAGCTGAAGGGGGGGGAAGGGGTTTCAGTGGGGAAAAAAAAAAAAAAAAAAAAAAAAAAAAAATAAAAGGGTTAGATGGGGTTTTCCCCAAAACAGAGATAAAGGGAAAAAGTAGCAAAAATGTTGAAGAAAAAAGTTATGGCGGAAAAGAACAAATTTTTTTTTTTTCTCACAAAAAAGGCCAAAAAACCCACCAAGGCAGGGGGGGCCCCAAAAAGGGAAAAAAAAAGTAGGAATTTTAAATTTTAAATTCAAGGATTATGTGGAGTAAAAAAAAGGGGGATATGAAAAAATGGGCTTTTTACTTTGTGTTTAAGTGGGGCAAAACAAAGAGAGAGAGACCTGCCCCAGTATGGGCCCCAAAAGGCCCGCTGCAGTGTTCCTCCTTTCTTATGTTCCCTTTTGAGAGAGAAAGAGACAAGAGAGAAGAGACAGAAAAACAGAGACAGAAAAAAAGACAGAGACAGAGAGACAGAGAGAAAAGAGAGACAGAGAGGGGGGGGGAGAGAGAGAGAGAGAGAGAGAGAGAGAGAGAGAGAGAGGGGAGAGAAAGAGAGAGACAGACAGCACAGACAACCAGACAGAGGGCAGAGGAGAGACAGAGAGAAAATCAAGGGGACAGTCAGAGAAGAGAGAGAGAGATCTGCATTTCAGCAGATCCTTCAACATAGGAGGGATGTGGGGGGCCTTACTGTTTTTACAAGGCCAATTTTTGTCAAAGTACCACACTTGGGGCCCCCTTCGAGAAAAGCGTCAAACAAGCTTTTATGCCACAAAGACAGGCCAAAAAAGCAGGGAAATTCACCCCTGGCTGTACCCTTTCCCCGAACATCACTCCATCTGAAATCAACATACCCAGGGGTGACTAAGTATGGAAAAACCCTTCCCTACAGCATAATGAAGGGGCAACGAGATAGTCACTTGATCAAAAAGAAAAAAGCCCGGGGCCCCCAGAGGGGTCCAAAATTTACCCTGTTCCCCACTTGTATGTCTATAACAATAAAAAAAGCTTTCAAATGACCGAGTAGGTAACACTCTTTCTTGCCCCTTAAAATTAGGAAACCTTAACCTGTAAATAGCTTGTCAATAAAAACTAGGGATCCTAACCTTGTCCAAAACCCCGTGTGAAAAAAAAAAAAGATAAAAGGAAAATTTTTGGGGAAAAGTTAAGGGGAGTGTGTTTGGGGGTTTTGAACAAAGTGAAAACGAGACTTGTGGTTTGGGGGTCTCTCAATGATAAAGTGGGGGAAAAATGTTGTAGGGGAGTAGTAGGGAAATTTAGGGTGCCAGGGGGGAAAGAAAATGGGGACCTTTAATTGAACTGTGTGTAGAAAGAGGTTTAATAATAAGAATATTTATCTTGAAAAGTCATTAACCCTTTGACTGTTTATGTCATATGTATACGTCTTAAAGCGCCACTGTTTCCCGGAAAATATTTAAACGCGTAAATTCTAGCGGGGTTCAAATTCCCAAACAGGAGAAAACTGGTAGGGCCACATGTGAAGAATGGGGCTGTGTAGGGCCCGTGTGACCCCAAAAAAAAAATCCTGCAGCATGCGGGACATAATGAGAAAAAAAAAAAGACCGTTTTTTTGGATTAAAACGCCGTTTTGAGGTGTTTTTTTTATAGTTTTTATATTGATTCTGTTTTCATGGTCTCACGTGATAAAATGGAAAAATTTTACAAAATAGAGATGATTTTCTTACTTTCCCGATGAAAACGACTTTAAATTGAGCTCAAAGTAGCGGAAATGTTCATTTTTACCAATGTTCAGGGAAAAGCAAATTACCCAAAACCCAAATTACAATGGGCTAGTAACCCCTTTTCCTGTAAAGATTACAAAAAAGAAAAAGAAGAAGAAAATTGTCAAAGTGGGAAGGTTAAATGTGCGTGGATGTTGTGAAAATGAAAAGAAAGAGATGATTGTGGATGTTTGAATGAGAAAAAAGTGGATGTCCTGGTTTAAGTAAAAACAAAGCTGAAGGGGGGGGGAGGTTTCGTGGAGGGAATAAATGGGATTAGGTCAGGGTTTCAAATAGAGTTAGAGTAAAAAAGGGAGTAGAAAAATGTTGAAGGATAAGTATGGCGGGGAAAAGAGGGACTTAAATGTATTAATTCAAGGATTATGTGGAGTAAAATAAGTTGGTTGTGAAAAGGGGGTTATAAAAAGGTGATGCCCCTGGGAAGAGAGAAGGTAGAGGGAGAGGAGAGATTTTGGGAAATGTTGAGTGAATGCGGGGGGGGGGTTTTGAATCAAGTGTGGAGAAATGGTGGTTGGGGATTTTCAATGCTAAAGTGGGTAAAAATGTTATGGAGGGAGTAGTAGGTAAATTTGGGGTGCCGGGGTTAAATGTAAATGGGGAGCCTTTTAAATTGAGCTTGTGTAGAAAGAAATTTGGTAATAAGAAATAATATTTTATGAAAAAGGGGGATAAATAAATATACAAGGTAGAGAGACGTAATAAAAGTGTTTATTTTTTATGTTTTGGTGGTTTAAAAGGTTGGGGGGTGGGCTCCGGATGTACATGTTTATAGAGGGGAAAACGATATATCGGCATTATTTATTTGTGCTACGTTAGAAAGAGGTAGATGGGAAAAGGGGAAAGGTGGCAACAAAAGTAAGAGGGAGGGAAAGTGTATAAACAAGGGGAGGAGGAAGTTCGGGTGAGATATAAGGACTTTTTGGCAGAAAGGGGGGCTAGTGAAAAGTGAGTAGTGGGGGGGTTGAAGGGGTTGGAATAGTTTTAAAAAATGCAGTATTAAAATGTGGGGCAAAAGTTTTGTGGTTAAAAAAGGGTGGGGGCAGGAGGAAAGAGGAGTGATTTTTGGAAAATGATGAAGAAAGGGGGTGTGATAAAGAAAAAAAGGTAGCTTAGAGGTTTTTTACAAAGCAAAAGTGTTATAAGAAGAGGGTATATGGAGAGTAAAAAAAAGGGTAAAGAGAGTGGTGAGAGAGTGAAAAAGGGGAGAGAGATGATAGAGTGGAGAGGCATGTCAAGAAATTTTAATGAAAAAAAAAAAAAAATTTGGAGTGAGTTAAAACAGTTAAGAACCCTGGGGAAAAAATTTGGTTTTGTCATTTAAAAACAGAGTAGGGGGGGGTTAGTAGAGGGGGGGAGAGGGGAGGTATTAGGTGATGGCAAAGAATATTTTGGGGAACTTTTAAATTTAAAGGGAAAGGGAAAAAGAGGGGCAGTTTTTTTTCATGCACGGTCAGGGAGGTTACCATTTTTTGGAGTGAAAAAGGCAAAATGTAATGGGGGGGAGGTACGGAGGATTACGTAAAATGAAAGGGGGTAAAGCAGCTGGAACTGGGGGATCATACAGAAATGTTAAAAGCGGGGGGGGGATATGGTTGGGTGGTTGGTACTTTTTTTTAAATAAATGTTGAAAGAGGGGGAAGGGTACTAGGGTTGGCGGAGAGCATGTATGTCCCTTTATATAAAGGGGAAAAGGGGAAAAGGATTTAAAAAATTATAGAGGAATAAGCTTACGGGGGTATCCCGGAAAAAAAGTGTACGGTTGGGTTATAATTGAAAGATTAGGGTAAGAAGAATGTGGATTGGGGAAAGAGAAAGGGAGGTTTCAGAGTGGGTAGGGGATGTGTAGTCAAGTGTTTACATTGAAGTTTAATGTGAACAGTTTTAGAAAAAGGTGGGAATTTTGTTTTGATTTATGGATTTAAAAAAGGCATTGATAGAGTGGATAGAGGAGCAATGTGGCAGATGTTGAAGTATATGGAATAGGGGTAAGTTACAAAATTTTTAAAAGAGTTTTTGAGGATGTGAGGTCGGTTAGGGTGTGTAAAGAGAGGGAGATATTTCCCCGGTAAAAGTAGGTCTTAGGACAGGGATGTGTAATGTACCTGGTTTTTTTAATTATTTATAGATGGGGTTGTAAAGGAAGTAAATGCAGGGTGTTCGGGGAGGGGGTGGGATTAAATTTTGGGGAATCAAATTCAAAATGGGAATTGCGCAGTTATTTTTTGCTGATGATACTGTGCTTATGGGGATTCAAAAGAAAAATTTGCAAGGTTTAGTGGATGATTTTGGGGAATGTGTTAAATTTGAAAGTTGAAAGGAACATAGAAAAGAGTAAGGTGATGGGGTGTAAAAATGATTTAGTAAAGAAAAATTGGTACCCAAATTGGGGGGGGAGTATGGAAGAAGTGAATGTTTTCAGATATTTGGGAGTTGACGTGTGGGCGGATGGTTTTTATAAAGGATGGGGTTTTTCATAGAATTGATGGGGAAAAAAAAGGTGAGTGGTGCGTTGGGTATATTGGAGTCAAAAAAGTTATTTATGGAGGAAAAAAAGGGGAAATATATGAAAGTATAGTAGTCCCAAACACTCTTATATGGGTGTGAAGCTTGGGGGAAAATCAGCAGCGAGGAGCGGTTGGAGGCAGTGGAGATGCCCCTGTTTAAGGGCAAGTGTGGTGAAAAATATTATGCAGAAAATTTCGGAGTGTGGAAATTGGGGAGAAGGTGTGGAGAAAATAAAAGTATTAGTCAGGGGCAAAAGAGGGGTTTTTGAGGGGGTTTGGTCTTTTAGAGGAATGGATCAAAGTAGAATGCTGGAAAGTATATAAATTATAGGGGAAAGGGGAAGGGGGGTAGGGGTCGCCCTCGAAAGGGTTGGAGGGAGGGGGGGAAAAGGAGGTTTTGTGGGCCAAGGGGTTTGGACTTCCAGCAAGCGTGGTTGAGCGTGTTGATAGGGTGAATGGGAGAATGGTATTTGGGACGAGATCTGTTGGAGTTTTGAGAGGGAAATTTTTAGTGGGGGATTCAGGGAAAACCCGGTTATTTTCATATGTCGGACTTGAGTCCGGGAAATGGGAGTACTTCCCTGCCTTTAAAGGAGGGGTTTGGGGGATTTTGGGCAGTTTGGAGGGATTGTTGTGTTTTTATATGTGTATTTTTGGGGGATGTTGTATTCTGGACCTCTGCAAAAACAGTGTAATGTGCGAGTGTGGTGAAAAGTTGAATGATGATGAAAGTTTTTCTTTTTGGGGATTTTTTTTTTTTTTTTTGGGTCCCCCTCCCTCGGGGGGAAACGGCCGACTTGTTAAAAAAAAAAAAAAAAAAAAAAAGTATGGTATGAGGGTATCAAACAATTTAGATAAAAAAAATTTGAATAAACACATTAAAGGGGGAGGGATTTGGGAAAGAAATGAATTTTTTCTGATTTTTGGGAGTTGCTTGTCAGTGATGGGCTTATAAAGGATGAAAAAAACCATAAAAGAAAAAAAAAAAAATGCATATGGTGTTTTGAGTATTGTGGAGAAAAAGAAATTATCCATGGAGGCAAAGAAGGGAATGTACGAGAGTATAGTGGTACCAACACTCTTTTTGGGGTGTAAGCATGGGTTGAAATGGCAGCTAAAAAGGGGGCTGGAGGCGTGGGAAAGTCAGTTAAGGGCAATGTGTATGTAAAAATTAGCAGAGAATTATAGTTGGAAATTAGGAGGTGTGGGGGTTGCTAAAAGTTTAATAGAGGGTGAAAAGGGGGCTGTTGAGGGGGGGTTTTGGGCATTTTGAGAGAGTGGAACGAAGTAGAATGACTTGGAGGATAAAAATCTATTGGGGAAGGAAAGGGGGGGTGAGGTCGTCCCAAAAGGTTTTGGAGGAAGAAAAAAGGTTTTGTGGGCGAGGGGGTTGGACTTCAGCTAGCATGGTGAGGATGTTGATAGGAGTGAAAGGAGATAGTGGGTTTTTTGGGGCCGCGAGCTGTTGGAGTGAGCAGGGTAAAATTTTGTGAAGGGATTCAGGGAAACCAGTTGCCGGGAAACGAGTCCGGAAAAAGGGGGAAATACAATGCCTTCACTTTAAAGGGGGGATTTAGGTTTGGAGTTTGGAGGGGTATCTAAACTGTCACCCGATGCCTCTGCAAGGCAGTGATTTTTATGAGTGATGGTGAAAATGTTGAAGATGATGAAAGTTTTTTCTTCTTTTTGGGTTTTTCTTTTTTTTTGGGTTTTTTTTTCCCTTTTTGGGTCACCCCGCCCTTTGGGGGGAAGGGGCCCAAAGTGTTAAAAAAAAAAAGAAAAAATACAAAATAGGTATAGGACAGTAACAGGTTTCCTTTATCGATATCAATGACCCTTAGGTGTTTGCACTGCTAAAAAAATAAAACAAGGGGAAAAAATGAATTTTCGCTTTTTTTGGAACTCGGTTGGTGGCGTTTGGAGCTCTGGGGGCAACCACGGTGGAGTAGTTCTAGGCACGGAGAAAATGAAACTGAGGGGGGCTGTACTTGCAGGAAGGACCCTTTTAAAGGTGCTGTTTGGGAGACGGATGTGTTGCTTGTGATTAGCTTGAGGGCCCAATGGAGTAGCTGTTGGAGTTGAAGAGGATGATTGGGAGTCGCAATTTGGGCCCTTTTGGTGTACCAGTTGGGGTTCCATTTTGACTCACAGCCTTTAGTAGGATCTTCCTCCTGAACTAAAATGGAAACCCATTACCAACACTCTTCCTTTGGGCGCACATTGGTGGGAGGAAAATGGCCCTCACTGTTAATGGTTGGTAGTTTTGATTTCTGTATCCTGGTGTGTGGGTGACAGTGGACATTGGAGGGTGTGGAACGGCTGAGGGTTTTGAAGGTAGTAGTCCTAATTTTTCATCTGGTGACTCTGCCTTTTTGGTGGGGGGGGACTGGTGGGGAGTTTTACCTCCTACACGAACTGTTACAGGTTTCCCCCCCTAATGTTACCAACCCCAAAATTTACAATGGGAAAAAAAAGAAATGTAATAGAAAAACTTTTGTAATACATGAAAAATTAAAAACTTTAGGCTTTTTTTTTTTTAACCAATTAGCATTACCACAAAAGGGAGGTGTACAAAAAAAAACATTCAGCATCATTTATTCATAGTTTTTCTTGCCCCAAATGGTAGACATATAATTTAAATGATCCTCTGAAATGTAGTACCCCCCCCCCTTTTAGTAACAGGAAAAATATTCTCACTTTTAGGACAAGTTCAACTAACCCTTTCCGAAACCTTTCTAAATGTTACTTTGTCACACTAAAACACATCAAAACCCTTAAAAAGCTTGTCTCCATACCCCTTTTCTAATGCTCACCCCATGCCCCAGGGATGCTCTAGCCCCCACCATTTCAAAACTCCTTCGCGCCCCCCTTGAACCCATCCTAGGACAACCCCTATCCACCCCGGATTTACACACTTTTTAGCCATCCTATCCTGCTTCATTTCCTTTAAAAGCCCCCAAAACCACCCAACAACCCCTCCTCTGCCTCAGAAAAAAATTTTTTTTGTCCCCACTCTGTGGGGCAGCAGTAAGTTTTTATTTTTATAAAAATACCCAAATGAATTTGCTGAAAAAATTTAATGGACGGTATACTATACTGAAGGGTTATCTTAAATATAAAATCTAATTCTGACTGGAGAAATACTTCCCTTTTGAAACCAAACCAAAAACACCCCCATTTCAGTAGTATGTATTCCATTCTATAACTGCTACCAAAAAAACAGCCAGTAAAAAAAGAAGACCATATGAAACTTTCAAAATTGCTTTTTTAACCTAAACAAGATCAGGGTTTTCTTTTCCCAAAATGCACTGTATGGGGGAGGATTTTTTTATATATCACACTCGTTAAGACTCATTCTCTCATGCTAGGCCAAAATTTTTCCACTAAAAGCCCTGAGGGTGCTGTGCTTAAAAGGTAAATTTCATGATGACCTGAAAACACAGCTTATTAAGAGGCAGTGAAAGGGTTAAGACAAAAATGGCATGTGAAGTACGTACATTGAAGCTTCTGTTTAACTGAAAGATCTGTTAACCAAAAAACTTTTTTTAATTCTTGTAGAGTCTGTAATGATTATTATGATTTGAAAAATTTATATAGGGGAAAATGAAAAGGACTTATAAAAGTTAAAATGGAAGGGAAAATAGATTATACAAATTACCAACTAAGGTGTACTACAATTGAGATCATTATCATATAACGAGCTGTGACAATAGAGAAATGATTACCTGTGGGAAGATTGTAGTTTGTTTCTCTTTGTCTAGTAGTCAAATTGCGAAGGCCATCAAGTGTGACAGTGATGGTGGGAGTTGGCGAAACTGCAATATGACAAAGAATTTTAGTGCAAGTGCAATACAGTGCTATGTAATTCTAACTGAATCTATAACACAATGTAACAAGAACTAGCTATAATGAAGAGCAATTGGTCTTTAACCCTTAAACAGTCCAAACGTAGATCTACGTTCACACGCGTAGCGCTCTGAAAGTACATCTATGTTCGATTTTACATTGTTTATGTAAAAAAAAAAAAAGTAGGTCTACGTTCGGAGTGCTACACGTGCAAACGTAGATCTACGTTTGGATAGTTCAAGGGTTAATATCCTGATAAGAACAACAAATATTTTCAACTGACGAAAATCTGGCAATTCCAGTAAAAAACTGCACTCACCATTTTCATGAACTATACAGTATAGAACTTATCATCTTACATATAGCCAAATATCTGACACTGTTGAAGTGTTACTTTTTGCTGATGATACTGCGCTCATGGGAGATTCTAAAGAAAAATTGCAAAGGTTAGTGGATGAGTTTGGGAGTGTGTGTAAAAGTAGAAAGTTGAAAGTGAACATAGAAAAAAGTAAGGTGATGAGGGTATCAAATGATTTAGATAAAGAAAAATTGGATATCAAATTGGGGAGGAGTATGGAAGAAGTGAATATTTTCAGATATTTTGGGAGTTGACGTGTCAGCAGATGGATTTATGAAGGATGAGGTTAATCATAGAATTGATGAAGGAAAAAAGGCGAGTGGTGTGTTGAGGTATATGTGGAGACAAAAAAACGTTGTCTATGGAGGCAAAGAAGGGAATGTATGAAAGTATAGTAGTACCAACACTCTTACATGGGTGTTAAGGCTGGGTTGTAAATGCTGCAGCGAGGAGGCGGTTGGAGGCAGTGGAGATGTCCTGTCTAAGGGCAATGTATGTTGTAAATATTATGCAGAAAATTCGGAGTGTGGAAATTAGGAGAAGGTGTGGAGTTAATAAAAGTATTAGTCAGAGGGCTGAAGAGAGGTTGTTGAGGTGGTATGGTCATTTAGGGAGAATGGATCAAAGTAGAATGACATGGAGAGCATATAAATCTGTAGGGAAAGGAAGGCGGGGTAGGGGTCGTCCTCGAAAAGGTTGGAGGGAGGGGGTAAAGGAGGTTTTGTGGGAGAGGGGCTTGGACTTCCAGCAATCATGTGTGAGAGTGATAGATAGGAGTGAATGGAGACGAATGGTATTTGGGATCTGATGAGCTGTTGGAGTGTGAGCAGGGTAATATTTAGTGAAGGAATACAGGGAAACCAGTTATTTTTATATAGCCGGACTCGAGTCCTAGAAATGGGAAGTACAATGCCTGCACTTGAAAGGAGGGGTTTGGGATATTGGCAGTTTGGAAGGATATGTTGTGTATCTTCATACATATATGCTTCTAAACTGTTGCATTCTGAGCACCTCTGCAAAAACAGAGATTATGTGCGAGTGAGGTGAAAGTGTTGAATGATGATGAAAGTATTATCTTTTTGGGGATTTTCTTTCTTTCTGGGTCACCCTGCCTCGGTGGGAGATGGCCGACTTGTTCACCCTTTCAGGGTTTCGGCGGTACTAGTACGGCTTACGCACAAGGGTTTTTGACGTACTAGTATGCCTAAATTCTAGTGCCCACAAATCCAGCGAGAGAAAGCTGGTAGGCCTACATATGAAAGACTGGGTCTATGTGGTCAGTGTGCGTGGTATAAAAAAAATCCTGCAGGATACAGTGTGTAATGAGAAAAAAAACTTTGACCGTGTTTTTGGATTAAAACAGCGACTTTTCACTGTATTTTCGTATGGTATTTATTGTTGTATTCTAGTTTTCCTGGTCTCATTTTATAGAATGGAAGACATATTATAGAAATTGTGATGATTTTGACTGGTTTTACAAAGAAACGTACCTTGAAATTGAGCTCAAGTGCGCTGATATTATTTATACCATTTCTACACCAATGCAGTGGTCTGCATAACAGTAAATCTTCTATTTTTTTGTGAGAATAAAAATTCAAAGTGGAAAGCAAAAGAATGTAAGAGGGGCATGGGGACGTGACTAATGAACAGAGGAAATGTTATTTTAGTGCCAGGAATGTCTTTCTTGTTTATTCTGGACCCTATTCGGAAATTGGCATCTTTTGAAATTTGTGTGAAATTGGCAAAATTGCTAAATTCTGACCACTGTATTGGATAGTTGAAGTCAGTAAATGGGTGGTTTCTTGTACTCATTCGATAGAAAAAATGGAGTTCTAGCGAAATAGTTATGATTTTTGTCGACAAGTACACTGGAATTGGCCGAAAATAGGGCTCAAAGTGGGCAAAATCACCGATGCGTAAACATCGTCGAGACCGCTAATTTCGCGAGAGCATAATTCCGTAAGTTTTCCATCAAATTTCATACTTTTGGTGTCATTATGATCGGGAAAAGATTCTCTATCTTTTCATAAGAAAAAAATAATTTGGGGGGGGGGGGAAATCTGGGCAACCCTGAGGACAAGTCTCTGAGAGGGCCTGTCGACCCTGAAAGGGTTAAAAAAATAATTACAGTGGACCCCCGCATAACGATGGCATCACATAGCGATTATTTCGCATACCGCTTACTTTAATTGCAAAAATTTTGCCTCACATACCACTTAAAAACCCGCTTACCGATTTTCGTCCGAGACGCGTCCAATGTGCGGCCTGAGCCACGCTCACATGTTCCGCCGGTGGCATTGTTTACCAGCCAGCCTCCGCGGTAACATCCAAGCATACAATCGGAATATTTCGTATTATTACAGTGTTTTCGGTGCTTTTTCTGGAAAATAAGTGACCATGGGCCCCAAGAAAGCTTCTAGTGCCAACCCTACAGCAATAAGGGTGAGAATTACAATAGAGATGAAGAAAAAGATCATTGATAAGTATGAAAGTGGAGTGCATGTCTCCGAGCTGGCCAGGTTGTATAATAAACCCCAATCAACCATCGCTACTATTGGTGGTACAGCTGCTGCTGCTGCTGCTGCACTGTCAGCTGCTGCTGCTGCTGCTGTAGCACCGTTGTTGGTGTGGCTTATTGAGAATACCAAGAAACAATTAACCCCAGAGGATTTGCCACCCAGGATAACCCAAAAAAGTCAGTGTCATCGAAGACTGTCTAACTTATTTCCATTGGGGTCCTTAATCTTGTCTCCCAGGATGCAACCCACACAAGTCGACTAACACCCAGGTGAACAGGGAAAAATGCCTGGAACTAGTGCTCATATTGGTGAATTTAACCCTTTGACTGTCGCGGCCGTATATATACGTTTGCGAGGTACCGTGTTTGAGGTATATATACTCATAAATTCTAGCGGCTTCAAATCAGGCAGGAGAAAGCTAGTAGGCCCACATGTGAGAGAATGGGTCTGTGTGGTCAGTGTGCACCACATAAAAAAAATCCTGGAGCACGCAGTGCATAATGAGAAAAAAAAAAACTCCGACCGTTTTTTTTAATTAAAATGCCGACTTTGTGGTCTATTTTCGTATAGTATTTGTGGTTGTATTCTCGTTTTCTTGGTCTCATTTGATAGAATGGAAACTATATTATAGAAATGGAGGTGATTTTATTAATTTTACTACAAAAAGAACCTTGAAATGGAGCACAAAGTACAGGAAATGTTTGATTTTTGCCGATGTTCAAAAGTGAACAAATGATGTCATTGTCCAATAAAATGTCCAAATAGCCATTCTAATACGCAGTCATGAATGGGTTGATGTAATTTTTACAATTATTACAGTATTGCAGAGTCTGCTAACAGAAAAACTTCTTTTTTGTTTGAATAAAATTTCAAAAAAAAAAGCAAGGTATATCACAGGGCCCTGGAGACATGACTGTGAAAAAAAGAAAATTTTATTTTTAGAGCCAGGAATTTGCATTGTTCATTCTGGCCTTTTTTTGAAATTGTCGTTTTTTTTAATTTTCGTGAAATTGGCCAAATTGCAAATTTTGACCATGTTATTGGGTAGTTGAAATGGGTAAATGGGCGTTTCTTGTACTCAATCGATAGAAAAAATAGAGTTTGAAGAAATGTTATGAGTTTGGTTGACTGGAATAACGGAATTAGCCGAAAAGGGTCAAAGGGGGCGAAATTGCCGATTTTAAAATTCGCCGAATTCGCTAACTTGCGAGAGCGTAATTCCGTCATTTTTCCATCAAATTTCGTTTTTTTGGTGTCTTTAAAATCGGGAAAAGTTTCTTATCATTTCATAAGAAAAAATTTTTTTTTTTTTTTCGAATATTTTGCGACACAGAAGCAACTTCGGGATTTCCCCTTCACAGTCAAAGGGAAAAAGCCAGCAAAGGTTTGGTTTGAGAGATTTGAATGAGGGGTTACACAGTGTGATAAGGCCCTGTTCGGGAAGAAAATGCCAAACAGGACCTAAGTACTCAGGAGGAAAAGGCACTCCCGGACCAGTGTCTATCGTCATTGCTGCTCTTAAAAAAGGGTAAGTTCTTTTTATTCTTATTTGTAGATGCATGCCAATTATACTGTGCTGTATACTCTATATTGCGAGTATCCTTCTCTTTGTGTGGGGGAAAAATGTATATTTCATGTTTTAAAATTTTTTTTTTAATTTTGGGTGTCTTCCCAAGATTAATTTGTTTTCCTTATTTTTTTAGGGGGAAAAAAATTCATTCACATAGGATTATTTCGATAAAAAAATTACCCCTCTTGCAGGATTAAAATCTTTAAAACCGGGGGTCCATTTTAAATTAATAATAATAATATTTTTTTTTCCCAATACACATACAGGTTAAGGCTAGTGACATCAAAACACCTATATATACAAAGCCACTTTTTATACTGAGCATTTTGGGCAAATTAGGTCAGTTTTGTCCCAGGATGCAACCCCACACCAGTTTTAAACACCCAGGTACCCATTTTATACTGATGGGTGTCGGGGGACAGTAGGTATTTTGGAAACACGTCCCTAGTTTTTCCAGCCTACCGGAGATTCGAACTCTGGGTTTCAGTGTGTGAGCGAGTGCACTAAAAAGACTCACAAGAAGTTTCTCTGAGTTCAACTCTGCCACAAAAAATTAAAGAAAAAGAAAGGGGAAAAGGGGAAAAACCAGACAGAAAACACAGAAAATTAAGGAATGGATACAAATTAAAAAAAAAAAAAAAAAAAAAAAACCGGGGGGGGAAACAAACAATGCCAATTGCCTTGTAAAAATACAGATCCACTCAAACATGAGAATTCTTTAAAGGGGTCTTTTAGAAATTATACAGGCCTCCCTCCCCATTCGCGAGGGCCCTTGGGGTCAAAAACCTTGCAATTTTTGAAAAATCGCGAAAGTTTGGTGCACAAATTATTGAGAGAAATATGGGTTGGTGACGCAACCCCAGGGAGGGTTTCCGTCCCGCCAAGTGAGTGTTTTAAAACGAAACCTGTGTTGTTTTACATGATGGTAGGATTTCTGATGTCTTTTGTCTGTTCATAAATGCAAGATTTCAGGTGTCTTGTATTCTACTTACACTTAGGTCACACTACACTACTGTAACTTTTTTTTAACATCATCTGAGTTTTCTTTTTTTTATTTAATAGTTCTTGGGTTTTTTAAATTTTTCCCTTTTTTTCCATGGGGAAGTGGAATAAGAATCTTTCCTCGTAAGCCATGCGTGTTGTAAAAGTCAACTAAAATGCCGGGAAAATGGGTAGTAAAACCCTTTTCCCGTAAAGATTACTAAAAAAAAAAAGAAGAAGAAAAATTTTTCAAAGTGGGAAATCTGAATGTGCGTGGTGTTGGCAGATGATAAGAAAGGAAAGATTGTGGTGTTATGAAAGAGAAGAAGCTGGATGTCCCGGCTTTAAGTGAAACAAAGCTGAAGGGGGTGGGAGAGTTTCGTGGGGGGGAAAAAATGGGATTAGGTCAGGGGTTTCAAAAAGAGTTAGAGTAAAAAAGGGTGCAATAATGTTGAGGATAAGCTATGGAGGAAAAAAGGGAATTAAAAATTTTTAATTCAAGGATTATGTGGAGTAAAAAAAGTTGGATGTGAAAAGTGGGTTATAATAAACGTGTATGCCCTGGGAAGAGGAAGTGTAGAGGAGAGGAGAGATTTTGGGAAAAGTTGGGGAATGCGTGGGGATTTTGAATCAAGTGTGGAGTAAAGGTGGTTGGGGATTTTATGCAAAGTGGGTAAAAATGTTATGGAGGGAGTAGTAGGGAAATTTGGGGTGCCAGGGGTAAATGTAAAAAGGGGAGCTTTAATTGGGCTATGTGTAGAAAGAAAATTTTGGGAATAAGTAATACATATTTTTTTGAAAAAGGGAAAAATAAAATTTTCAAGGGATGATGTAGACGTAATGAAAATAGTTTTTTAGATTATGATTTGGGGATAAAAGGGTTTATGGGTGGCTCCAGGGTGTACATGTTTTTTAGAGGGGCAATGATTTTATCGGATCATTATTTAGTTGTAGCTACGTTGATAAGAGGTAGATGGGAAAAAAAGGAGGTGGCAACAACAATAAGGGGAAGTGAAAGTGTATAAAAAAAAGGGAGGAGGAAGTTTGGGTGAGATTAAGCGATATTGGCAGAAAGGTGGGTAGTGCAAAGTGAGTGGGGGGGGGGTTGAAGGGGTTGGAATAGTTTAAAAATGAAAGTTTTTAGAATGTGGGGCAGAAGTTTGTGGTTTATGGGGGTGGGGGCAGGAGGAAAGAGGAGGATTGGTGGAATGATAAAGTAAAGGGTTGTAAAATAAAGGAAAAAGGTAGTTATGAGGGTTTTTTAAAAGCAAAAGGTTATAAGAAGGAGAGTATTGGAGAGTAAAAAAAAGGGTAAAGAGAGTGGTGAGAGGTGAAAAAAGGGAGAGATGATAGAGTGGGAGAGGCACTGTAAAGAAATTTTAATGAAAATAAAAAAAAATTTTGGAAAAAGTGAGTTAAAATTTTAAAAACCTGGGGGAAAATTGGATTTGTCAGTTAAAAACAAGTAGGGGAGAAAATTTAATTTAAGATAGGTATGGGTTTTTTATATGGCAGAATATTTTGAGGAACTTTTTTTAAATGAAAGGGAAAAAAGGGCGAGCAGCTGGTCTTTTAACCATTTTTTGGATAAAAGAAGAGGAATGTAAGTGTGGGGGGGGTACGGAGGCATTAGTAAAATGAAAAGGGGGTTTTAAAGCAGTGGAACTGATGGGATCAGACAGAAATTTTAAAAAGAGGGGGGGTATGTGTTGGAGTGGTTGTATTTTTTTTAAAAAATGTAGAAGGGGGGAAGGTCCCTTTGGGATTGGCAGAGAGCATGTATAGCCCCTTTTAAAAAGGGAAAAGGGGAAAAAAGGGGAGTAAAAAATTATAGAGGAATAGCTTATGAGTATACCGGGAAAAAAGGTACGGTAGGGTTATAATTAAAAGAATTGGGTAAGAAGAATGTGGATTGCGGATGGCAAGGGGTTTTGAGTGGGTGGGGGTGGTAGATCGGTGTTTACATTGAAGAAAAATTGTGAACAGTATTTAGATAAAGATAGGGGAAGTTTTTTTTTGCATTTATGGTTTTTGAAAAGGCAATGATAGGGGATAGAGGAGCAATGTGGGAGATGTTGCAAGTTATGGAATGGTGGTAAATTATTAAATGCTGTAAAGAGTTTTTTGGGTAGTGAGGTCGGTTAGGTGTGTAGAAAAAGAGGGGACTACTTCCGGGGAAAAATAGGTTTAGAAGGGGTGTGTAATGTCACTGGTTGTTTAATATATTTATAGATGGGGTTTTAAAGGAAGTAAATGTGGGTGTTTGGGAGAGGGGTGGGATTAAATTATGGGGAATCAAATTCAAAATGGTTGACACAGTTACTTTTTGCTGATGATACTGTGTTTTGGGGAGATTCTAAAAAAAAATTGAAAAGGTTGTGGTGAGTTTGGGAATGTGTGTAAAGGTAGAAAGTTGAAAGTGAACATAAAAAAGGTAAGGTGATGAGGGTGTCAAATGTTTTAATAAAGAAAAATTGGATATAAAATTTGGGGAGGAGGAGTAGGGAAAGAAGTGAATTTTTCAGATATTGGGAGTTGACGTGTCGGCGGGGGGGATTTATGAAGGATGGGGTTTAAATCTAGAATTGATGGGGAAAAAAGGTGAGGGGTGCGTTGGGTATATGTGGAGTCAAAAAACTTATCTATGGAGGCAAAAAAGGGAAGTTGAAAGTATAGTAGTACCAACACTCTTTTATGGGTGTGAATTTTGGGGTGGAAAAATGCAGCAGCGAGGAACGGTGGAGCAGCGGAGATGCCCTGTTTAAGGGCAATGTGTGGTGTAAATTTTATGCAAAAAATTCGGGAGTGTGGAAATTAGGAGAAGGTGTGTGGAGTTAATAAAAGCATTAGTCAGAGGGCAGAAGAGGGGTTGTTGAGGTGGTTTGGTCATTTAGAGAGAATGGATCAAAGTAGAATGACATGGAAAGCATATAAATCTATAGGGGAAGGAAAGAGGGGTAGGGGTCGTCCTCGAAAGGGTTGGAAAGAGGGGGTAAAGGAGGTTGGACTTCCAGCAAGCGTGCATGAGCGTGTTAGATAGGAGTGAATGGAGACGAATGATACTTGGGACCTGACGATCTGTTGGAGTGTGAGCAAGGTAAATATTTAGTGAAGGGATTCGGGGAAACCGGTTATTTTCATATAGTCGGACTTGAGTCCTGGAAATGGGAAGTACAATGCCTGCACTTTAAAGGAGGGGTTTGGGATATTGGCAGTTTGGAGGGATATGTTGTGTATCTTTATACATATATGCTTCTAAACTGTTGTATTCTGAGCACCTCTGCAAAAGCAGTGATAATGTGTGAGTGTGGTGAAAGTGTTGAATATGATGAAAGTATTTTCTTTTTGGGGATTTTCTTTCTTTTTTGGGTCACCCTGCCTCTGTGGGAGACGACCGACTTGTTGGAAAAAAAAAAAAAAAAAATGTAAAGTACAAGGACACAAGTGTTTTTATTTATTTATTTATTATTTATTTATTTTATAATTTGAACATACATACAGAGGTACAAAAAAATACATGTAAGAGCAGCATGCCAAAGCCACTTGTATGCATAGCATTACAGGCAGGCTTAAAATTAACTTAATATTAACTAAGCAATGATGTAATCAGTGATAAAACATTATTGTAAACAGATAACAATAAAGCACAAATGAGTATTACAAAGACAGGTCATATGGTTGCATGCATTGCTGTACATTCAGTAGAATGGAGTATTCTGTTAGGTAGTGTATTTAAAGGATAACAAAGTTAGATTGGGTCTTAGGTTTAACATTTATGTGATATAATTGTGAGAAACATTTAAGATAAACAATTTGTAAGGTTCAGTTATTCAGTATTTATTTGGTTTTGGGTGAGTAAGTGATCTTTGAGAAGAGACTTGAATTTATAAACAGGTAGTGTTTCTTTTATATTTACAGGTAATGAATTCCAGATTTTAGGGCCTTTTATGTGTATTGAGTTTTTGCATAGCACGAGATGGACACGAGGAACATCAAAGAGTGATCTGTGCCTTGTGTTATGGTCATGTGTTCTGTTGAGGTTGGCAAGGAGATGTTTGAGGGGAGGGTTAATATCAGAGTTAAGTGTTCTATGTATGTAATAGGTGCAGTAATAAGTATGGATGTTTTGTATGGTGAGTAGGTTTAGTGTTTTGAATATTGGTGGAGTGTGCTGCCTGTAGTGGGAATTTATCATCATTCTGACTGCAGCCTTTTGTTGGGTAATTAGTGGTCTGAGATGGTTAATTGTTGTTGAGCCCCATGCACAAATTCCATAGGTGAGATAGGAGTAAATAAGAGTGATATAGGGCCAGGAGGGCTGACTGTGGAACATAGTACCGTATCTTCGATAGTATGCCTACGGTCTTGGAAATTTTCTTAGAAATTTGTTGTATAAGTGTATGAAATTTGAGTCTATTATCAAGGTGGATTCCTAAGAATTTTCCCTCTGTTAGCTTTGTGATAGGTGATCCATTTATCATTATGTTAAGAGGGACATCTGTAGCTCTGTTACCAAACTGAATGAAGTAGGCTTTGTCAATGTTTAGTGTAAGTTTGTTAGTCCTCATCCAGGTAGATATTTTCTGTAATTCGGTATTTACAGTATTGGCTAGCATGACTGGGCTCGGGTGAGAGAAGACGTATGTAGTGTCATCTGCAAATAGTGTGGGTTTGAGTAATTGCGAAGCATTTGGTAGGTCATTTATGTATAGGAGAAAGAGAAGAGGGCCTAGGACACTTCCCTGTGGGACACCAACTGTAATTGGTTGTGCGGAAGAGTTTGCTCCATTTGTGTACACATATTGGCTTCTGTTGCTGAGGTATGACTTGAAGTAGTTGAGGGAGTGCCCCCCTATACCATAGTGTGACAATTTTATGTGGAGCAAATCATGGTCAACTGTATCAAAAGCTTTACGTAAGTCAATGAAGATCCCCAGTGGGACTTCTTTTTTCTCTATTGCAGTGTATATATGTTCTAGCATGTGTATAATAGCATCATTAGTATTTTTATTAGGCCTGAATCCAAACTGGCAGGGGTCGAGTATGTTTTGGGAGATGAGGTAGGAGTAGATTCGTTCATGAATTAATTTTTCGAAGATTTTTGAGAGAGGGTGTAAGTTGGATATTGGCCAATAGTTATTCAACTCTGTTTGGTCTCCTCCTTTATGGATTGGGGTGACCCTTGCTATTTTGAGAGCTGTAGGGAAGGTGGAGGATTCAATGGATTTGTTAAAGAGTGTTGCAATGATTGGAGATAGCACTTGTGACACTTTTTTGTATATAAAGGGTGGTAAGGTATTTAAATCTCCTGCCTTGTTTTTTAGTGTGTTGATAATAAGGGAGACTTCGTATGGGTTAGTCGGAGCTAGGAACAGTGCTTTTACTTTACATACAATCATAAAACACACAAAAATAGTGTAAAATATTGTACTAGTGCCAGCCCTTTGGTAAAGAAGGCGAGAAAGACTATAAAATTCAAGAAAGAACTTGTAGCAGAATACCAAAGTGGAGGAGGAAGAGAGAGGGGAGAATGTGCCTTCCTCAGTGATTCAGTGATTCTATGATATGTACGATACTACAGCAGCACGAGTCGATAAAGGCTATAGTGCCAGCCAGTGATTAAGTGTAGCATTAACAGTGTAGCAAATAAGTTAAGCGATTAATCGATAGAAAAAGGACAGCACAAACCTAACTCCTCCAATGTTGTTGGAGGTATATAGAGGTACTGAGAACGCCGCTGCCTCTGCTGGCCTTCACCAGCACTATGTATGGCTTATGCTCTCAGTGGCCCTTATACACCCAATAACAAAAACACAACACCACTCGTTATTAATATTGTTATTAATATTAATAACGAGTGGTTATTACTGTTATTAATATTGCTATTACTGTTATTAATATTGTTTATGTCATCAACTGTGATAGATAAATAAGCCACAGAGTTGATATTAGTGTCACATTGAAGGACTATCTTGTCCTGTCTCCGAACAAATTCTGCCACCGCCACAATTCCTAACATACGTAATGACATATTTTTAAAATGATTGGGCAGCTGGGCATTTGTGAATATTTGAAGCCCGCAAAAGTGGAAGTCACGAATTTGGAGGGAGTCCTGTAATCCAGTATTTCATAGGAATTCAAGTTTCTCCAAGATAAATCATTTTTAATTTATCTCAAGTACGTAACACAGTACAGTGGAACCTCGGCTTACGAATTTAATTTATTCCATGACCTTGTTCGTATCCTGATTTATTCGTATGCCGAGTCAATTTTCCTCATTTAAATTAATTGAAATGCAATTAATCCGTTCCAGACTCTCAGGAGGCATGACAAAATAGTGCTATCAACTCTACAGCTTAGTTATCTATCACAATTCATCTAATAAGACATAAACAATACTAATAACATAGAAACATGATATATACTCTAGAATGAATAAAATAGGGCATAATATGGCAAGTGATGGCGATGACGGCAGTGGCAGAAAGCATCCTCTGTTTACTCTCCCACTCTAGTATCTTCCCAGTTCAAAACCCCACATCTAGCTTGTGTTTATCTATGATCAGCGGTGAGGCTGTCACACATGGAATCATAGGTGTGGTCAAGGCAGATGTATATAAAGGTGAAGACGTGATCACTGTGGCCACAGTGGTGGTGGTGGCCAGCTGCCTTACTCTCTGCTGCTTCCTTCTTTGTTTGTCTAGCTTTTTTCATAGTTTCTAATTGCTTCCTGAGCTCCTTGTTGATTGTACGCGAATACTGTCTCTTTGGGCGAGGCATTGTGTAAGAAATTTCTACAATACAAGACAAAATTACACATCCCAAGGGTCTGCTGCAATCAGAGCGGCATACATCCTCTTCCTTTTGACACTAGGTTGGCACTGAGATAGCCAGGGTCTAGCAGTACCTACAGCCACCCAGAGGGTGACTGTAGGTACTGCTAGAATACCTACAGCCAGCCAGAGGGTGGCTGTAGGTATTCTGAAGCATTTGGCACAAGAATATGAAAAAGAAAATTACGAAAAATGTCTAAAAATTACTCTAGGTAGTAGGTTGGTAGACAGCAACCGCCCAGGGAGGTACTACCGTCCTGCCAAGTGAGTGTAAAACGGAAGCCTGTAATTGTTTTACATGATGGTAGGATTGCTGGTGTCCATTTTTCTGTCTCATAAACATGCAAGGTTTCAGGTACGTCTTGCTACTTCTACTTACACTTAGGTCACACTTACACATACATGTACAAGCATATACATATAAACACACCTCTCTGGGTTTTCTTCTATTTTTCTTACTAGTTTTTGTTCTTGTTTATTTCCTCTTACCTCCATGGGGTAGTGGAACAGAATTCTTCCTCCGTAAGCCATGCGTGTTGTAAGAGGCAACTAAAGCGCCGGGAACAAGGGGCTAGTAACCTCTTCTCCTGTATATATTACTAAATGTAAAAGGAGAAACTTTCGTTTTTCCTTTTGGGCCACCCCACCTCGGTGGGATACGGCCGGTGTGTTGAAAGAAAGAAAGAAGTCTAAAAATTACAGCATATTATTATTATTATTACATGTGTATTGTATTATTATTTTTTTTTTTTTTTTTTTATCACACTGGCCGATTCCCACCAAGGCAGGGTGGCCCGAAAAAGAAAAACTTTCACCATCATTCACTCCATCACTGTCTTGCCAGAAGGGTGCTTTACGCTACAGTTTTTAAACTGCAACATTAACACCCCTCCTTCAGAGTGCAGGCACTGTACTTCCCATCTCCAGGACTCAAGTCCGGCCTGCCGGTTTCCCTGAACCCCTTCATAAATGTTACTTTGCACACACTCCAACAGCACGTCAAGTATTAAAAACCATTTCTCTCCATTCACTCCTATCAAACACGCTCACGCATGCCTGCTGGAAGTCCAAGCCCCTCGCACACAAAACCTCCTTTACCCCCTCCCTCCAACAGTAATAACAATAATAGTAACAATAATACCTAACAGTAAGGAGAAACTTCAAAAGGCTGCCAGTAGTTGGTGCCACCATCAGCAAAACATTGGCAACCACTACTGTCTAGACTTAGTTGTCTATTAGTATTAGGTTAAATCTGCCTGAAATGCCTCGGCATGATAGTGGCTTTCTTTGCTCCAATCATATTATGATATGTAAACACACATTGTAACCTTTGTAAAGAAATAAATATTTTATTTATTTATTTATTTAAGGAACCTCCCTTGAGGGGGAAGTTCGCATCCTGAAATTTCCTTCGTATCCAGAACCAAAAAATCGACCGAACGATGGTTCGTATCCTGAAAAATTTGCATGGTGGGGCGTTTGTAAGCTGAGGTTCAACTGTATTATACTATAATTTGGATATACAGTTCTCCCTACAAATTCATGGGGAAGGTTTGTTCATAAGAGGTTCTGTGAAACTAAGAACTGTGAATAATGCAAAAATAAGCCTGCATAAAAAAAAAATCAGATTTGGGTTCAAGTTGGTTAGCATTGACATTCATCCAAAATAATGACCAGAATATCGAGATCTGGGTGGAAAAGTCACCGAGCCAGAAAAAATGTGGGATAACAGAATCTATCTGCAGGTTGCCCATCAGTAAAAAATTGGATAACTAAAATCTGTGAATAAGACAACTCACAAATCTGAAGTAATGACTACACAATTGTCTCAACATTTACAAATGAAAAAAAAAATACTTACCTACAGATGGAACACTGCCTGCTAGTGGATTGAGGGAGAGTGTGTGAGAAGAGTTAGGCTTGCCATCGTTTCTAGCAACCACATCAGCTAGGTTAAGTGTTGCTTCCCCTATAAGAGAATCTCGTACCAATGTGTGGTGATCACTGACACGAAATACCAGCACTGAATCTTTGGTAACCAATCTGACGAGTAAAGTCATGTCACAGAATAAATGAATTAATATGAAAAATACAAATTTACATTTTACAGTCTAATCGAGTGTATTTAACCCTGAAAATTATATATTCACAAAAAAATCACAATCCAACAAAAGGACAATTTATAGCAATTTTCATTAATTTAAATTCAACCTCCATGCAAAAGACAAAAAGCAATTTCAGCTTTCAATGTTAAAATTATAAAACTCAAAAAGTGAAAAGCAATATGAGCACTGCCAAACTATTAATATAGTGTTTTCTGCCATCTACGAAGTGATTTTCTCTCAAAATTAAAATCCACTCTACATCTAATATGGTTAAGTAAAATATATTGTTAAGGAACAGATGGCCCCTTTTAATGTTTAACCCTTTCACTGTTGGTCCCGTAATATTACAGCTTGCAAGCCAGTGTCAGTACCGTAATATTACATCAAAATTCTAGCAGCTTCAAATCTTGCGGGAGAAAGCTGATATGCCTACAAATGAGAGAATGGGTTTGAGTGGTCAGTGTGTGCAGTATAAAAAAAATCTTGCAGCATGCAGTGAATGAGAAAAAAAAACTGACCGTGTCTTTGGTTTAAAACAATGACTTTGCGGTGTATATATGTATGGTATTTATGGTTGTATTCTCGTTTTCTTGGTCTCCTTTGATAGAATGGAAGATATATTACAACAATAGAGATAATTTTGAATGGTTTACGCAGTGGCGTCGCTAGGGTTGGTGTCACCCGGGGCGGCATCTTTGGTGTCACCCCCATGAAATCCAAGGGCGGGGGGATGGGGGGGGAGTAAACTCCAGTTATATCACTACTGCATGGCCAATGACTAATGCTTAGCAATGAGAACGTTTAAGAGTCATAAACCGAACAGGAGAATACTTCTCAACTGTATTAATGATAAAATAAATAATTGTAGTAATATTGAGGAAACAAACTCAAATACCACTTTGAGTACAGGCAACAGATCCTACATTTATTCATCTTCAACAATGCAAAAAAAAAAAAACTTGAGAAATAAGGAAAAGACATTGCAATATCAGAGAAACACTAGTTCCAATTTGACCTGAGTACAGGAAACATCTCAGTGAATCTGATCTTACATTTCCTTGCCTTCAATCCTGCAAAATCCATCACTTCATCAAAATCAATGATTCTCCCTATATAGGCCTATTTGTACTCTGAAATCATGAATGGCTATTAAAAGAAGGATTCTTCTTTAGGGTGGTACAGCACTTTTGGGGCTTTATGTCAGTTGTTTAGAGGCGCTAGGGGGGTCACCCCCAAAATGGTTCCCCCAGGGTCCCCCCCCCCTGCCCCCTTTATGACCCAGGTTTTACAGTCTAAAATACCTTAAAATACAGCTTAAGTAATGGGAATATTCGTTTTTTTGAAAATTTTTAAAGAGCAAAAAAATACACACGCGCCAGTACATGTCAATGGTGGGTTGATTCTTTCAAACCCCTGATATTATTTATCCCATTTTTACATAATCAGTTCTGCAAAACAGTATTTCTTCCTTTTTTGCATGAATAAAAAATTCAAGGGAAACAATTAATTAATAAGGGCGGAGACATACTAATGAAAAAAAAAAAAAATGTTATTTTAGAGCAAGGGAAAATTTTTTTGGACTGTTAAATTGGACCCTCTTTTAAAATTTGGCCCCCTTACTTAATTGTGTATGAAATTGGCCAAATTACCAAATTCTGATCATTTTAAATGGGATTTTTGAAATAGTTAAAAATGGGGGTTTTTTTTACTCAGTCGATAAAAAAAAGGGATTACAAAACAGCGAGTTTGGAAAAATGGAACATGGATTGGTGGGGAATGGGTCAAGGGGGTTTAAATTTGGCTGTGTGAAATATCACTGAGACGATAACTTCTCTAGAGTGAAATTTCCATAAGTTTTATAAAAATTTCGTATTTTTGGGTAAAACCATCAGGAAAAAAAAGTTTTTTTCCAATCATTTCATAAGAAATTTTTTTTTTTTAAATTTTCTTTCAATTTTTATGAGGAGGCAATTTTTTTGTGGCCAAGGGGGTCACAAACAGTGAAAGGGTTTTAAGAAGGTCTAAGGTCCCCCTTTTTTTTCCCCCCCCCCCCACCTTTTCCCCCCAAAAAAAAACCCCCCCCCCCCCCACCCCCCCCCCCCCCCCCCCCCCCCCCCCCCCCCCCCCCCCCCCCCCCCCCCCCCCCCCCCCCCCCCCCCCCCCATTCCTTTTTGGATGGGCATTATTTTTAACAGCTATCTTTCTGCTGAACACCATCTACCAGTAGTTTCTACATATCTGATGGTTTATTAAAGATTTTGTTATACCAGACAACCCCCATTACAGCTGAAAAAAAGTTTTTGACAAAACTAAGCTTTGACATTTACTATTACAACACTGTGTGATGCCAGTCTTGGGGAAAATATCTTTATGGCGTCGGTAGTTTTTTCCCCCATGAACAGCTTAACATTTATCTGTGTACTAGCTAAAGGTACACTTTTCCCTGGCCACTAAAAAGCAATGTAAAAAAATAAAAATAATAATTTTTTTTCCAACAAGTCAGCCATTCCCCCAACGGGGCACAGTGACATAAAAAAAAAGAAACCCCCCAAAAAAGAAAAATTTTTCACCATTCAACACTTCACTCATCATAATAATACGGGTCTTTGCAGAGGTGCCCAGATACAACATTTTTTTGAAGATATATAAAGAAAAAAACAAAACCCCCTCCAAACCCCAAATTTCCCAAAACCCCCCCTTTTTAACCCTTTCAGGGTTGGTGCCGATGTACGCAAAAATTTCTTTCAAATCTAGCGAGAGAAAGTGGGGGCCTCATTAAAAAGGGGGTCTATGTGGTCGGGGGTTGCAATATAAAAAAAAATCCCGCAGCAAAAAAGGCATAAAGAGGGAAAAAAAAACCCCCCCGTGTTTTTGGTTTAAAACAGAACTTTTTTTGATTTTCGTATGCATTTATGATTGTTTCTATTTTTTTTGGTCTCATTTAAGAATGGAAAAAAATATTTTGGAAATTGAGATGTTTTGATTGGTTTTATAATGAAAAGTACCTTGAAAATGAGCCAAAGTAGCGAAATGTTCGATTTTTGCCAAAGTTCAAAGGTAAACAAAACATGCCACGCGTCCAATACCACGTCAAATGGTGAGTATAATATTCTTTCACAAGTGCCCGATATTATTTTACCATTTTTATGCCATTTTACAAAAGCAGTAATTGCATAACATAAATCTATTTTTTGTGAGAAAAAAAATTCAAAATGGAAAGCAAAAAAAGTAACAGAGGCCTGGGGACTGATAATGAACAGAGGAAATGTTATTTTAGTGCCAGGAATGTCGTCTTGTTTTTTCTGGAAACCCCATTTTTGGAAATTGGCACTTTTTAAATTTGTGTGAAAATTTGGGAAAATTGCTAAAATCTGACCATTTATTGGATATTTAAATCGATAAATGGGTGGTTTTTTTGACTTTTTCGATAGAAAAAAAAGAAGTTTAGCGAAAAGTTATGATTTTTGTCGCAGGTACTGGAATTGGCCGAAATATGGTCAAGTCGGCGAAATCGCCCCCATGAAAACATCCATCAAGACCGCAAAATTCGCGAGAGCATAATTCCGTAAATTTTCCCCTCAAATTTCCCCTACTTTTTTGGGGTCATTGTATGAAAAAAGATTCTCTATCTTTTATAAGATTATTTTTTTTTTTTTTCGAAAAATTTTCAACCCTTGAAACAAGTTCAGGAGAGGGGCCCCTCGACCCTGAAAAGGGGTAAAAAAGACTTTGGTACCAAGTCCCCCTTTTTCCGGGGGACTTCCCCCTTTTTTGTTTTTTTAATGCCACTGGACCCTTTAGAGTCACTGGACCCCTATCGCTCAAAAAGTGTTCCAGAGATGGGCCGTTTCTGCCCATGTTTTGGAATTGTGTTGGGGACAGGACAAGTAGTTTTCAAATATGACACCCAAAATCAACTCTACAGATTATTTATCTAGCACAATTCATCTATGACAAACAATATTAACAACATAGAAACATGATATATACTCTGGAATGAATAAAATACAGTGGACCCCCGGATTACGTAATTAATCCGTTCCAGAGAGAGTGACTTCTCAAATCTGACTAATTCCAAATTAATTTTCCCCATAAGAAATACGTAATGGAAATCCAATTAATCTGTTTCAGACACCCAAAAATATTAAATAAAATGTTTTCTACATGAAATATACATTTACTTACATAGAAAATATTGATACATGAAGAAGAGAACAACAATAACAACACACTTTCCTTTACTGAAGACATGGTGATGTATGGAAGATGGGAGGAGGGGAGAGGATGGAAGAGTTTCCAATTGTTTGGAAGGGAAATCCCCTTCCATAAAGACTTCAGGTACCAAGTTTTTATCCTGGGTTACTTCCCTTCTTTGTTTTTTAATGCCACTAGGACCAGCTTGAGAGTCACTGGACCCCTGTCGCTCAAGAAAGTGTTCCAGAGATGTCCGTTTCTGGCATATGTTAGGAATTGTGTTGGGAGACAGGACAAGACAGTCCTTCAATATGACGCTAATATCAGCTCTATGGCTTATTTATCTAGCACAATTCATCTAATATAACACAACAAACAATATTAATAAGATAGAAACATGACATACAGTGGACCCCCGGTTAACGATATTTTTTTCACTCCAGAAGTATGTTCAGGTGCCAGTACTGACCGAATTTGTTCCCATAAGAAATATTGTGAAGTAGATTAGTCCATTTCAGACCCCCAAACATACACGTACAAACGCACTTACATAAATACACTTACATAATTGGTCACATTCGGAGGTAATCGTTATGCGGGGGTCCACTGTATACTCTAGAATGAATAAATGTCATGAGTGGTGGTGTGTTGTTTGTTGTTGGGTGTATAAGGGCCACTGAAAGATAAGCCTTACATAGTGGTGGTGAAGGCGGCAGCAGAGGTGGCAGTGTTAGTAGGTAGCCCTATATACCTCCAACAACAATGGAGGAGTCAGTTTCATGCTGTCCTTTTTCTATCAATTAACTGCTTAACTTACTGCTATACTGTTAATGCTACACTTTATCGATGGCTGGCGCTATAGCATTTATAGACTCCTGCTGCTTTAGTATCGTACGTATTGCAGAATCACTGAAAAAGGCACATTTTCCCCCCTCTCTCAGCCCTTTATCAAAGGGCTGGCTGGCAGTAGAAGTTTTCTTTGGGCCCATAGTGGCTTATTTAGCAGTTACAAACACTAAAAATAGGTAGTAGGTTGGTAGACAGCAACCACCCAGGGAAGTACTACCGTCCTGCCAGATGACTGTGAAACAAAAACCTGTAACTGTTTTGCATGATGGTAGGATTGCTGGTTTCTTTTTCTGTCTCATAAACACGCTAAGATAACAGGGATATCTTGCTACTCCTACTTACACTTTGGTCACACTTCACAGACACGCACATGCATATATATATATACATACATCTAGGTTTTTCTCCTTTTTCTAAATAGCTCTTGTTCTTTTTTATTTCTTCTATTGTCCATGGGGAAGTGGAAAAGAATCTTTCCTCCGTAAGCCATGCGTGTCGTATGAGGCGACTAAAATGCCGGGAGCAATGGGCTAGTAACCCCTTTCTCCTGTATACAATTACTAAAAAGAGAAGAAGAAAAACTTTATAAAACTGGGTTGCTTAAATGTGCGTGGATGTAGTGCGGATGACAAGAAACAGATGATTGCTGATGTTATGAATGAAAAGAAGTTGGATGTCCTGGCCCTAAGCGAAACAAAGCTGAAGGGAGTAGGAGAGTTTCAGTGGGGGGAAATAAATGGATTAAATCTGGAGTATCTGAGAGAGTTAGAGCAAAGGAAGGGGTAGCAGTAATTTTTAAATGATCAGTTATGGAAGGAGAAAAGAGAATATGAATGTGTAAATTCAAGAATTATGTGGATAAAAGTAAAGGTTGGATGCGAGAAGTGGGTCATAATAAGCGTGTATGCCCCTGGAGAAGAGAGGGAATGCAGAGGAGAGAGAGAGATTTTGGGAGATGTAAGTGAATGTATAGGAGCCTTTGAACCAAGTGAGAGAGTAATTGTGGTAGGGACTTGAATGCTAAAGTAGGAGAAACTTTTAGAGAGGGTGTGGTAGGTAAGTTTGGGGTCCAGGTGTAAATGATAATGGGAGCCCTTTGATTAAAATTTGTATAGAAAGGGTGTTTAGTTATAGGTAATACATATTTTAAGAAAAAGAGGATAAATAAGTATACACGATATGATGTAGGGCGAAATGACAGTAGTTTTGTTGGATTATGTATGGTAGATAAAAGACTGTTGAGTAGACTTCAGGATGTACATGTTTATAGAGGGGCCACAGATATATCAGATCACTTTCTAGTTGTAGCTACACTGAGAGTAAAAGGTAGATGGGATACAAGGAGAATAGAAGCATCAGGGAAGAGAGAGGTGAAGGTTTATAAACTAAAAGAGGAGGCAGTTAGGGTAAGATATTAACAGCTATTGGAGGATAGATGGGCTAATGAGGCATAGGCAATGGGGTCGAAGAGGTATTGGGTAGGTTTAAAAATGTAGTGTTAGAGTGTTCAGCAGAAGTTTGTGGTTACAGGAAAGTGGGTGCAGGAGGGAAGAGGAGCGATTGGTGGAATGATGATGTAAAGGGTAGTAAGGGAGAAAAAGTTAGCATATGAGAAGTTTTACAAAGTAGAAGTGATGCAAGGAGGGAAGAGTATATGGAGAAAAAGAGAGAAGTTAAGAGAGTGGTGAAGCAATGTAAAAAGAGAGCAAATGAGAGAGTGGGTGAGATGTTATCAACAAATTTTGTTGAAAATAAGAAAAAGTTTTGGAGTGAGATTAACAAGTTAAGAAAGCCTAGAGAACAAATGGATTTGTCAGTTAAAAATAGGAGAGGAGAGTTATTAAATGGAGAGTTAGAGGTATTGGGAAGATGGAAGGAATATTTTGAGGAATTGTTAAATGTTGATGAAGATAGGGAAGCTGTGATTTCGTGTATAGGGCAAGGAGGAATAACATCTTGTAGGAGTGAGGAAGAGCCAGTTGTGAGGTGTGGGGGAAGTTCGTGAGGCAGTAGGTAAAATGAAAGGGGGTAAGGCAGCCGGGATTGATGGGATAAAGATAGAAATGTTAAAAGCAGGTGGGGATATAGTTTTGGAGTGGTTGGTGCAATTATTTAATAAATGTATGGAAGAGGGTAAGGTACCTAGGATTGGCAGAGAGCATGCATAGTTCCTTTGTATAAAGGCAAAGGGGATAAAAGAGAGTGCAAAAATTATAGGGGGATAAGTCTGTTGAGTGTACCTGGTAAAGTGTATGGTAGAGTTATAATTGAAAGAATTAAGAGTAAGACGGAGAATAGGATAGCAGATGAACAAGGAGGCTTTAGGAAAGGTAGGGGGTGTGTGGACCAGGTGTTTACAGTGAAACATATAAGTGAACAGTATTTAGATAAGGCTAAAGAGGTCTTTGTGGCATTTATGGATTTGGAAAAGGCGTAATGACAGGGTGGATAGGGGGGCAATGTGGCAGATGTTGCAAGTGTATGGTGTAGGAGGTAGGTTACTGAAAGCAGTGAAGAGTTTTTTACGAGGATAGTGAGGCTCAAGTTAGAGTATGTAGGAAAGAGGGAAATTTTTTCCCAGTAAAAGTAGGCCTTAGACAAGGATGTGTGATGTCACCGTGGTTGTTTAATATATTTATAGATGGGGTTGTAAGAGAAGTAAATGCGAGGGTCTTGGCAAGAGGCGTGGAGTTAAAAGATAAAAGAATCACCACACAAAGTGGGAGTTGTCACAGCTGCTCTTTGCTGATGACACTGTGCTCTTGGGAGATTCTGAAGAGAAGTTGCAGAGATTGGTGGATGAATTTGGTAGGGTGTGCAAAAGAAGAAAATTAAAGGTGAATACAGGAAAGAGTAAGGTTATGAGGATAACAAAAAGATTAGGTGATGAAAGATTGAATATCAGATTGGAGGGAGAGAGTATGGAGGAGGTGAATGTATTCAGATATTTGGGAGTGGACGTGTCAGCGGATGGGTCTATGAAAGATGAGGTGAATCATAGAATTGATGAGGGAAAAAGAGTGAGTGGTGCACTTAGGAGTCTGTGGAGACAAAGAACTTTGTCCTTGGAGGCAAAGAGGGGAATGTATGAGAGTATAGTTTTACCAACGCTCTTATATGGGTGTGAAGCGTGGGTGATGAATGTTGCAGCGAGGAGAAGGCTGGAGGCAGTGGAGATGTCATGTCTGAGGGCAATGTGTGGTGTGAATATAATGCAGAGAATTCGTAGTTAGGAGGAGGTGCGGGATTACCAAAACTGTTGTCCAGAGGGCTGAGGAAGGGTTGTTGAGGTGGTTCGGACATGTAGAGAGAATGGAGCGAAACAGAATGACTTCAAGAGTGTATCAGTCTGTAGTGGAAGGAAGGCGGGGTAGGGGTCGGTCTAGGAAGGGTTGGAGGGGGTAAAGGAGGTTTTGTGTGCGAGGGGCTTGGACTTCCAGCAGGCATGCGTGAGCGTGTTTGATAGGAGTGAATGGAGACAAATGGTTTTTAATACTTGACGTGCTGTTGGAGTGTGAGCAAAGTAACATTTATGAAGGGATTCAGGGAAACCGGCAGGCCGGACTTGAGTCCTGGAGATGGGAAGTACAGTGCCTGCACTCTGAAGGAGGGGTGTTAATGTTGCAGTTTAAAAACTGTAGTGTAAAGCACCCTTCTGGCAAGACAGTGATGGAGTGAATGATGGTGAAAGTTTTTCTTTTTCGGGCCACCCTGCCTTGGTGGGAATCGGCCGGTGTGATAATAAAAAAATAAAATAAACAAACACTAAAAAGAATGGAATAATACAAAATGTATCATATGAACAAGTGGGATCGTCCTCACTGGCTGGTAAACAATGGCACACTGGCTGTACATGGAGTGTCGGGGCCGCTCAGGCCGTGCAGACACATTCCCGACAAATGACATACCAAGTTCAGTGACGTTCACCGAGCCAATATTTTGACAAGAAAATGTTACTTATTCCGAATATTACTTATTCCGATGATGACTTAATCCGGGGGTCCACTGTCATTATGTATGTGGTGAGTGATGGTGTGTTGATGTTGTTGGGCGCACAAGGGCCACTGAATGATAAGCCTTACATAGTGGTGGTAGAGGCGGCAGTGTTTTCAGTAGCCCTATATACCTCCAACAATATTGGAAGAGTCAGTTTCGTGCTGTCCTTTTTCTATTGATTAATCACTTAACTTACTTGCTACACTCTTAATGCTACATTTTATCGATGAATGGCCCTATAGCCTTTATAGACTCCTGCTGCTTTAGTATCGTACATATTGCAGAATCACTGAAAAAAGGCACATTTTCCCCTCTATCTCAGCCCTCTGCCAAAGAGCTGGCTGGCACTAGAAGATTTCTTTGGACCCATGGTGGCTTATTTAGCAGTTACAAGCACTAAAAAGAATGGAATACAAAATGTATCGTATGAACACGTGGGATTGTCCTCACTGGTTGGTAAACAATGGCACACTGGCTGTACATGGAGTGTTGGGGTGGCTCAGACACGTTCTGAACGAATGATTTATACTAAGTTCAGCGACGTACACCAAGTCAATATTTTGAAGAAAAAAGTTACTATTTCTGAATATTACAAAATCTGGGGGTCCACTGAGATAGATAGATATACATGTATATATACGACCGAAACAGTCAAAGGGTTAAAAGTGTGGAACCAGCCTGTGCTAAACACACACTTTTTCAGGCTTTCCTTCCTTATCACACACTGCTTTAAACAACTGTAAGGCCTTTTCCCTAATTAAGAGGAAATTAAGTGGTGCACCTTTCTTTGTCTTGTTCAATCCGCTCAAGCAACAAGTTTTCTGTTTTATTTACTTGTTGGGACCTACGTGTCATTCTTTTCATGAGATGACATCTTCGGTTATTCATTACACAAGCTCATATATTCGCCTCATTCTTTTTAATTGTACGAACTGACGCTTCATTAAGGCCATAGGCCTTCACTATATCCACCACACGTGACCCACTCTTAAGCTTGTCTATCTCAATTTTCTTCCTAATTTCTAGACTTAAACGCTTAAACCTTTACTTGTCACTTTCAGCAACACCTGTATGCTTACTGGGTGCCATTATTGCTTGGCAAATTTAACAAATGGCAATGAAATTAAGAAAATATGTATGTACAGTAGGGCCCCGCTTTACGGCGTTTCGTCTTACGGCGTTCTGCTAATATGGCGATTTCAAATTATGACTAAAATTTGCTATACGGCAAGTGGTCTTTCAAATACGGCGCGCCCTACCCGGTTTGTTTACATTCTCCGTAAGCACATCTATGATGTCTGGAAACTTTCCAAAATTTCAAGTATTTTAAATTTATTGCGTATTTTATATGTACTCTGATAATTATGCTCATGTGTACCTGTAACTAAATATACTTACACACTGTGCTGGCGTGTAGGTACACATTAAAATCACCAAGAGTCTCTCCACTCATGATGCCATAGTAATACATGTACTACGTAATAATAACCTCTTGGGCACATTAAATGTCTTATTTTATATTAATCAAGACATTTTCATTAATCCATCTATACTTTCTTCAAAATTATATAAAAAACACGTTACATAGCATATAAACATTATATATACACCCACAGAATAAAAACTGACATAAATATGAGATTCGTTTAAAAAGTGGCTCTGTGGGAGTGTCAGAAGAATTACGTTTTCTCTAGTCAAACACTGGGGGATAATTTTTTTTTTTTTTTTTTTAACAAGTCAGCCGTCTGCCACTGAGGCAGGGTGACCCAAAAAGAAAGAAAATCCCCAAAAAGAAAATACTTTCATCATCATTCAACACTTTCACCTCACTCACACATAATCACTGTTTTTGCAGAGGTGCTCAGAATACAACAGTTTAGAAGTATATACGTACACATAAAGATACACAACATATCCCTCCAAACTGTCAATATCACAAACCCCTCCTTCAAAGTGCAGGCATTGTACTTCCCATTTCCAGGACTCAAATCCGGCTATATAAAATAACCGGTTTCCCTGAATCCCTTCACTAAATATTACCCTGTTCACACTCCAACAGCTCGTCAGGTCCCAAATACCATTAGTCTCCATTCACTCCTATCAAACACACTCACGCACGCTTGCTGGAAGTCCAAGCCACTCGCCCACAAAACCTCCTTTACCCCCTCCCTCCAACCCTTTCGAGGACGACCCCTACCCCACCTTCCTTCCCCTACAGATTTATACGCTCTCCATGTCATTCTACTTTGATCCATTCTCTCTAAATGACCAACCCACCTAAACAACCCCTCTTAAGCCCTCTGACTAATACTTTTATTAACTGCACACCTTATCCTTATTTCCACACTCCGAAATTTCTGCATAATATTTACACCACATATTACCCTTAGTCAGGACATCTCCACTGCCTCCAACCGCCTCCTCGCTGCAGCATTTACAACTCAAGCTTCACACCCATATAAGAGTGTTGGTACCACTATACTTTCATACATTCCCTTCGTTGCCTCCACAGATAACATCCTTTGTCTCCACATATACCTCAACGCACCACTCGCCTTTTTTTTCCCCTCATCAATTCTATGATTAACCTCATCCTCCATAAATCCATCCTCTGATACGTCAACTCCCAAATATCTGAAAACGTTCAGTTCTTCCATACTCCTCCTCCCCAATTTGATATCCAATTTTTCTTTATCTAAATCATTTGATACCCCTCATTGCCTTACTCTTTTCTATGTTCACTTTCAACTTTCTACCTTTACACACACTCCCAAATTCGTCCACTAACCTCTGCAATTTTTCTTTAGAATCACCCATAAACACAGTATCATCACCAAAAAGTAACTGTGTCAATTCCCATTTTGAATTTGATTCCCCATAATTTAATCCCACCCCTCTCCCGAACACCCTAGCATTTACTTCTTTTACAACCCCATCTAAAAATATGTTAAACAACCATGTTGACATTACACATCCCTGTCTAAGACCTACTTTTAAAGGGAAGTAGTCTCCCTCTCTTCTACACACCCTAACCTGAGCCTCACTATCCTCATAAAAACTCTTTACAGCATTTGGTAGCTTACTACCCATTCTATACACTTGCAACATCTGCCACATTGCTCCCCTATCCACTCTGCCATATGTCTTTTCTAAATCCATAAATGCGATGAAAACTTCCCTACCTTTATCAAAATACTGTTTACATATATGCTTCAATGTAAACACTTGATCTACACATCCCCTATCCACTTGAAAGCCTCCTTGCTCATCCTGAATCCTACATTCTGTCTTACCTCTAATTCTTCCAATAATAACCCTACTGTACACTTTTCCTGGTGTACTCAGTAAACTAATTCCTCCAAAATTTTTACAATCTCTTTTGTTCCCCTTCCCTTTATATAAAGGGACTATACATGCTCTCTGCCAATCCCTAGGTACCTTCCCCTCTTTCATACATTTATTAAAGAAAAATACCAACCACTCTCCAACACTGTATCCCCCCCTGCTTTTAACATTTCTGTCATGATCCCGTCAGTTCCAGCTGCTTTACTCCCTTTCATTTTACGTAATGCCTCGCACACCTCCCCCACACTCGCATCCTTCTCTTGTTCACTCCTAAAAGATGTTATATCTCCCTGGCCAGTGCATAAAATGACTGCCTCCCTTTCTTCGTCAACATTTAAAAGTTCCTCAAAATATTCCCGCCATCTACCCAATACCTCCAGTTCCCCATCTACTAACTCCCCTACTCTGTTTTTAACTGACAAATCCATTCGTTCCCTAGGCTTTCTTAACTTGTTTCTCACCCCAAAATTTTTTCTTATTTTCATCAAAATTTCTTAACAGTGCCTCTCCCACTCTATCATCTGCTCTCCTTTCACACTCTCTCACCACTCTCTTCACCTTTCTTTTATTCTCCATATACTCTGCTCTTCTTATAACACTTCTGCTTTGTAAAACCTCTCATAAGCTACCTTTTTCTCTTTTATCACACCCTTTACTTCATTATTACACCAATCATTCCTCTTTCCTCCTGCACCCACCCTCCTATAACCACAAACTTCTGCCCCACATTCTAATACTGCATTTTTAAAACTATTCCAACCCTCTTCAACCCCCCCCCACTACTCATACATGCACCAGCCCACCTTTCTGTCAATAGTTGCTTATATCTCACCCAATATATACAGGTCTCCCTCAACATTCACGTTTTCAGCTTTCGCGGGCTTCACACATTCGCGAATTCCCAACCGCCAAATTCCCAGCCACCAAATTCCCAGCCGCCAAATCATATTCTAGTTTCCTTCCACCTGCGAGTCCCTACTGCCACCTGCGAGTCCCTACTACCCTCCCTCCGACCCCCGCAACTGGCAGCCAGCCCTCCCACCACTCAGTGTGGTGAGTGTTTTGTTTGTTCATTATTTGCTATTAAACTGCAGTATAAATAATGTAAACCCATTCATGACTGCATATTGGAATGGCTATTCGGACAGGTATTAGACGGTGACATGTGGTTACTCTTGAACAAAGCAAAGAATCAAACATTTCTGCTACTGCTAATAATAACAATAGTAGTAGTAGTAATAATAATATAATAATAATAATAATAATAATAATAATAATAATAATAATAATAATAATAATAATAATAAATACGATATAATTGAAAAAGGAAGTTGTACAAAAATACGAGGGAGTGGTTGACACATCGTCAGTGTGACTGTTTATGCTGGAGTGAATATTAGTCTCCCTGCTCTTCCAAACATTTCACAATAATTCATTGTGTTTGGTGCTTGTAGATTGAGTGTGACTGGAGTGGTAGAGGCAGCGAATGAGGCAGTGGTTGAGGCAGCTGTTGAGGCAGCTGTTGAGGCAGCGATTGAGGCAGTGGTTGAGGCAGCGATTGAGGCAGTGGGTGAGGCTGCTGTTGAGGCAGCGATTGAGGCAGTGGTTGAGGCAGCTGTTGAGGCAGCGATTGAGGCAGTGGTTGAGGCAGCGATTGAGGCAGTGGGTGAGGCAGCGATTGAGGCAGTGGTTGAGGCAGCTGTTGAGGCAGCGATTGAGGCAGTGGTTGAGGCAGCGATTGAGGCAGTGGGTGAGGCTGCTGTTGAGGCAGCGATTGAGGCAGTGGGTGAGGCAGCTGTTGAGGCAGCGATTGAGGCAGTGGGTGAGGCAGCGATTGAGGCAGTGGGTGAGGCAGCGATTGAGGCAGTGGGTGAGGCAGCTGTTGAGGCAGCGATTGAGGCAGTGGTTGAGGCAGCTGTTGAGGCAGCGATTGAGGCAGTGGTTGAGGCAGCTGTTGAGGCAGCGATTGAGGCAGTGGTTGAGGCAGCTGTTGAGGCAGCGATTGAGGCAGTAGGTGAGGCAGCTGTTGAGACAGCGATTGAGGCAGTGGTTGAGGCAGCTGTTGAGGCAGTGGTATTTAATAACATACATGTTATTAATAATAATAATACATGTTATTAATAATATGTACTATTATTATTTATAACATATATGTTATTAAATACCACTGCCTCAACTGCTGAATTATTTTGGAAGAGCAGGGAGACTAATGCTCACTCCAGCATAAATAAAGCCACACTGACGATGTGTCAACCACTCCCTCGTATTTTTGTACAATTTCCTTCTTCAATTATATCGTATTATTATTATTATTATTATTATTATTATTATTATTATTATTACTATTGTTATTATTAGCAGTAGCAGAAATGTTTGATTCTTTGCTGTGTTCAAGAGTAAACACATGATGTCACCGTCCAATACCTGTCCGATTAGCCATTCCAATATGCAGTCATGAATGGGTTTACATTATTTATACTGTAGTTTAATAGCAAATAATGAACAAACAAAACACTCACCACACAGTAGTGGGAGGGCTGGCTGCCAGTTGCGGGGGTTGGTGGGAGGGTAGTAGGGACTCGCAGTGGTTGAGGAAGAGGTGGACGCAGTGGTGGAGTCTGTGGTATTTAATAACATACATGTTATTAAAGCATAACATGTATATATTTAGTACAATTTACGACGTTTTCATGTATTTTATGATTGTTCATGGTTCAACAAGTTAAGGAAGCAATATTGCATTATATTTCCCTACAATATATTGGGGTACCAAACATTCACGGTTTTTCAACATTCGCGAGGCTCTTGATCCCCTAACCCTCGCGAATGTTGAGGGAGATCTGTATTCCTTTTGTATGCCTTCACTCTATATATAGCAATTCACGACACTTGTGGGTTTAGTGCTTTTTTTATTATGATTATAATAATAATAACTTGCAACAATAATTTGTAATAATAATACAGTGGTCCCTCGATAATTGTAAGGCTCAATAGTCATAATTTTCGATAATCGTAACTATTATTCTCGTCAAAACATTGGCTCGCGAATCGTCGTTCGCCTGGGACGCATACACATGGCTCTGAGCCGCCTCACCCTCCCTTCCCAGCCAGTGTGCCATTGTTTACAAGTGAGTGATGGTCCCCTCCCTTGTTCATTATGAAATATTTCAAGATAGTCTTATGCACTCGATTATTTGTGATAAGGCTAGGCAGTTGCATGATGATCTTGTAAAGAAATTGCCTGCAATGAGTACTGATATTGGTGAATTTAAGGCCAGCAAAGGCTGATTTGAGATATTTAAGAACCGTAGTGGCATACACAGTGTGATAAGGCATGGCGAGGCTGCCAGTTCGGACAATTGCAGCTACAAAATTCGTAAGTGAATTCAAGGAGTACATAAGAGGCTGAAGGACTGAAACCTGAGCAAGTGTTCAATTGTGGCGAAACAGGCCTCTTTTGGAAGAAAATGCCAAAGAGGACCTACATTACTCAGGAGGAAAAGGGACTGCCAGGACACATGCCTATGAAAGACAGGCTGACACTCATGTTCTGTGGTAATGCTAGTGGGGATTGCAAAGTGAAGCCGTTACTAGTGTACCATTCTGAAAATCCCAGTGTGTTTAGGAAAAACAATGCTGTGAAAAGTAAATTGTGTGCTTTGGAGATCTAATAATAAGGCATGGGTCACAAGGGAAATTTTCGTCGAGTGGTTCAATGAAGTGTTTGGCCCTAGTGTGAAGAATTACCTCCTGGAAAAGAAATTGGATCTCAAGTGCCTCCTGCTAATGGGCAATGCACCTGCTCATCCTCCAAACTTGGATGACCTAATTCTGGAGGAGTTTGGGTTCATCACAGTAAAGTTCTTGCCCCCTAATACCACTCCTCTCCTCCAGCCTATGGACCAGCAGGTCATAAGAACATAAGAAAGGAGAAACACTGCAGCAGGCCTGTTGGCCCATACTAGGCAGGTCCTTCACAGATCCATCCCACTAATAGAATATTTGCCCTCATAAGAACATAAGATCATAAGAAATAAGGAACACTGCAACAGGTCTACTGGTCTTTGTGAGGCAGCTCCAATATTCCCCACCAGCTTAAGCCAATGCCTTGACCTAGTGAGGTCAGACACATCACTTATGGGATTAGCACTGCATTGGACCTAGTAGCTAGTCAGGTCCATTTTACACCCTCTCACACCCACCCATAAGACCATAAGAAAGAAGGAACACTGCACCAGGCCTACTGACCCATGCGGAGCAGGTCCATGTCCCCCCCGGATTATCCCAATGACCCACCCAGTCTGGTCATCCCCACTCAAGGATGGAGCACTGTACCAGACCCAGCAGTACAAGCTAGTCAGGTCCAAATCACACCCACCCACACCCACTCATGTATTTATCTAACATATTTTTAAAACTACACAACGTTTTAGCCTCAATAACTGTACTCGGGAGCTTGTTCCACTCATCCACAACTCTATTACCAAACCAGTGCTTTCCTATATCCTTCCAGAATCTGAATTTTTCCAACTTGAAACCATTGCTGCGAGTCCTGTCTTGGCTGGAAATTTTCAGCACACTATTTACATCCCCTTTATTTATTCCCGTTTTCCATTTATACACCTCGATCATATCCCCCCTAATTCTACGCCTTTCGAGAGAGTGCAGATTCAGGGCCCTCAGTCTATCCTCATAGAGAAGATTTCTGATACATGGGATCATCTTTGTCATCCTCCTTTGTATGTTTTCCAGAGCATTTATATCCATTCTGTAATACGGTGACCAGAACTGAGCAGCATAGTCTAAATGAGGCCTAACCAAGGATATATAGAGTTGAAGAACAACCTGAGGACTTCTATTATTTATACTTCTAGATATGAAGCCAAGAATTCTGTTAGCTTTATTGCGAACACTAATGCACTGTTCTCTTGGTTTTAGATTACTGCTAGCCAGAACTCCTAAATCCTTTTCGCAATCGTAGTATTAAGATCTACATTATTTAGTTTATAGTATGTGGCATGGTTATTTACCTGTCCAACATTTAGAACTTTGCATTTGTCAATATTAAACTGCATCTGCCACTTCTCCGACCATTGCGTCAGTCTATTCAAATCATCCTGGAATGCTCTAATGTCCTCATTAGAATGAATTGGACGGCCTATTTTGGTGTCATCAGCAAATTTGCTTATGTCGCTATTTATTCCCTCATCTATGTCGTTTATGTAAATTTTGAACAACAACAGGCCCAACACTGACCCCTGAGGAACACCGCTTGTGACGTGCCACCATTCTGATTTCTCCCCATTTATGCAAACTCTCTGCTGTCTATTTGTCAGCCATGCCTCTACCCAGGAAAAAATTTCTCCTCCTATTCTGTGTGCCCTAAGTTTCCTCAATAGCCTCTTGTGTGGAACTCTATTGAAAGCCTTACTGAAGTCCATATACACAATATCATATTCAATACCATGATCTACCTCCTCAAACACCTTAGTGAAAAAAGTTAGTAAATTCGTAAGACAGGAACGCCCCTTTGTAAAACCGTGTTGAGATTCATTAATCAATCTGTGCCTGTCAAGATGGCTACGTATTGCTTCGGCAATTATTGATTCCATAAATTTTCCCACTATGGAGGTAAGGCTTATTGGTCACTGCAAACTTTAAAAAACTCTACACCAAAGCAATGTTTCAAAGGTGCTTTAATGTGACCTCAGACACTCACTTGACCCTAAGAGAGTTTTGGAAAGATCACTTCAGTATCCTCCATTGCATAAGCCTTATAGGTAAGGCTTGGGAGGGAGTGACTACCAGGACTTTGAACTCTGCTTGGAGAAAATTGTGGTCAGATTGTGTCCACTAGAGGGATTTTGAAGGGTTTGGGGCTGACCCTGATGAGCCTATGACAGTTGTGAAATCTATTGTGGCATTGGGGGGTTCCATGGGGTTGCATGTGAGTTTGGAGGATGTGGAAGAGTTGGTGGAGGACCACAACAAAGAGCTAACCACTGAGGAGCTGCAAGAGCTTCAGCAGGGACAGCAACAGACCACAGCTCAGAATACTGCTGCAGAGGAGGAGGAAGAGAGATGGAAGAAGTTGCCTCCTTCAGAAATTAAGGAGATTTTTGAAATGTGGGGTAAGATGAAAAGATTTATGGAGAAACATCACCCTGATAAGGCTGTTGCAAGCCATGTCAGCAACATGTACAGTGACAAAGTCTTGGCCCATTTTAGGGAAGTTTTAGAGAGACGCCAGAAACAGAGCTCTCTGGACAAGTATTTAGTGCCACAGGTGTACAGTGACTCTCAAGCTGGTCCTAGTGGCATTAAGAAACAAAGAGAAGTAACCCCAGAAAAGCACTGGGTACCTGAGGTGTTGATGGAAGGGGATTCCCCTTCCAAATAGTAACTAATCCAATCTCTCTCCTCCTCTAGTCTTCCATACACTAAGAAGAATTGCCAATAAAGGTAAGTGTTATGCTGTTAATGTTTCATTCATCATGTCCCATTGTATTGTGTATATACTACATCTACATTTCACGTAAAAAATTTTTTGTTTTAATACTTCTGGGTGTCAGGAATGGATTAATTGTATTTACATTATTTCTTATGGGGAAAATGGATTCGAAAATCGTCAATTTCGATGACAGTCACACGTCCAGAACGGATTAATTACGAAAAACGAGGGACCACTGTAACTTGTAATAATAATAATAATAATAATAATAATAATAATTTGTCAAGAACATCATTCCTTCTAAAAATTATATGAGAATGGAAGTGTTGGTCTTTATTTATTCTACTGTACCACTGTGGAGACAACTTGTACACAATGTAAGGTGTTTGTATGAATGTTTATGAACCATAACCAGATGCATCGTCTGTTTGTTTATATAGTGGGTGGGGTGGCCAGGCAGGCTACCCTACCTACTACACCACTTTCTACAAATAAATACTTTTCACCTTTCCCCCTACATTAAGACTACAAATATTTTAAGGTAAGTAATGAGTGTACTGTACAGTGGACCCCCGCATACCGGACGCATCGCATACCGTACAATCCGCATACCGGACGCTTTGATCGCAAAAATTTTGCCTCGCATACCGCCCAAAAACCCGCTTACCTCCCTTCGTCCGAGACGCGTCCAATGTGCGGCCTGAGCCACGCTCACATGTTCCGCCGGTGGCATTGTTTACCAGCCAGCCTCCGCGGTAACATCCAAGCATACAATCGGAACATTTCGTATTATTACAGTGTTTTTGGTGATTTTTTCTGGAAAATAAGTGACCATGGCCCCAAGAAAGCTTCTAGTGCCAACCCTACAGCAATAAGGGTGAGAATTACTATGGAGATGAAGAAAAAGATCATTGATAAGTATGAAAGTGGAGTGCGTGTCTCCGAGCTGGCCAGGTTGTATAATAAACCCCAATCAACCATCGCTACTATTGGTGGTACAGCTGCTGCTGCTGCTGTACCACCGTCAGCTGCTGCTGCACTGTCAGCTGCTGCTGCACTGTCAGCTGCTGCTGCACTGTCAGCTGCTGCTGCACTGTCAGCTGCTGCTGCACTGTCAGCTGCTGCTGCACTGTCAGCTGCTGCTGCACTGTCAGCTGCTGCTGCACTGTCAGCTGCTGCTGCACTGTCAGCTGCTGCTGCACTGTCAGCTGCTGCTGCACCCGTCAGCTGCTGCTGCACTGTCAGCTGCTGCTGCACCCCGTCCAGCTGGGTGCTGCTACTGTCAGCTGCTGCTGCACTGTCAGCTGCTGCTGCACTGTCAGCTGCTGCAGCACTGTGCTGCTGCTGCTGTACCACGTCAGCTGCTGCTGCTGTACCACCGTTGTGGTGTGGCTTATTGTGAATACAAGAAACAATTAACCCCAGAGGATTTGCCACCCAGGATAACCCAAAAAAGTCAGTGTCATCGAAGACTGTCTAACTTATTTCCATTGGGGTCCTTAATGTTGTCTCCAGGATGCAACCACACCAGTCGACTAACACCCAGGTGAACAGGAAAATGCCTGGAACTAGTGCTCATATTGGTGAATTTAGAGCCAGCAAAGGTTGGTTTGAGAGATTTAAAAATCGTAGTGGCATACACAGTGTGATAAGGCATGTTCTGGAAGAAAATACCAAACAGGACCTACAGTACTCAGGAGGAAAAGGCACTCCCAGGACACAGTGTCTCATCAGTCATTGCTGCATCTTCAATAAAGGTAAGTGTCATTTATTCTTCATTTAGTAGAGTAGTACATGCACAATATATATTGTGCATGTACTACTCTACTATTGTGCATGTATCCTTCTCTTTGTGTGTAGGAAAATGTATATTTCATGTGGTAAAATTATTTTTCATACTTTTGGGTGTCTTGCACGGATTAATTTGATTTCCATTATTTCTTATGGGGAAAATTCATTCGCATACCGAACATTTTGTATAACAGCCAGGCCTCTTGCACTGATTAAGGTCGCTATGCGGGGGTCCACTGTATATGCATTTTGTCATTATTTAAGCATCGTCGTATATTATGTGTGGGTGGGGGTGGCCAGAAGTGCTACCAAACCTAACTTCTTACAGTAAATACAGTGGATCCCCGGTTAACGATATTTTTTCATTCCAGAAGTATGCTCAGGTGCCAGTACTGACCGAATTTGTTCCCATAAGGAATATTGTGAAGTAGATTAGTCCATTTCAGACCCCCAAACATACACATACAAACGCACTTACATAATTGGTCGCATTGGGAGGTGATCGTTAAGAGGGGTCCACTGTACTACTCACCTTTTGCCCTACATTAAGACTATAAATATTTTGAGGTAAATAATGAGTGTACTGTGTGTGTATTTTATGTTTTATTGTTTTTAATGCCTAAGTTCTATTGCTAACTTAATACATATATGTTAGTGTAAACTTGTTATCTGGCATTTATATGCATTTGTAAGTGGGAAAAAATGGCGTTCTGCTTTCCGGCGAAGTTTGCTTTCCGGCAAAGTCTGCTTTCCAGCAGTAGCCTGGAACCTAACCTGCCATATAAGTGGGGCCCTACTGTATATAAACACAGCTAGGTTCCCAAGTACCTCCGTCCTGCATGTGTATGAACCGAACTGGAGGCTGGGAACGTGGTGGGGGTGGGTGTGGGTGGTGGGGGGGATGGCAGTAGGCCTCCCTCATTGATTCAATGGTATAACCCACCACGAGTGACCGGGCGCTCAAAATTTTTTCCCCTTCCGCGAATCGTGTTAAATTGATCATATGACGTGTTACATAAAAATGTGTCGCAATTCTTCAGTCGTGCTATACTTAAATCATACCAAATAAACTCGTGCTAAATAACGGTCTACTGTATATACACACAGTGGACCCTCCGTCTTTGTTGATCTCCGTTATTGCCAATTTCGGTCTTGGCTGACTTTTTCATTGATTTTTTGGCTCAGTTTTCGTCAATCGTACAGAACTTGTCCAGTGCCCAGCACACAGACATTTATTTATATATACATTTTTAACACATCGGCTGTTTCCCACCAAGGCAGGGTGACCTAAAAAGAAAGAAAAACCCAAAAAGAAGGAAAAAACTTTCATCATTCAACACTTTCACCATCATTCATACATAATCACTGTCTTTGCAGAGGCACTCAGATATGACAGTTTCAATTCACTACAAACAACCAATATCCCAAACCCCTCCTTCAAACTGCAGGTATTGTACTTCCCACCTCCAGGACTTAAGTCTGGCTAACCAGTTTCCCTGAATCCCTTCACAAAATATTACCCTGCTCACACTCCTATATTACAATATGCTATTTGAAAGTTAGTATTACAGGCACTGCAAAAATATCAACATGTACATATTTAAAAATAGACAAAGAACTCGAAGCAAAGTCAGATCATCCAATAAAAGCACATTGAGCAATGAATTCTGTACTGTACACACAAAAATTAGTACAGGTCCGCCATCACAAATCCGGCAATCAGTTATTCGGTTCCTTCAGTTATTCGGCACTAATTTTGGCTAGCATAATTTCAAATTTCCAGGGTCGCCACATCAACCTGCTGGTACTGTTTGGTGGTGCTACTTGCTACACAAGTCATTCCAATTTCTTTTTCTCCATTTATTATTTTAACCTGCTTACTTTTAGCCCTAGCCATGGTTCCAATGAATAAAAGAAATGCTTCTCATTATGTAAAGCACCTACACAGTACATTATCCATTAAAGATAAGGTGGCTTTGAAGCCACTGTCGGCTGTCATGAGCTCAGTCTCATGAAGCAGGAGAATATGCTTAATTATTATGCTAATATCAACACTACAGCTTATTTGCCTATCACAATTGATCTAATATGACATAAGAAACAATATAAATAACATAAAACATGTTAAATACTCCAGAATGAATAATATTTGGCATAACACCGAGCAGTTTGACAGAGTTGTGAAGAGGATATGGTAAACAAATACCATTCTCCTATCCTTGTCTTGGGGGCTTATATTAGAGAAAACAGAGTATAGCACAGGGCTAACTATGATATAATATTCGATTCCCAGCCAGGGTAGAAACATTAGGTGTGTTTCTTTACACCTGTTGTCTATGTTTACCCATCAGTAAATGGGTACCTGGGTGTTAGTCGACTAGTGTGGTGTTATCCTGGGACACTGACCTAATTTTCTTGAAATACTCAGCATAACAAGTGCCTTTCTATACAGTAGTATGTCACTGATGTCAGCTAGGCCTGTATACCTTGTACATGTACGTGTAGTAAATAAAGATATTATTATTATTATTATTTTCTCAGTTTGTTGGGTTATCTTATTCAAACTTGGGCAATGTGTGATGGAAAGATACTTCTTCACGTACACCAAAAATGAAAGAAATCAGACCATAAATAGCGGAGTTCACTTCTCAGCCATTAGCGGGTGCTTAGCGGTATATTTTTGTATGGTTGTTATGGTTATATTTTCATTTTTTCGGTCTCATTTGATAGAATGAAAGATATATTACAGAAATAGATATGATTTTGATTGCTCTCATGATGAAAAGTACCTTGAAACTGCACTCACAGTAGCAAAAATGTTCTATTCTTTAGCGAAGCTCAAGAGTAAACAAATGACGTCATCGTCCAATACCTGTCCGCCTGCCAGTCTAAAATTCCAGTACGGAGTCAAGAATGGATTGACATTATTAATAAAAATATTACAATAATGCAGTAGTCTGCATAACAGTAAATCTTTTATTTTTTTTTGTGAATAAAAATTCCAAATAGTAAGCAAGAGTAATATAAGAGGGGCCTGTAGCCGAGAAAATGTTATTTTAGTGCCAGGAATGCCTGCATTGTCTATTCTGGACCCTATTTTGAAATTGGCATCTGTTGAAATTTGTGTGAAATCGACCAAATTGCCAATTTCTGACCACTTTATTGGGTAGTTGAAATAAGTGAATGGGCGGTTTCTTGTACTCAGTTGACAGACTAGAAGTAAATAAGTTTATTCAGGTATACACAAATACAGTTACATAGATTATCATACATAGCAGCGTATGTATAGAGAACCTAGGATAACCCAGAAAAGTCAGACAAAGTGACTTATTTCCCGTACCAGGCTTGGGCTTGCCATATATGATTTTTGGTAAATATTTTTTTTTCTCGGTTGTTTGTTGGGCTATCTCATTGAAACTTGGGCAATGTATGATGGAAAGATGCTTCTTAATGTACAACAAAAATAAAAATGACGGACGATAAATAAGGGAGTTCACTTCTCAGCCATTAGCCGCCTCTTTACAGTATATTTTCGTATGGTTTTTATGGTTGTATTCTCATTTTTTGGACTCATTTGATATAATGGAAGATATATTACAGAAATAGACATGATTTTGATTGCTTTCATGACGAAAAGTACCTTGAAATTGAGCTCAAAGTAGCAGAAATGTTCGATTCTTTCCGATGTTCAATGAACTGTGTAAGTCAAGTTGGTTAATTTTATTAAGTGTATTCTAACTTAACCACTCTGTAATTCGGCAAACTCAGTAATCCGGCACACTACAGGTCCCAATGATGCCAGATTTGTGATGGAGGACCTGTACAGTACTTTAAAAAAAAAGTATTCATAAAAGGTGAAATCTACACCTATGTTCAAATAAATACATACATTGGAAATAATTTAAGCATATCCTTTTTCAAAATATCCTTCCCACTTCATAACAGTGACACTAAATTTGTATATCATATAATTGCAGACCACAAAAACCCAGTCATTTACAATATAATACTACGAAATATCAAGACCACTACTTGCCTGTGACACTCAGCTGGTGTAGGTGGCTGGCATTGGCGGCTACAGACATTATTTTATCAGCCTACCATCATACTCTGCAAAAATACAGGATAAATAAAATGCTTATCTCAATAACATGGATCAGCAGATGGTGTACATGTTGCTCAGAGAGCCAGATTATCTACCACTGTTGCCAAATAGCTGAATGGGTGAGTGAATGGTCATAGCATTACCCTTAGTTAGGTTTTGATTAACGAGTAGAGAGCAAGACCAATACTAAATTTACTCATTATTTTTTATGAACAAATTGAATCACTCTCAGTTTAAATTACTTGTTAACCCTTTCACTGCTGATACTCCCAAATTAACCTTTTCACTGTCTCGGTGTGGGTGCTGGTAGTGGTGGGAGTGGGTGGTGGTGGATGTGAGTGATTGTGGTGGGTGGTCAGTATCTTGGTGGTGGTCATCGTCTTGGTAGTGGTGATGATGGTGATCATAATCTTTATAGCAGCTGTCAGTATTTTAACCTTTGTCCTTGTTTTGGTTATCGTCATCTTGATACTTATTGTCATCATTAGATATGTTTTGGTCATCGTCGTAATACATAAAATAATTATGTACCTTTATACAATAATAATAACAGTACAACAATTTTAAATGTGTCTGAGATATTAGTATTATAAATACATATTCATAAAATTACCAATGGTTAATAAAATAAGAACAGTATTTACCTCTAGATGGCTTTTAGAGCTGTTTTCTCACAGTCTAGCCTGAGACCAAGATTTCCATATGATTCTGCACCTAGTCAGCCAGGCCTTTGCTACTTACAAGTCTGAACACTCGTATAAACCTCACAATCAGGCCAGAAAATCACACACTGCAGAAACTTGCAGAGTGAGGGATTGAACAGCCTTTGAGATCTTAGTCACCATGTGTGCTGCCTGTACTTACACCACCTCTACATTTTATTGGGTAATCTTACACAACCTGTCTCTGCTACTCCTAGCTCTTGTTTCTGTGGTTAGCTTTAATAATGGCTTAAAAAAGAATTTAGTAAAATTTATTATATCTCTACTGATATCAATTAGTTTGCCATTAAAATTCACACATATTTAAGGTATACAGTGGACCCCCGCATACCGGACGCATCGCATACCGTACAATCCACATACTGGACGCTTTGATCGCAAAAATTTTGCCTCGCATACCTCCCAACAACCCGCTCACCGCCCTTCGTCCGAGACGCGTCCAATGTGCGGCCTGAGCCACGCTCACATGTTCCGCCGGTGGCATTGTTTACCAGCCAGCCTCCGCGGTAACATCCAAGCATACAATCGGAACATTTCGTATTATTACAGTGTTTTTGGTGATTTTTTTTCTGGAAAATAAGTGACCATGGGCCCCAAGAAAGCTTCTAGTGCCAACCCTACAGCAATAAGGGTGAGAATTACTATGGAGATGAAGAAAAAGATCATTGATAAGTATGAAAGTGGAGTGCGTGTCTCCGAGCTGGCCAGGTTGTATAATAAACCCCAATCAACCATCGCTACTATTGGTGGTACAGCTGCTGCTGCTGCTGTACCACCGTCAGCTGCTGCTGCACTGTCAGCTGCTGCTGCACTGTCAGCTGCTGCTGCTGTACCACCGTCAGCTGCTGCTGTACCGTCAGCTGCTGCTGTAGCATCGTCTGCTGCTGCTGTAGCATCGTCTGCTGCTGCTGTAGCATCGTCTGCTGCTGTTGTAGCATCGTCTGTTGCTGCTGTAGCATCGTCTGTTGCTGCTGTACCACCGTCAGCTGCTGCTGCTGCTGCTGCTGTAACATCGTCAGTTGCTGCTGTAGCATCGTCTGCTGCTGCTGTAGCATCGTCTGTTGCTGCTGTAGCATCGTCTGTTGCTGCTGTACCACCGTCAGCTGCTGCTGCTGCTGTAGCATCGTCTGCTGCTGCTGCTGCTGTAGCATCGTCTGCTGCTGCTGCTGTAACATCGTCAGTTGCTGCTGTAGCATCGTCTGTTGCTGCTGTAGCATCGTCTGTTGCTGCTGTACCACCGTCAGCTGCTGCTGCTGCTGTAGCATCGTCTGCTGCTGCTGCTGCTGTAGCATCGTCTGCTGCTGCTGTAACATCGTCTGTTGCTGCTGTAGCATCGTCTGTTGCTGCTGTACCACCGTCAGCTGCTGCTGCTGCTGTACCACCGTTGTTGGTGTGGCTTACTTAGAATACCAAGAAACAATTAACCCCAGAGGATTTGCCACCCAGGATAACCCAAAAAAGTCAGTGCGTCATCGAAGACTGTCTAACTTATTTCCATTGGGGTCCTTAATCTTGTCTCCCAGGATGCAACCCACACCAGTCGACTAACACCCAGGTGAACAGGGGAAAATGCCTGGAACTAGTGCTCATATTGGTGAATTTAAAGCCAGCAAAGGTTGGTTTGAGAGATTTAAGAATCGTAGTGGCATACACAGTGTGATAAGGCCTGTTCTGGAAGAAAATACCAAACAGGACCTACAGTACTCAGGAGAAAAAGGCACTCCCAGGACACAGTGTCTCATCAGTCATTGCTGCATCTTCAATAAAGGTAAGTATCATTTATTCTTCATTTAGTAGAGTAGTACATGCACAATATATATTGTGCATGTACTACTCTACTATTGTGCATGTATCCTTCTCTTTGTGTGTAGGAAAATGTATATTTCATGTGGTAAAATTTTTTTTTTCATACTTTTGGGTGTCTTGCACGGATTAATTTGATTTCCATTATTTCTTATGGGGAAAATTCATTCGCATACCGAACATTTCGCATAACAGCCAGCCCTCTTGCACGGATTAAGGTCGCTATGCGGGGGTCCACTGTACAGTGGACCCCCGAGTTTTGGCAGCATCGACTTTCGTGAAATTCGACTTTCGGCAAGTTTTTTCGGCAAAATTTGGCCTTGAGTTTCGTGATTAGACTCGTGATTCGGCGACCGTCTGGTACCCGTCCGCCCGTCACCGCGCACACAAAGCCAGTCACCCACGCCATTCACGCTCAGTGTGCCACTGTTTACCAACACGTGACCATCACCCCATGGGTGCGTACGTAATAATCCATTGTTTTTTGCAATTGCAACTGCTAAATAAGTCACCATGGGCCCAAGGAAAGCTAGTGCAAGCCCTTTGGTAAAGAGAGCGAAGAACACGATCCAGAGGGATTTTGAAGAGTTTGAGGCAGACCCTGACCCTGCCGACTCTCTGCCTGTTGTGGAAGGTGTTGTGGCATTGGGCAAGTCCATGGGGTTGGAGGTGAGTGACGGGGATGTGGAAGAGTTGGTGGAGGACCACAGGGAAGAGCTAACCACTGACGAACTGCAAGAGCTTCATTTGGAACAGCATCAGACCATAGCTGAGGAACCTGCTTCAGAGGAGGAGGAAAAGAGAGTGAAGGTGTCTTCTTCGGTGATTAAGGACATGTGTTCAAAGTGGAATGAGTTGCAAAGTTTTGTTGAAAAGTATCACCCTGACCAAGCTGAAACAAGCCATATCTGCAACATGTTCAGTGACAAAACCTTATCCCACTTCAGGCAAATCATAAAGAAATGCCAGAAACAGACCTCTCTGGACAAATATTTTGTGCGACAGGGGTCCAGCGACTCTCAAGTTGTTCCCAGTGGCATTAAAAGAAGAAGGGACATAACCCCAGAAAAGGACTTGCTACCTAAAGTCCTAATGGAAGGAGATTCTCCTTCCAAACAATAGCGTACACCTTCCTCCTATCCCCTCCTCCCGTCTTCCAGCCACCCAGAAATCTTCAGTAAAGGTAAGTGTTATGTTATTATTTTTTATATGCATGTACAGTGGACCCTCAACCAGCGATGGCATTGATTAACGATAAATCTGACTAGCGATACATTTTAACGCAAAAATTTTGCCTCGACTAGCGCTTAAAAACCTGACCAGCGCTATTCGTTCCGTACGAGACGCGTCCACTTTGGCCTGAGCGCGCCTCACTTGTCCCGTGGGTGCCAGTGTTTACAAGCCAGCCACCGTGGTCACTTCCAAACATACAACTGGAACATTTCATATTATCACAGCCTTTGTAGTGATTGCACCTACAAAATAAGTCACAACGGGCCCCAAGAAAGCGTCTAGTGCCAACCCTACAGCAAAAAGGGCGAGAATTACTATGGAGATGAAGAAAGAGATCATTGCTAAGTATGAAAGTGGAGTGCGTGTCTCTGAGCTGGTCAGGTTGTATAATAAACCCCAATCAACCATCGCTACTATTGTGGGCAAGAAAACGGCAATCAAGGAAGCTGTTCTTGCCAAAGGTGCAACTATATTTTCGAAACTGAGATCGCAAGCGGTAGAAGATGTTGAGAGACTCTTATTGGTGTGGATAAACGAGAAGCAGGTAGCAGGAGACAGCATCTCTCAAGCGATCATATGTGAAAAGGCTAGGAAGCTGCATGACAATTTAATTAAAACAATGCCAGCAACTAGTGATGTGAGTGAATTTAAGGCCAGCAAAGGTTGGTTTGAGAGATTTAAGAAGCGTAGTGGCATTCATAGTGTGATAAGGCATGGTGAGGCTGCCAGTTCGGACCACAAAGCGACTGAAAAATATGTGCAGGAATTCAAGGAGTACATAGACAGTGAAGGACTGAAACCTGAACATGTGTTTAATTGTGACAAAACAGGCCTGTTTTGGAAGAAAATGCCAAGCAGGACGTACATTACTCAGGAGGAAAAGGCACTCCCAATACATAAGCCTATGAAAGACAGGCTTACTCTGTTGATGTGTGCCAATGCTAGTAGTGATTGCAAAGTGAAGCATTTATTGGTGTATCACTCTGAAACTCCCAGAGTGTTCAGGAAAAACAATGTCGTCAAGGTTAATTTGTGTGCTGTGGAGGGCAAACAATAAGGCATGGGTCACTAGGAACTTTTTCTATGGCTGGTTACACCATGCATTTGCCCCCAATGTGAAAAATTACCTAATTGAAAAAAATTAGACCTTAAGTGCCTCCTGGTATTAGACAATGCTCCTGGTCATCCTTCAGACTTGGCAGAGCGACTTTCTAGGGACATGAGCTTCATTAAGGTTAAGTTTTTGCCTCCTAATACCGCTCCTCTCCTGCAGCCCATGGACCAGCAGGTCATTTCCAACTTCAAGAAACTGTACACAAAAGCTATGTTTGAAAGGTGCTTTGTAGTGACCTCAGAAACTCAACTGACTCTAAGAGAGTTTTGGAAAGATCATTTTACCATCCTCAATTGTGTAAACATTATAGGCAAGGCTTGGGAGGAAGTGACTAAGAGGACCTTGAACTCTGCTTGGAAAAAACTGTGGCCAGAATGTGTAGACAAAAGGGATTGTGAAGGGGTTTTAGGCTAACCCTGAGAATCCTATGCCAGCTGAGGAATCCATTGTGGCATTGGGGAAGTCCTTGGGGTTGGAGGTTAGTGGGGAGGATGTGGAAGAGCTGGTGGAGGAGGACAATGAAGAACTAACCACTAATGAGCTGCTAGATCATCTTGAACAAACAAGAGGCAGACCTGAGGAAACTGCTTCAGAGGAGGGGATAGAGAAATTGAAGAAGTTGCCTACTTCTAAGATTAAGGAAATGTGTGCAAAGTGGCTTGAAGTGCAAACCTTTTTTGATGAAAATCACCCTTACACAGCTACTGCAAGCCGTGTTGGCAACCTGTACACTGACAATGTTGTGAACCACTTTAGGAAAGTCATAAAGGAATGAGAGGTACAGGTATCTATGGACAGATATGTTGTGCGGCAGAAGTCCAGTGACTCTGAAGCTGGTCCTAGTGGCATTAAAAGAACAAGGGAAGTAACCCCAGAGAAAGATTTGCTACCTCAAGTGCTAATGGAAGGGGATTCCCCTTCTAATCACTAAGAAGATCAACGGTCTCCCCTCCTCCCATCCCATCAATCATCACCAGATCTTCAATAAAGGTAAGTGTCATGTAACTGTGCATGTCTTCTTCAGTTTGTGTGTATTAAAATTAATATTTCATGTGGTAAAATTTTTTTTTTTCCAATACTTTGGGGTGTCTTGCATGGATTAATATGTATAGTGTATATGTATAGTGTATATGTATAGTGCCAAAACAAAAGCATTCACATTGCTAAACTCACAAACTAGTATTTAGTCACTTAACCATAATACCAACTTACCTCATAATTTTGTAATATTTTAAACTTAAGATTTAATTTAAGTCTGCCCGAAATGCCTAGCCATGCTAGGTGTTCTAGTGGTACACTCTGTAATTATTATTTTACTACATGTAAACCACACAATAACCAAATTCTGTAAACTCAGCATTGTAATCCTTATAGAGAATAAACTTTGAATTGAATTGAATTGAATTTCCATTATTTCTTATGGGGAAAATTAACTTGACTAACGATTATTTTGATTAACGATGAGCTCTCAGGAACGGATTAATATCGCTGGTTGAGGGTCCACTGTACTTGATTTCTGATTGTTTTCAGTATGTAAATCTTTATTTAATTTGAAAAAAAAAAATTTATTTTAATATGTTTGGGTGTCTGGAATGGATTAATTTTATTTCCATTATTTCTTATGGGGAAAATGGTTTCGAGTTTCATGAATTTCGACTTTCAGCAGGCTCTCTGGAACGGATTAATCACAAAACTCGGGAGTCCACTGTATGTACATATAAACTAAATAGCTACAGTATTTTATGCTTCACTTTTTCTTTTTCAAATATTAATCAACATTACAGATTAGTATTCATAGTAATGTGAACATTACCAACTCACCAGAAAAACTAAAGCCATGTCTGTCACTTATCTCATATCTTATCAGAAAAACAGTCATGATCTTATCTGCAATACCTTCCCTAAGTCTATATTATGTAACAGAGCACTGGAGCAATACATACCTTTGCCCAATTAAAGCCAATTTAATCTACCAATTTCAACCAAGTCTGATATGATAGTAACAAACCGAACAAGAACTAACAAAAACAACAAGTCAACAATATTTCTCACCTTCCCATCAGGAAGTATATGGTTATGGTGATACCAACAAGATGTGGATAAGACACTTAGGGACAGTTCTGGGAAACATTTTTCCACAAGTGGCTACTTCAGCCCTAAACAGAGACAATTTAGTGAGGAACATATATGGCAGCAGGAGCCACGTGACATGTAGCAAGAGGGTGGAGAAACATTAGTGAAGTTATGAGTAAGACAGGATGAGTTTAAAAAGAACCTGCCTAGCATGGGCCAGTAGGCCAGGTGCAGCACTCCTCTGTTCTTACATTAAGTGGGTATCACATGACAGCCGTCTCCATAAAGAGTAACATCCATGTTTTAAAAGTTCAGGTATACCAAACCTGCCAGGTTTCTGTGGGATGGTGTTAGTGACAGCAATTAAGGCAGCCTCCATCCATTTTGTCTACGTAAATTCTTTTCACAAATGACTAACTTGGCTTCATTCTCTTTCACTGCAGAACCTTAGACAAACAAGGACACTTCAGAAAGGGCAGACAGGTATATGAAAGATGAGGTAAACCACAGCACTGGTGAAATGAAAAATGAGTGGTGCAATGATGCATCTGTGGAGACAAAGTATGTTATCCACAGGGGTAAAGAGAGGGGAATATATGAGAGTAGAGTGATTCCAACACTCTTATATGTGTGTGAAGCATGGGTCGTGAATGTTGCAGGGAGGAGGAGGTTGGAGGCAGTGGAGATGTCGTGTCTGTGGGCAATGTGTGATGTAAATACTATGCAGGGTATTCGTAGTTTGGAGATTAGGAGGAGGTGTGAAGTTACTAAAAGTATTATCCAGAGGGCTGAGGAGGGGTTGTTGAGATGGTTTGGTCATTTAGAGAAGAAGCAAAATAGGATGACTTGGAGTGTATAAATCTGCAGTAGAGGAAGGCAGGGTAGGAATAATCACAGGAGAGGATGGAGGGAGGGAGTAAAGGAGGTTTTGTGTGCAAAGAGTGTGGACATCCAGCAGGCATGTGTGAGCATGTTAGATGGGAGTGGAGGCAAATGGCTTTTGGGGACCTGACAAGATGTTGGAATGTGAGCAAGGTAACGTTTTGTGAAGGGATTCAGGGTAACCAGCTAGCCAGTCTCAAGTCCTGGAGAAGGGACGTACAGTGCCTGCAATCTTAAGGAGGGGTGGGGATATTTGCTGTTTGGAGGGACATCTGAACTATTGTATCTGCGCGCCTATGGCAAGACAAGTGATAGTATGAACGATGGTAAGTGTTTCTTTTTCAGGTCATCCTACCTCTGTGGGAGACAGCCAGTGTGTTAAAAAAAAAAAAACACTGATGATAATGATGATGTAGATATAGATCCAGTAGTAGTGGGAAAGAATAAAGAAAAAAAAAGAGGAAGAAAAGGAGGAAGTAAAATGAAGAAATCAAAGAAAAAGAACAAAATAGGAAAAAAGAGAAAAAAAAAAGAAAAAAGAAAAAAGTTATAACAAAAAAAAGCAGCAGCAGAAGCAGTGTAGAACAATAATCCACATTACCTGCTGTTTACCAGTATCTATAGAGAACTAAAAGCTTGTCTACTCATGCAACCCAATCAGAGGCTAAGCTTTCCAAGTGGCTGATATTATCCAATGTTGCTACTTACAGACTGCAGGCCTACATAGCCATCACAACATGGCTGATCCAGGACTGTCTACAGGATCCTGTCAATTTGCCTTTATTCCAACAATATTTATTACATTTGCTGTTAGGACCTCTGCTAGAAACAGGGTCGTTCCCTTATTTTACCCTTTTCAATTGTGTTTATCCTACACCTCTTAGCATATTACTCACTCAAAGTTAATCTGTACTGATTGAGAGGCCACATAAAGTCATTTGTATGCTTCAGAATTATTTACGACATAACTGTGACTAACCTTGGGAGTTTTCTATTCCAACAGCCTGGCCTATGGCAAGACTTCCTTGTTGGCTGAAGGATCAGCCAGGTTATTGCTATCTCCAGCCTAAAAAAAGGGCCTCTGTGTTCACACAAATAGGTAACAACATGGCAATTGCCACTCATCCATTTGTATTGTCTATTTTGTAGCTAGTGGTGGCTCACTGGTTCCACCAATCATCCAACCACATGTTGGATAGAAGTTACTCCCCTTTGCCTCATTTGAGAAATTGATGAATATCTACATTACTAAAATTTGTACTAGCTTGGATCATACCGCTGAACAGGTATTATATCATATCCCCACTCAAATTCTGAGGATATTACCACAGGTAATTACCTAATTATAATTACTATACCTATTTGTAACTAATGGAGCAGACCTATGCATGCAGTGTCCAATCTTTATTATGTTCATCATATGATTTTTATAAATATCCAATGGTTGTAGCCTCTACTACCTCACTTTTTTAATTTATTCCATTTTCCACCGTTCTACTTTATGAAAAAACTCCAGTATCCCTATGGTTCAACTTTTTCATAATTTATGTCTGTGGCCTTCTGTTATGCCATATGATAGCATAAAAACCTCTTTCTTTTACCTTTTCTTTCATATCCTTTTATAAACTTACATTAACCCTCACTTTACTGGACCAGGATTTAAAGGACTTTGGATACACAAGACAAAATTCACAGGATTCACCAATTTGGAAACAATGGATAAAATACACTAATTACAAATTGTCCCTAGTTACTATGACAGCAAAATAACCCTCTTCTTTTATTTACCACAATCACCATTACTGACCACCTGCTTTTCCCCATTAGTCAGTTAAATCGAAGGTTTAAGTATACCTAGTTATATGTATCTCCTCTTCTTCCTATCAGCTAGCAAAGCAAAATTTTGGCAGTTACTGACAAACATTCACATGCCTACTTGTTTTTCATTTCTGTGCCAGGAAATGTGGAATGTCTTTCAGCTAAGACTCTCCTGCCACCTGATGAAGAATATTACCTGCTCATTTAAAAGTTTACTCAGAGCCAATTCTTAATGACCTAACCTCTCCTCAGATTTCATCTTCTTTATCAATTTTCACACAACTAACACCCACTACCATATCCACTCAGCTTTCCACAAGTTGTTTCAGAAGAAATGTATTCAGTCTCAGGAAGTTCCCAATCCTGCCTTCATTGCAAATTAAAAATTCATCCTTTAACTAATACATCTTTCATAAAATAGAATATTCTTCTCTATTCCACTGAAAATGATGCACTAATCTCCCATCAACTATTTTTTTTATCAATAAGTTGTATGCCAAGGCCACCCCCCCAAATATCCCTTTTCCAGGCTTCTCTCGTGTCAGCACAAGTCATGCTTAACAACCTGATTCTATGACTGAGGGCAGCCATTGCCAATCGATGCATTAATGTTTACAAGGTTCCATACCACCAGTTCCCAGCCTTTCTGGTTTAGGATTATTTATATAAAACTCTCCCACCATTTCTTCCTGTCACTCTTCATTCCACAGCCAGAACACAGAATTTTCTCAAATATACATTTTGGACCTACCAACCCCCTCTTTCACTAGGAAAGAACCCTTTTGTCCTATGTTGACACGTAGGAGCTCCTCCTGCAGTTGAACCACAGTACACATTCAAGGTTTCCAAAGCTTTCCTGGAAACGGGAGGGGCTCTTTCCATGTGTGCCTCTTCCAATACCTTTCAAGCACACTGCTTAAGAGACCCTCGACAATCCTCTAGAACTGTCCATCACACAAGCGTGCCAAGAGTTATTCCTCTTCAAAACAATGCACCCTCATTTATGCCTCTTCCAGGTTTTGTCTGAATTTTTCTTGTGGTACAAAATGGAAAGCCTTGCCTCATCCTCTATCTAAAAGATTCTTAATGTTTGGATGATTCTTTCCAGGTTCAAGATGAAGACCTTAGCCAAGGGTCATATGGCCACCACCTACATGACTGGGCCTCCTCATCTGAAGTGTACAGAACTTTTCACCTACTGCCTATTCACCTGAACTTCCACTATTACTCCTGCTTTTGCTTCATAGAAGTCAATTTTTTCACAATGTCCCACTGTCATTAAGTTTCTAAGTGTGCACTACACTCTCTATGTATGGGAATTTTTTTTTATCCTTGTCAGAATTGAAATAAAATATGATAAGGAACTCTGAAATTCTATTCAAAACCTCCAATCATAATGCAGAGCATCTAAACTAGAATTTTACCATTCCTTACCATGTTTTATTCCATTATATAGCTTATGTAGACTACAATAACATTCTAAAAGTTTAATATCTGTTAAAGGTAAGAAATGTAGATCAAGTATTATCAAAGTACTTTTTATGCAAGATAACAACAACATTCTTAGAAGCTACATATTATTGAAGATTTGACAATAACTCACAATTACTGGGGTTGATAGCATGGTCTCTGTTGGTGTCTGGGACAGCTGCCACTTGCTGGACAGCAATCACTGCTTAACACCAGCAGGGAAGTTGGGTGGAGGGCATTAACTTGTGGAACACTCTTACTGCATTCTAACCAAGCCTTCCTTAACCCAAACAACTTGTTAAGTTTATTCAAGTAATTACTTATTCATGCTACTCAAATCCAGTTATTTACAATTTTACAAGGTTTCTTCACATCTCATGGTCTCATTTAATTAGAGCTGGTACAGTCTCTTTCCAAAACTGCAAAACTGAAATAAGTCATGCTACAGTACTTTCATGACAGGTGAGCTCTGAATACATAATACTACAGCTGTCTCTCCCAAACTAGGAATTTACCGAGCATTAAGCATTTATAGCAAAATAAAACTACTACACTCTTACACTTGGGTCTGAGTGGTTAAAGCCAAAATTCACCTACAAAACTACAAAAATAACTTGGAGGCTAAAATATTATAAAAATCACATCAAAATTATTTCCTGTAACATGTACTGTATCTCTGTATTTAGGATGTTTTTCAATTCTAGAACAGCAGGCACACAAGAAAAAATTTATAATCCTGATAGCACATATTTATATATACGTATACATATATGAAGACCTACACAACACACAATGTCAGACTCAGCTCCCCCACTCTGACCTCACAATGGAAATATGAGAGTCCTGAAGTAGTAAATTTCATCATTTCCTTAAAGCTGATGAAAACCGGGCAGAATGGATACCTCAAATACGTAAATGGTTATCTGTTTCTGCGAGGCTTAATGAAATCAAAGAATATCTTAACGTTTCAGTGTGGAGTTGGCAAATGAATTTGGAATACTCACCACAAAGGAAAATGCCACTAATAGGGTTACTCTGCTTCCGTTAACTATGTGGGATAAGAGATAAAAACGTATGGTATCCCACTGAGAATGAAATACTGTACTCCGACTAATGAAGGTCCTGATATATGAATGTAACCCAGCACTACGGTATGGCAACTATTCCCCCCAAAACTTTCCTAATATCTTAGATAAAACCTTACTGGCTCAACGACTGTTAATAGCACTGCTATTAGTCCATAACAGTGCACGGTAGCTAATAATTACAAACCTGAGACAGCAGTTTAATACGAGAGATAAGTTATCAGAGATGACATACGACTTTGAATAAATGCCATGAATCTGGACAACACGACTATGTGAACAGACGTGTCTCTTACCATACTACCGTACAGTCAATCCATTTCCACTGGAGCTATGTGCTACACCTCATATAATTACAGAAATAACGAGGAAAGGGTCCTTAGTAGAATGACAACAGAGAAGTCACCATCATAAGATCGAAAATATAATAAACACTGAAATGACGAACATAAAAGACGGAAGAGCATCGTTGTCCACGGGAAAGAGAATCACGAGTGTTGTCGCAGCGCACATAGTGCCAGGAATACTTTACCGCAGTATCGACATGGAGTGTAATGGCACTCACTGCATCTATACTCTTCTACAGATCTCATGAAATTACGTCACGAATATGGTTGACCAATCCCAGCGTCCCAGTAACAAGTGCGCTCCAGTCAAACATAACAAGCATACACTCACTCATACATGCCATTCATATAGACGTACAAAACATTCACATATTCTTACATAACATTCACATACTCTTACATAACATTCATATGATAATTATGGGAATCCGATCTTTGTGAGAGTTTGGCCATGATTTATTCCTAAAAATGTCCAATATTACGTTGTTTTTGTCACGGACATTATTTTGTTTTGCAAATGTAAGAAGCGTAATTTGACCTAACGAAACACAACCTAAAATAACGCAACCTAATAAAAAATAACCTTACTCCTCAAGCGGTTGATATGAGACGCCATACATAACATTCAGTCATGCATAACAATCAGTCATACATAGTAATCAAATAATCATGCATAACATTCATGCATTCACCAATACATAACACTCATATAGTCCACCAGACACGATATTAATATTCAAGCGTAACATACACAGTCATTCATAACAGCTCTTAGCTTGCCAATAAAGTTAGGAATCCTTAACCTGTAAATAGCTTGTCAATAAAGCTAGGGATCCTTAACATTGTCAAACCCTGTGTAAAAAAAAAATGCATACAGTTATACATAACACTCATGTTTGTAACATGTTTGTAACATGTTTGTAACATTCAGATATACTGTATATAACATTTATAGTCAGTTATAACATTCTAAACATTCATAACAATATTCATAACATTCGTACAGTCAATTATACATAAGTCACAATATTCATAAATTCAGTCATAACAGTCTTACAGTCAGCCGTAACATTCACAATCATACATGACATTCATTCATAGAGGAATACGTAACTTTTACATAACATATACAGACATATAAAACTCACAGAATCATTCATACAGTCATAGTACTTTTTCAAACATAAACATTCATATAGTCATACACGCACAGTCATAATATTCTCAAATAATCATATATAATAGCCATACAATCATATATAGCACTCATATTTTTATACATAATACTCATATAGCCATCCATAACACTCATACGTCATACGTATCACATAACGGGTGTTATTACGATTTCGTGAATCATACATAACACTCGTACGAACATAACTTTGCTTTCTGTCCACTCCAAGGTCACTAGAGATGGCGGCGGTGGTGGTGTGATGGTGGTGTATATTTCGTCAGGGAAAGTCTGGTGACGCGGGTCTTAGTCATGTGATGATGACCCGTTCATTGGTTCCTTAGTAGGTCCGACTTAAAGAGACGTAATGCAGAGCTAGCCTTAAATTATACTACGTTTCGCTCAGTATTGAGATTTCATTAAGACCCAGATTTGATTCTAGGGTCTCCCTCAAGGAAGGTTCCTTGATGTTGGTGAGGGGCTCTTGATTTAGGGAATTGGATCTGTGCTCCAGTTCCCCGAATTAAGCCTGAATGCCTTCCACATCCCCCCACACAGGCGCTGTATAATCCTCCGGGTTTAGCGCTTCCCCCTTGATTATAATAATAATAATGATTAGGGTCACTGGTGATGTTAGGCCTATTTCTATTTTCCTGTTGCAGTAAATGTTGTTGGGATTTCAACTTCCAGGATTATTACAGAACCGAATTTCTTCTTTCTGGAAACTGTATTTTTAACGCTTCAAAGTTGTAAATATGTACTCATGGAGCAAATGAGAAATAGATACATGATAATATGTGTGGAAAGTACTTGATGGTCTAATCCAATATTTGCACGCTGCCATAATAACATACTGGAGTGAGAGATATGGAAGAAATATAAAACACCCAGTGAAAACCAGGAGCGCCATAGACACAGTCAGAGAACATTGTATCAGCATCCGTTGTCCCAGACTTATCAATGTCTTGCCAGAACATATCAAAAACACTGCCAGAACAAGTGTAGAAGTCTTCAAGAGGAAACCTTACAAATGCCTCCACCAAATACTCTCCTATTTGTGGTTGCAGGAGTCGAGTCCACTTCTGACTTCGCCTCTCTACTGGCTACTACTGGGTTCACTCTCCTGGTCACGTGAGCTCTATCATACCTATTCTTAAAATTATGTATAGATTCAGGCGCTCCCTTTACAGGCGACGGAAAAGAATAACAGAGCGGCTAAAAGAGGTCAATATATCAGAAATGCGCAGGGAGACACTGGTCAGAGAAATAGCAAGCATCGAACTTAAGCTAAAAGAATCCTTTAGGAGTCAGGAATCGCGGGAAGAACTAAAAGCCATAAATGAAATCGAAAGAAACCCAAAGTATTTCTTCTCCTATGCCAAATCAAAATCGAGAACAACGTCCAGTATTGGGCCCCTACTTAAACAAGATGGGTCCTACACAGATGACAGCAAGGAAATGAGTGAGCTACTCAAGTCCCAATATGACTCAGTTTTTTAGCAAGCCGCTAACCAGACTGAGAGTCGAAGATCAAAATGAATTTTTTATGAGAGAGCACACAAAATTTGATTAACACAAGCCTATCCGATGTTATCCTGACGCCAAATGACTTCGAACAGGCGAATAAATGACATGCCCATGCACTCTGCCCCAGGGCCAGACTCATGGAACTCTGTGTTCATCAAGAACTGCAAGAAGCCCCTATCACGAGCCTTTTCCATCCTATGGAGAGGGAGCATGGACACGGGGGTCGTCCCTCAGTTACTAAAAACAACAGACATAGCCCCACTCCACAAAGGGGGCAGTAAAGCAACAGCAAAGAACTACAGACCAATAGCACTAACATCCCATATCATAAAAATCTTTGAAAGGGTCCTAAGAAGCAAGATCACCACCCATCTAGAAACCCATCAGTTACACAACCCAGGGCAACATGGGTTTAGAACAGGTCGCTCCTGTCTGTCTCAACTACTGGATCACTACGACAAGGTCCTAATGCACTAGAAGACAAAAAGAATGCAGATGTAATATATACAGACTTTGCAAAAGCATCGACAAGTGTGACCATGGCGTAATAGCGCACAAAATGCGCGCTAAAGGAATAACAGGAAAAGTTGGTCGATGGATCTATAATTTCCTCACTAACAGAACACAGAGAGTAGTCGTCAACAGAGTAAAGTCCGAGGCAGCTACGGTGAAAGCTCTGTTCCACAAGGCACAGTACTAGCTCCCATCTTGTTCCTCATCCTCATATCCGACATAGACAAGGATGTCAGCCACAGCACCGTGTCTTCCTTTGCAGATGACACCCGAATCTGCATGACAGTGTCTTCATTGCAGGACATGCAAGGACTCAGGCGGAATCACCAAATCTTTTCCAGTGGCTGCACAGAAAACAATATAGAAGTTCAACGTGAGAAATTTAAATTTACTCAGATATGTAAACATGGGAAATTAAATCTTTCATCAGAGTACAACCCAATTTGGCCACAAAATGAGGCGAAACACCAAGTCAAGACCTAGGGAGTGATCTATGTACGGAGGGATTTCTCACCTTCAAGGTCCATAAACATTGTATCATGCATTGCTAGAAAATGACAGGATGGATAATGAGAAACCTTCAAAACTAGGAGGCCAAGCCATGATGACACTCTTCAGGTCACTTGTCTACTATCTAGGCTGGGTATAATGCTGCACTCTAACAGCACCTTCAAGAAGGTGAATGAATTGCCCCGACCTAGAAAAATTACAAGAGAAACTTTCACGGCGCGCCAATAACGGCCAAGAGTATAAAACGCCTCTATTACTGGGTAGCGCTTGAGGTGTCTAAGACCTGTATTCCTGAACGCAGGGATGGGAGAGATACACTGATTATATACACCTGCGAAAAATCCTAGAGGACTATTACGCCCATGCCCACGGCACAATTCACTCACTACGAATGCAAAAGACTTGGCAGTCGATGCTCCATCCCCCAATGAAAAGCCAGGGGATTGTCACTGACACGTTAGTGGACCATACAATAAGTGTCCAGGGGATACGAGACTGTTCAACTGCATCCCAGCAACTTAAGGGAGATTACAACTGACCTGGCAGTCTTCAAGCTGGCATGGACGCAAGAACCTAAAGGTCAGTTCCTGATCAGCCGGGCTGTGGCTCGATACGTTGGTTTGCGTGCAGCCAGCCAAGCGAACAGCATGTTGATCAGCGCTGATCAACCAGGAGGCCTGGGTCACAGACCGGGCGCGGGGCGTTGACCCGCAACTTCTCAGGTAAACTCCAGGTTAAACCACGTCGTTGTCTAGGTTACTCCACTTCTTGACGTCTTTTAGGTACGTCATCACGTCATCTATGGATGCTTCTGGTCCACTAGCGCCTTTAGGTTTATCTCTTTAATAATTTTCTCATAGCTGATGCCCCTTCAGCCTCGGACTGGCCTGCCAAAACCTTTGATTTTTTTCACCTTGGGACATACTTTATAAGGATGAGGGTTCCATATGGTGCTGTATACTCCTAAAATGGTCCTGACATATTATATGTACAGGCGTTGATGTATCCCATTTGTTGAGGTTCGTGAGAGCCACTTATATTTGCCAGTTCGAGTTTGTGCCAGCCGTTCGTTATTCGGGTGTTATGTGCTTCAGAGCGAAATTTATTTATTTATTTATTTAGCTTATTTATTTACAATTTTGAGCACACATACATGAGGTACAAAAATAATACAGTTAAGAGCAGCATGCCTCAAGCCACTTATACTATGCCTAGCATTACGGGCTGCCGCTTAAATTAACTTAGATTAACTAAGCAATGATGAATTCAGTGATAAAACATTCATTGTAAACAGATTACTATAAAGCAGAAGTGAGTATTACAAGACAGCGTCATATGGTTGCATGCATTGTTGATACATTCAGTCGAATGGAGTATTCTTTTAGGTGTTGTATTTAAAAAATAATAAAAGTTAGATGGGTTTTATGGTTTAACATTTATGTGATATAATTGTGAGAAACATTTAAGTTATACAATTTATAAGGTTCAGTTATTCAGTATTGTTTTGGGCCTGATGACGTAAGTGATCTTTGATGAAGAGACTTGATTATAACAGGTAGTGTTTCTTTTATCAAAACCTTACAATCCATCCAGATTTTAGGCCTTTTATGTGCATTGAGTTTTTGCATAGTGTGACGCATTGGACAAAGTCGGAACATCAAATGAGTGATCTGAGACTTGTGGTATGGTCATAGTGTTTAGTTGAGGTTGCGCAAGGAGATGTTTGAGAGGGAGGGTTAATATCAGAGTTAAGTGTTCTATTTATGTAATAGGTGCCGTAATAATTATGGATGTTCTTGTATGGTGTGTAGGTTTAGTGTAATGAATATTGGTGGGAGTGTGCGGCCTGTAGTGAGAATTTTGTTATCATTCTAACTGCAGCCTTTTGTTGGGGTAAATTAGTGGTCTGAGTGTTTAATTGTTGTGAGCCCATGCACAAATTCATAGGTGAGATAGGGTAAATAACGAGAGTGATATGGCCAGGAGGGCTGACTGTGGAGCATAGTACCGTCTTCTTCGATAGTATGCCAACAGTCTTGGAATTTTTTTAGAAATTTGTTGTAATATGTGTATGAATTTGAGTCTATTATCAAGGTCGGATTCTAAGAATTTTCCCTCTGTTAGCTTTTGTGATAGTGATCGTTATCATTTTGTTACAGAGGGACATCTGTCTAGCTTGTTACCAAAACGAATTGAAGTAAGATTTTGTCAAATGTTTCAGAGTTAATTTGTTAGTCCTCATCCAGGTAGTATTTTCGGATTCGGTATTTACAGTATTGGCTAGCCCTACCCGTGACTGTGGCTCGGGTGCAGGTGAAGACGTATCGTAGTGTCATCTGCAAATAGTGTGGTTTGAGTATTGCGAAGCATTGTAGGGTCGAACATAATTGCGAAGCATTGCTTAGCTCGAAACTATGTTCATCCTGAAACACTTCCTTTTTCAGGTAGATGTAGAGCATTTATTCTAGTCGTCCTCTGTTTCACGTCTTCTTTGTCTTCAATTTCATAAATTTGCATTTACTGGTTGAATTCCTAATAGCACTCGTCATATCAATCCTATGCTTGTCCAAATCTATTTTTAGTTTCCCGGTTATGTTTTGTTGTATCACTCAGTTACTGAGGTAAGGTACCTAGGGCCCATAGTTAAGAATGAGATATGATTTCGTTCGGATTTTTAACCCGGAGGGTAGCCACACAGGATACCAAGAACGTCATGTGCTGTCATCGAGGGACTGTCTAATACTTATTTCATGGGGTCCTTAATCTTGTCCCCAGGATGCGACCCACACAGTCGACTAACACCAGGTACTATTTGCTGCAGGTGAACAGGACAACAGGTTGTTAAGGAAACGTAGCGAATGTTTCCACCCGCCGGAATCGAACCGGTCCCTCCGTGTGTGAAGCGCGAGCTTTAGCCACCATGGCCACCGGGCCTTACCCTCTTCCATACATTTAATTATATAATTGCCACCAACCACTCCAAAACTATATCCCACCTGATTTTTACATTTCTATCTTTAATCCCCATCAATACGCTGCACTTACCCCCTTTCAATTTTACCTACTGCCTCACGAACTTCCCACACTCCACAATTGGCTCTTCCTCACTCTACAAGATGTTATTACTCCTTGCCCTATACACGAAATCACAGTCTTCCCTATCTGCATAAACATTTAACAATTCCTCCAAAATATTCCTTCCATCTTCAAAACTCTAACTCTCCATTTATAACTATCTCTCCTATTTTTAACTGACATCCATTTGTTCTCTAGGCTTCCTTAACTTGTTAATATAACTCCAAAACTCTTTTTTATTTTCACAAAATTTGTTGATAACAATCTCACCACTCTCTCATTTGCTCTCTTTTTACATTGGCCCCTTTCCACCACTCTTTTACCTCTTATCTTTTTCTCTCACATATACTTTCCCTCCTTGCATTCCACTTCTACTTATGCAAAACTTCTCTTATGCTAACTTTTCTCCCTACTACTTCTTTACATCATTATTGACAATCGCCTCCTGTTCCCTCCCGCACCATCTCCTGTAACTGGTAAGTTTACCTGGAGAGAGTTTCCGGGGTCAACGCCCCCCTAACACTACAACATAACACCTACACTTTTTATAAACCTACCCCATACTCTTCGACCCCAATTTGCCTATGCCTCTCATTAGCCCCATCTATCCTCCATAGCTGTTTATATCTTACCCTAACTGCCTCTCTTTTAGTTTATAAACCTTCACATCTCTCTTCCCTGATGCTTCTATTCATCCTTGTACCCCATATACCTTTTACTCTAAGTGTTGCTACAACTAAAAAGCGATCTGTTATCTGGGGCCCCTCTATAAACATGTACATCCTGAAGTACTCAACAGTCTTTTATATACCAATAAAATAATCAACAAACCTACTGTCATTTCGCCTACATCATATCTTGTATACTTATTTATCCTCTTTTTCTTTAAAATATGTATTACCTTATTACTAAACCCCTTTCTATACAAAGTTCAATCAACAGGCTCCCATTATCATTTTCACACCTGGCCACCCCATAACTTACTACCACACCTCTCTAAAAGTTTCTCCTACTTTAGCATTCAGGTCCCTACCACAATTACTCTCTCACTTGATTCAAAGGTTCCTCATACATTCACTATAACATCTCCAAAATCTCTCTCTCCTCATCTAACATTCCTTTTTCTACAGGTGCATTACACGCTTATTATGACACTTTCGCAATCCAACCTTACTTTAATCCACATCATTCTTGAAGTTCACATTCATATTTCTTTTTCCTTCTAACGATCTTCACATTTACTGCTACCCTATCCTTAGCTCTAACTATCTCAGATACTCCTGATTATCTTTTTATTTACCACGAATCCCTATACCCCTTCAGCGTTGTTTTACTTTGTGGCCAGGAAGCCACTTCTTTCATTCATAACATCAGCACTCATATGTTTCTTGTCATCCGCATACATCCACGCACATTCAAGCTCCCAGTTTTATAAAGTTTTTTCTTCTGTCTCTTTTTTAGTAAAACGTCTACAGGAGAAGGTGGTTACATAGCCCTTGCTACCGGCCATTTTAGTCGCCTCATACGACCGCATGGCTTACGGTGGAAAGATCTTTTCCACTATCCCAAATGGACATAGAAGAAATAAAAGAACAAGAAAATAGCTATTTAGAAAAAAGGAGAAAAATCTAGATGTATGTATATATATTATATGCATGTGCATATGTCTGTGAAGTGTGACCAAAGTGTAAGTAGGAGATAGCAAGATTTCCATGTTATCTAGGGTGTTTATGAGACAAGAAAAAGAAAACCAGCAATCCTACCATCATGCAAAACAGTTACAGGTTCTGTTTCACAGTCTATTAAGAAATTAAAGAAGCAACAATCATCAAATACACTAAGACAAAAACTTTGTCCTACCCTTCATCATAGCACATTCAATCACAAAGTTCATAATTTTTTTGTGTCTAAATTCAGGGCAACAGCAAATTGCGGACAGCTTTCTCTTGAGGCATTGTGGCCCTTATTTTTTTTTTTTTTTTTGAGCTGAAAAAGACCACTATCCCCCCCCCCGTCCCCCCCTTCGTGACCATTAGCTAAGAAAATAACCAAAAGATAGTTTCCACATTAGGAAAGGCCAAACCATACCATGGGTGGGTTTTGAACCCGTGGTCAGAGTCTCAAAACTCCAGACCGTCGCGTTACCACTGGGCCAGCATTACCACCTCATCCAATCCAACTAGGTATATTTCTACACCTAGGGAAGGTTAGCATAAGGCACCACTGTGACCACAAATGCAAGTTTTACAGAAGAATCTCCCGCTAGCATGGCTGTGACGATCTCCTAGCTCAAGTCCCCTTGTGGGAAATTACATTTACTGGATGAATCTCATTACCATACATAATGAAGTGGGTAATAAAGATTAATTAAATATTATCAAAGTCACAGGAAAGTAGGAATTTAGGACACCTAGTCGCAAAATGTTCCCTTCGATAACCTACACCATCAGCTCTCCACAAGTTTGCTCTAGAACCTAATTAATTACCTGGAGTTTACCTGGAGAGAGGTTTCGGGTGCGTCAACGCCCCGCGGCCGGTCTGTGACCAGGCCTCTGGTGGTTCTGCGCCTGATCAACCAGGCTGTTGCTGCTTGGACTGCACGCAAACCAACGTACGAGCCACAGCCCGGCTGATCAGACACTGCCTTTAGGTGATTGTCCAGTGCCAGCTTGAAGACTGCCTGGGGTTCTGTGGGTGTTAATTCACCCTAGGTGTGCTGGGAGGCAGTTGAACTGTCTCGGTCCCCTGACACTTATTGTATGGCTCTCTTAACGTGCTAGTGACTCCCTGCTTTTCATTGGCGGGGATGGTTGCATCGTCTGCATAGTCTTTTGCTTTCGTATGTGAGTGATTTTCGTGTGGCAAGTTCGTCGTATAGTCCCTTCTTTAGAGGAGTTTTCCAGGTTGTATTTAATCATGTATCTCTCCCTCCTGCAGTTTCCAGGGAATTAAGTTAGAAACCTCAGCGCTCCCAGTATTGAGGGCTGTTTTATCTCCGTTTTTAGGCGCGCCCGTGGAAAGTTCTATGATACATTTTTCTTGGTCGGGCAATCTCACCTGCCTTGACAAGGTTGCTGGTATGAGTGCTGCTATATTCCAGCCTAGATAAGAACAAGTGACCTGAGAGTGTCATCATGGGCTGGCCTCCCTAGTTTGAAGGTTCTCATTATCCATCCTGTCATTTTTCTAGCAGATGCGATTGATACATGTTATGGTCCTTCTGAGTGTGAGAATCTCCGACATAATCACTCCCAGCGTCTTTGCGTTGGAGTTTCGCTCTATTTTGTGGCCGAAATTGTTTTGTACTCTGATGAAGCTTTCATTTCCTCTGTTTTACCATATTGAGTAATTGAAAATTTCTCATCGTTGAACTTCATTTAGTTTTATGCAGCCCAATGAAAAGATTTGGTTGATGTCCGCTGGAGCTGGCAATGTATCTGCATGGAAGACACTGTCATGCAGATTCGGGTGTCATCTGCCAGAGGAAGACACGGTGCTGAGCTGACATCCTTGTATATGTCGGATCATGAGTATGAGGAACTAGATGGGAGCTAGAATACTGTGCCTTGTGGAACAGAGCTTGTTCACCGTAGCTGACCTCCGCGACTTACTCTGTTGACGACTACTCTCTGTGTTTTGTTAGTGAGGAAATTATAGTATAATCGACAACTTTTCCTGGTATCCTTTAGCGACGTCTTTTTGTGCGCTTTTTCGCCAATGGTCTCACTTGTCGAAGGCTTTTGCAAAGTCTGTATATATTACATCTGCATTCTTTTGTCTTTAGTGCATTTAGGACCTCGGTCGTAGTGAATCCAGGAGTGAGACAGACAGGAGCGAACGTTCTAATCCCAATGTGGACCCTGGGGTTGTGTAAACTGCACTGGGTTTCTAGATGGGTGTTGATCTTGCTTCTTAGGACCTTTCAAAGATTTTTATGATATGGGATGTTAGTGCTATTGCGTATGTTATAGTTCTTTGCTGTTGCTTTACTGCCCCCCTTTTCTTTTTTTTTATTCTTGTGGAGTGGGCTATGTCATGTTGTTTTTTAGTTAACGGATGGGACGACCCCCGAGTGTCCGATTGCTCCTCCCATAGGATGGAAAGGCTCGTGATAGGCGCCTTCTTGCAGTCATGATGACACAGAGTTTCCATGAGTCTGGCCCTGGGGCAGAGTGCATGGGCATGTCATTTATCGACTGTCGAAGTATTTGGCAGTCAGGATACATCGGATAGGCTTGTGTTAATCAATTTTGTGGCTTCTCCATAAAAAATGCCATTTTGATCTTCGACTCTCAGTCTGGTTAGCGGACTGACTAAAAACTGAGTCATATTGGACTTGAGTAGCTCACTCATTTCCTTGCTGTCATCTGTGTAGGACCCTCTTGTTTAAGTAGGCCCAATACTGGCGTTGTTCTCGATTTTTGATTTGGCATAGTGAGAAGGAAATTACTTTGGGTTTGCTTTCGATTTCATTTATGGCTTTTAGTTCTTCCGCGTGCCTGGATCCTAAGGATTCTTTTTAGCTAAGTTCGATGTTGTATTTCTCTTGACCAGTGTCTCCCTGGCGCATTTCTGATATAATTGACCTCTTTTAGCCGCTTGTTATTCTTTAAGTCGCCTGTATAAAGGTGAGCGCCTGTCTCTTTCTATTTTACATCTACTCCTCCTTTTCTATAGAGGAATATGACTTGTGCATACATCGAGTGCACCTCCGAGTTAATCTGTTCTAGGCATAAGTTGGGTCTGTGTTGCCTATAGTATATCTTCCAGCTTATATCGGTTTGTCTAGCGACTTGGTTTAACTTGTCCACTTTTGTTTTGATTATTGAAGTTGAATTTGGTGAATGCTCCTCGTGACTAGTCTCATTTTGTCGGTTATGGGCTCCAAGCCCATACATGTCTGAACTCAATATGTTGTGATCTGAGTAGTATATTGTTTTTGTATGGTGACATTTCTTATCGGTCATCATTGTTAGTGAGTGAGGTCTAGTGTATTCTCAGTCTAGTTAGGTCTCTATTATTGCTGGTTTAAATTGAATTTGTGCAGAGATTTAAATGTAGTTGTGAGTGTGAGTTTTCATCAGAGCTGCCTCTGACATATCCCGTGTTATTACTTGAAACAATTTTATTTGCTGTATTCCTCCATTTTAGGTGCATTATGTGAAATCCCCCAGAGCAAGATGTTGGGGCAGGAGCTGGAAGATATTTCCAGACAGTGGTCCAAGTTTTACAGCTGTTTCTGGAATGTGCTGGGATGTGGCATCGGACAGGCTTGTTAAGACTACCACCAATGACTAAGTTTTTGGTTCTCGACATTTACTGCTAAAACTTCACTTACGTCATTTGAGCATAAGCAGTTTCTGTGCAAACAAGTGACTCTGCAATGTACGGCCAACCCAACCCTTTTGCCTGTTCACTCTGTCACATCTGTATAGGTTGTAACCTGGGATCCATAATTTCGTTGTCCAAGTTGATCTTTATGTGGGATCAGTGAAAGCGCGAACATTGCTTTTGCCTCTGCAGCAGTCACGATGAAAGGTATTTTGTTGTTTATTGCTGGCTTTAGACCCTGTATTTTTGCAAGAAGAATGTTATCGGGACTTTGGTATTGTTTGGTACTGGGGGGGATTTTTTTTTCCGGCATTAGTATCTGTATCGTTGGTTTGAGCGTGGAGGCCATCGACTGTGGTTCACTCCAGGACATGACTAGGATTTGTGTTGTACGATTTCTGACCATTTCCTGCCAGTTTTTTTTTTTCCTTCCTGGCACTAAAAAACCTCTCCCTCTTGATGTGGCTGTGGTACCCAGGTTTTCCCATGGCCTGATGTTTTGGTTATCTTTTTGTACCTGTAGATGGTATCCTGCAATTTAAGTTATTGCACAGTCTTTCCTGTACTGATAGAGGTAACATTTCAGGTGTGAATGAAAAAGCATTACATGAGAAGGAGTTTGCATTTTACTGTTGTGCATAATAGGGCATGACATTTTCTAGGGTGGTCATAGTTGCATGTCCATCTGTTTTCCAGATTTCCATGCCAGCAGATACCAAGTGCATAGTATGTGCACAGGCTTGGTGTTCAAGTTTGCCTTGGGTTTCTGTGATGTGGATTCCCTGTTGGTGCATGTTTCCTGTCTTATTCCTATCCTCCCCCCAAATTTCCCCGCCTCCCTTAGCAACAACAATGGAGCTCCCACAGTTGTTTTTTGGTATTTATCCTCACTATTGCCAGTATTGGTATTGGTTCCTCTTGTTTGCTTATTTCCTGCGCGCGCGGTATTGTTGGTTTGTCTAGTATTGGTATTTTCTTATCTTGACTACACTTGTTTCTCCTACTATGAGCCTCCTGTCCTCATGAGGCATTTATATGTATTCCTTCGCGTATAATTCCCGAATACCTGACAATCTCCAGCTTCACCAATTACTGTCTACCAGGACGTATCTCCAGCTTCACCATTTCTCTGTCTCCCAGGACAGCACTCAGCTTCACCATGACTGTCTCCAGAGGACAGTATCTCCGCTTCACCATTACCTGTCTCCAGGCCGCACCTCCAGCTTCACCATTACTGTTCTCCAGGACAGCACTTATCAGCCCTACATATACTGACTACCAGGACATCACCTCCAGCCTTCAGATTTGTGACTACATGGCAGTATCAAGGGCAGTACATTCAGTCGGACTTTTTATGTTTTTTTTTTTTTTTGTTTTCCCATCTGTTGTAGAAAGCTTTCCAGGTTTTCTATGAAAGCAGCTTTGATGTTATCTCTTTTAATACCTTGTGATTCTAGTCCACAGATTTTCCTCATTTGGGCATACCCAAAAAACACTTCTCTGTTTTAATACTGCTTGTAGTGTCTAGTTCTGGGATATCTGCCCAAGGAGCGTCGACACAATTTCCACAAAATGACAATTTATCCATGTGGTAGCCGTTTTGTTTGACTGCCACAGACTACACCAGCTTATAATGATCTGAAAGTTGATTTACTGCAAGTCTACTAGCAACCTCTTGAATTTATTATATTAATAACCTTTAAATGGAAGCTCATTGTATTTGTATTTTCAGTTTCTAACTTTTTTGTATTATTGGTCAGTTACGTCACGATCCTGATTTTTAATGTTTGTGTTATAAGGGCGCCTACAAAACCCTTACGTTTAAGTCTGCTTTATTTGTCCAACCGAACTGTTGAAACCAGTCCCGGGTTCGGACAGTCAAGGAAGTTCGGACCAGTCAAGCCGTTCGGACCATGTCGAATCTGCTTGATCAGTGGGTCACTTATTTAAACATACTGGTCGGGGATTTGAGCTAACACATGAAGGATCTACTGTAAATTATTACCGAGTAATATGTGATTTGATGATACAAAAGTATAACTTGCGTGTGAAGAGCGGGTGCGGGATATTGGACCAGCTCTACAATGACGCTACAGTCGACCTCTTAGTTTATTCATGCGCCTGCTATCTGGCTTTTCTATTTTTGTTTTTCCGTCTCCACCACAATAAAAGCTATATTATCACTTAGTTGGACTGGTGCAATTTGGAGGAAGGACGCTTTTTCTGCTAGTAATAATGCTTTCGTTGTGTATTGCGACGTGGTAACTACAGGTTATATGAAATTCACAGTTAACGTATCGTATTTCAAGAAAATGAAACGAATGAAAGTCACTCCACCCAATAAGTACCATTATAATACTGGTTAGTTGCTATACAAACTGTATTCTGCTATTACAGGTATCACTAGATTTATATGCGAGTACACTAGCAGGCCAGGGGAGATTATTTTAAAAACAGGCTGACCTGTGGTAAGTTTACTGGCGACTTCTGCACCTGCCTCTATAGGCTTATCACTTCATTGACAAATGTCACCTGTGTTTCGCAATGACCTTTTCGAGCCCCCCCCCCCCTGTTTTATCATTCTAATATATTGTAGGAGCGCACTGTAGTATAAGCTGCTATACACTATGTATACTCAATGCACGTCGGGAGACTTCTTTCCTCTGACACAAACGTTAATTATTATTATTTTTTTCACACCGGGAAACCGGCTATGATTACACCTCTGCAGTAAACTCTGCTAGGTAATGCACACTATTCTCCTTTTTGACTCAGTTTATAATGTTTTCCGCCAAGATTGGTTCCAGGCGCTAGAGGGATGTATCGTATAGGATGATGTCACAAATTAAAGTTCTAGCACGTAGAGCGACCGTCGAAAACACCAGAAAGCCGGGAGCACAACGAGGCACGCTGACGGGGGTAGTGGACCAGTCTGAATGAAATGGACATACACACACCAGGAATTCTGTTAAAATTATTATAATTTTTTTGGACTGTATATTACAATTAATAAATGATTTCATATACAAATTTTATAAACAGAAGGTGAATTTTAATCTATAACACTACAAATTAGTCTGGAGATTACTGTGTATAATATCTCAAAAACCTCCCTCTACTAAATTTATGATGATAATCTGGCCTGAATACATAACATAATTTAGATAGTTTTTGAGGTTTCTGGAGCTGTCATTGTACAATCGTTTAATGCTCAAAATATGCAGAAATGACCATCCAACAATTTCGGCTCCTAGTTGAGAGGTGTAGCCCCATATAACATCTAGTATAGAGCGACGAAAATTATTCTTATTTTTCACTAACGTTTGTCTGGCTCATTCAAAAACCAATGACGAGTCCTGTCGTCAGCACAGGCGCCGAGCTTCCCATTTTTTTTCAATGATGTAATTTTTATGTAAATTGTGTTTTATTAATTTATACATTACAAATACGCACTACTTTCGGAAAACTATACTATAGATTTTCACACAAACCCTCAAAGCCGTCAACTGACTCAGGAATCGTAATGCTCGATTCATAACAAACCATACCACGGGGTGTGGGTTTGGTTGTTTGCATCGTGTCATTACGAGTTTCGATGTAGTCTAGTTAGGATGGGCCATCTGTGAGATTTTCCTTTATATAGTAATTTGATAAGTGTGTATGAGAATTAGATAGTGCTGCTCTTTTGTAGGCCTATGGCTTTGTCTCACGTAGGCCTATGGTTTTGTTTAGTTAGTTTAATATGTTCATTATGCACCCCATACCCATCCTGTGGGCGGTAGTCAAAAGATTACAGAGGTGCATAATTGGTCCAGGGACTGGACTCCAAAGTTTTGATAGCTGAGCAAGTTACAGAGGCAATGAACTAGATCTGGTCACAATCGTGACCAAGTACAAAGGTAATGAGCTCCAGGTAGAGCTGGTCACACTCATGACTAATTACAAAGGTAATGAACTAGATCTGGTTACAATAATGAGAATTGACATAGAGCTCCAGGTAGAGCTCTATGGTTTTGTCTCACGTACAAGTGAAATTGCAAAATTTCATCAGTAAGTTTCAGGTCAACATCTTCTGAGTATTATGTTTCCATCAACAGGTCAACACCTTGCTGAATTTCTTGCTAAGATGCTGTCAGATTAGCAAGAAAGGAAACATATGTTCAACATCACTGTACACAGTAGCTCTTCTTTTTAAATTGGCTTCAAGTGCATCTAGTGTTGGAATAAAGAATAACTCCTCCCCCCCCCCCCCCCCCTTACCTCTTGAATGAGAGTTCATCTTAAGGCATCAGGACCAAGTGCACTTCCCTCATTTCGTCGCCGTTTTCTTACTCGTTATCTCATTGTGACAGTTCTGTAGTCAACATTTGGCAAAGTGGCTTTTGCTTGTTGCTCAAGATCATCAAAATCTTCTCTAATCTTGCTTAAAAAATCCAAGTGAACTGTACAAATATGTACAAGTACTCAATAACAGTTCTAATTTCTGAATGGCTTTGCTGACCTTGTGAAAATGAGCTTGAACACGGGTCCAAAAATGCAGCATAAACACAAATTCCATTTCCTCTGGAAAAGACTGTTAGTTTGAAACCTGGTATCACCCTTCTCATTAACATCAAAATACAAATGACTGAGGTCCTTAGTCAACTTATCTATCTCACTGCTTTCCTGGAAGGACAAATTCAATACAGAAATCAATGCTAGTGTCGAATTATTGGCTTAGGACAGTATTGTTCTGAAATGGAGTGCAAGGAACATTACTGAAGGGTTGTTTAGAGACTACAGTGAGTTATGACAGCATGTGTAAGAAAGGCCTACGACAGTGTCAAAAATGTTATGCATCTTGGCTGGAGGCCTCCTAGATTTTGATGCCCTAGGCCTCAGCCTACCAAGCCTATATGTAAATCCGGCACTGCCTCAGTGTTACGTCATCTGTCAAGAGGGATACATCTGACTCAATTTTTTCTGTCATGTTGTTTTACATACACAAGAAACAGTGCCAGATCAACCAGGCTGTACTGAATATTTAAGCCAGCAGGCCGCCAGCAGCAACAGCCTGGTTGACCAGGCAAGCACCAAACAAGCATAGCTCAGGGCCGGTCTCCTGGAATAGGAAAACTCTTGAAACCCTTCAAGGGTATATGGAATGACACTGGTCAAGAGTAGAGGAAGGATAGTAATCATTGTGCAGTTGTGTAAATTATATAGTCATGACCTTACCTTTTAAGTTGAGTATTGATTATTAATGAACTGTGAAATGGACTTAGAAAATGTCCTATGACCTTTTCTGTAAATATGAAGAGTATTTACTAGCTCAGTCATTGAAGTTAGTGGTGTTTTTAACTGTTTGGAATGAGCCTTCCAGCCATACATAGGCAGTCGCACTCAGTGTGCGAGGCAGTGTGATACCTGTGATCACTTTCAAGGACTCTCATATTCTTGCAGCCTGACCCGAGGTTAGGCTTTCCTGGCTAATCGACTGATCAATCAGGCTCTTATGTTAGCGGCCCGCAGGCCCACATAACCTTCACAACCTGGTTGATCCGACGCTTGCAGAAAATAATTGTTTGGTTTCCTCTTGAAATTCATTGAATAGGAATTAATTCTCTTTATTATTAATTTTAATTCTTGATAACCTTAAAGGGAGACTGTCTACATGACTGGGAACCCATTCAACTATGTTTTTGAGAGTTTAGTTTATAAAATATTTCCTTAAATTAATTATGGCTGTTTCAGTCTTTTATATTTCCCATCTACTGAAAACAGTTCCCAGAGTGTCTCGCATATTTCATATTTTCTCACTGCAGTTTTTTTTGGGGACGCGTATTTAAATGCCTTTGATTATGTCACATATTTCAGTTGCACGTTTTAAACTGGTAGTTTAAAGGCTTGTGAAGAAATACATTTGATAACAAAGGCACATTCCATCTTGAAGGTTAGTTTCCAACCTTCGATGTAGCTCCTGGGATAACTCTAAGTCGCATTTATAATTTCTTGTAACGTTTTCCAAACGTAGGTTTCTAAGATATTATTAGTTTTTCTTTACATTTGTTTCGAAAGAGTATTCAGCTTTTGATACCTATATATTTAGGTACATAATACTTGGTAGTTTTCTATAAAAATTATAAATATAACAGGCATCTAATTATTATTTAAGGTCCTGTTAGTTTGACTTTTCAATGACCTTACAGTCACTTGCACTGATATTATCACAGTTCTTTGTATACTGTATTCTGTTCAGCTTTCTAAGTGTGTGTCTTCTGTTATAACATCTAAGGAAAAACTTACGCAATTAAATTTTGACTATATGCTACGTACCTACCTGGTGCAATATGTAACTGTTAACTAGTTTTCCTGTTTTCTACCCATAATTATTCTTGGAGGACTATTTTTCTTTACAGTATCTGTGATGTTTTCATATATTCCTGCATATATGATCTGAACATGTAATTGGTTTGAAGTGAATTTTTAGTGCGTGTGATATGCCTTTCTTGTGTGAATAATATATATTTTGTTCTACCTGCGGAAGATTTCATTGCCTGCATTGACGACCACTCAGTTGAAACTAGTAGTTCCTTCAAGTCTGGTGCCTTGATGCTTGTGACGGACTGTTTAGCTTAAGAATTGGAGTTCCCCTAGGGCCCCCTTCCCTGAATCGACCCTGATTAATTGCTATTTCTCAAGTGGTGTATCACTCCTACGGGTTTAGCTCTTCCTCAAGATTCTAACAATAATCAGTCGTAACTATTTCAATAATTCGCCTTTAATAACTTTAGCTTAATAGTTTTATTACGCGCGTATACCCACGTCTCAGGTGGTGGTCAAGAGTTTCAAGAGGCAGACACTGGATATAGGGAAGCTTAACCAATTTTAGTAATGAGGTCAAGAGCGAAACACAAACTGAGACTGCAAATGGCTTCCATCTTGCCTTGACGATCACTTGAACAAGAACATGACGCCTGTCAAAATATTAATGTTGGTAGTGACAGAAGCGTGCGGAGGCATGATTGTACTGGCGTGATCTGCCGTAGCAAAATACTATCTAGACTCGCTTCGTAGAACTCGAGGAAGGACACAGGAGCATATACACTTATGTACCTTACTAACCTCTCAGATTTATTGTCTTTTATTTAAGTGTTAATTAATGTTTAAATTGGAGTTTGGTTATGGAAAGGGTTGTGTAATTTAATTAAAGAGGGAAGATAACTATAAAAGGAAAATTCCTATGTAACTGAGAAGCAATGATATTTTTATTTATTTTTTTTGGAGGGGGGGGAGGAGAAGGAAGTAGCTCCCCCTCACTTTCCAGTACACTGACATGACTTTTGGTATTCTTCCCTTTTTATTGCCCAAATATGACATGTAATGGTTCAGACAGCTGGACACATCTACTTTTCATTTCCAAATTTGTAGGTTAGTTAAAAATTGTCAGAATTGGCTAAGCTGTATGGTTTCAAAGAGGGAGTAGATTATAATCTTGGGTTGTCAGTTAGCAGTTTGAGAACAATAATACGAAAAGAACTTCAGTTAAACTGTATTGACTTAAGATTCGGGGAGATTGACTCAAGTCAATCCATCTATCATCATTCTATCATGCAGGAGGAGTCACATGTCTATGGTACATCCAACAAAATAAGCCGACTCTTGGATGTCTTTACTGCCCGGCTCCGGCTGGGTTACAAGTATCTTTGGTAGGTTAAATCAGCACCACCAGATGTAGACCAAACGAAATGTAAACTTTGCCAGATGGACTATTGTCACACCCTGCGTCATTATGTACTGGAGTGCGATAAAATTAATGAATTTAGAGACAACTCACTCAGAAATGTTCAAGAAATGGCAAAGTATTTTATCCACAGTGGTATATTACAGACCATTCTGGAGAAATACCCTGACTTTGCTCCCTGTAAATAAAGCATTACCACTTACTCACCTAATTGTACTCACCTAATTGTGGTTGCAGGGGTCGATACTCAGCTCCTGGCCCCGCCTCTTCACTGATCTCTACCAGGACCTCTCTCTCTCTGCGAGCTTTGTCATACCTCGTCTTAAAGCCATGTATGGTTCCTGCCTCCACTACATCACTTGCTAGGCTATTCCACTTCCTGACGACTCTATGACACACGTGTGTGTGTACTCACCTATATGTGGTTGCAGGGTTCGATTCTTCACTGGTCGATACTAATTCACTCTCTCCCTGCTCCATGATATTTGTCATACCTCTTCTTAAAGCTATTTATGGAACTTGCTTCCACTGCTTCACTCTCCAGATTATTCCAGTTCCTGACAACTCTCAGACTAAAGAAATACTTCCTAACATCCCTATGATTCATCTGGGTTTTCAGTTTCCAATTGTATCCCCTTGTTTCTGTATCCCATCTCTGAAACATTCGATCCTGTTCCACCTTGTCAGTGCCTCTTAGTATTTTATACGTTGTTATCATGTCCCCTCTATCCCTTCTGTCCTCTAGTGTCATCAGGTTGAGTTCCCTTAACCTCTCCTGAAAAGACATACCCCTCAGTTCTGGGACTAATCGTGTTGCAAATTTTTGCACTTTCTCCAATTTCGTGACGTGTTTGACTAAGTGAGGGTTCCATACTGGCACTGCATATTCCAGTATAGGCCTTACGTACACTGTGTACAATGTCGTGAATGACTTCTTACTCAGATGTCTAATCGCCAATCTCAGGTTTGCCATTCTCCCATATGCTGCAGCAGTTATTTGATTGATGTGTGCCTCAGGGGACATGTTCGTTATAATGCTTACCCCAAGATCCTTTTCTTTAATTGACGTTTGCAGCTGTTGGTTTCCTAACCTGTACTCCGTCTGCGATCTTCTGTGTCCTTCTCCATCTTCATGACCTTACACTTACTGGGGTTAAACTCCAGGAGCCATTTGTCGGACCATACTTGTAGTTTGTATGTACTCACCTAATTGTACTCACCTAATTGTGGCTGCAGGGGTCGAGACTCAGCTCCTGGCCCTGCCTCTTCACTGATCGCTACTAGGTCCTCTCCCTCTTTGCTTCCTGAGCTTTGTCATACCTCTTCTTAAAACTATGTATGGGTCCTGCCTCCACTACTTCACTTGCTAGGCTATTCCACTTCCTGACGACTCTATGACTGAAGAAATACTTCCTAACGTCTCTGTGACTCGTCTGAGTCTTCAGCTTCCAGTTGTGGCCCCTTGTTTCTGTGTACCCTCTCTGGAACATCCTATCTCTGTCCACCTTGTCTATTCCCCGCATTATCTTGTATGTCGTTATCATGTCTCCCCTGACCCTTCTGTCCTCCAGTGTCGTCAGTCCGATTTCCCTCAACCTTTCCTCGTACGACATTCCCCTGAGCTCTGGGACTAGCCTTGTTGCAAACCTTTGTACTTTCTCTAACTTCTTGACGTGCTTGACCAGGTGTGGGTTCCAGACTGGTGCTGCATACTCCAGTATGAGCCTAACATACACAGTGTACAGTGTCTTGAACGATTGTGTATGTATGTGTGTGTGTGTGTGTGTGTGTGTGTGTGTGTGTGTGTGTGTGTGTGTTTGTATGCTCGTGTGCGTGTGTCTGTGTTTGTGTCTGTCTGTGCATGCGCCCTCATGTATGTGCGCGCTCGTGTGGGTGTATGACCCACTTAATATTTGTATTTATAACTCATTACAGTTGTGACCAGGTGTTGATGTGTCAGTGGCTCGTTACTTTGTAATATGTTCATGACTGTAACCATGTATAGGAGTGTAGATGATTCATGACCTTTGTAACTTGCCATGATTGTGACTAGATCTACCTGGAGTTCATTACCTTTGTAACTAGTTCAGCTATCATAACTTTGGGGGCCAGTCCCTGGACCCATTATGTACCTCTGTAATCTTTTGACCACCACCCACAGGATTGGTATGGGGCGCATAATAAACATATTAAACAAAGATTGGTACTACGACTTCTTATCCTCAGAGAGGCTGGAAATATGGCCAAGCGACCAACATAGTATAACATGAACCAGGACGACAAACAAGCGATTCACCTCATACATTACAAAAAAGTACCATGACGAAAGTCCTGTTAAGACGATATATAAAATGGCTATTAAAGGGGTGGACTGGTAAACCAGCGTAAGGCCTCGGTCAGATGACCAAAAGCTCCAGCTGCGAGTCATCATATGACTAACACCCGCCGTGTCAGGAATCACTTGTACTGCTTCATCAGAGTATAAAACAAATTCCAGCCACACAATAGAACGAAAAACTAACGTCAAAGACCTGGGAGTGATCATGTCGGAGGATCTCACCTTCAAGGACCATAACGTTGTATCAATCGCATCTGCTAGAAAAATGACAGGATGGATAATGAGAACCTTCAAAACAAGGGATGCCAAGTCCATGATGACACTCTTCAGGTCGCTTGTTCTATCTAGGCTGGAATATTGCTGCACACTAACAGCACCTTTCAAGGCAGGTGAAATTGCTGACCTAGAAAATGTACAGAGAACCTTCACGGCAAGCATAACGGAGATAAAACACCTCAATTACATGGGAGCGCTTGAGGTTCCTGAACCTGTATTCCCTGGAACGCAGGCGGGAGAGATACATGATTATATACACCTGGAAAATCCTAGAGGGACAAGTACCAAACTTGCACACGAAAATCACTCTCTCCGAAAGCAAAAGACTCGGCAGACGATGCAACATCCCCCCAATGAAAAGCAGGGGTGTCACTAGCACGCTAAGAGACAACACAATAAATGTCAGGGGCCCGAGACTGTTCAACTGCCTCCCAGCATACATAAGGGGGATTACCAAGAGACCCCTGGGTGTCTTCAAGCAGGCATTGGACAGGCACCTAAAGTCGGTACCTGACCAGCCGGGCTGTGGCTCGTACGTTGGATTGCGTGCAGCCAGCAGTAACAGCCTGGTTGATCAGGTCCTGTTCCACCATGAGGCCTGGTCACAGACCGGGCCGCGGGGGCGATGACCCCCGGAACTCTCTGCAGGTAAACTCCAGGTTTCCTGATAGGCGTTACCTACCCAGATATTCATCTTGGATCATTAACTACATACATCTTTTAATAAATAATTTCTTGAGGAGCTATCATGGGATGGACATGCTATTAAAATAACGCTGCAAAATCGATCTTAACACCATTACTAACTGAAGTGAGGCATTGGCCTTGGGTTGGAAGGATTAAGCTAAATTATGCTGTGTTAATTTTAACAAGGTTGTAGGTTGCTAAGTTGATTTTGGAGCAAAAAAAATGTATGATATTAATCCGCAAAAATATATATTATTTTCAATACACATTTTTCGAAAGATTCCTACTTAGGGGATTTCGTTTTTCTGAACAACTGCTTAAAAAGCGTGACAGATACACCACATTGGGCGGCTACCATGATATGACATTTTACAAGGTTACTCTGTTTATGTTTACCAAACACTACCATCAAGCAGGATGGTTATTTATATACGGGTCTCGCTGTGTTAGCTGTTACCTTGATATTAGTTCTTCCATCAGCCTGGGAGTTATACGTAAATAGACTACTATCATCACAAAGGATAGTGCATTATTTCGGAGGCATGTGATGGTTATAGGATAGGATTCCAACGTATTTTCGGCACACGCTTATGTGGGCCCATAAGTTACTGTAGTCTGGTTTATATGTAGAAATATCAGCAACAGGAAATCTAATGTCTTCCAGTCTTCCTATAAATTTTACAATCTTATGAGACGCAACATTGCATCAGGTACTAGTCTAAACTGCCTCCTCTCTTGAATTTCTTGGAGTAAATGACCTAGGCACATTGATGTTCACCTTAACATTGAATTTACAGTCGTTTTATATAAAACGAATCGATTATTGATACAATTGTAATAGAGGTTTTAGGCAAACTTTTGCTCTAACTTTGTGACATAAATAGATCATAGTAGTCACATCCTGCGGTGTACTTAGTTTTTTTTATTTGAAATGTATTACTCAGATCAAGCAACCAAGTAACCAACCAACTACCTAACCAATCAACCAACTAACCAACCAAATATCCAACCAACCAAAAAGCCAACTAACCAACTAGCCAATCAACCAACTAATCAGTCAACTAACTAGCCACCTAACCAACCAATCAATCAACCAACTGCCTAACCAACCAACCTACCAACTAACGTACCAATTAACGTCCCAGCTGTCCTCGTCGCCAGTGTTGCAGTGGATCCTGGAAGTGTAAGATCACAACAGTGTTATCATTTGTAGTGTTTATTATGTTAGCAAGGAGGAGGTGATGACAAGAACATGTGTGGTTACAGCAGATCTCTGCTGAGTCCTGCTGCACTGCTTGGGGAGATGCTTCCCAGTATCACTAACACTGATAATAACTGTATTATAATATGAATTTTAAACGAAGTTATATATAAAAAATTTTGTTGTAATAACGTTTATATTTAATACACAGAAATTTAAAAAATGTAAATGATTTTTGACGATAGATAATAAGTGAACTCATCTTATGAGTTTGATTTCAATATCAACATATAATGCTAATATAAAAAACTTGGCTGATTTTACACACACGGCGAGAAAATTCAAATTACTAATTCCTCACTTTTTGAATCACACCAGCAATCTTCCACAACACAGAGTGACCCAAAAAGTACGTTCGCCATCATTCATTCAGTAGCTGTCTTGCCAGAAGTGTGCAGACATGACAACTGAGATGACTCTCCGAAAAACATCATCAACCCTCCTTTAGAGTGAAGGCACTGTACTTTCACCTGCAGGACTCGAGTCCGGATAACCATTTTTCCTGAATATTCACACTTCACCAATGTTACCTTGCTCACACTCCTGTAGGATCGTAGAAACCACTTTCTTCACTCACTTTGATCTGACATACTCTCACATGCCTGCTGGATGTTCAAGTCCTTCCACCCTTTGAATGTCTTTTACCCCTTTCCCCCCCACCCCTTCCCTTTGAATGACCCCCATGATTTTCCTTCCCCCCCCCGATTCATGGTTTTTTTTTTTTTTATTTCCCCGGGTTTACCCCCCCGGCCCGGGGTTTTTTTCCAAGTAGGGGTTGCCCCGGGCCTTGGCTCCCTAGGGGGAGAAATCCCGAAAACCTAAGTCCCCCCAATGGGGGAGGGGGTTTAAACTCCCCCCCCTTCATCTTTGGACCAAGTGCCCCCGGGGGCCCTAGCCCACATTCCCCCCCCTCAGGGGGTCTTTGGGGGAAAAACCCTAGGCCTCATAGCCCCCTTTTTTTCCCATCCTAGGGTGCTTCACCCTTTCTGCATGGCCAAATCACATCAATGACCCCCCCCCCCTTGATTTAAATAAAATACAAAACCCCTTTCACCGTCTTCAAAATTTCTGGTTTAATTTTCATACCCAAAATTGGGTCCCAAACACAAATGTCTCAAATTCCCCTCCAGCTGTAAAGTTGTAAAATTAAAATTTAAAAACCCTTTTCCTGTCTTTCCAGGAAATGTATTATTTTTCATTGTTTAAATTAATTTTTAAAAGTTTTTTTCCCAAAATTTTATTATTTTTTGAAGGTCTTGTCATTTACTGAATAGGGGATTGTTGTCATCCACAAAAGGTACCTTTTTCAAGCTCAGCATTAATTTGAAATTGGGTTGGCGAAAATCCCGCCCTGCTTTTGAGATAAAAAAAATTCTGTCGTCTCCCAAATAGAATTATTTTAAGTTTGCGAGGCTCTGGGGGGGTTTTTTGATGTAGTTGGGAAAAAAAACAGAAGCCCTTTTTGGGACACTGCCCTGGGAAAACCCTTATTTTAAAAATGGTCATTGGAATCGAAGCAGCAACAAGGCTCCCTCCTAAAATCTTGCCGTCCCCTGGGCCATCGAACTCCAGTGATGGCCAAATTTGCAATTTACTGCTGAAAAAAACCAAGTTAACTTTATTTTACATAAAAACTGACGGTGACGACAACAAAAATGGATTTAAATATGACAAAGAGGGCCCGGGCCTTTCCAATACCAGACCTGCTCCAGCGTAAACCGGGAACAAGACGTTTTCCCCCAAAATAAAATAACTGACCCTCCATTTAAACCCCTGCACCAGTGTTTAAACGGGAAAACAACAGGGCAGAAATCTGTTTCAACTAAATCCCCCAAGGGAATTTCCCGGTTTTTGTAGGATTTTTTTGCAGTGCCAAACGAGGGGAAAGTTTTTGACCCTTTAAAAAAAGGGGCTGCCCGGGGAAAATTCAAACAGCAGAAAACTGCCAGAGGGAAACAACAAAGCAAAGTAAAAATTCTAATTTTTTAAATGAGGGTTCTTTCTGTTGACATTTAGCTTTAAAATCTTACCACCATATTCACCTGTCCCACCCCGTTTAACCCGAAGAGGGAAACACAGGAGACTTTCGCCCAAATCAACAGAAACAAAATCCAAGGTATAGGACGGTTATCCCTCAGTCCCCAGTCGGGGGAAAGTAGTGAAATTTAAAAGGGGTCCAAGGTTAATATTTTAGAAAGCGGAAAAAATATTCAGCTAAACCAAATGTAAAGTGAGAAAATCTTAGCAAAAAAAAAGCCAATATATCTAAAAACCCCAAGGGGGGTTTTTATTTGGTTTTAAAAATCCCTATTTTTAAAAAAGGCGAGAAAACAAAAAAAATCCAGGGAAAAACAAAACCGAACAACCCCCGGGGTTAAAAAGGGGAAAGGGGGTTAAAATTTTTAAGGTTAAAACCCATAAATTAAATTTTCCCCCCTAAAAAAAGAAGGAAAGGGGGGTTAAGGGAAGGGGGGGGGGGAAAACCCACTGGAAAGGGGTAAATGGGGGGGGGAGGGGAAAAAAAGGGGTTAAATGAAAGGGGTGTTGTGAATTTGGGGGAAAAGTGGGGCATTTGAAGGGGGTTTTGGAAGAGGAAATTTTACTAGTAATTCGGGGTTTAATTAAAGCAGATACTAAGTGTACTGGGTAACTGGAAAAAAAAGAGAATAAATATTTTTTTGTATATAAAGTAAAAGAGGCGAAAAAGTGAAAATGGCAGGCTTTAGGGGGTACAGGCTGCCAAAATTTAAATATTTATTTTTCTTCTTAAATTTCCCATAAAGAAAAGAAATCAGTCATGGGGGCTGGAAAAGGTGAATGGAGTAACAGCGCCCTGGACAGTAAAAACCCCAAACAGTTGCCACCCTTTCCAGAAAAGTAAACCCTCACATCCCCGGGGAAAGGGTTTATGGAAAAACCCGCATCCCCAAAACAAAAACAATGGCACACAGCTCTTATTGTACCCCGTCTTAAGTGGAATATCCAAATTAATCCAGGACCTAAAACTATTGTGCAAAAGGCAAACAACAGAAAAATGAAGGGGAATAATGACGGTCTAGTAGCTAGGGATGAAAACCCTTAAAAACTCCATATGTAATGCATACATGGGTCAATGGGAGACAATACGGGCCTTTATTATTCAAAACACTACCAAAAAAGATGCATACACTTTTTACTAAATTTAGGCAGGGAAAAAACGGGAAAAAGGCACCTTATGAAAAAATGTGTAAGGGGTGGGTGCATGATGGATGTATGTTAAAATTTTAGCAACGGTGCCCGAAAATTCCCTTTTTGTGTAACAAATGCACTTGGCAAAAGGGAACCCCTTTAGCAGTGATGACTTTAAATTTTCCCAATTTTTTTTTCAAATGACCCCTTGCCATATATTGAATTTAAATTTTGATTGTTTTTTTTAAAAAAAAAGGGCCCTTTACTTATTCATGTCAATGCGATCACTTTCCCCTTCCCTTTCAAAATTTGGCAGAGGGTTTGGTTTTTAGCTAACAAAAATTAGGGCGGGAGTTTTAAACCCCTCTCCCGAATCTTTGGGTTGGGGTGATTCGGTGACTGACGACGAGGTTTAAAAAAAGAAGGGGTTTTCAATTTTAAAACGCTTAGGGGAAAAACAGAAAGGGCGGTGGAGTATGTGCCCCCCATTAGAAATTTATTAGCTTACAACCCAAAAACCTGATTTAAATAACAAACAAAAATGGAGATTTTTATGGTTTGAAGTCCCCGGGGCCCAAGACCCCAAAAAACCCTCCCTTAGTGGAATGGGTTTCCGCCCTCCCCAACCCCAAGGACCCGTTTTAGAAAAACTTTTCCAGAGTCTTGTCCGGGGTTGAAAGCCCAATTTTCGAAAAAAATAATACTGGGCATTTCAAATATAGGGTTTTTTAGCAACAAAATAAACGGCAAAAGCAAAAAAGGGTTTTAAAACAAATTCTAGGGTTAAAATACTTTAAACCCAACCCAATTAATAAAACCCCAAAAAGGGTCACACAGTTTTTCCAAAAAACAACCCAAAATTACCACATAAATTTGCAACCGGCTGAGAACATTAGTCAGTCAGGCGTCATTACCACAGGTTTAGTGATCATTTTATCATTTTCTGCACCCGGAAAATCACCCAGGGTTTGGGTAGGCCTACACGGACAAAAAAACTGAGGTCACTAAAAAAACAGTAAAGAAACAAATGGTAAATTTGGCTCACAATTTTTGATGGACGAGATAAAAAATTTTCACGGGGCGTAAAAAGATTCCCGGGAAAAATTCCCAAAACAATGTTCACACCTTTTAAAAAATTTTTTTGCAACCAAATTTTAAAAAGGTTTGGATTTAAAAGAAGAAAAGAACCCTGGATAACCCATGAGATATTTTTGAAATTTTGAATTTTAGAGAAAAGCTGCTAAAAAAAATTTAAAACAAACAGCCGGGAAAATTGGGGAGCAATAAAAAGAATTCCAAAGGGTGAGGAACAGAAATACAAGGCTTATAAAAAGGGGGGCAAAAGGCCCAAAAAACTAAATTTCTCAAAAATTGAAGAAAAAAAGCATAAACCCCCGAAAACTTGGGCAACAAAATAAAACATTGGGGTTTAAAATTAAACCCGGGGTTTGGTCAAAAAAAAGTACCCCACTTCGATAATGGGGGGTATGGCCAAAGAAAAATCTAAGGTGGCAAATTGCTTTAAATTTTCCAAATAAAATTGTTGCATCAAACAATAGTAAGTAAACTACCGCTGCAAACAAAAAAACCCTTTTAAACAAACTTGATAAGTTTTAAACCAAATAAAAAAAAAAAAGGGGGAACCCAAACAGTTTTTCAACTAGTAAAATTGGGATTCAAAGACTTCAATTTAAAAAAATAAGCAGGGTTTAAAACCCCCAATAAGAGCACAGGCCCTGATAAAAATCCCCCTCTAAGTTTTCCTAAAAGATGGTGCTTTTGAACTGTCCAATTTTTCCCCTTTTTGCTCACATAATAAATCTATCAATCACCCCTAATTTCCGTACCAGAAAGGGGGTTAAAAGGGGGCCCCCGAGTTACTCCCTTTTCCCTTTAAGAAAAAAAAATTTGGTCTGATGTAAGAAAATATAAAAAAACCCGTTAGTATTTTCGTTAATTTTTTCTAAAATTCCCGGAAGGGCGGGGTTTCTCAAATATTAAGTACCTTTTAAAGAAACACATTCTCCTTTGCTATCAATCGGGGGTTTAAAAAGAAACCTATCAAACCCATACCCCCCCTTATTAATTGATGGATTACCTGAGAAAATGAAAAAGTCAAAAGGGAAAAATCATAGGTATTTGGGAAATTTTGACCCTGCAAAAAAAGGGCCCTTTGATACTGTCAACCACAATATATTATGTAATAAACTTCAAACTATCGGTATAGGTTTGTAAGGGGTTTTAAGGGCCTAACCCTTTGGCAACAGGAGACAAAATAGTCAAAAACAAAAAAACACCCTTTAAAAAGGACCCCTCCGATAACTTTTGGAGTTCCCCAAGGTGTATTTTGGGGCCCCTTTCTATTTTTTATGTTATGTCAAAAGATATGCCAAACAGTGCAAGTCCCAAAACCCCACTGTAGGGAGTGGGCAGTGCCCGTTAGTGACAGGTAAAAAAACCCAAAGATATTGCTAATGTTTTAACACGGAACTGGAGGGCCTTGCCGCAAAAAGGTTAAATAGGCAACAAAAATATTTATTACACCTTTGGGAAAACTGAAACCATTCTCTTTTTGGGGAAGGGAAAAATAAACTTGAGAAAAAGGGTAAATAATTTTAATGTTCAGTGTAAAGGGGGGGTCCATCACTTTGGTTTCATCATTTAAAAATCTGGGAAAACCCCTTTTTTCCCAAAGCTGTCAGGAGAATTGATAGGGAACAGTGTAAATAAAAAAAAGCGGGAAAGCCGGGGTGAAGTTCCCGTATAGACAAACGGTGTTACCTACTGAGGCTCGCAGGACCCCCTTTTCTAGCCCTTATACAATGCCATATGGGTTACGGGTTTCTTTTTCTTGGTCCCCTGCCTTGACAAAAAAAAATGAAAGATAGACCCGGGAAATCACCCCAACAAAAAACGGGAAGATTCATCCTGGGGCTGGGACCCCAAAAGGGAAAAAGTAAGGGCCCGGATAATTAAAAGCAGTTTGGGGTATGCTGAATGTTGAAGGACAGAGTAAAACAAATGAAGCAAATCATGTTTTTTAAAAATTTCTCACAAACAATGTCCAGAATTTTCTTTTCTGTCAATTTTTTCCAAGGTTGGGAACCAAAAACCCAACAAGTTTCAGGGGGAAGAGCAAAAAACTTTGTAGTACCCACATTTAGTGGCCAGGGTTCAAACCAAACCTTTTTATTTTAAACAAAAAAGGGGAAAGGAACAGACTACCCACAAAATTTTTTCCAAGGGCCCGTCATACTTGAAACCAGTTCAAGAAGAAATGCCAAAAAAAGTTTTTTAGAACGAAGCAACAGAAAGGGAGGGGGAAAGATTTTTTATTTTTAGCCAAAAACGGTTTTAAATTTTACCCTTTTTCCTAGTAATGCCCCCCGAAAAGTAGAAGGTTTTGTAATGAACCCCCGGGTAGTAATATCTTAATGACCCTCGTAAATTTAAGATTTGTCTTAATGACCCTCGTGTAGTAGAAAAGTCTTTTTAGAAAGATAAAAAATTTATCTTCATTATAGAAAAAAAAGAAAATATTATAACCTTTATATTAATTTAAAAATAAGGTTTTAAAAGGGGCCCCAAAAGGAAATAAGTCAAAACCCGTCTGACTTTTTTGGGGTTTTTCCTAGGTTCTCTACACTAAAAGCTGGCCCATGTTGATTTTTCTATGTAAATGTATTTTGTATCCTGAATAAATTTTTCCTTTCTTAATTTTCTTAGTCAAAATGTGGGGCCCCCTGGCCGGGGAAAGGGAAGACTTTAATACGTGCGAGAGCATGGCCTCCATAATGTTCTAGTTTGAGCAGCAAGATGTTGTGGTCTACTGTATCAGTTTTTTTTAAGTCAGTAATAAGGCACACTGGATATTCATAATTTTCTAGGGAGGAATGAACCGAGCCGATCATTTTCACCATAGTATCGTTAGTATTCAATTTATCTGTCCTGAAAGCAAATTAGCAGTTGTTTAGGATATGTTGGAATAAGAAATCATAGATTCCTTTGGATATTATAATAAAATCTATAATAGTGGGAAGCTTTTGTTTTTACTGCAATAGTTCATGAGCATTTTTTTCATAAATTAGTGGTGGATTATTTGATTTGGTCCCTGCTTTGTTTTTTAGTGAATTTATTAATGAAGTAACCTCTGTTGAGTTAAAGGACAGAGACCAAGAGTAGCTTCTGGTGAGGTAATCACTGGGCAGGGAAGTTAGTGATTTAGTTTTACCCGGTTAAATCCTATAAACGAGACCAGAATTTCGGAGTGTTTTCAAGGTCTTGTTAATATCTCCCTTGTTTCATTGGCATAACCCAGCTGTTTAGATTTCCTTATAAATGAGGAGTGCTAGTTCTTTGGGTAATAACATTCTTCAAAACGTTCTTGCAGAGGTCAGAAAAGAATAAATAGATTGGCCATTTCTGCAAGTGTGTACCTCCGAGTGTATAAATACTGAGTTCACTATATTCTCTATTCTTCAAATTCCTCGCGCTTCGCTAAAGATTCTTTCGCGTACAACATGCCTTGGAGGTTAAAAAGTAAAAAAACCTTTAAATGGCCAGGGGGCCTCTGCGGGTTTTCCTTCTTTTTTATGTTTTTTAGTTATGTTAGTTTGTTTAACTGGCCACGTGGCCAGCAATGACGTAAGTCCATGCTCGCTGTATTATACCCGCGTGGGTATTTTAAAATGATTATTAAAACGGGGTTGTGCAAGTCAGCGTGAAGCCTGTCATATTAACTATGTATTTCAGCTGGAGCTGCTCACTTTCCTACACAGGGGGGTCATTATTTTTATTATTTTATTAATTTTAAAATTTTTTTTTATTTTTATTATTATTATTTTTTTTATACCGAAAGCGTTTAAATAGTGAGTTCATTGCATAAAGGGAATGGGGAAAATCAGATTTCATGTAAAAGGGAAATGGTATCCCCCATTCCTTCGATAAGGCCCTTTGTCCTTCACCGCGTAAAGGGCACCATCATTTTCCTCAAAAGGGGATCACAATTTTTTAAAACCTAAATAAAAGAAAAATTCCCCGGGAAGGTTGAAGGTAAATCGACTTCAGAAAAAATATAAAAATTTTTTAAAAATGTAGTTCAAATCTTTGGTTTGAACTTATACGGGGTCGTTGCTGACCTTGTTTCACGTTATGGTCACGCAAAATTTTTCACAACATTTTCTGACCAATGGCTATGTTCACGCCCTTTTTCTCCAGTTCACCTAGATTTTCCATTCATTTAATGGTTGTCATTTTAATGAACCTTCTTGGTCGATGCAAACAGATCCGTTAACCACAGTATATGTAACTCTCTCTTCCCCCAATCCCCCCTTCCCCTACTTGCCACCCCTCCAGGTCCACTACACCCAAATTCACCAAACCCAATTTTTTTCCAAATCACCTCCCCAACCCAAAATTTCCCTCTACCCGGAAAGGGTTCACTTCCCATGTAAATCTCAAACCCTTAACCTTTTTACCCCCGAATGACAGGTTTTACAGAAAAAGTCTGGTAGAGAGAAACCTGGGCAAAATAAACGTTTTTATTAAAATAAGTAAGTTTATTCAGGTATACACAAATACGTTACATGATTATATCCCTAGCAATATGTGTAGAGAACCTGGGTAACCCCAAAAAAATCAGAGTGCCTTATTTCCATTTGTGGTGTTTTGAAAATCATGCTTGAAAAAGGGTGTTCCAGAGGAAACGCTGTAATAATGAAAATTTGTTCTGCACCCCCAAGAAACCCGCAGTCCATCTCCCCCCCAGGCTTACTGGTCGTCTCCAAACTCGTAAATGGACTTGCAGTCTGACATGTTTCATTACCTCGTGTATGTAACCCATTCTGTGGGACTGAGTATGTACTCACAATGGGTAGGAACTCAGCTAAGGTCTATTGTTGATTAAATAAAAAAAATCATATCTAAGATAAACTTGTCAAAGAGTTACTCTGAGCCGACTAATGGTGGTGTAAAAAGGGACTTTTTTCTTTTGAGCAAAGTTAATATAACTGCAAGTTTGCAGCCAATCAGAAGAGGTAGTCTTCAGATATTGCTTGGAAACCAACGACTACAAGTTAATTATGTTGATAATTTGGCTATTAATTTTTTCCCCTTTGAACCTAATGTAAAGGTACCTTTTTCTCATAAAATTCATCACTCATTAAAGATAGAAGTCACTGAGAAAGAGGAATACTCAAACAATTATATAAAAAAAATTATTGACAAAAGAACACCTAGTACTCCAGTAACAAATCCCAACCTTTTTCTAAGTTTGGTCACACTAACAGTAAGATACACCGATGTGCAAAGTTTGAAGCTGTTCTGAAGAGGCTTTCTCAGTTTATCTCACAGATATCAAAATCGAAACTGACAGCCATTTAGGCTATTGCTTTCGGAGATGAGATACCTAATTAACCTAAAATAAATCTAAACCTTCGAACAGTGTTCCTTGTTTTTATTTATAATCAACACTTATTTATATTAGCACCTACTTATATTCGACACTAAATGATACTAAAAATTTGTACAAAAAGTGAAACTATACATTGTCTACCGGTAGTAAATCATTATGTTAACAATGCAAAAAAAAATATGTTTCTCCCTTCTTGTAGCTGCGTTCACGATGGAAAACACATTAACAATCACCTTGCAAAATAACAACAAAGCTGTGAAGGAATCATGGCATGAAAGAGTGGAATATCAATACACAAATAACCCGCACATCAAGGAGAATTTACGAGACGTTTCGGTCCGGGGGCTTGGACCCTTTTCAAAGCACACGTAAATGGTCCAAGTCGGACCGAAAGTAAAAGAAAAACTTCTCTCTTTTTGTGCGGGTTATTTGTGTTTGTTCCAGTCACGGTATTGGGGCCTTTTTTTTTATTTTGGAATATAAGACGGGGGGTAGTGGAACCTGGCCTCGTGTACGAGTGCTAGAAGCACTCTAACCCCGGACAGAAAATTAGCAAACTCAAAAACCCGTGTCAGAGATGCTAGCAACACTCTAAAACCCCTGTCAGATGCTGCGCACCTAAACCCCTGTCAAGATTAGCAAGCACTTAACACCCCCTGTACAGGGATGCTAGCAAGCACTCTAACACCCCGTACAGAGATGTAGCAAGCACTCAACCCCCTTACAGAGATGTAGAAGCACTCTAACACCCCTGTACGAATCAGCAAAACTTAAAACCCGTGTACAGAGATGCTAGCAAGCACTCTAAAACCGTGTACAGAGATGTACAAGCACTCTAACCCCGTGTACGGATGTAGCAAAACACAACACCCGTGTCAAGATGCTACAACCTCTAAAACCCGTGTACAGAACGCTGCAAGCACTCTAACCCGTGTAAGAGATCTGCAAGCACTCTAACACCGTGACAGAGTGCTAGCAAGCACTCTAAAAACCCCTTACAGGATGTCAAGCACCTAACACCCTGTACAGAGAGTAGCAAACATCTAAACCCGTGTACAGAGGTGCAAGCACCTTAACACCCTGTACGAATGTAGCAAGCACACTACACTGTGTCAGAGATGCTAGCAACCTCTAACACCCCTGTAAAGAGCTCAACACACTAACACCCCTGTACAGAGTGCTAGCAAGCACTCTAACCCCTGTACAGAGATGCTAGCAACACTCAACACCCGGGACAGAGATGCTAGCAACACTCTAACACCGTGTCAGAGATGCTGCAAGCATTAAACCCGTGACGAGATGTACAAGCACTCTAAACACCCTGTACAAGATGATAGCAAACACTCTTTAACACCCCTGTACAGAGATGCAGCAACACTCTAACACCCCTGTAAGAGAGCTAGCAAACACACTAACACTCGAGTACAGGGGAAAAGCTACAACACTCAACACCCGTGTAAGAGAGTAGCAAGCACAAACACTGTTTCAGAGATGCTAGCAAGCACCAACACTCGTGTACAGGATGTACAAACAAATTTAACACCCGTGTACAGGTGCTGCAAGACTTAAAACCGGACAGAGAGCTAGCAAGCACCTAACACCCCTGACAAGGGATGCTAGCAAGCACTCTAACACCCGGTCAAGATGTAGCAAGCACTCTAACCCCGTGTACAGAGATGCTAGCAAGACTTAACACCCCTGTACAGAGATGCTAGCAAGCACTCTAAAAAAACCCCTGTACGAGAGCAGCAAACATCTAACACCCGTGTACAGAGTGCAGCAAGCACTCTAACACCCCTGTCAGAGATGCGCAAGCACTTAACACCCGTGTACAGAGATGCTAGCAAGCACTCTAACACCCGTGTACAGAGATGCTAGCAAGCACTCTAACACCCGTGTACAGAGATGCTAGCAAGCACTCTAACACCCGTGTACAGAGATGCTAGCAAGCACTCTAACACCCGTGTACAGAGATGCTGCAAGCCCCTAACACCCGGTACAGAGATGTACAAGCACTCTAAACCCTGTCAGAATGCTAGCAAGCACCTAACACCCCTGTACAGAGAGCTAGCAAGCACCTAACACCCCCTGTACGGGCTAGCAAGCACTCTAAACCCGTGTACAGACATGCTAGCAAGCACTTAAAACCCGTTACAGAGATGCTGCAACACTCAAAAAAACCGTTCAGAGTGTAGCAACACTTTAAAACCCCGGGACAGAGATGCTAGCAAGCCTCTAACACCCCTGTCAGAGATGCTAGAAGCCTCTAACACCCCTGTACAGGATGCTAGCAAGCATCTAACACCCGTGTACAAGTGTAGCAAGCACTCTAACACCCCCTGTACAGAGGCTAGCAAAACTTAACACCCCGGTACAGGATGCTAGCAAGCACTCTAAACCCGGTACAGAGATGTTAGCAAGCACTCTAACACCCGCGTCAGAGATGCTAGCGCACTCTAACACCCTGTACAGGATGAGCAAGCACTCTAACAAACCCCCGTACAGAGATGCTAGCAAGCCTCTAACACCCCGGGACAGAGATCTGCAACACTCTAAAACCCCGGTACAGAGATGCTAGCAAGCACTTAACACCCCTGACAAAATCTAGCAAGCACTCTAACACCCGGTACGAGATGCTAGCAAGACTTAACACCCGTGTACAGAGATGCTAGCAAACACTCTAAAACCGTGTCAGGTGCTGCAAACCTCTAAACCCGTGACAGAGAGCTGCAAGCAATAACACCCTGTACAGAGAGTAGAAGCACTCTAACACCCCGGACAGAGATCTGAAGCCTCTAAACCCCTGTACAGAGATCTAGCAAGCACTCTAAAACCGTGTACAGAGGCTACAAGCCTCTAACCCCGGTCGAGATGCTAGCAACACTCTAACACCAGTGTACAGGATGTAGCAAACACTTTTAACACCCGTGTACAGAGATGCGCAAACACTCTAACACCGTGTACAGAGAGCTGCAAGCACTCAACCCCGGTACAGAGATGCTAAAGCACTTTAAAACCGTGTACAGAGATGTAGCAAGCACTCTAACACCCCTTTTACAGAGATCTAGCAAGCACCTAACACCCCTGTACGAGTGCTAGCAAGCATCTAACACCCCGGCAGAATGCTAGCAAGCACCTAACACCCGTGTACAGAGATGCTAGCAAGCACTCTAACACCCGTGTACAGAGATGCTAGCAAGCACTCTAACACCCGTGTACAGAGATGCTAGCAAGCACTCTAACACCCGTGACAGAGAGCTAGCAAGACTCTAAACCCGTGTACAGAATGCTGAAGCCCTAACACCCGTGTACAGAGATGCTAGCAAGCACTCTAACACCCGTGTACAGAGATGCTAGCAAGCACTCTAACACCCGTGTACAGAGATGCTAGCAAGCACACTAACACCCGTGGATCAACCAAGAAATTAACTACTCATGCCTGAAAAAAATTGTCATTACGGGAAACTTTGCTTCCATCCCTAGCCCATTTTGTACCTCTGTAATGGTGTGACTACCCCCACAGGATGGTTGGGTGACTACCCCCCAGGATGGGTTGAGGTGACTACCCCCACAGGTGGGTATGGGGTGACTACCACCCACAGGAGGGGTATGTGGTGACTACCACCCACATGATGGGTATGTGGTGACACCACCCACATGATTGGGTATGTGGTGATACCACCCCCATGATGGGTATGTGGGACTACCCCCACAGGGTGGGGTTTTGGGGACTCCACCCCCAGGATGGGTTAAGTGGGGACTACCACCCAAGGAGGGTAGTGGTGACACCACCACAGGTGGGTATGTGGTGACAAAACCCACAGGGGTATGTGGGACTACCACCCAGGTTGGGGTTTTGGAAGGGGCACCCCCACAGGATGGGTATGTGGTGTACACCCACGGAGGGTATGTGGGGCTACCCCCCACAGGATGGGTATGTGGTGACTACCACCCACTGATGGGTATGTGGTGGCTACCCCACAGGATGGGTATGGGGTGACTCCACCCACAGGGGGTATGTGGGGACTACCCCCCACAGGAGGGGATGGGGGACCCACCCCCAAAGATGGGTATGTGGTGACTACCCCCCACGGAGGGTATGGGGGGTGATACCACCCCCATATGGGTTGGGGGCTCCACCCACAGATGGGTAGTGGTACACCACCCCGGATGGGTATGGGGTGACTACCACCCCCCCCGGTGGGTATGAGGTGATACCACCCACAGGAGGGTATGGGGTGACTCCACCCACAGGATGGGTTGTGGTGACTCCCCCACATGATGGTTGTGGGGACTACCACCCACAAGGGGAGTGGTGACTACCCCCCACATGATGGGTATGTGGTGATACCACCACAGGATGGGTATGGGGTGATACCACCCAATGATGGGTATGGGTGATACCACCCCCCCCGGGTGGGTATGGGGTACTACCACCCACATATGGGGATGGGTGACTACCACCCACAGGGTGGGTTGGGGTGACTACCACCCACATGATGGGTTGGGGGTACCACCCACATGATGGGTATGGTGACTACCCCCCCACAGGTGGGGGTTGGGTGACTACCCCACAGATGGGGTTTTGGTGACTACCACTACAGGATGGGTATGGGGGTACACCACCCACAGTGGGTATGGGGTGACTACCACCCAACCATGGGGTGGGGTGGGTACCACCCACACCATGGGTGGGGGACTATCACCCCCCATGGGTGTGGGGTGCTACCCCCCACAGGATGGGGATGTGGTGACAACCACCCACCCATGGGTGGGGGTATACCACCCACACATGGGGGTGGGGTGACTACCACCATACCTGGGGTGGGGTGCTACCCCCCAGGTGGGTATGTGGGGGGACACCCCCCACACCATGGGTGGGGGGACTACCACCCCCACCATGGGTTGGGGTGACTACCACAACACCTGGGTAGTGGTGGGGCTACCACCCAACCTGGGTTTTGGGGTGACCACCCAACCATGGGTTGGGGTGACTACCCCCCCCACACCATGGGATGGGGTGACTACCACCCCCAGGTGGGTATTTTTGACTACCACCCCATATGGGGATGTGGTGATACCACCCAATATGGGTTGTGGTACTACCACCCACATGAGGGGATGTGGGTGACTACCACCCACAGGAAGGGGATGTGGGGACTACCACCCCCGGGTGGGTATGTGGTGACTACCACCCACATGATGGGTAGTGGTGATACCACCCACAGGATGGGTATGTGGGGTACCACCCACAGGATGGGTATTGGTGACTACCCCCCACAGGATGGGTATGTGGGACTCCCCCCCCAGGAGGGGATGTGGGGACTCCACCCACAGGGTGGGTATGTGGTGACTACCCCCACGGAGGGTATGTGGGACTACCCCCAAGGTGGGTATGTGGAGACTACCACCCACAGGATGGGTATGTGGGGACACCACCCACAGGATGGGTATGTGGGGGACTACCCCCCCAGGTGGGTATTTGGGGACTACCACCCACAGATGGGTATGTGGGACACCACCCACAGGATGGGTTTTGGGGTGACCCACCCACATGAGGGGATGTGGGGACTACCCCCCCCAGGATGGGTATGGGGTGACTACCCCCCACATGATGGGTATGTGGTGACTACCACCCACAGGATGGGTATGGGGGGACTCCACCCACATGATGGGAAAGGGGGGTGACTACCCCCCACATGATGGGTAGTGGGGATACCCCCACAGGATGGGTAAAGGGGTTGACCCACCCACATGAGGGGATTTTGGTGACACCCCCCACGGGGGATGGGGTGGGATCCACCCACTGATGGGGGATGGGGTGATACCACCACACCCTGGGGGTGGGGGATACCACCCAACCTGGGTGTGGGGGACTACCACCCACACCAGGGTGGGGGTGCTACCCCCCCCAGGTGGGTATGTGGTGACAACCACCCAACCATGGGTGTGGGGTACTACCACCCACACCCTGGGGGGTGGGGTACTACCCCCCAACCATGGGGGTTGGGGTGCTACCCCCCAAGGATGGGTATGTGGTGACTACCACCCACACCCTGGGTGTGGGGGTGACTCCCCACACCATGGGTGTGGGGGGGGCTACCCCCCCACACCATGGGTATGTGGTACTACCACCCACCCCATGGGTGTGGGGTGATACCACGCACACCATGGGTTGGGGTGACTCCACCCACCCATGGGTTTGGGTGACAACCCCCAAAGGGTGGGTATGTGGGACTACCCACCCCATGTGGGTATGGGTGACTACCACCCCATGATGGGTATGTGGGGAATACCACCCCCATGAGGGTATGTGGTGATACCACCCCCAGGATGGGGATGTGGTGACTTCCACCCCAGGATGGGTATGTGGTGACTACCACCCACATGATGGGGATTGGTGCTACACCCCCAGGGGGTTTGGTCTACCCCCCAGGAGGGTTGTGGGGACTACACCCCCCGGAGGGTATGTGGTATAACCCACAGGAGGGGTTGGGGTGACACCACCCCCAGGATGGGTATGGGTGACTACCACCACAGGATGGTTGTGGTGATCCCCCCACGGATGGGTATTGGTGTACCACCCACAGGATGGGGTATGTGGAGACTACCACCCACAGGATGGGGGATGTGGTGACTACCACCCCCAGGATGGGGATGTGGTGACTACCCCCACAGGATGGGGTTTTGGTGACTACCCCCCACAGGTGGGTATGTGGTACTACCCCCCACGGTGGGATTGGTGACCCACCCACAGGAGGGTATGTGGTGACTACCCCCCACAGGATGGGTATGTGTGATACCACCCCCAGGATGGGTATGTGGTGACTACCACCCACAGGATGGGGGATTTGGTTTACTACCACCCACAGGAGGGTTGTGGGGACTACCACCCACAGGATGGGGATGTGGTGACCCACCCCAGGATGGGTATTGGTGACTACCACCCCAGGATGGGTATGTGGGCTTCCACCCCCAGGATGGGTATTGGGACTACCACCCACAGGATGGGTATGTGGTGACTAACCCCCCGGATGGGAGTGGTGACTACCACCCACAGGTGGTATGGGTGACTCCCCCCCACAGGTGGGTATGTGGTGATACCACCCCCCGGATGTGTATGGGTGTACCCCCCACAGGGGTGGGTTGTGGTGATACACCCCCCTGATGGGTATGTTGACTACCCCCCACAGGATGGGTAGGGTACACCACCACAGGGGGGTATGTGGTGACTACCCCCCACAGGTGGGTATGTGGGGACTCCCCCCACGGGTGGGTATGGGGGGGCTACCACCACAGGATGGGTTTTGGGTGACTACCCCCCCACAGGATGGGAGGGGGGACACCCCCACAGGGTGGGTATGAGGTGATACCACCCACAGGGTGGGTATGAGGTACTCCCCCCACAGGGTGGGTATGAGGTGACTACCACCCACAGGGGGGTATGAGGTTTAACTACCACCCCGGGAGGGTAAGAGGTGATACCACCCAAGAGGGTTGAGGTGACTACACCCACGGGATGGGTATGGGGACTACCCCCCACGGTGGGTAGAGGGACTACCACCCAGGGTGGGGTTGGGGTGATACCACCCACAGGGTGGGTATGGTGTGACTACCCCCACAGGATGGGTAGGGGTGATCCCCCCCAGGATGGGTTGGGGGATACCACCCCCAGGAGGGATGTGGTGACTACCACCCACGGATGGGTATGGGGTGACTACCACCCACGGTGGGTATGGGGGGACTACCACCCCCCAGGAAGGGGATGGGGGGATACCACCCACAGGATGGGTATGGGTGACTACCCCCCCGGATGGGTTGGGGGGAAACCCCCCCCACGGTGGGTAGGGGTGATACCACCCACAGGAGGGGATGGGGTGACTCCCCCCCAAGGGTGGGTATGGGGGACTACCCCCCACAGGTTTGGGGGATTGGGTGACTCCACCCCCATGATGGGTAGGGGTGACCCACCCCCAGGTGGGAGGGGGACTACCCCCCACAGGTGGGTATGGGGTGACACACCCACAGGATGGGTATGGGGTGACTACCCCCCAAGGAGGGGTGGGGTGACTACCACCACAGGATGGGTTGGGGGACTACCCCCCACGGGTGGGTAAGAGGTGACTACCCCCCCAGGGGGGTAGGGGGGACTACCACCCCCGGATGGGTTTGTGGTGTACCCCCCACAGGATGGGTTGGGGGGGGACTCCCCCCCAGGATGGGTGTGGGGTTACCCCCCACAGGATGGGTTGAGGTGATACCACCCCAGGATGGTATGAGGTGATACCCCCACAGGGTGGGTTGGGGTGACTACCCCCACAGGATGGGTATGTTTGGGCTACCACCCAAGGAGGGGAGGGGTGATACCCCACAAAAGGGTTGGGGTTACCCCCCAAGGTGGGGATAGGGGACTACCCCCCCCCCCCCCCCCAGGATGGGGATGAGGGGACTACCCCCCACGGGGGTTTTGGGGGGATACCCCCAGGATGGGGATGAGGTGACTACCCCCCACAGGATGGGTTTGGGGTGACTACCCCCCACAGGATGGGTATGGGGTGATACCACCCCCAGGTGGGTAGAGGTGCCCACCCACAGGGGTGGGTAGGGGGGGACTACCCCCACAGGTGGGGATGGGGGGCTACCACCCCCCAGGGATGGGTTGAGGGGCTCCCCCACTGATGGGGATGGGGGGATCCCCCCACTGGGTATGGGGTGATACCACCCCAGGAGGGGATGGGGGGATACCCCCCAAAGGATGGGTAGGGGTGACTACCACCCCCGGGATGGGTATGGGGTAACCACCCCCGGGTGGGTTTTGGGGTGACTACCCCCCACAGGGGGTATGGGGTGACTACCCCCAAGGATGGGGATGAGGGGCTACCACCCCCCGGATGGGTATGGGGTGATACCACCCCCGGGTGGGTTTGGGTGACTACCCCCCCAGGGGGTATGAGGTGATACCCCCACAGGATGGGTATGGGGTGACTACCACCCACAGGATGGGTATGAGGTGCATAACAAAGACATTAAATTAACTACGGTGTGCTGTGGAGCAGGGCACAGACTCGTTTTTCTTTTCGCATAATTAGGATTTAAAGTGTGCCGCTGTCCTGTTATATATGATTTACATGGTACAAACACCGATGTACCTATTATACTAGTTATATGGTAGGCACAAACTCTTACTGTTACCTTTTCATGCTCTATGACACAAAACGATTTCCTCGATCTAATGCAATCTGTGGTTTGAGCTGGGAGACATCATCAGGATGATGAGGATATCGTTAAGAGACAACTGCGTAGTGAGGGTGACATGACTCTCTCCTCCACTTGCTTGGTGCTCTCTCTCTCTTACCTCCTGCACTTGTTCCTTGTGTTGAAATGTGAAAGTGACAGCATGCGTGTTTGTTTAATGGTCATTTTTGTCCTTGTGAGTTGGTTACTAACCTTGGACTACGTCTTTCTCACCAGACCTTAACACCCTCAGGATTATTTGGCCTCTGGCTACATTATTACGTCACACAGGAGGAAAATTTGATAGTGCTGATAGAGCACGCTTCATAAGAAGCATCAGCTGCTCTAAGTACAAAAGCGTCACTACACTTACTAATACAGTCACCTGTACGCCAATGCCCCATGTTCTCACACTATAGTATAGTCCTGTAGCTCGATTGTTAGTGCATTCAGCTCACACACTGAGGTCCGTGGTTCGATCTCTGGTGCTGGTGGAAACATAAGGACGTGTTTCCTTAAGACACCTGCTGTCCTATTCACCTAGCAGTAAAATAGGTACTTGGGTGTTAGTCGACTGGTGTGGGTCGCATCCTGGGGACAAAATTGACCTAATTTTCCCGAAATGCTCTATATAACAAGAAGCTTTCTATACAGTAGTATGTCATTGATGTCAGCTAGAACTGTATACCTTGTACATGTACTTGTAGAAATAAAGATTTTCATTATTATTACTATTATTCTCTATAACCTTTGCTCCAACCTTTTAATTATATTGTTAAATCTACAGCTTATTACTTTAGCTCCAGCCTTGTTAAATGTCATATAGTACAAAGTAGCCACACAATGCGGTGTATCAGTTTTTATATAAAGAATAAACCTATAAGGTATTCACAAGAAATCTTAACTAATTTCATTACAATTCGTGTATGTTTACGGTTACCCGAGTCCATTTTTGCGTTGGCAGTGCATCACAATGCGACTTTCACCTTCATTCTCACTCCACCTTAAAACATTCTAGTCACCCACTCCACACTCTCACACTTGCAATGACCAACGACTTGTCTCAGCTTCACAGTGTTGAAAGTAATTCTGTACCACTGAGCCTGAGGGAACGAGTACATGAACGCTGGTATTTCCTGAAGGAACGTGGTAATAAAAATATTAGTGAAGCTGACTTCTTTAACCTAGACTGCAATCCATCTATAAACGAATTTAAAAATATTTTAATCCCCATAACAGGGATTAAAGCAAGCTCTCATTGTGCATACACTGATAGATCACTGAGAGACACAAGTGCAGAAAGTCGGATCTTTTCAGTTTACTGCAGAGGGCCTAATTATTAGGCCGAAATATACAGTAGTCTTTTTATTTTGTTATCCTTTCTCCTTGTGGATTCGTCGGTGCCACACAGGTTTATATACATCAGCAAATATACCCTGAATAATATTTGTTGAGGTGGGAGGTAGCCGTAGGCAGAAGTCACTGGTAACAGCAGTGGTTCACAAGCAACAGTTGTCTGTTACTCTAGGGGTTTGGTATGTCATTTTCGTGGAGCATATTACAGAAAATCGAATAGTTAATCTTATTAAAAGTAGTCCAAAAATCTGGCAATATTTTGGTGCAAACCTTATTTTTATACGATTGAAGAACATTTGCCATTAGCTCCCTCTCGCCTGCACCTGTATGTCTTACGAATGCATGATTAGTTATTGTGTTCATTTTGTAATATGGATAATTTATGATACAGGCATCTCCTCTCGTATATAATTAGGACTGGGTCTGACATCTGATAGCAACAAGTTTAGATTGAATAAATGGGGAAGATCGTGAATTGCGAGCCCTCTGCTTCTTAATGGTGACCCACCTGTCGTTCTGGGACCCCGTGTCGCATTCATTGCTTGAATGCAGTGTTCTAACTTGCTATATCTTGTCAACATATCAGATGACATATCCCCCCACACACACACAGGTATGACTCGACCCCTGGAACCACAATTAGGTGAGTACACACAAAAATAAGACCAAGTGTCTTTTGACAAGTGCCTTGACAACTAGTAACTAACACACACACACCCAGAACCTAAGGTGGTTAGAAAGTGTAGCAGTTTGAATGAGGAAGTGTTGGAGACAACCTCCACGCACATATTAAGAAAATGTTCATGAAAACTCATCGGATCTTCATAGTGTTAAAATTAATTGGGACAGGAGTAAATTTTGTGATTATCTCATATGTCTTAGTCTCCGGCTTAATTAATGTAGTGTGGGTTCTTTTCCTTTCAGAAGAGTTTGCTACCGATTTCTGCCAACCATCCAGTTGTGGTATTGCCCTGTGACTTTCGTCAGTGCTACAATAGCTGTTGTTCTGTAAGGCAATAGCCTTACGAACAACAGCTTTTG
>NC_069430.1:34222890-34264216 GCF_026875155.1 Cherax quadricarinatus | reverse complement strand
ATTGCAGAATTGGTTTTGTTGACTGTGTTCGTAAGAGTTACAAGTGGTACATGAAACTTTTCTTCCATCTCATGGACATTTCAATGCTCAATGCATATAATATGTACCAAATAAAGACTGGCCACAGACCACCGTATGGTGAATTTTGTTTGTCTGTTGTCAGATAACTCATAATGAAGTACCAGGTAAGAACACCTGCTATACAACAAGGTCCTCGAATTACCCAGGATATACCCAAGCGTTTGAGGAGGGAAGGTGATCATTTCATAATACAGCTTCCTTCAACTCAGAAGAAATTTGCTCAGAAGAGATGCATCGTCTGTGCACAAACAACACGACGGCAACAAAGACGCAAAGACACTCGGTTTATGTGTGAGGAATGTAAGGTGCCTCTGTGCATGGTGCCTTGTTTCAAGGAGTTCCACAAGCTCCAGCAGTTCTAAAACCATGTCCAGTGATTGTAAATATGTAAATATATGATAGAACATTAGTATTATACAAGATTTGTGCATGTTTATTGTAATAAACAACAGTGGTAAACAATAATATGATAATAACTTAAGTGCGGTTATTGTGTTCAATACAGTGAGTTTATATATATACATTATATACAGTATTGGTCTCTCAAGCCCCAAATGTTAGTAGGAAAAGAAAAAAATTGGAAAAGAAAAGAAAAAACTATAAAAACCGCTAAATAATGTAATGCACGTATGTGGAATTCGTCGATGTTGCCGCCACCACATCATTTTGGACAAACTTCTTGGCACTGTATCTCGGTAAGTACTGGTCATAATTTTTTTTCTTTGTCTTATTACCTTCATAAAAATATGCTCTTTAATTCTGTAAGAAAAAATAATTTTTTTTTTTTCAAAATTTCTTGGACACTGGAGCACCACTTCAGATTTTGGCCTTGGACCCTGAAGGGGTTAATTTCCTCATGTTTACTATATCGGAGTAATTGAAATTTCTCATCATTGAACTTCATATTGTTTTCTGCAGTCCACTGAAAGATTTGGTTGATGTCCGCCTGGAGCCTTGCAGTGTCTGCAATGGAAGACACTGTCATGCAGATTCGGGTGTCATCTGCAAAGGAAGACACGGTGCTGTGGCTGACATCCTTGTCTATGTCAGATATGAGGATGAGAAACAAGATGGGAGCGAGTACTGTGCCTTGTGGAACAGAGCTTTTCACCGTAACCGCCTCAGACTTCACTCTGTTGACTACTGCTCTTTGTGTTCTGTTTGTGAGGAAATTATAGACCCATCTACCAACTTTTCCTGTTATTCCTTTAGCACGCATTTTGTGCGCTATTACACCATGGTCACACTTGTCAAAGGCTTTTGCAAAGTCTGTATATATTACATCTGCATTCTTTTTGTCTTCTAGTGCATCTAGGAAACTTGTCGTAGTGTATCAGTAAGTCTTATAAATGTGTTTTTTCCAGGTCAATTAGCAAAAAGATGTAATTTCATAACTGCACAATGTGACCCAAAAGGGGTCACAAGACAAATGAGAAAAAGTAACTTTACCTAGTATCTTTATTTTTGCTCAGTGGTTACTGAATAAATATGCTTAATGAAGTACATATCAAACCATAGTGACATCTGAACAAGTTAAACCTCTATTACTTTCCAGTGGCAGCCACAGGCCCAGAAGAAAGATGACAGAAAATCCATTGCTGTCATTCAGAAATTTCAAAGCCATCCTTCCAGTGTTGTGAAAGTGATACACAAATGAGCTGACTAATCCAGGGTGTCAATCTCAATCTACCAGTAAAGTGTGGAGCTAAAATACGTGGTTTTGGATAAAATTTAATGGAAAATGTGTATGTGCATTTAGCATTATACTATTTATATTTTTAACCTCATTTTATTTAAGATTATTAATTTTGGAAAAAGTAGATCCCATCTCACTAAAGATTGGACACTACTGGTCTAATCATTTTAAGTATTGCATTGTGGTTCACAAAGTTTTTCTTGTATTGAATTGTGGTTCATGAAGTTGTTCTTGTATTGAACTGTGGTTCATGAAGTTTTTCTAATCTGTGAAATGGCTTTTTTAGTCACTGTATAAGGCTACCACTAACACACATCTTGAAAAATGAGGTTTCATGTCTCAAATACAAAGCAATATAAAGATAATGCTAAAATATGTAAGAAAAAATAACATAAGCAATAAATCAATACAAAACAGGCAAACCATTTGCACTAACAAACCTGGATACTATTGGCCTTGCATAGTTGAGCAGCATCCTCAATTACAGCCATGGGAATATCATCTATTGTTTGACCCTTGAGGGGGAAAAAAAAAATTAGGCTATGAAGGTTAATAGTACAGCCTCTCCTTACTTAGTGATGTACTCATTTACTGATGACTCGACTTATGATGAGCTCTCTGGCCAGTATGCATACCTAAATAATGTACATTAGAGCTGACTTCCTCTATTCTGTTTATTACAGTATAGAGTACACTAATGTATAAACATTTAAACATATACCAGAAATGTTATAAATGGTGCAAAGGTGACATTAAAACAATATCAAAGATGGTTGACACAAACCCACTACCATAATAGTATGCTCGTCACTTAGCAACAAATGGTGGTTAACGCTCTCGCTTCACACGGTGAGGGCCTGGGTTCGATTCCCAGCCAGAGTAGAAACATTGGACGTGTTTCTTTCCACCTGTTGTCTATGTTCCCCATCAGTAAAATGGGTACCTGGGTGTTAGTCGACTGGTGTGGGTCGCATCCTGGGACACTGACCTAAGGAGGCCTGGTCACAGACCGGGCCGCGGGGGCGTTGACCCCGGAACTCTCTCCAGATAAACTCTCCAGAATATGCTCTTAGGAACGGAGCTTTGTCATTAAGTGAGCAGAGGCTGTATATATGGTACAAAGGAATCCAGTAATGGCAATGTTCACTTTATTTATGAATTATCTATTTTATAATCAATTTAACTTATAACTAACAAGCATGGGATTAAATCACATGAATATATATACATGCATTTAACAAATATATACTGTTATCATATCTGCAGGTTGCAGGTGATCACTCTGGATCAGAACAGGTGCACTCATAACCAGTGACTTGTAAATGTATGAGCTTAACAACTACAACTGATACATTCTGAACCTTCAAAATCTTCAATTCAGCCGATGATGTAGAGGATATAAAAACACTGTATGCAAAAACGTTAAAACATAGTGGAGCTCTGCAATAGGCTATTTGTCTATGATAGGCAGGTCCAATTCCTACCCAACCATATCTCTTTTTAAAGCTACCCAATGATTGGTGATAGTTGTAGACTTGCTCCTATCTATGAGATCTCAAAATATGCCCCCATCTCATGTCTGGAGTTAAGCAAAACACTGATTATTTGAGAAATAGTATACGTGTCTTATGGCTAGGGATAACTTATGGCCAGTAATATAGGTAATTAACACACAAAACATTTTTTATTTACCGGGTTGAGACGCAGGTAAACATGAGCAGATGAGACTTTGTCAACATGAAACCAAACATCTTCTGGCCAGCCCCATTTAATAAGATCTTCATCTGAAATAAAATTAATATTGTTAATGCCATATCACATGTGCAAGCAAAAAAGCTAAGTACAGTGGAACCTTGGGTTACGAACGCCCCACCATGTGAATTTTTCAGGATACGAACTGTCGTTCAGTCAATTTTTTGCTTCAGGATACGAAAGAAATCTCAGGATGCAAACTTCCCCCTCAAGGAAGGTTCCTTAAATAAATACTGCACACTTACATAATTGGTCGCATTGGGAGGTGATCGTAAAGCGGGGGTCCACTGTATAGGCCTACCAGCTTTCTCCCATAAAATTTGAAGCTGCTAGAATTTTGCCATTAGCACTCCTCTTGACAAGCCAAAGGAAGTTAATTTTCATTTACTGTACAGTATTTCAGTTAAATTTTCATTTAGTCTTCACTTTTACAGTATAATTTTATACATTGTTTTATGTAGTCACTAGTACATCATCATTATTATTAATAAATTACTATATTGTCATTTTTGGTCTGGAACAGATTAATTTAATTTACATTATTCTTTATGGGAAAAATTTGTTTGGTTGTCGACCATTTTGGTTGCCAAACTGACATCTGAAACGAATAAAGTTTGACAACCAAGGTTCCACCGTGTGTATATACAGCCTCTCCTCACTTAATGATGGAGTTCCATTCCTAATACCGTATCGATAAACGAATTCGTCGCTAAACAAGGAGCATACTATAATGGTAGTGGGTTTATGTCAACCATATTTGACACTGCTTTAATGTCACCCTAGCACCATTTATAACATTTTATTGTATATTTTTAAATGTTTATACAGTAGTGTACTGTATACATGTATTGTCATAAACAGAATAGAGGAAATCAGCTCTAATATACATGCATTATTTAGATAGGCATACTAGTCAGAGAGACCATCGTAAGTCCGAGTCATCGGTAAACGAATACGTCGCTAAGTGAAAAGAGGCTGTATATACAGTGGAACCTCAGCTAACGAGTGCCCCACCATATGAATTTTTCAGGATACAAGCAGTCATGTGGTTGAATTTTTCTTTCTGGATACAAGCAAAAATTCAGGATGCGAGCTTCCTCCTCAAACAACATTTTTTTAGACCTCCAGATCTTACAAAAGTAAAAGTGAATACACGTACAGTGGTCCCTCAATAATCGTACATAATCCGTTCCTGGAAGTGGGACTATTATCGAAATAGACGATTTTCAAATCAATTTTCCCCATAAGAAATTATGTAAATACAATTAATCCATTCCTGACACCCAGAAGTATTAAAACAAAAAATTTTTTTACATGAAATATAGATGTAGTACATAAACAATGCAATGGCACATGATGAATGAAACATTAACAGAATAACACTTACCTTTATTGGCAATTCTTCTTTGTCTATGGAACTGGAGAAGGAGTTGGATTGGATTATTTACTGTTTGGAAGGGGAATCCCCTTCCATCAACACCTCAGGTACCAATTGCTTTTTTGGGGTTACTTCTCTTCTCTGTTTCTTAATGCCACTAGGACCACCTTGAGAGGTCACTGGAGTCCTGTCTTGCAAAAAAACTGTACAGAGAGCTCTGTTTCTGGCATCTCTTTAAAACTTCCCTAAAATGGGCCAAGACTCTGTCACTGTACAAGTTGCCAATATGGCTTGCAACATGCTTCTCAGGGTGATGTTTCTCCATAAATCTTTCCATCCTACCCCACATTTCAAAATCTCCTTAATTTCTGAAGAAGGCACCTTCTTCCATCTCTCTTCCTCCTCCTCCTCTGCAGCAAGATTCTGAGCTGCAATCTGTTGCTCTTCCTGCTGAAGCTCTTGCAGCTCCTCAGTGGTTAGCTCTTCGTTGTGGTCCTCCACCAACTCTTCCACATCCTCCAAACTCACATCCAACCCCATGGAACTCCCCAGTGCAACAAGAGAGTTCACAACTGACATTGGCTCATCAGGGGCTGCCTCAAACCCTTCAAAATCCTCTTGGGGACAAAAATATGGCCACAGTTTTCTCCAAGCAGAGTTCAAAGTCCTGGTGTCACTCCCTCCCAAGCCTTACCTATAAGGCTTACGCAATGGAGAATGCTGAAGTGTTCTTTCCAAAAATCTTTTTAGGGTCAAGTGAGTGTCTGAGGTCACATTAAAGCACCTTTCAAACATTGCTTTGGTGTAGAGTTTTTTAAAGTTTGAAATGACTTGCTGGTCCATGGGCTGGAGGAGAGGAGTGGTATTCGGGGGCAAGAACTTTACTGTGATGAACCCAAACTCCTTTCGAATTAGGTCATCCAAGTTTGGAAGATGAGCAGGTGCATTGTCCATTACTAGAGGCACTTGAGATCCAATTTCTTTTCCAGGAGGTAATTCTTCACACTAAGGGCCAAAAAACTTCATTGAGCCACTCGACAAAATTTCCCTTGTGACCCATCCCCTTCTATTAGATCTCCAAAACACACACAATTTACTCTTCATTACTTTCTTTTTCTTGAACACTCTGGATTTTGAGAATGGTACACTAGTAAGGGTTTCACTTTGAAATCCCCACTAGCTTAGCACCAGAACATTAGCGTCAGCCTGTCTTTCATAGGCTTGTGTCCTGGCAGTGCCTTTTCTCCTAAGTAATGTAGGCCCCTCTTTGGCATTTTCTTCCAAAAAGAGGCCTGTTTTGTCACAATTTGAACACTGTCAGGTTTCAGTCCTTCAGTCTCTATGTACTCCTTGAATTCCTGCACATATTTTTCAGCCCTTTGTTGTCAGAACTGGCAGCCTCACCATGCCTTACCACACTGTGTATGCCAGAAATGCTTCTTAAATTTTCCTCAAACCAAGCCTTGCTGGCCTTAAATTCACTCACATCACCACTAGTTACAAGGCAATTTCTTTACCAAATGGGCATGCAAACTGCCTAGCCTTTTCACAAATAAGCGACATCCTAAGACTATCTCCTGCTAATTGTTTCTCGTTTATACACACCAATAATAACTTCTCAACATCTTCGAGTACTGGTGATCTCATTTTTGTCAGCATATTTACCCCCTTTGCAACAACAGCACCCTTTGATTTCCTTTTTTTTGGGCTATGGGGAAGATATGGTTGTACAGGATTTTTTATACATCCTGGCCAGTTCACCCACACGTCCGCCACTATCATATTGTTCAATGATGTTTTTCTTAAATTCAATCGTATTTCTCACCTTCTTTACCAAAGGTTTGGCACTAGGAGCTTTCTTTGGAGCCATGGTAGCTTATTTAGCACTTGCAAGCACTAAAATCAATGGAATATTATGAAATATTTCGTTGGAGCAAGTGAGGGGACCATTGCTCACTGGTAAACAATGGCACACTGGCTGGGAAGGGAAGGCCCAGGCGGCTCAGAGCGTGAGTACACATCCCGGACGAAGGACTATTAGCGAGTTAACGGACCATTTGCGAGCCAATGTTTAGACAAAATAACAGGACTATTTCCGAAATGGACGACTTTCAGGCCGGACGATTATTGAGGGGCCACTGTATATAATTGTAATTCATTGTTGTGATGTATTATGTTGTTTTACTGCTTAAGACTATAACTGCAAAAGAAATAATAGTATTTCTTACCTTAAATTGTGGGTGCTGGTGTTTGTTGATGATTGTGACGAGAGTGGAGAGTTATGCTGTGGCCCTACTGGGCTGAGGTGGACGGTAGAGGTTCTGGTAATGAAGTCGATGGTTGTACTGGAGTACTATACATAAATTCTGTAATGGATTTCTGTTCTATTTTATCCTGCAGTACATTATACAACTGACAGTAAGGCATCAGCTTCTCTAGACACTATTTCAGGGTCCTCTTCAGTGAAAAAGTCTAAGTCATTCAGTCAGGTCAGTAAGTCATTCAGTCAGGTCAGTAAATCATTCAGTCAGGTCAGTAAGTCATTCAGTCAGGTCAGTAAATCATTCAGTCAGGTCAGTAAGTCATTCAGTCAGGTCAGTAAGTCAGGGGATGGCAGGAGGTCTCCCCAGGTGGCTGGTGGAGGTAGGGAATGGCTGCCACCACTTGTCACAATGACATTTTATTCAATCTTGAGTATATATCAGGTTTCTATGTTATTTATATTTTTTATTAGGTCATATTAGATGGATTGTGATAGATAAATAAGCTGTAGAGTTGATATTAAGATCATATTCCTGCCTCCTGAGAGCAGGAATTCCACTGTAATGGATTAATGGCATTTCAATTAATTTAAGTGAGGAAAACTGACTCAGCACACAAGCAGATCGGGATACAAACAAGGTCACGGAGCAGATTAAACTCAAACCAAGGTTCCACAGTGTGTGTATGTGCATGTATCTTTCTTTCAACACACCGGCTGTATCCCACCGAGGCAGGGTGGTCCAAAAGGAAAAACGAAAGTTTCTCCTTTTACATTTAGTAATATATACAGGAGAAGAGGTTACTAGCCCCTTGCTCCTGGCATTTTAGTCGCCTCTTACAACACGCATGGCTTACGGAGGAAGAATCCTGTTCCACTTTCCCATGGAGGTAAGAGGAAATAAACAAGAACAAGAACTAGAAAGAAAATAGAAGAAAGCCCAGAGGGGTGTGTATATATATGCTTGTACATGTATGTGTAGTGTGACCTAAGTGTAAGTAGAAGTACTAAGACATACCTGAAATCTTGCATGTGTATGAGACAGAAAAAAACACCAGCAATCCTACCATAGTGTAAAACAATTACAGGCTTCCGTTTTACACTCTATATATACAGTAGGGCCCTGCTTTACGGCGTTTCACCTTATGGCGTTCCGCTAATATGGCGATGTCAAATTATGACCAAAATTTGCTATACGGCAAGCGGTCTTTCAAATACGGCACCCCCCCCACCCGGTTTGTTTGCATTCTCCGTGACCACATCTATTATGTCAGGAAACTTTCCAAAATTTCAAGTGTTTTAAAGTTACTGCATATTTTATATGTACTCTGATAATTATACTTATGCGTACCTGTACCTAAATATACTTACACACTGTGCTGGTGTGCAGGTACACATTAAAATTGCTGTATCATGTTCAAATTAATAAATAAATAAATAAATAAATAAGTCTCTCTCTACTCATGATGCCAATACTACGTAATAATAATCACTCTTGGGCACACTAAATGTCTTATTTTACATTAATATTGGCATTTTTATTAATCCATCTATGATATTTTCCTCAAAATTATATATGAAACCTGTTACATAGCATATAAACATGATACATACACTCACAGAATAAAAACTGACGTAAATATGAAATTTGTTTGCAAAGCAGCTGTGTAGATAGTGTCGGAAGAATTACATTTTCTTTAGTCAAACACTGGGGGATAACTGTAGAAAAATATTCTTTTCGTATGCCTTTACTCTATGTATAGCAATTCACGACCCTTGTGGGTTTAGTGCTTTTTATAATAATAATAATAATAATAATAATAATAATAATAATAATAATGATAATATTATTATCTTCATTCACTCTAAAAATGGTGTGTTGCTGTTTGTTTATTCTGTACTATCTAGTACAACTTGTACACAATGTAAGAGTATTTGTATTGTGAGGTAATTATTATTATAATAAAAAAAATATTGAGGTAAATGCTTTACAAACTCTTACAAACGGACGTGAATGAACTAAAAGTAGACACATTACTACGCATTTATTTCGTCTGACCAAGTGATCGCCCACTACCTGTTCAGTTTGTGTTCTTATATTGTCTCAACTCTGTATCTCGTTCTCTCTCTCGTTTACTCTTTCGTTAACTAAGGTTAGCTGTGATAAAAAGAGAAGTCGTAAGCCTCTTGCTTTAAGTGCCAAGTTAGAGGCTGATGGTGTGCCAGTCTGATTTTATTCAATAAACACCCTGCCACTCACCTCTCACACATTAATATTAATATTTTAAGGTAAGTAATAAGTGTACTCTGTGTGTATCTTACCTTTTATTGTGTTTTTAATGCCTATTTCTATTGCTAACCTAACCCTTTGACTGTCGCGGCCGTATATATACGTCTTATGAGGTACCGTGTTTGACGTATATATACTCATAAATTCTAGCGGCTTCAAATCAAGAAGGAGAAAGCTGGTAGGCCCACATGCGAGAGAATGGGTCTGTGTGGTCAGTGTGCACCATATTAAAAAAATCCTGGAACACGCAGTGCATAATGAGAAAAAAAAAACTCCGACCGTTTTTTTAATTAAAATGCCGACTTTGTGATCTATTTTCGTATAGTATTTATGGTTGTATTCTCGTTTTCTTGGTCTCATTTGATAGATTGGAAAACATATTATAGAAAAAGAGGTGATTTTGATTGATTTTACTATAAAAAGAACCTGGAAATGGAGCTCAAAGTAGGGGAAATGTTTGATTTTTGCCGATGTTCAAAAGTAAACAAATGATGTCATTGTCCAATAAATGTCCAACTAGCCGTTCTAATATGCAGTCATGAATGGGTTGATGTTATTTACACAATTATTACAGTATTGCAGTAGTCTGCATAATAGTAAATCTTCTATTTTTTGTTTGAATAAAAATTCAAAATAGAAAGCAAGAGTAATATCAGAGGGGCCTGGAGATATGACTGATGAACAAAGAAAGTGTTATTTTAGAGCCAGGAATGTCTGCATTGTTCATTCTAGACCTTATTTTGAAATTGACGTATTTTTTAATTTTCGTGAAATTGGCCAAATTGCAAATTTCTGACCACGTTATTGGGTAGTTGAAATTGGTAAATGGGCAGTTTCTTGTACTCAATCGATAGAAAAAACGGAGTTCTAAAGAAATAGCTATGAGTTTGGTCGACTGGAACAATGGAATTAGCCAAAAATAGGGCTCAAAGTGGGCTAAATAGCCGATTTTTAAATATCGCCGAAGTCGCTAACTTCGCAAGAGTTTAATTCCGTCAGTTTTCCATCAAATTTCATTTTTTTGGTGTCATTACAATCGGGAATAGATTCTCTATCATTTCATAAGAAAAAATATTTTTTTTTTTTTTTTTTTTTTTTTTAAATTTTGCGACACCAGGAGACACCTCAGGATTAGGGGTTGTGACAGTCAAGAGGTTAATATAAGTTAGTGTAAACTTGTTGTCTGGCATTTATTGCATATTTTATATGTGCTATGATAATAATACTTTTGGACTTGTGTGGTAGCCGAGCAGAGGGACATTACGTTTTTTCTGCTCAGCCATCAGAGAAAACGTGTATGAATGTGCTTTTGGCCCAGCCACTCCCCCACTCCCCTTTTATTTACAATTTTCAGCATGAATTATTCATTACTTCTCCCTTCGTTTATGGCATCTAAAGGTAGTTGTTAGAAATGATTAAATTCAGTGAACAAGGTATGTCGATGTTAATAATATGGCTCTGGGCCACACTGTAGGTAGCCGGTAGGTGTAGCCCAGGCGGGCTACACCTACCGGCTACCTACACTGACTTCCTACAAATAAATACTACTCACCTCTCTTCCTATACTAAGACTACAGATATTTTAAGGTAAATAAGGAGTGTACTGTATGTGTATTTTACCTCTCTGGGATGTTTTAAATATCGTATAATAAGTATGAGATGGGGAGCCAGGGCTACCTACACCTGGGCTACCTGCACCTGACTTCCTACAAATAAGTACTATAATCACCTCTCTCCCTACATTAAGATTACAAATACTTTAAGATAAGTAATGAATGTACTGTGAATGTATTTTACTTTGTGTGTTTTTAATGCCTAGTTCTATTAGTAAATATAATTTAGTGTAAACTTGTTGTCTGGCATTTATATGCATTTATAAATGGAAAAAAATGGCGTTCTGCCTTCCGGCGATGTCTGCTTTCTGGCGACAGCCTGGAACCTAACCCGCCATATAAGTGGGGCCCTACTGTATATATATATATATATATATACACACACACGGACCTAGTAGCGATCAGTGAAGAGGCGGGGCCAGGAGCTATTTCTTGACCTCTGCAACCACAAATAGACAAGTACAAATAGGTGAGTACATGCACACACATGCATGCACGCACGCACACACACACACACACATGCACACGCGCAGACACGTGCGCACACACACATGCACGCATGCACACAGTCAGTAGCTGAGGAGCCAGGAGCTGAGTCTCGACCTCTGCAACCACAATTAGGCGAGTACAGTACTGTACAAGATACATAAAACTCATTCAAAAAGAAAGTTCAAAACAAACCATTCAAATTATTGTACTCACTTTCATATTTATCAATTCCCATGAAGAGTGTGACAGATGGATCCACCACTGTAAACAAGAAATTTATATTGAAAAAATTTGCTTTAACTCAATTAATGCATGGAAAATATAAAATTTAAGCCAGAATTTTTAATAAATATTTTTATTTCATAAATGTTCAAGTTCATCAAGTGATAACTGCAATTAGTATTGACTGATTAAGAAAAGCGATCAAGTAGAGTGGGTGCATGAATTTGAGATTAAAGTGGAAATTTATGTATTCATGTATGTATTTTGTTTGTTTCAGCACAAATATGTAACATTTACATTTTGAGACAACATTTCACTACTGTGCAAGTTTTTAACATAAAATGCAGTCATATAACAGGGGATTATTATTATAGTACAATCAAAATTAAACATGAAGCTCACAAAGGTCATACAGGTTTTTTTTTTGTTTTTTGTTTTTTTGCAAAAAAATATGCAAAAGAGCATGTTCGTATTGTTAAAAAGTGGCATATTCATTCCAACTAATATCAAGACACAACTATGTGAAATAGTATTTATTAAAGAACTCTTTACTTTTAAAGTGTAATTGGCATTACAATGATTATCACATTGCTTTATATAAAACAAATGTCTGAGAAATCATTTATTCAGCTGCTGAACAAATAACACATTTTATTAATATAAAAGAAAGCATTATTCAGGTTAAATTTACAGATGTTTCAACAAACTGATGTCTTGAATTTCTACAATAGATGCAGCCAGAATCCAGCAAGGTGATCAGATTTTCAAATCATTAATGTCAGGTGCCAGGTTTGGTAACTTGTTAAGATATAACCACTAGTGATACAACAACATACAATGAGTTTACTTCAGATTATGTTTGGTTAGTGCATGGAGAATCCTAAGCCAGTAGGAAAATATCAAACACTTTACCTAACCAATTGGTGACTTAGGAATCAATGAGATACCTGGCATGCCTGCAGCCAACACAAGATTATGATAGGCATTTACAGTAGTTGGGTTGTTTGTGACCCAACATTTGTGAAGTCTACATGCAGTAGATGTGCTTAAGGAACATTTCCTTGCATTCCATAAGATTCATGGCATCACACGCTTTATGACACTACATGTCAAAACAGTTCAAGAAGTGGTTACAAGAAAATGACATCAAGAGTTATCTCATGACCAGGAATCAGCCTTGACCTGAACCCTATCGATAATTGGTTGAATGAAATGAAAGCAAAGCTCCATTCCAAAAATGTATCAGTGCCACACCTGGAGATAAAAAAGGATTTTACTTTGTAAATTTTCCAATTCTACACCTAACCACTTGAAACTGGTTATCAAATCATACGGAAACATTATCAAATATTAAAAGCTAAGTGAAATCTAATTTTTCTTATCCTTTATCCTATGTTACTGGCAATTAATTTCTTTCCAATTTGGCAGGGGCCCATCATTTGCAATGTAAATTAAATTCATTCCACAAAATGCTCTGCCATATCTAGGTGTATATAGATTTATGCATTTAATATAATATAAACATTTTAGTGATGACAATATAATTACCAGTACAGTACCTACATTAACTAGTGCTTCATGTTGATAAAGTTATGCACAGAGGTATAATATTACGGTATAAATTGTAAATAAGGAAACTGTACTGTATTTGGAATTGAAAAAGCAAAATATTGCATATATACAGTGAAACCCCGGTTTTTGTCCGGTTCGGTTATCGTACAATTCAGTTTTCGACCACTTTTTCTTGGCAAAATTTTCCCCGTTTTCGTACATCCGCTTGGAAATCATCTGTACCAGATGTGTCCGCCTGCCCGCGGGACGTGACCACTCATACGTTTGTGACTCAGCCTGCTTTTGTTACTCGTAGAGGGCAGTAGTGATGGCGGTAGAGGGTGGTAGTGATGGTGGTAGAGGGTGGTAGTGATGGTGGTAGAGGGTGGTAGTGATGGTGGTAGAGGGTGGTAGTGGTTGTGAGGGTGTTAGAGGGTGGTAGTGGTTGTAATGGCAGTAGAGGGTGGTAGTGATGGTGGTAGAGATAACCCCTCCTCCCTCTCCTTTCCTCGCCATCTTCCATAAGCCAACAAGTGTCTTTAATAAAGGTAAAAGCGATTTAAATGTTCATTTATCCATTTCATTAGTGCTTTATATTTATTTCTCATTGTTTTCTGTATGTAAAACTATAGTTATTCTCTACAAAATGTATTTTTTGTTAACATTTTTGTGTGTCTGGAATGGATTAATCGGATTTACGTTATTTCTCATGGGAAATATTACTTCAGTTTTCGTACAAATCGGTTTTCGGCTGACCTTCTGGAACGGATTAAAGACGAAAACCGGGGTTCCACTGTAATCATAATAATAATAATACTCTATTTCCATAAGTACAGTGGACCCTCGACCAACGTTGGCATCGTCTAACGTTAAATCCGACTAGCGATACATTTTAACGTAAAAATTTTGCCTCAACCAGTGCTAAAAAACCCGACCAACGCTATTCATTCCGTTCGAGACGCGTCCACTTTAGCCTGAGCGCGCCTCACTTGTCCCGTGGGTGCCAGTGTTTACAAGCCAGCCAGCCACCACAGTCCCATCCAAACATACAATCGGAACAATTCATATCACAAGTCCTAATGGAAGGGGATTTCCCTTCTAAACACTAAGACCATCAACACTCTCCCCTCCTCCCATCCCATCAATCATCACCAGGTCTTCAATAAAGGTAAGTGTCATGTAACTGTGCATTTCTTCTTCAGTTTGTGTGTATTAAAATTAATATTTCATGTGGTAAAAACAATTTTTTTTTCATACTTTGGGGTGTCATGCACGGATTAATTTGATTTCCATTATTTCTTATGGGGAAAATTAACTTGACTAACGATAATTTTGATTAACGATGAGCTCTCAGGAACGGATTAATAGCGTTAGTCGAGGGTCCACTGTACATGTACAAGGTATACAGGCCTAACTGACATCAATGACATACTACTATATAGAAAGCCCCTTATTATGCAGAGCATTTCACTCAAATTTGGTCAATTTTGACCCCAGGATGCAACACACACCAGTTGACTAACACCCAAATACACGTACCTATTTTACTGACTGGTGAACGTGAACAGTAGGTACCTTAAGGAAACACGCCCTAATGTTTCCATCCATATTGGGGATTGATCCCTCAACCTCAGTGTGTGAGCTGAGTGTGCTAGCAATCAAGCAATGTAGTCAGTTTTAGAAATGCAGTATTATACAATGACTTAACCTAGGACATTCCTAAAACAATTCAAAATTATTTAAATCCATCATTAAAAGTATAAAACTGGCAAAATCCTGACAAGTGTATGACAACACAACTATGACCCTTCAAGGGAGGTAACGTGATGCCAGTAAAGGGCTCTTGATCCAAAGAATTGGAGCTACCCTCCCCTTTCTTGGCTCAAATCTGACTGACTCCTATTACCAAGATGCTGTATGACCCTTATGGGTTTAGCTCTTCTCCATTACTGTAATACTGAGCAATAATGCTATAAAGTGTGAGAATGTTCAGTTCAAATAATAGGCAATAATTAAAATGAATCATTCAAAAATTTACCAGCAAGATTTATTTATTTATTTATTTATTAATTTGAACATGATACAGTGAAGTACTGTACAGAGGAATACAGTTATTACAGTGCAACATGCCAAAGCCCCTTGTATGCAGAGCATTATGGGCAGGCTTAAAATTAACTTAAGATTAACTAAGCAATGATATACAGTGCACCCTCGACCAACAATGGCATCGTCTAACGTTAAATCCGACTAGCGATATATTTTAACGCAAAAATTTTGCCTCAACTAGCGCTAAAAAACTCGACCAACACGATTCGTTCCATCTGAGACGCGTCCACTTGTGGCCAGTGTTTACAAGCCAGCCAGCCACCGCGGTCCCATCCAAACATACAATCGGAACATTTCCTATTATCACAGCGTTTTTAGTGATTGCACCTGCAAAATAAGTCACCATGGGCCCCAAGAAAGCTTCGTGCCAACCTTACAGCAAAAAGGGTGAGAATTACTATGGATATGAAGAAAGAGATCACTGCTAAGTATGAAAGTGGAGTGTGTGTCTCAGAGCTGGCCAGGTTGTACACAAAACCCCAATCAACCATCGCTACTATTGTGGCCAAGAAAACGGCAGTCAAGAAATCTGTTCTTGCCAAAGGTGCAACTATGTTTTCGAAACTGAGATCGCAAGTGATAGAACATGTTGAGAGACTGTTATTGGTGTGGATAAACGAAAAACAGATAGCAGGAGATAGCATCTCTCAAGCGATCATATGTGAAAAAGCTAGGAAGTTGCATGAGGATTTAATTAGAAAAATGCCTGCAACTAGTGGTGATGTGAGTGAATTTAAGACCAGCAAAGGTTGGTTTGAGAGATTTAAGAATCGTAGTGGCATACATAGTGTGATAAGACATGGTGAGGCTGCCAGTTTGGACCAAAAAGCAGCTGAAAAATATGTGCAGGAATTCAAGGAGTACATAGGCAGTGAAGAATTGAAACCTGAACAAGTGTTTAATTGTGACACTGACAATGTTGTGAAACACTTTAGGAATGTCATAAAGGAACAGGAGGGACAGGCCTCTATGGACAGGTATGTTGTGCGACAGAGGTCCAGTGACTCTCAAGCTGGTCCTAGTGGTATTAAAAGAAGAAGGGAAGTAACCCCGGAAAAGGACTCGACACCTCAAGTCCTAATGGAAGGGGATTCCCCTTCTAAACACTAACACCATCCACAGTCTCCCCTCCTCTCATACCATTAATCATCACCAGATCTTCAATAAAGGTAAGTGTCATGTAATTGTACATGTCTTCTTCAGTTTGCGTGTATTAAAATTAATATTTCATGTGGTAAAAAAAAATTTTTTTCAATACATTTGGGTGTCTTGCATGAATTAATTTGATTTACATTATTTCTCATGGGGAAAATTAACTCGACTAACGATAATTTCGATTAACGATGAGCTCTCAGGAACGGATTAATATCGTTGGTCGAGGGTCCACTGTATTAAGTGGCAAAAACATTATTGTAAACAGATAACAATTTAGCACAAATGAGTATTACAAAGACAGGTCATATGGTCATTTACTGTGTTGCTGAGCATTCAGTAGAATGGAGTATTCTGTTAGGTAATGTAATTAAAAAAATTAAGTTTGATTGGGTCACAGGTTAGACATTTAAGAGATACAATAATGAGAAACATTTAAGAGATACAATTTATGAGATACAATTATTAAGTATTTATTTAGTTGTGGGTGAGTAAGTGATTTTTGAGAAGAGACTTGAATTTATAAACAGACAGTGTTTCTTTTACATTCACAGGTAATGAATCCCAGATTTTAGGGCCTTTTTTGTGCATTGAGGTTTTTGCATAGCTTTTGAAAGGACTCGGGAACTCAAAAAGTGATCTGTGCCTTTTGTTATGGTCATGTGTCGTTTTTAGGTGGTAAGGAACATTTTAAAGGGGAGGGTTTATTCCGAGTTTAATGTTTTATGAATTAGTAGGGCATAATAAGTAGATGCTTGTATGGTGAGTAGGTTTAGAGTTTGAATATGGGTGGGTGTGCTCCTGTAGTGGGAATTTTCACATTTTGACTACAGCCTTTTGTTGGGTAAATTAAAGGTCTGAGATGGTTTATTGTTGGAGCCCCATGCACAAATTCCCTAGGGAAATAGGGGTAAATAAGTGGTGAATAGGGCCGGGGCTGACCGTGGGGAAAATAGTACCCTATCTTTCGAAGAGCCTCGTCTTGGAAATTTTTTTTTGGGAAATTTGTTGTATATTGTTTTTAAACTTGAGTCATTATCAAGGGGGATTCCAAAGAATTTTCCCTCTGGGATTTTGTGATAGGTGATTGTTTATCTTTTTGTTACGAGGGAAAGTCTGTAGCTGTTACCAAACGAATTTAAATAGTTTTTTTTAATGTTTAGATTTGTTTGTTGAATTCCGGGAGATATTTTCTGTAAATTTTGGGATTTACAGTACTGGGAGCGTGCTGGGGTCGGGTGAAGAAGACGTATTTTTTCATCTGCAAATAGTGGGGGTTTTTGTAGTTTCGATGCATTTTGTAAGGTCTTTTTCTAAGAGAAAGAGAAGAGGGCCAGGACACTTCCCCGGGGACACAACTGTAATTGGCTGGCGAAGAGTTTGCCCCCTTTGTTACACCCTTTTGGCTTTGTTGCTGAGGTAAACTTTAGATAGTTGGGGAGTGCCCTCTTTTCCATAGTGCGACAATTTAATGGGCCCGTATGGTCACGTATCAAAAAACTTTACGTAAGTCTAGAAAAAACCCCATGGGGCTTCTTTTTCTCTATTGCAGTTATATTGTTCTAGCATGTGTATAAAAGCACATTTGTATTTTTATTAGGCCTTAATCCAAATTTACGGGGTTTTTGGGATGTTTGGGAGAGAGTAGGAATAGATTCGCTTTTGAATTAATTTTTCGAAAAATTTTAGAGAGAGAGGTAATTGGGTTTTGGCCTATAGTTATTCAAGTCTGTTTGGTTTCCTCCTTTATGGGGTCGGGGTGACCCTTTCATTTTTTAGAACTGTAGGGAAGGTAGAGGATTCTTTTGGATTTGTTAAAGAGTGTTAATATTGGTGATAAATACTTGTGACGTTTTTTTTTATTAAAGGGGAGTAAGGATTTAAATCTCCTCTCTTGTTTTTAAGTGTGTTGATAATAAGGGAGACTTTAGTAGGGGTTTCGGGCTAGGAACAGTGGTTCGGGTATTTTTTCCCGTGAGGTAGTCATTGGGGGGGGTATCTGATTGGGATTTTTTGCCAGGTTTTTTTCCTATAGGGAGAAAAATTATTGAGTCTGTTTGCTGTTTCAGTTGGGGGGAGTTGGGGTTCATCGGGTTTTGTTAATTCAATTTCGCTATTTCGTGATTTTTTTTGTTCCTAGAATTTTGTAGGGTTTTCCGGCCCTTTTTTATATACCTGTTAAGTTGGTTAATCTTTTCTCATAATACATTTTTTTAGCCCTTTTTTCGGGGGTTTAGGTTGACGAGAAAACGTTTTGTTTGGTTACCTGGGGGTTTAAACCTGGAGGTTATTCGGGATAAAACCCCCGCGGCCCGTCCAAAAACAGGCCCCCGTTATGGACCATTCGTACTGTTTTCCGTATAGGGCTTTGTTTTTTGGGATTTGGATGCGGGGTGTTAGCCGGGACTGTTCGTCTCTTAGCTGTCATCTGTTTGTTTTTTTTGGGGGGAGTGCTTGTTTGAGGTTTTGGGTTTTTTTTTTAGAAATTATTAAAATTTTTCACAATTTGCATGTTTTGCTCAGGGTGCAGTCAATGTTTGTCCTGTGCGGAAGTTATTTCTGCCTCTTGTGAAGTTGAAAGTGCTTTAGTGGTTTTGGGGTTTTGCAAAGTTTTTGGGAAATTGGATGTTTGGGTATTAAAAGTTAAAGCATGGGTTGTTGTTGGGGTTTGGTGGGTTTTTTTTTAACAATTGATTTCTAAAAACTATTATTTTTTTTAATTTAAATTTGTTTTTAATTTTAAGCTATTTTGTTTTTTTAAGTTTAATAATTTGTTTTATATTTCCCCCTTTTTAGTTTATTTAATATATTGTTTTATTAAAATTAGTATTTTTATGTAATATTAAATTTTTTATTTAATTTTATCTTTGTTTATATAATATTTGTTATATAATATATTAGTTTTATAAATATTTGTTTAAAAATTTTTTTTATTGATAATAACCCCTTTTTTGGATTTCTTAAATACTTTAGTTTTTTCTTTTTAATATTTTTTTATTTTAATATTAAAAATTTTTTTATTTCCCTAATTTGTATTTTTTGTATTTTAAATAATGTTTTATTAAAAATTTTTCTATTAAATCTTTTGTTTTATTTTAAATATTTGTAATTTACCCTATATTGTTTATTTAATTATTGTTTAATATTTAATATTTGTTTATTAAAAATATTATTTATTAATTATTGTTTATTTAATATTTTTTTATTAATTAGTATTCTTTAAAAATTTAGTTTTATTTAATATATTTTTTATTTATTATTGTTTATTTTAATTATTGTTTAATTAATTAATTGTATTAATTTAATACTTTGTTTAATTTAATATATTGGGGGAAACTAACATATATTTGTATTATATTTTTTAGTTTTATTCCCACTTTTGTTTATTTCCTATTTGTTTTTCTATTCCCTTTTAATTTTAAAATTTTTAATTTTAAATTCGGGGATTACTATTACCCCACCTTTTAAATTTTTAATTAATATTACTATTACCACATATTAGTATTACTATTACATACTATTAATTTTTTCCACCCCAAAATTTTTTTAATATTTACTATTAAACCCCCACTATTAGTATTACTTTTACTACTATTAAAGATTTTCTATTACCAACTATTTTATACTATTACCTTTTTTAAATATTTCTATTAATATATTATATTACTATACCCACATTATATTTATTACCACTACTATTAGATTACTATTACACTCTATTAAAAAAAACTAACCATACTATTAGTATTCTATTACACTAAATTTTAAAATTTTCCCCTTTTGATTTTTTTTACACAAGTATTATTTCCCCTTTAAAATTTTTAAAAAACCACACACTTTAAAAAAATTTTTAAAAATTATAACGCATACATTTTACACTCTATTACAACTATCATACACTAAACAAATTTTCCCGTCAAAAAAAAACTAGTAAAAAATTTAGATAATTTTTAATAAAATAAAAAAAATTTAAAATTAATAAAATATAAAAAAAATAATATATTTTTGTTAAAATAAAAAATTTTTAAATTTTAAAAAAAAAAATTAAAATTTAAAAAATAATAATTTTAAAATTATTTAATAATAGTAAAAAACTTTTAAAAATTTATTAACTAACATAATAATAATAAATAAAAATAAATATAATAAAATAATAAAAATTTAAAAATAAAAATATAATAAAAAATAATAATAAATTTTTAATAATAAAAAATAAAAAATAAATAAAAATAAAAAAAAAATTTAAAAATAATTAATAAAAAATAATAATAATAATAATAATAAAATAATAAATTTTAAAAATAAAAAAATAAAAAAAATTTAAAAAAAATAAATTAAAAAAAAAAATATAAAAAATTTTTAATTATTTAATAAAATAATCAATAATAATAATTTTTAATTTTAAATTTTTAATTAATTAATAAAAAATAAAATTAAAAAAATATTAATAATAATAAAAAACAATTAATAATAATAAAATAAAAAACAAAAATAATAATAAAAAATTATTTTTAATAATTTATATATTTTTATTGTTATTAAATTTAATTTTAAATTAATTATATATAATTTTTTTTTATTATTTTTTATTTTTTATTAAATTTTAAATAAATAATAAAAAATAATAATAATGATAATAATAATAAACAACAACAATAATAAAAATAATAACAATAACAACAATAATAATAATAATAATAATAATAATAATAATAATAATAATATTTATTATAATAATAATAATAATAATAATAATAATAATAATTAATAATAATAATAATAATAATAATAATAAAAAATAATAATAAAAATTTAATAATAATAAAAAAAATTTAATAATAATAAAAATAATAATAATATATTTATTATAATAATAATAATAATAATAATAATAATAATAATAATAATAATAATAATTAATAATAATAATAATAAATAATAATAATAATAATAATAATCAAACTAATAATAATAAAACTAATAATAATAAAAAATGATAATAAATTTCTTTTCTGTATTGTACAGGTAACGTAGATAATACATTCAATAAAAACTGTTAGGCACAAAAGAAAGTCACTGGCATATTTAGTCACTAGTTTATTTAAGCACAGGTATACATAACCTGGAGAGAGTTCCGGGGTCAACGCCCCCGTGGCCCGCTCTGTGACCAGGCCTCATGGTGGATCAGAGCCCGATCAACCAGGCTGTTACTGCTGGCTGCACGCAAACCAACGTACTAGCCACAGCCCGGCTGGTCAGGAACCGACTTTAGGTGCTTGTCCAGTGCCAGCTTGAAGACTGCCAGGGGTCTGTTGGTAATTCCCCTTATGTGTGCTGGGAGGCAGTTGAACAGTCTCGGGCCCATGACACTTATTGTATGGTCTCTTAACGTGCTAGTGACACCCCTGCTTTTCATTGGGGGGATGTTGCATCGTCTGCCAAGTCTTTTGCTTTCGTAGTGAGTGATTTTCGTGTGCAAGTTCGGTACTAGTCCCTCTAGGATTTTCCAGGCGAAACACCAACGTCAAAGACCTGGGAGTGATCATGTCGGAGGATCTCACCTTCAAGGACCATAACATTGTATCAATCGCATCTGCTAGAAAAATGACAGGATGGATAATGAGAACCTTCAAAACTAGGGAGGCCAAGCCCATGATGACACTCTTCAGGTCACTTGTTCTATCTAGGCTGGAATATTGCTGCACACTAACAGCACCTTTCAAGGCAGGTGAAATTGCCGACCTAGAAAAATGTACAGAGAACTTTCACGGCACGCATAACGGAGATAAAACACCTCAATTATTGGGAGCGCTTGAGGTTCCTAAACCTGTATTCCCTGGAACGCAGGAGGGAGAGATACATGATATATACACCTGGAAAATCCTAGAGGGACTAGTACCGAACTTGCACACGAAAATCACTCATTACGAAAGCAAAAGACTTGGCAAGACGATGCACATCCCCCAATGAAAAGCAGGGTGTCACTAGCACGTTAAGAGACCATACAATAAGTGTCAGGGGCCCGAGACTGTTCAACTGCCTCCCAGCACACATAAGGGGGATTACCAACAGACCCCTGGCAGTCTTCAAGCTGGCACTGGACAAGCACCTAAAGTCAGTTCCGGATCAGCCGGGCTGTAGCTCGTATGTTGGTTTGCGTGCAGCCAGCAGCAACAGCCTGGTTGATCAGGCTGTGATCCACCAGGAGGCCTGGTCTCAGACCGGGCCGCGGGGGCGTTGACCCCGGAACTCTCTCCAGGTAAACTCCAGGTATCTCTCCCGCCTGTGTTCCAGGGATACAGGTTCAGGAACCTCAAGCGCTCCAGTAATTGAGGTTGTTTTATCTCCGTTATGCACGCCGTGAAGGTTCTCTGTACATTTTCTAGGTCAGCAATTTCACCTGCCTTGAAAGGTGGTGTTAGTGTGCAGCAATATTCCAGCCTAGATAGAACAAGTGACCTGAAGAGTGTCATCATGGGCTTGGCCTCCCTAGTTTTGAAGGTTCTCATTATCCATCCTGTCATTTTTCTAGCAGATGCGATTGATACAATGTTATGGTCCTTGAAGGTGAGATCCTCCGACATGATCACTCCCAGGTCTTTGACGTTAGTTTTTCGCTCTATTTTGTGGAAGGAATTTTTGTTATACTCTGATGAAGTTTTAATTTCCTCATGTTTACCATATCGGAGTAATTGAAATTTCTCATCGTTGAACTTCATATTGTTTTCTGCAGCCCATTGAAAGATTTGGTTGATGTCCGCCTGGAGCCTTGCAGTGTCTGCAATGGAAGACACTGTCATGCAGATTCGGGTGTCATCTGCAAAGGAAGACACGGTGCTGTGGCTGACATCCTTGTCTATTCAAATTCAAATTCAAAGTTTATTCTCTATAAGGATTACAATGCTGAGTTTACAGGAATTTGGTTATTGTGTGGTTTACATGTAGTAAAATAGTGATTACAGAGTGTACCACTAGAACGCTTAGCATGGCTAGGCATTTCGGGCAGACTTAGTTTTATTCTTAATTGTAAAATATTACAAATTATGAGGTAAGTTGGTATTATGGCTAAGTGACTAAATACTAGTTTGTGAGTTTAGCAATGTGAATGCTTTTGTTTTGGCTCAGTACATAGTTTCAGTATTGGATTATCACAGGATTCATTATTTTAAGATTGAGATTAATATTTCTGTTTATGGTCAAATGAGTGAGTGAGTGTAAGTGTGAACCACCAGGTGGCATTCGTGTAGTTAGTTGACGGGGTGTATCAGGGAGATAAGATGTTTTCTAATGGTAGTTTTGAAGGTGATGAATGTGTCTGCAGTTCTAGAGTTCTCAGGTAGGGTATTCCAGATTTTAGGGCCTTTGACATACATTGAATTTTTGTAAAGGTTTAGTCGGACACGGGGAATGTCGTAGAGATGTTTGTGTCTGGTGTTATGCCTGTGGGTTCTGTCACAACTATCAAGAAAGCGTTTTAGGTCAAGGTTGATATTAGAGTTTAAGGCCCTGTAGATGTAGATTGCACAGTAGTAAGTTTGGATGTACTGAACAGGGAGTAAGTTTAGGTCTATGAAGAGTAGGGGGGTGTGTTGCCAGGGATGGGATTTAGTGATTATTCTTACTGCAGCTTTTTGTTGGGTTATTATTGGCTTTAGGTGTGTTGCTGCAGTTGATCCCCAAGCACAAATAGCATAGGTGAGGTATGGACAAATAAGTGAGTGGTATAGTGTGAGAAGGGCATTTTGCGGCACGTAGTATCGTATCTTGGAGAGGATCCCAACCGTTTTGGATACTTTTTTGGTTATATGCTGGATATGGATGCTGAAATTCAGGTTGTTGTCAAGGTATAAGCCTAGGAATTTGCCCCCATTATTTCTGGTAATTAGAGTGTTGTCAATCTTAATGTTAATTTGTGCATCTCCTGCTCTGCTACCAAACATAATATAGTAGGTTTAGTCAGTGTTCAGCGTAAGTTTATTGGCTGTCATCCAAGTCGATATTTTGATCAGCTCCTCATTCACAATGGTGTTGAGGGTGGCAAGATTAGGGTGAGAGATGACATAAGTCGTGTCGTCAGCAAAGAGAATGGGTTTCAGGTGTTGAGATACGTTTGGAAGGTCATTGATGTATATGAGGAAGAGCAGGGGGACCAAGGACACTTCCTGTGGAACTCCAGTATCAAGTGGCCGTGTTGCTGATGCTGTGTCTTTAATGGTGACATACTGATACCTATTAGTAATGGTAAGATTTGAAATAAGCAAGCGCATGGCCTCTTATACCGTAATGATCAAGTTTGTAGAGTAGGATGTCGTGGTCTACTGTGTCAAAAGCTTTTCTTAGGTCAATAAAAATTCCTAGTGGATATTCCTTAATTTTCCAATGCTGTGTAAAGCAGATCTAGCATTTTTATGATTGCATCATTAGTGCTTTTATTTTTCCTGAATCCAAATTGGCAGGGGTTGAGTATGTTTTGAGCCGTTATAAATGAATACAGTCTCCATGTGCACGAGTTTCTCAAAGATTTTGGATAGCAGTGGTAAGTTAGATATTGGCCTATAGTTGTTTAAGTCTGTAGGGTCACCACCTTTATGTATTGGTGTAACCCTTGCCATCTTGAGTAGTTTCGGGAAGGTGCTAGTCTCTATGACTTGTTAAAAAGTAATGAAATAGCATGCGAAAGGACATGGGCCGCTCGCTTGTACAGTAATGGTGGGACATGAGACAGATTCCCCGAGTTATTTTTAAGTGACTTTATAATCTCGGTGACTTCCGTGGGCTCAGTTGGTTGCAAGATAGAAGGAATTAGGGAAATTCCCATCTAGGTGTCCCCGGCATGGGCATTGGTATGTGGGATTTTACTGGCGAGATTAGATCCTATGGTTGAGAAGAAGTCGTTTATCTTGTTAGCTGTGTCAGTGGGATGTAGTGGTGTTTCGTTAGGTTTAGTTAGGACAATATTCTTGGTTTTTCTCAGTTTGTGGGTCCCTAGAATCTGAGAGAGTGTTTTCCAGGTCTTTTTTATATCTCCTGTAGTGTCTGTGAATCTACTGGAGTAGTATAGTTGTTTGGCTTTCTTTATTACTTTGGTGAGAGCTGATGAATAGTGTTTAAGAATATCTTTGTGTATTAAGCCCTGTCTATATTGCTTTTCATATGGTGTTTCTTGTCAATGGATTTCAGAATGGTGCTGGTTAGCCATGGGCAACCAAGCCGTTTGTTTGTGATCTGTTTTGTTTTTATAGGACAATGTTTGTTGTATAGTCTAAGTAATTTGTTAAGAAAAATGTCTGTCCAGTCATCAATACCATTGGCCTCGGGAGAAATTCTGTAGGCCAGTCAACAGTCTCTAGGTCAGCTGTGAACTTCCTTACTGAGGCCTCGTCATGGAGTCTAAATGAGACTTTGTTGTATTCAAGTGGTGGTTTACTAATGTTTGTCAGGAGGAAGGTAGGGTAGTGTCTGTAGTGCTATCTGTGATTATCCCTGATTTAAGGGGGGCTAGTATATTGGTCCATATGTGGTCTATTATGGTTGCACTTGTCTCAGTGAGCCTGGCTGGTTTAGTTATTGTTGGTATGAGAAGTGTGTTTGTTCATATTGTTGATGAAATCAGTTACAGGCTGATCATCTAGTAAGCCAAGGTTGATGTTGAAGTCTCCAGCTAAGAGAAGGTGGTGCTTATTCATTGTCTGTTTGTTATTAGTGACTTTAATTTCTCACTGAAATTTGGGATGTTTGTGTGGGGTATCCGGTAAATGGCACCGACTGTTATAGGCGTCTTAAGGTTTTTTTACAGTAAAAATTAGCAAAAATGTATTCCCCATATTCATCACTAAAGCAAGTGGTGCTAATACAAGATAATTGGTTAGAGTAATAGATTGCAATACCACCCCCAACTTGGTTTGGTCTGCATGTGTGAATTGCTGTGTATCCTGGTAGAGGGTAGATATCTATTGTGTCCTTCTTAAGCCAGGTCTCAGTAAGAATAATGCAGGAGAAGGGTGTCTTTAGTGATTCAAGGAGTGCTAGGAGGTCATCATAGTGTTTGCTTAAGGACCTGATGTTGTAGTTAAGTACTGATAGACTTTTAGCATTGTTTAGGATAGTGCTGGCTTGTGATGCTGTGTAATAAAGGCAGTTACTTTCCAATAGGTTTTGATTGGGTGTCAGATTATGGAGGTTTAGATCAGGGTCAACGTGATCAATCATCTTCTAGGTTTAAATTATGGTTATTTATATCCTGAGTTGTGTGTTGAGTTCTAGTACTGATATCTGTAGTGGTAGGAAGTTTGGACAAGTATATAGCAGATATGAGGATGAGAAACAAGATGGGAGCGAGTACTGTGCCTTGTGGAACAGAGCTTTTCACCGTAGCCGCCTCATACTTTACTCTGTTGACTACTACTCTTTGTGTTCTGTTTGTGAGGAAATTATAAATCCATCTACCAACTTTTCCTGTTATTCCTTTAGCACGAATTTTCTGCACTATTTCGCCATGGTCACACTTGTCGAAGGCTTTTGCAAAATCTGTGTATATGACATCTGCATTCTTTTTGTCTTCTAGTGCATCTAGGACCTTGTCGTAGTGATCCAGTAGTTGGGACAGACAGGAGCGACCTGCTCTAAACCCATGTTGCCCTGGGTTGTGTAATTAATGAGTATCTAGATGGGTGGCGATCTTGCTTCCTAGGACCATTTGAATGATTTTTATGATATGGGATGTTAGTGCTATGTGTCTGTAGTTCTTTGCTATTGCTTTATTGCCCCCTTTGTGGAGTGGGGCTATGTCTGTTGTTTTTAGTAACTGTGGGACGACCCCCGTGTCCATGCTCCCTCTCCATAGGATGGTAAAAGCTCGTGATAGGGGCTTCTTGTAGTTTTTGATGAACACGGAGTTCCATGAGTCTGGCCCTGGGGCAGAGTGCATGGGCATGTCATTTATCGCCTGTTTGAAGTCATTTGGCGTCAGGATAACATCAGATAGGCTTGTGTTTACCAAATTCTGTGGCTCATAAAAAAATAATTTAGATCTTCGACTCTCAGTCTGGTTAGCGGCTTGCTAAAAACTGAGTCATATTGGGACTTGAGTAGCTCACTCATTTCCTTGCTGTCATCTGTGTAGGACCCATCTTGTTTAAGTAGGGGCCCAGTACTAGATGTTGTTCTCGACTTTGATTTGGCATAAGAAAAGAATTACTTTTGGTTTCTTTCGATTTCATTTATGGCTTTTAGTTCTTCCCGCGACTCCTGACTCCTATAAGATTCCTTTAGCTTTAGTTCGATGTTTGCTATTTCTCTGACCAGTGTCTCCCTACGCATTTCAGATATATTGGCCTCTTTTAACCGCTCTGTTATTCTTTTCCGTCGCCTGTAAAGGGAGCGCCTCTTCCTTTTTCTTAAAGGAATAAGCCTTGAGCATACATCGAGTGCCACAGAGTTAATCTGTTTAGGCATAAGTTGGGGTCTGTGTTGCTTAGTCTATCTTCCCAGCTTATATCGTTTAGGACTTGGTTTACTTGGTCCCACTTTATGTTCTTGTTATTGAAGTTGAATTTGGTGACGGTTCCCTCGTGACTAATCTCATTTTGTCGGTCTGGGGCTCCGCGCATGCATGTCTGAACCTCGATTATGTTGTGATCTGAGTATATTGTTTTTGATATGGTGACATTTCGTATCAGATCATCACTGTTAGTAAAGATGAGGTCCAGTGTATTCTCCAGTCTAGTAGGCTCTATTATTTGCTGGTTTAAGTTGAATTTTGTGCAGAGATTTAAAAGCTCGTGTGTGTGTGAGTTCTCGTCAGAGCTGCCTCCTGGTGTTATCACTGCAACAACATTATTTGCTACATTCCTCAATTTTAGGTGCCTTAAGTTGAAATCCCCCAGGAGCAAGATGTTGGGGGCAGGAGCTGGCAGATTTTCCAAACAGTGGTCAATTTTCAACAGCTGTTCCTGGAATTGTTGGGACGTTGCATCCGTTGGTTCTCGATCTTTACTGCTAAAGCTTCCACTACATCATTTGAAGTATTAAGCAGTTCTGTGCAAATAAGTGACTTGTTATATACAAGCCAACCCCCAACCCCTTTTGCCTGTTCACTCTGTCGCATCTGTATAGGTTGTAACCTGGGATCCGTATTTCGTTGTCCAAGTGATCCTTTATGTGGGTCTCTGCAAAAGCCGCGAACATTGCATTTGCCTCTGCAAGCAGTCCACGGATGAAAGGTATTTTGTTGTTCGTTGCTGGCTTTAGACCCTGTATATTTGCAAAGAAAAATGTCATCGGATTGGTGGTACTTGGGGGGACTTTTTTTCGGCACTAACATATGTATCTGTTGGTTTGGAGTGGAGGCCATCGACTGTGATTCCACTCCAGAAATGACTGGATTTGGTGTACGATTTCTACGATTTCCTGCCAATTTTTTTCCTTCCTGGCACTACCAAACTTCTCCCTCTTGAGTGGCTGTGGCTACCCAGGTTTTCCCATGGTCTGGATGTTTTGTATCTTTTTGTCCCCTTTAGATGGTGTGCCTGGCAATTTAAGTTATAGCACGTCTTTCCTGTACTGAAGAGATTTAGATTTTAGATTTTGCCACCGAAGTGGCTAGTTTATTGTGCACCCCATATCCATCCTGTGGACGGTAGCGCGAGAGCATATGGATACACAAAAGGCCTAGGAACTAGGCCCCAAAGGGTTAACAGGAATACATATGGATTTATATCTACATAGCTATAGTTCACTTATCTGTTACAAGCAAATTTAGGAAATTTGCTTAGTATATCTGGTATCTTATTTTCATTAATAAGATATCTTGACATGTCACATAGGTTATTATACTGTCTGTCTCTGTATTCCTCAATGAGTGGACAATTAAGCACATAGTGTTCAAGAGAGTGACCATATGCCTGATCACATAATTTACATTTAGTTTGATCATCATCTGTGTGTCTCCCAAACTGCCAGAAGTACTTGTAACCAAGCCTAAGCCTGGCCACTACAACATCAGTCAGTCTGTTCACATTGCAAGTTGCTCCATAAACATACTTATCTACGTTCATGTTATCATAGTGGGTTACAGATCTACTCAGGCTTCTAACTGCATTCCTATAACAATCATTTTTTATTTACTTCTCTCCTAATATTATTCCTAATGCTAGACACAGTTATACCAAAGTTATATTCTACATTCTCCTTCTGGGTACTCTTCTTGGCTAACATATCAACTTTATCATGAAGGAGTAATCCAATATGTGATGGGATCCATAGCAATTGTACATTAATTCCTTTGTCCCTAATTTTTGAGTATCTATACCTGGCTTCCCCAATGAGCAAGTTGTTGGAGTCATTATATGAGTCAAGAGCCTTCAATGATGACATAGAATCAGTAATGATGACAGAGTCAAGCTCAGTGTCATAGGTTAGCTTTAGCGCCATTAGGATTGCAAACAATTCAGTTTGCAGTGTAGACGCCCAGTTGTTAATTCTTATGCCTAACTCAACAAATTTATTATCGTTCTTAACTAGGGAGGTGGCAACAAGAGCAGATGCAGCCCTGCCAGAAGACTCCTGTTTAGATCCATCAGTGTATATAACTTGTGATAACTTATTACTACCAGCTAGGTGAGAAATTTCTTCTTGAGCAGTTGCTCTAACAAGAGATTTAAGGAAGGGATTACTAGCAATGAGCTTCTTGGGAGGGACTTGTAGGTTTTTTTATTTTTATTATCACACCGGCCGATTCCCACCAAGGCAGGGTGGCCCGAAAAAGAAAAACTTTCACCATCATTCACTCCATCACTGTCTTGCCAGAAGGGTGCTTTACACTACAGTTTTTAAACTGCAACATTAACACCCCTCCTTCAGAGTGCAGGCACTGTACTTCCCATCTCCAGGACTCAAGTCCGGCCTGCCGGTTTCCCTGAATCCCTTCATAAATGTTACTTTGCTCACACTCCAACAGCACGTCAAGTATTAAAAACCATTTGTCTCCATTCACTCCTATCAAACACGCTCAAGCATGCCTGCTGGAAGTCCAAGCCCTCGCACACAAAACCTCCTTACCCCTCCCTCCAACCCTTCCTAGGCCGACCCCTACCCCGCCTTCCTTCCACTACAGGACTGATACACTCTTGAAGTCATTCTGTTTCGCTCCATTCTCTCTACATGTCCGAACCACCTCAACAACCCTTCCTCAGCCCTCTGGACAACAGTTTTGGTAATCCCGCACCTCCTCCTAACTTCCAAACTACGAATTCTCTGCATTATATTCACACCACACATTGCCCTCAGACATGACATCTCCACTGCCTCCAGCCTTCTCCTCGCTGCAACATTCATCACCCACGCTTCACACCCATATAAGAGCGTTGGTAAAACTATACTCTCATACATTCCCCTCTTTGCCTCCAAGGACAAAGTTCTTTGTCTCCACAGACTCCTAAGTGCACCACTCACTCTTTTTCCCTCATCAATTCTATGATTCACCTCATCTTTCATAGACCCATCCGCTGACACGTCCACTCCCAAATATCTGAATACGTTCACCTCCTCCATACTCTCTCCCTCCAATCTGATATTCAATCTTTCATCACCTAATCTTTTTGTTATCCTCATAACCTTACTCTTTCCTGTATTCACCTTTAATTTTCTTCTTTTGCACACCCTACCAAATTCATCCACCAATCTCTGCAAACTTCTCTTCAGAATCTCCCAAGAGCACAGTGTCATCAGCAAAGAGCAGCTGTGACAACTCCCACTTTGTGTGTGATTCTTTATCTTTTAACTCCACGCCTCTTGCCAAGACCCTCGCATTTACTTCTCTTACAACCCCATCTATAAATATATTAAACAACACACGGTGACATCACACATCCTTGTCTAAGTCCTACTTTTACTGGGAAAAAAATTTCCCTCTTTCCTACATACTCTAACTTGAGCCTCACTATCCTCGTAAAAAACTCTTCACTGCTTTCAGTAACCTACCTCCTACACCATACACTTGCAACATCTGCCACATTGCCCCCCTATCCACCCTGTCATACGCCTTTTCCAAATCCATAAATGCCACAAAGACCTCTTTAGCCTTATCTAAATACTGTTCACTTATATGTTTCACTGTAAACACCTGGTCCACACACCCCCTACCTTTCTAAAGCCTCCTTGTTCATCTGCTATCCTATTCTCCGTCTTACTCTTAATTCTTTCAATTATAACTCTACCATACACTTACCAGGTACACTCAACAGACTTATCCCCTATAATTTTTGCACTCTCTTTTATCCCCTTTGCCTTTATACAAAGGAACTATGCATGCTCTCTGCCAATCCCTAGGTACCTTACCCTCTTCCATACATTTATTAAACAATTGCACCAACCACTCCAAAACTATATCCCCACCTGCTTTTAACATTTCTATCTTTATCCCATCAATCCCGGCTGCCTTACCCCCTTTCATTTTACCTACTGCCTCACGAACTTCCCCCACACTCACAACTGGCTCTTCCTCACTCCTACAAGATGTTATTCCTCCTTGCCCTATACACGAAATCACAGCTTCCCTATCTTCATCAACATTTAACAATTCCTCAAAATATTCCTTCCATCTTCCCAATACCTCTAACTCTCCATTTAATAACTCTCCTCTCCTATTTTTAACTGACAAATCCATTTGTTCTCTAGGCTTTCTTAACTTGTTAATCTCACTCCAAAACTTTTTCTTATTTTCAACAAATTTGTTGATAACATCTCACCCACTCTCTCATTTGCTCTCTTTTTACATTGCTTCACCACTCTCTTAACCTCTCTCTTTTTCTCCATATACTCTTCCCTCCTTGCATCACTTCTACTTTGTAAAAACTTCTCATATGCTAACTTTTTCTCCCTTACTACTCTCTTTACATCATCATTCCACCAATCGCTCCTCTTCCCTCCTGCACCCACTTTCCTGTAACCACAAACTTCTGCTGAACACTCTAACACTACATTTTTAAACCTACCCCATACCTCTTCGACCCCATTGCCTATGCTCTCATTAGCCCATCTATCCTCCAATAGCTGTTTATATCTTACCCTAACTGCCTCCTCTTTTAGTTTATAAACCTTCACCTCTCTCTTCCCTGATGCTTCTATTCTCCTTGTATCCCATCTACCTTTTACTCTCAGTGTAGCTACAACTAGAAAGTGATCTGATATATCTGTGGCCCTCTATAAACTGTACATCCTGAAGTCTATCAACAGTCTTTTATCTACCAATACATAATCCAACAAACTACTGTCATTTCGCCCTACATCATATCGTGTATACTTATTTATCCTCTTTTTCTTAAAATATGTATTACCTATAACTAAACCCCTTTCTATACAAAGTTCAATCAAAGGGCTCCCATTATCATTTACACCTGGCACCCCAAACTTACCTACCACACCCTCTCTAAAAGTTTCTCCTACTTTAGCATTCAAGTCCCCTACCACAATTACTCTCTCACTTGGTTCAAAGGCTCTATACATTCACTTAACATCTCCCAAAATCTCTCTCTCTCCTCTGCATTCCTCTCTTCTCCAGGTGCATACACGCTTATTATGACCCACTTCTCGCATCCAACCTTTACTTTAATCCACATAATTCTTGAATTTACACATTCATATTCTCTTTTCTCCTTCCATAACTGATCATTTAACATTACTGCTACCCCTTCCTTTGCTCTAACTCTCTCAGATACTCCAGATTTAATCCCATTTATTTCCCCCCACTGAAACTCTCCTACCCCTTCAGCTTTGTTTCGCTTGGGGCCGGGAAATCCAACTTCTTTTCATTCAAAAACAGAAATCATTGTTTCTTGTATCCGCACTACACCAGCAATTTAAGCAACCCGTTTATAATTTTTTTCTTTTTCTCTTTTTGTAATTGTAAAAAGGAAAAGGGGGGTTATACCCCATTGCCCCCGGGCTTTTTAGCCCCTCATACGACACGCATGGCTTACGGAGGAAAAGTTTCTTTTCCATTTCCCATGGACCAAAGAAGAAAAAAAAAAGAAAAAGAGCTATTTAGAAAAAGGAAAAAAAAACCCGATTATGTTATATATATATGATGTGGTGTCTGTGAAGTTGCCCAAAAGTGTTAGTGGGTAGAAGAACCCTTTTATTTTTAAAGCGTGTTTAGAGACAAAAAAGAAACCAGAACCCTACCATCTCCCAAAAACCAAATTACAGTTTTTTTCACATTTTGGGGCGGGGACGGTAGTACTTCCCTGGGGGTTGCTGTTCCCAAACCTATCCCTACTTGTAGGAGTGATTTAAAAAACACATCTTCCTGGAGGGGGTAAAAAATGCTCTTTTCCCTACAGTGATACAGTTTTGAGGTTTAAAATTTAATGCAATTGCACGTTTTCCAATCCTTTAGATCTGTGTGTATTTACCTCAGAACGGTAAGTTTCACTGTAAAAGTGTCTGGTTCGTTTCTCAACATTCTAATCCCAGACATGTTAATTTAAAACAACCTATCACGATACGAATACCAAGCTCCTTCCTCATGTTAAAATTTTTGTAATTGGGCACCCCAAAAATAATCCTGGGAGCTTCATTTTGCTTTAAACCCAAGGGTGGAGAAAACTTTCTTACAAATATCAAAGGGGAGCAGCATAATCAATTAAGGCCCCTAAATAGGCTATGTACATCATTCTCACGATTTCCCCTTACCCCATATTTGGGATTGTAGCCAGAACGCTTTGAGAGCATTTAGTTTAGCTTACATTTTTGTTTGTTGTGGTATAGTGGATTTGTTAAAGGGGGTACATCTACCCCAAGATATCTTAAGTTTTTAAAGTAGCTATGATTTCACCCGCAAAAAGATGGGGGGGGGTGTCGTTTGTTGTTAATATTTTGTTTTAGAGGAAGATATTATGAGGCCTAGTCGATTTTAAATTGCTTGAATTTATTAAAATGGTATTTATCTTTTATGCCCCTTTTTATGGATCATGTATCACAGCATACTTATAGCTTTTGTTTAGGTAGGCAGGGAGACATTTTGGGACTTAACAAATATTAAATAGCTGGGGCTAAGAACTCCCCCCTCGGTTTACCTAAAGACTTTCTTTAGAATCACTTCTGAAGCCTTGGTAAAGGGGCGAGGCTCATTTGACAGGGATCCATTATCCAGCAAGTAAGCTACCACCAATTTTTCATTTTGGCTAGTTTTATGTAGTATAAGTTCTGTTCGCAAAATCAAAAGCAGATTTTAGTCAAGAAAAGTGGTTTTAAAAATATAGAGGTGTGTTCGTGGAAAGGTGGAAATAAAAGTTTTGCCACTTTTACTTTCAGAAACCCCTAGGGTAGGGAAAAATTGGTTTTTGATTCTGTGTACGTCTGTTAAGTATCATTCTTTCAAAAGTTTTACAAAGACAATAGTTAAGGAGTCGGCCTAAATGTATCAGGGTTTTTGGGGGTTGGGAAGGACAAAGGACTTTGGCCGGAAGTAGGAAAAACGCCCTAATGTAACTGGTTTTACGGCCCAAAAAGGGTTTTCAGGGACGTCCTTTTTTTTTTGAGTTTTGAGAAATATAGGTTAACCCCTCCCGGGCAGTTGATCGCCTTTGATTTAAAGCATTATCTAATTCTACTCGGTAAAAAGGCAAACACTCTCTCAAAATTTTGGCTCATAAAATTTAAACATTTCAACATTTTTCAGAATCCCCTCTAAAAATTTTTTTTAATATGAGATGGAACTTTCATGCTGGATGTTTTGGACCCGTCATTAGGGTCATTTGTTTTTTTAAAAGAAAAGGGGTGGGCATTTGCCAGTCTTTTTCCCGGTTATTTTATTTTACCTTTCCAAGCCCCCCAATCAAAAGGGGGGGACCTTTTAATCCACTAACAACTGTTCCCCCTTCCGTTTCCTAAATTTTTCCTTTTATTCCTGTTTTTAGTGCATTGGAACGTTTGAGCAGGGTTTTGGGGTTCACATTACGGTATGCTTTTCCAATCCCCCTAGCGCATGTGTTAGATTGCCAGTGTGGATTTAAAGTATTTTAATTGGTTTTTATTGTTATTTATAGGGAGGGGCTTTTTTTTCCCTTTCCTGCCCACTTGATTTTGAGAACCTCTCAATATGGTAAATTTAAAACGGAACACATTTAGGGTGAAAAAGGTTACAGGAAAGGGAGTTTTTCATGTTCCCGTTGTATATGGGGACGGCATTTTAGGGTGATAAAGTTGCACGTCCCCTCTGTTTTTTTTTTGATATCCCATGCCTGCAGATACCAAGTGCATAAAAGAGCACAGGCTTGGTTTCCGTTTGCCTTGGATTTTTGTGACTGTATTCCCTGTTGGTGCATGTCTATTTGTCTCATTCCTATCCTCACTAGTACTAACAATGGAGCTCTCACCAGTTGTTTCTGGTAACATATCCTCACTATTGCTAGTGGAGTCCCCTTGATTGCTATCTCCTGTGGTATTACTAGTTTGTAATATTGGTTTTATCTTGTCCTTGACTACACTTGTTTCCCAACTACAGCTCTTGTCTCCCTCGAGGCCATTAATGTGCATTCCCCCATGCATACCGTTACTGTCTACCAGGACAGCACCTCCAGCCTCACAGTTACTGTCTACCAGGACAACACCTCCAGCCTCACAGTTACTGTCTACCAGGACAGCACCTCCAGCCTCACAGTTACTGTCTACCAGGACAGCACCTCCAGCCTCACAGTTACTGTCTACCAAGACAGCACCTCCAGCCTCACAGTTACTGTCTACCAGGACAGCACCTCCAGTCATATAATTATCATACATTGTGTAAATAACTCAAGATAACTCCCAACAAAAGTTAGATAAAGTGACTTATTTCCATAGGGTCCTTGTATTTCCAGTGTGATCCTTGAATTTCCAGGGGGTCCTTGTATTGCCACTGGGGTCCTTGAATTTCCATTGGGTCCTTGAATTTCATTTGGAGTCCTTGCATTTCCACTGGTGTCCTTGTAGCCACCCTTCCCTCTCCAAGCAAATACAAAATAATAAAAATACTATATTTTCAGTATACAGACTGCATCTTCCTAGACTGTGTCAAACTGGAGGCTTCTACTTCAGCGATTAATTTTGGTTATAATAACAATAATAGAAGCTTATACACAATAAAATAATAGGCAAGAGTAATAGGGAAGAAGCTTAGATACATTTTTATTATTATTATTATTTATTATTATTATTATTATTATTATATTATTATTATTATTATTATTATTATTATTATTATTATTATTATTATTGTGAATTTTTGTTTGATATCTTTATTATGCACCCATTACCCATCCTGTGGGTGGTAGTCAAAGGATTACAGAGGTACATAATTGGTCCAGGGGCTGGACTCCAAAGCTTTGATAGCTGAGCAAGTTACAAAGATAATGAACTAGATCTGGTCCCAATCGTGACCAAGTTACAAAGGTAATGAGCTCCAGGTAGAGCTGGTCACAATCATTACAAGTTTCGAAGGTAATGAATCATAAACACGTTAATACATGGTTACAATCATGAACAAATTACAGAGTTATGATCAATTAACAAACATTCTAGGGGAATTCATCCATTGCCCAACAACAGATGTTGCTAGGTGCCTGTCCCTCCTCGGCAGGACAGCCAGACAGCCATTACAAACAGCAGCAGGTTGCGCCAGGATCTGCTGCTTGCAGGAGCACCATCGACCCTCCCCAAGAGGTCCAAGAGGCCAGCGACTCCGCTAGCAGCCCGAGGGAGAGCTGCCCTGGGGATGTGTCAACATCCTGGTAGACGCCAATTTGATTGAAGATCCCAGGCCCTCTGTAAAGGTGAAGTCACGGCAGCTGTCACCTCTGTCTGCTGGGAGGGGCTGTTGGTTGTTTCAACCTGGAGCCCTCCGGGTGCCCAGATACCCACCGTGCGCACGGATGTTAAAGCATGAGGAACTGAGTACATACTGGCTGTGGCACACCTGACAGCTTATTGACATTCATGGAGAAGCGCTAAAGTTATAGGGTTATAAACACTTGGGGAAATGGAAAGTATTCAGATCCATTTCAAAGAGGGGAAGCACAGGTTCTATTCCTTAGATCAAAGAGTCCCCTCACCTGCATGAAGGAGCCTCCTTTGAGGGGGTTTAGTAAACACAAGATCTGGAGAACAGAGAGTTGAGGGTAATAGACAAGGGTGAGGAATAGTCCCTAAAGGGTAGATTTTAGATTTAGATTTTGCCACCGAAGTGGCTAGTTTATTGTGCACCCCATATCCATCCTGTGGACGGTGGCGCAAGAGCATATGGATACACAAAAGGGCTAGGAACTAGGCCCCAAAGGGTTAACAGAAGTACATATGGATTTATATCTACATATCCATAGTTCACTTATCTGTTACAAGCAAATTTAGTAAATTTGCTTAGTATATCTGGAATCTTATTTTCATTAATAAGTTATCTTGACATGTCACATAGGTTATTATACTGTCTGTCTCTGTATTCCTCAATAAGTGGACAATTAAGCATATAGTGTTCAAGACAGTGACCATATGCCTGATCACATAATTTGCATTTAGTTTGATCATTATCTGTGTGTCTTCCAAACTGCCAGAAGTACTTGTAACCAAGCCTAAGCCTGACCACTGCAACATCAATCAGTCTGTTCACATTGCAAGTTGCTCCATAAACATACTTATCTATGTTCATGTTATCGTAGTGGGTTATAGATCTACTCAGGCTTCTAATTGCATTCCTGTAACAATCATTTTCAGTATTTACTTCTCTCCTAATATTATTCTTAATGCTAGACACAGATATATCAAAGTTATATTCTACATTCTCCTTCTGGGTACTCTTCTTGGCTTAAGATAAGATAAGATAAGAGATAAGATTTCGTTGGGTTTTTTAAACCCCGGGGGGTTAGCCACCGGATAACCCAAGAAAAAGTCAGTGCGTATGGGACTGTCTAAATTTATTTCCATTGGGGTCCTTATTTTGCCCCCCAGGATGGACCCCCCCACCAGTGACTAACCCCCCAGGTACCTTTTTGTGCTAGGTGAACAGGACAACAGGTGTAAGGAAACGTGTCGAATGTTTCCCCCCCGCCGGGAATTTCAAAAACCCCGGGCCCTCCGTGTGTGAAGGGGAGCTTTAGCCACCGGCCACCGGGTCACTATCAATTTTATCGTGAGGAATAACCCAAGTGTGATGGGATCCTAGAAATTTGTATTTTAATTCCTTTGCCCGGATTTTTGAGTATCTATACCGGCTTCCAATGAGCAGTTGTTGGAGTATTATGGAGTCAAGAGCATTAAATGATGCAGGAATCAGTAAAGATGGTCTGCTCAGTTCATAAGTTACTTTGCCCCTTTAGGATTGCAAAAAAATTTTGTTTGCAGTGTAGACATCCAATTGTCATTCTTAGCCTAGTTCAAAAAGTTTATTATCGTTTTAATGGGAGGTGGCAAAAAGACAGTGCACCCCCTGCAGAAGACTCCTGTTTAGATCCATCAGTGTATATAACTTGTGAAAACTTTTACTCCCAGCTGGCGAGAAATTTCTTCTAGAGTTGCTTTAAAAGTGACAAAAGGAAAGGGATTCTGAAAGGCTTTTGGGGGGACTTGTAGGATGTGATATTAAATGAAAAATTTTCCATGGGGGGGTAAAAATGCTCTTTTTGTCTAAGTGTTTTCAGTTCATGGGGTTAGATAACTTAATGTAACTGCCCGATGATGTAGAATTAAAGGGGAAAACTTTTTTTTTCCCAACGTCTCTATAATTTTTTCTTTGCAAGATTATAGAGACATTAAATCTTCCCGCTCTAAAATCCATGCTGGTTTGTGTTTGAACGTTGTGCCCTTCCCTTTCAAAGTACCTTTGTCCTAGTTCAGCTATCAAAACTTTGGGGGCCCCAGTCCCTGGACCCTTACTACCTCTGTAATCTGTAAATACCTTTGTAATTGTCATGATTGTGACAGACCTCCCTGGAGTTTTTACCTTTGAAAAATTGTGGTTCATTCCCTTTGTAAATTTGTAGTTCATTACCTTTGTAAATTGTGATTTCTTTTACCTTTGTAAATTTGTAGTTCATTACCTTGTAACTTGCTCAGTATAAAAACTTTGGAGCCCCCGTCCCTGGCCCAATTATGTACCTCTGTAATTTTTGACACCGCCACGGAAAGGGTATGGGGTGCATAATAAACATATTAAACTAACTAACTAACCTTTCAAAGACTTTTCGGCATGCGATAGTAAAGCAATTGTTTAAAAGCGCTTTACGCCTCCGGTATGCAAAGGAGATTTGTTTTGAACTTTTTAAGGGGCTGTTGTATTTCACCAAAAATCTTTCTCCAAGGATAATGGATGTGTGCTATTGGTTTTTCAATAAGAAAAATCCCCGAATCTGGTCCAGGGGGTGGGGAAAGGGGTAAACGGTTTTAATTCAAGGAAGGGAAGAAAAACTCCAATTTCTTTTGGTAAGAGCCCTTCAGCGCATCAAAGACTCCCTTCCCTTTGCGGGGGCCCAAAAAAAAAAAAAAGAGAAAAATAGATTAGAAACAGTCGGGCTGGAGGCACTGCGACGAGCATAAAAAGGGAAAACTCGAGAAATAAGCATCACGTCAAGATATCCTGATAATACTGAATTTTATTTAAACCGCCCCCTAACTTTAAAGGCATATGGTGTAAAATTTTAAAAAAACCCAAGAACCCCATTTAGGAATTAACTAGGGAGTCCAAGACATTAATAGCTTTCATAAGCTGACCAGTTTAGATTAGTAACGCCCAAAGTGGAACCTTAGCAAGCATGTGAAAAAAACTCAAGATCCCAAAGGTTTCCCAAAATTTTGATTAAATGAACTGCAGAGAATGGGCACTTAGAACAAACGATCATGACCCCGCCAAAAATTCAGGGACAGGGACAGGCTCTGTTTAGATGTGAGGAGTCAGGAAAATGGAAATTTAATATGCAGTTAGCAGTCACATGGAGGTTCCCGGTCTACCCAAACTACTTTTAGCCCGTGTTTGTATGTGTACCATATTTTTGGTTTTCAGGGGGTCCGGTCAAGTTCTCTGTGTTAGTTACCCTTTTTTCTTGGCACTGTCGATTAGACACTTGTCCGTATGCATGTTTTGTGTGTTTTGGGTGTGTGTTGTGTGTGTGTGTGTGTGTGTGGTTTTGTTGTGTATATGGTGAAGGGGGTGTGGGTCGATATGAGAGGGGTTGGCTCATCACGGGCCCCGCCCCCATAATTGTGGTTGCTGGGGGTTTGAGTAAAAGTTCCTGGCACCGCCCTCTTCACTGTGTGTGTGTTTTACCACCTGCCAAAGGAATTATGTAGATACTTGGCCCATTTTGGGGTGGTTTTGTCACTATGAATGTGCATGTTTGTGTGTGTTTTCCTGGAGAGCTTCCGGAGGTAACCCCCCCGCGGCCGGTCTGTGACCAGGCCTCCCCGGTGGATCAGGGCCTGATCAACCCGGCTGTTCTTCTGGCTGCAGCAATCCAACGTACGGCCCCAAATCCGGCTGGTCAGGTACCGACTTTAGGTGCTTTTCCGTGCCTGCTTGAAGACAGCCAGGGGTCTATTGGTAAACCCCCATATGAGGGGAGGGGTTGAACAGTTCGGGCCCCGGGCACTTTTTTTATTACCGGGTTTACCTGGAGAGAGTTCCGGGGGTCAAAGCCCCCCCGGGCCCCGGTCGTAACCAGGCCCCCTGGTGGATCAGGCCTGACAACCGGGTGTTATGCTGGTGCACGCCCAAATC
>NC_069430.1:34196915-34222390 GCF_026875155.1 Cherax quadricarinatus | reverse complement strand
CTGGGGTTCTACATTCACGGTATGCTTTACCAATCCTCCTAGCTGCATGTGTTAGATTGCGCAGCTGTGGATCATTATAGTATTTACATTGGTTTTTATTGTTATTTATAGTGGAGGGTCTTTGTTTCCTATTCCTGCCCACTTGATCTGTGAGAACACTCTCAATAGTGGTAATTAAATCGGAACACATTTCAGGGTGAAAAAGGTTACAGGAAGGGAGTTTGCATGTTCCTGTTGTCATATGGGCACGGCATTTTCTAGGGTGATCAAAGTTGCACGTCCCATCTGTTTTTTTTTCAGATATCCCATGCCTGCAGATACCAAGTGCATAATATGAGCACAGGCTTGGTTTCCGTTTGCCTTGGATTTTTGTGACTGTATTCCTTGTTGGTGCATGTCTATTTGTCTCATTCCTATCCTCACTAGTACTAACAATGGAGCTCTCACCAGTTGTTTCTGGTAACATATCCTCACTATTGCTAGTGGAGTCCCCTTGATTGCTATCTCCTGTGGTATTACTAGTTTGTAATATTGGTTTTATCTTGTCCTTGACTACACTTGTTTCCCAACTACAGCTCTTGTCTCCCTCGAGGCCATTAATGTGCATTCCCCCATGCATACCGTTACTGTCTACCAGGACAGCACCTCCAGCCTCACAGTTACTGTCTACCAGTACAACACCTCCAGCCTCACAGTTACTGTCTACCAGGACAGCACCTCCAGCCTCACAGTTACTGTCTACCAGGGCACCTCCAGCCTCACAGTTACTGTCTACCAAGACAGCACCTCCAGCCTCACAGTTACTGTCTACCAGGACAGCACCTCCAGTCATATAATTATCATACATTGTGTAAATAACTCAAGATAATTCCCAACAAAAGTTAGATAAAGTGACTTATTTCCATAGGGTCCTTGTATTTCCAGTGTGATCCTTGAATTTCCAGGGGGTCCTTGTATTGCCACTGGGGTCCTTGAATTTCCATTGGGGTCCTTGAATTTCATTTGGAGTCCTTGCATTTCCACTGGTGTCCTTGTAGCCACCCTTCCCTCTCCAAGCAAATACAAAATAATAAAAATACTATATTTTCAGTATACAGACTGCATCTTCCTAGACTGTGTCAAACTGGAGGCTTCTACTTCAGCGATTAATTTTGGTTATAATAACAATAATAGAAGCTTATACACAATAAAATAATAGGCAAGAGTAATAGGGAAGAAGCTTAGATACATTTTACTATTATTATTATTATTATTATTATTATTATTATTATTATTATTATTATTATTATTATTATTATTATTATTATTATTATTATTTATTATATTGTGAATTTTTGTTTGATATCTTTATTATGCACCCATTACCCATCCTGTGGGTGGTAGTCAAAGGATTACAGAGGTACATAATTGGTCCAGGGGCTGGACTCCAAAGCTTTGATAGCTGAGCAAGTTACAAAGATAATGAACTAGATCTGGTCCCAATCGTGACCAAGTTACAAAGGTAATGAGCTCCAGGTAGAGCTGGTCACAATCATTACAAGTTTCGAAGGTAATGAATCATAAACACGTTAATACATGGTTACAATCATGAACAAATTACAGAGTTATGATCAATTAACAAACATTCTAGGGAATTCATCCATTGCCCCAACAACAGATGCTGCTAGGTGCCTGTCCCTCCTCGGCAGGACAGCCAGACAGCCATTACAGACAGCAGCAGGTTGCGCCAGGATCTGCTGCTTGTAGGAGCACCATCGACCCTCCCCAAGAGGTCCAAGAGGCCAGCGACTCCGCTAGCAGCCCGAGGGAGAGCTGCCCTGGGGATGTGTCAACATCCTGGTAGACGCCAATTTGATTGAAGATCCCAGGCCTTCTGTAAAGGTGAAGTCACGGCAGCTGTCACCTCTGTCTGCTGGGAGGGGCTGTTGGTTGTTTCAACCTGGAGCCCTCCGGGTGCCCAGATACCCACCGTGCGCACGGATGTTAAAGCATGAGGAACTGAGTACATACTGGCTGTGGCACACCTGACAGCTTATTGACATTCATGGAGAAGCGCTAAAGTTATTGGGTTATAAACACTTGGGGAAATGGAAAGTATTCAGATCCATTTCAAAGAGGGGAAGCACAGGTTCTATTCCTTAGATCAAAGAGTCCCCTCACCTGCATGAAGGAGCCTCCTTTGAGGGGGTTTAGTAAACACAAGATCTGGAGAACAGAGAGTTGAGGGTAATAGACAAGGGTGAGGAATAGTCCCTAAAGGGTAGATTTTAGATTTAGATTTTGCCACCGAAGTGGCTAGTTTATTGTGCACCCCATATCCATCCTGTGGACGGTGGCGCAAGAGCATATGGATACACAAAAGGGCTAGGAACTAGGCCCCAAAGGGTTAACAGAAGTACATATGGATTTATATCTACATATCCCTAGTTCACTTATCTGTTACAAGCAAATTTAGTAAATTTGCTTAGTATATCTGGTATCTTATTTTCATTAATAAGTTATCTTGACATGTCACATAGGTTATTATACTGTCTGTCTCTGTATTCCTCAATAAGTGGACAATTAAGCATATAGTGTTCAAGATAGTGACCATATGCCTGATCACATAATTTGCATTTAGTTTGATCATTATCTGTGTGTCTCCCAAACTGCCAGAAGTACTTGTAACCAAGCCTAAGCCTGACCACTGCAACATCAATCAGTCTGTTCACATTGCAAGTTGCTCTATAAACATACTTATCTACGTTCATGTTATCATAGTGGGTTATAGATCTACTCAGGCTTCTAATTGCATTCCTGTAACAATCATTTTCATTATTTATTTCTCTCCTAATATTATTCTTAATGCTAGACACAGATATATCAAAGTTATATTCTACATTCTCCTTCTGGGTACCTTTCTTGGCTTAACATAACAATTACGTAAGGATAAATCCTTCGGATGGTGAACCCTGAGCTTTTATCAATCCATTATCCAGAATTTGAATTAAAACTGGCGTTCATCGCATGCTATATTGAGTCCTTGGGAGTCTTAACTGTCAATCAGATGGATCAATAATGCATAACACCAGGTACATAATTTTAGGTGACAGGACAATGGTTTAGAACCTTAGATTTGCAACCAATCCAGTTTGCACTGCCTCCTGTGTAAGGCTTTAGCCCAGTTCAACGGTTATATTCTTAACTATCGGAAGTGGCAAAAAGTCCAAATTAGCTGGACAAAGCCCTTGTATATTATTCGTTGAATACTGGATAACTTATATACTCAGAGGCTAGAAATTTCTTCATGACGTTGCTTTAACATTCAAATGGAATGTGGATGTGAATGCTTTAGGTAGGCATTCATAGGAAGGATATTTAAAAACAGATATTTCTGAGGATAAATGCTTTTGCACCATAGTTCAAATCTTCGGGTTAAATTATGTAGCACATTGTCAACTTAGAAAACGGTTTTTGAAGTTTTCTTTCAAAGATTATTATCGTCTTAACTGGGCTGAACAAGCTTGCAGCCTCTGCCATGAAGACTCCTGTTTAGATCCATTATGTATATAACTTGTGATAACTTATTACTACCAGCTAGGCGAGAAATTTCTTCATGAGCAGTTGCTTTAACAAGTGACATAAGGAAGGGATTACTAGCAATGAGCTTCTTGGGAGGGACTTGTAGGTATGTGATATTAAATGAACACATTTTCCATGGAGGGGTGAAATGCTCTTGTTGTCTACAGTGATACAGTTCATGCGGGTTAGAAAACTTAATGTAACTGCACGTATGATGTAGAACTTAAGAAGAAAACGGTTTTCTTCCAACGTCTCTATAATCTTTTCTTATGACAAGATTATAGAGACATTGAATCTTCCCGCTCTAAATCTATGCTGGTTTGTGTTGTGAACGTTGTGCACTTCCCTTTCAAAGATACCTTTGTACCTAGTTCAGCTATCAAAACTTTGGGGGCCCAGTCCCTGGACCCATTACGTACCTCTGTAATCTGTAAATACCTTTGTAACTTGTCATGATTGTGACCAGACCTACCTGGAGTTCATTACCTTGAAATTGTGATTATTCTTTGTAAATGTGAGTTCATTACCTTTGTAAATTGTGAGTTCATTACCTTTGTAAATTGTGAGTTCATTACCTTTGTAAATTGTGAGTTCATTACCTCTGTAACTTGCTCAGCTATCAAAACTTTGGAGTCCAGTCCCTGGACCAATTATGTACCTCTGTAATCTTTTGACTACCGCCCACAGGACGGGTATGGGGTGCATAATAAACATATTAAACTAACTAACTAACCTTTCAAAGACTTACGGAATGCGATAGTAAAGCAATTGTTTAACATCGCTTTACTGCCTCCTAGGTATGCAAAGGAGATTTGTTTGAACTTTTTAAGGTCTGTTGTATTTCACCAAGATCTTTCTCCGAAGGATAATGGATGCTCGTGCTATTGGTATTTCAATAAGAAACTCCACGAATCTGGTCCAGGGTGTGGGAATGGGAGGTAATCAGGTTTAATTCAAGGAAGGGAAGAATAACTCCAATTTCTTGGCTCAAGAGCCCTTCAGCAGCATCAAAGCACTCCCTTCCCTTTGCAGGGGTGCAAAACAATAAAACAAAGAGAATAAGATCAGATATAGAATACAGATCGGGCTGCGAGGCACTGCAGACGACGCATAAAGAGAAAGCTCTGAGAGTAAGCATCACGTCAAGCATATCACTGATAATACTGAATATATTTAAACCGCATAACTTTAATGGCATATGGTGTAATATTTAAGAAACCTAAGAACCACATTTAGGAACCTTAACATAGGAGTCTCTAAGACATAATACGCTACATAAGCTAGACCAGTCTTAGATTATGTAACGCCAACGTGGAACCTTAGTCAAGCATGTGAAGAAACTCGAAGATCCAAAGGTTTGCCAAATTTCTGATACATGAACTGCAGAGAATGGGCACTTAGAACACAACGATCATGACCTGCACAATATTCAGTGGACAGGGACAGGCTCTGTATGAGATGTGAGGAGTCAGGAAAATGGATCTAACTATGCAGATTAGCAGTCACATGGACGGTTCCTGGTCTACCAATCTACTTTTCAGCCTGTGTTTGTATGTGTACTCACCTATTTGTGGTTGCAGGGGGTCCGGTCACAGCTTCTCTGTGTTAGTTACCATTTTGTCTTAGGCACATGTCGATTAGACACTTGTCCTGTATGCATGTATATGTGTGTGTGTGTGTGTGTGTGTGTGTGTGTGTGTGTGTGTGTGTGTGTGTGTGTGTTGTGTATATGTGTGAAGGGGTGTGGGTCGATATGAGAGGGTTGGCATCATCACGGGCCCTGCCCACATAATTGTGGTTGCTGGGGTCGAGTAATAGTTCCTGGCACAGCCTCTTCACTGTGTGTGTGTTTTACCACCTGCCAAAGGCAATTATCGATAGATACTTGGCCTATTTTGTGTGCGTGTGTCACTATGAATGTGCATGTTTGTGTGTGTTTACCTGGAGAGACTTCCGGAGGTCAACGCCCCCGCGGCCCGGTCTGTGACCAGGCCTCCTGGTGGATCAGGGCCTGATCAACCAGGCTGTTACTTCTGGCTGCACGCAATCCAACGTACGAGCCACACTCCGGCTGGTCAGGTACCGACTTTAGGTGCTTGTCCAGTGCCTGCTTGAAGACAGCCAGGGGTCTATTGGTAATCCCCCATATGTATGCTGGGAGGCAGTTGAACAGTCTCGGGCCCCTGACACTTATTTTATTACCTGGAGTTTACCTGGAGAGAGTTCCGGGGGTCAACGCCCCCGCGGCCCGGTCTGTAACCAGGCCTCCTGGTGGATCAGAGCCTGATCAACCAGGCTGTTACTGCTGGCTGCACGCAATCCAACGTACGAGCCACAGCCCGGCTGGTCAGGTACCGATTTTAGGTGCTTGTCCAGTGCCTGCTTGAAGACAGCCAGGGGTCTATTGGTAATCCCCCTTATATATGCTGGGATGCAGTTGAACAGTTTTGGGCCCCTGACACTTATTGTGTTGTCTCTTAACGTGCTAGTGACACCCCTTGCTTTTGGGGGATGTTGTATCGTCTGCCAAGTCTTTTGCTTTCGTAGTGAGTGATTTTCGTGTGCAAGTTCGGTAAGATAAGATAAGATAAGATTTCGTTAGGATTTTTAACCCCGGAGGGTTAGCCGCCCAGGATAACCCAAGAAAGTCAGTGCGTCATCGAGGACTATCTAACTTATTTCCATTGGGGTCCTCAATCTTGTCCCCCAGGATGCGACCCACACCAGTCGACTAACACCCAGGTACCTATTTGCTGCTAGGTGAACAGGACAACAGGTGTAAGGAAACGTGTCGAAATGTTTCCACCCGCCGGGAATCGAACCCGGGCCCTCCGTGTGTGAAGCGGGAGCTTTAGCCACCAGGCCACTCTAGTCCCTCTAGGATTTTCCAGGTATATATAATCATGTATTCTCTCCCGCCTGCTGTTCCAGGGAGTACAGGTTCAGGAACCTCAAGTGCTCCCAGTAATTGAGGTGTTTTATCTCCGTTATGCGCGCCGTGAAGGTTCTCTGTACATTTTCTAGGTCAGCAATTTCACCTGCCTTGAAAGGTGTCTGTTAGTGTGCAGCAATATTCCAGCCTAGATAGAACAAGACGACCTGAAGAGTGTCATCATGGGCTTGGCATCCCTAGTTTCGAAGGTTCTCATTATCCATCCTGTCATATATATGAATGTAATATATTAAAAGTAAGTGCTAAACCCATATGAGTCATACAGCGCTGGACCTGTCACGTAATTAATTTTTATATTCACATAAATGGGTAAACCCTCCCTGTGGGTTACTCAGCTTAGGTTAGGTAAGAGATTTAGATTTTGCCACCGAAGTGGCTAGTTTATTGTGCACCCCATATCCATCCTGTGGACGGTAGCGCAAGAGCATATGGATACACAAAAGGCCCAAGAACTAGGCCCCAAGGGGTTAACATGAATACATATAGATTTATATTTACATCACCTATAGTTCACTTATCTGTTACAAGCAAATTTAGGAAATTTCCTTAGTATATCTGGTATCTTATTTTCATTAATAAGATATCTTGATATGTCACATAGCTTATTACAAAGTCTATCTCTGTATTCCTCAATAAGTGGACAATTAAGCACTTAGTATTCAAGACAGTGACCATATGCCTGATCACATAATTTACATTTAGTTTCGATCATCTGTGTGTCTCCCAAACTGCCAGAAGTACTTGTAACCAAGCCTAAGCCTGGCCACTACAACATCAGTCAGTCTGTTCACATTGCAAGTTGCTCCATAAACATACTTATCTATGTTCATGTTATCATAGTAGGTTATAGATCTACTCAGGCTTCTAATTGCATGGTAAGATTCGTCAGGAAACAGGACAAGTGTTTCCGGACGCGGGTCGTAGTCATATGATAACCCGCCGCTGAAGTTTTTTGTCATTTGACCAAGGTCTTCCGATGGCTTACTGGTCCACCCCTTTAAACATTATGGTCATAGTTATAACCATTTAGTTGGTAACGCGCGTTGTCTGTACTAAGGAAACTCGTCACAAGTTCTCCACGGTCACACTGGATCCTATGTTCTAAGTATTGCTATTAATAGTATTATGTTTTAGATCGCTGAACAAGTTCAGATGTTGCAGTTAAGAAAAAAAATTCTTGCAGTAAAGTTGACATGCAGCATGAGAGACTCTTGGCACTTCCAAATATCACAGGCCAATAAAACTCTCTTCGATTTCTCTCTCTCACTCTCTCTCTCTCTCTCTCTCTCTCTCTCTCTCTCTCTCTCTCTCTCTTCTCTCTCTCTCCTCTCTCTCTCTCTCTCTCTCTCTCTCTCCTCTTCTCTCTCTCTCTCTCTCCTCTCTCTCTCTCTCTCTCTCTCTCTCTCTCTCTCTGAGAATTTATTGTAATTGTAAATATACTGTAGATGATATTACAGACACTTTTGTTATTACTGGATTTTTTTAAATTAGACCTATTGGAGATAGTTGAGGAGGATTTGTTACCAATTGACTTGATATTTGCAGCAGGAGCAGTAGCAGCGTCAGGGGCGCCCATCACACCGGTATGAACATCTAAACACCTGAAACACCAGCTAACCCTCATCAGGTATTCCACTTTGACCGTGATTATAATTATTACTATAATCATGGAGGAACACCAAACCCATAGGATTATACAGCGCATCTAGAGGGTGATGGAAGGTATTCAGGCTCAATTCAGGGAACCGGAGCATAGATCCAATTCCCTAGATCAAGAGCCCCTCACCAGCGTCAAGGAACCTCCCTTGAGGGGTTTGACCGTGATGATGGTGAGGGTATGCTGTGATTTACGCAGCTGTCCTTGATTATATAGTCATACCAGTTACTAAACGATTCTTTAACCGGACACTGAAGGCGATGAGTAAGATAAATGACAAAAAATAAAAGTAGTTTAGAAACCAATTTTATTTCTTAAACTCAGATTACACTTTCATGCTTAAAGTCAGATGTTAGTGAGTAATCTTCACATCAGTAATTATGTAGTCACCTTAAGAATTTTTTAACTTATTAGCCACTTTCTGAGTGTTATGTTGCTTCATATTGTACCACTATACATCTCAATAATTTCGACGCAAACCGGTCACTACCATACAGAAACTGCCAAAAGCAGCGCGAGAGCTTGCAGACCTACAAGCCCCAGTGATCGTGAGGTGCCCAGTGCTGTTAGATGATCCATGGCTTCCTTGCAGATTATTGTTTTAAACGCCTATACACTGAGTAAGGAGTTGTAGACGGCTCTGGAGTGGTGATCGGTGGCGAATATGGTGCCCGGTGTGGTCTATCATCTTTGAGGTTCTATGTGAAGAAAGAGATGGTGTTGCGTGAATACGAGACTCGTAAAGTCTACCGAAAATGTTGAGGTTCTTCATCATGATCACTCGTATCTCTACAGTGCCAATCCACCTCACAATCTCCATAGTTTTTTACGTGTCTGACACATTGAAGGGCATGACATGTATGATCCCCTAGTCCTTGACGAAAGAGTTCATTAGACGTTGTGGTTGTAGTCCCCAGGTGGGGGTGCCGTGTATTGAACGTTCAGGTATCGGCAGCCCATGACGAATAGCACATGATACATCTAGCCGCAGTTACAATATTCATTGCTCACGTAGCATTCCTCTCTGCAAGGAGAACAACCTGTCATACTTTGGATATCCGGGAGCCTGAGTTCCTGTTCCTCCACCGTAACTTGGAGACCCTGGAGAATCGCGCTTTTTCCTCTGGACAGCAGCAGAAACGTTTCCATCAAAACCAGAAGGCCTTCAGGTAACATTGAAAATGAAAGGGTCACTCTTGACTATGCCGAAGCACAGCAAGACAACCAGGAGTAGTGAAGCAGACGTCTTCATGAGGGGTATTGGCCTACAACTGTGACTGAGGTAGTCTAGTGGCACCATAGTGGTGTATAGAGCGTGTCTAGACACGGTGTTGATGTGTAGCGGCAGCGGTGGTAGAGGTAGTGGTTGGCAGCAGGTGGGTGACATGGAGTAAACAGGCAAGAGTATGGCTCATCACGGGACTAAAACCACCGAGTAATCCCCTTGCATATCCAGAGAGTCAGGGTTTTAAACTTACAACATACTCAGATTGCTGTGTCGAGTACCAGGTAATTCATTACTTGAAATTTTATAACATGAGCTATGTAACTGGGGACTCCCTCAATCTTGGACCAAAAAGCCTCATCATTCCTATTCCAAAACCCAATCAACAAAATGCATTTCGCCCAATACTCTTACTAGCTGCTTGTGTAAACATTTGGGGAGAATGATTCTTAATCGTCTCATGTACAGAATCAAACAATTTTGTCTCCCCGGTTGCATGGTTTCATGCATGGAAGGAGCGTGCATCATTGCATTACCACCTTTCTCACTCTGCACACTGACAGCTCATACACTACCTTTCTTGACCTTAAATCTGCTTTCGATGTAGCCAACAGACATGTAATCATTAGTGAACTTGCCAGAATGGATGTTGGAGGATGGCTTCTCCGCTATTAAAAGGCTACCTGTCCAACAGAAAGTCGTCTGTGTTGTTCTAGGGACATAGAAGTATAACTAAAGACTTTGAATTAGGAACCCCACAGGGAGGTGTGCTCAGTCCCACACTATTCAATATTCTAATTAGTGCCTTACTAATGCTAAAGCCTAGCCAGCTCCATCATTATATGATTTGTTTGCTGATGATATAAGAAATTTACACCACCGGATTCTCCAAAACCCAAAACATCCTTAACCATGTACTAGCCTCGTGTCAGGACATGGTTTGATACTTTACTGATAAAACAAAGATACTCATAGGCGTCCTCCTCGGCAGAGAGGCACAGTTCGTCAATCCAGTTGCATGATGGGTCTCTTCTAGAATATGTAAGCAATACTGGTTTTCTAGGCTTTGAGGTTCCACTACTTGGACCTGCTGTAACGAGAAATTTGTCGCCAAACAAAGAAAGACTGATGCACTTAGAGTTGGGCGGGTTTCATTCCCCCGGGTATGGGCTAATTTAAAATTGTGAAAAGATGTCCCTTGTTTATTTTTAGATCATTGGTTGATTAGCTGCACCATTTACTTGCTCTTGTGTCTGACTGGAACCCTTGGAGGGCTGGAAAAACTGCAAACGAAGCAAGAGGACTTTTTGGGATGCCCTCCCCCACTCCAAAAATTTTTTAAATATGAAAAAAGAATTTGAAAATCCCAAGAAACAGATATCGTTTTACTGAAAAAAATACCCTAAGGGGGTTTAATATGCTCAGGAAAAACCCCCTTTTAAAACCCCCTGCACAGAAGCCCTCCAAACTTTCCTCAGCATTGGTGAACCCCCCCCCAGATGGATCGAAAAAACGGGTGCCGGCCCCCCCGCATGAATCGATCATGTCTATTCAATAAGGCAACAGCGGCACTTCCCGCTCCATGGGATGAAGTTTGAGAAAATTTTAGGGCACCAAAAAGGGAACTTTTTTTTGGGAAATTTTTTCGCCATAGGGGTGGCTTCAAAATCCCAAATCCCAAAGCAAAAAGGGGGGAAAGGAGAGGGGGAATTGAGGCAATCACCCCTTTCAACCTGGAGTCGATGTGTTAAATCCATCAATCTTGAGATTGTGGACGGTGCATAAAGGTGCTTTTTTAAACTTGTCGGTTTTAAAAAACCATTCATCACAACGATCCAGGGAAAATTACCCCCTTTCCCAAACAACCTTTCCCCCATTTCCCCCCAAACTATTTCTTAAATCACAACCAAAACTTCCCCTTGGAACCGACTTGATCCCTTAAGCGTTTTGAAAAACTTAGTCAAAACAGCACACACTCTCGAAAATTTAAATTTACGCTGAGGTTCTGTTCCCCAATCCACGGGTGCAGCTGGTAGTGCTGCTGTTGTCGTACAGAGTGATGGTTCTTTTAAAAAAAAGGGGAGAAAGCATCAAAAAATTTGGGGCCTCTACCCTTTAGACAGAACTGTTTGCCATACTCCTTCACTAAAATGTTCCATGTATCTAAGATTGAAAATTTTTTTTGGTAACTGATTCCCTGTCACCATAAATGCTCTCAACCATTAAGTATAAAATTTTGGCCCTGCTTGGGGTCAGAAGCCAGACACAGGAAAAGGTAAGATTGTGGACAGTGGAGTCAAAAATCGCAGGGTGTGGATTCCATCTCACATTGGGGCTTCCCGAAGCATGATAAAACTGATAAAATTTGGGTTTAAAATGTATGCTCCAAAGAGGGGGAGATTGCAACTTGGTTTTCAGTTTTGCAGTTTGAGAAAAATAATAAAAAAGAACTACAACTGAATTTTAAATTTACTTAAGCTCAGGAAGATTTTACACCCCGTGATCCATCCCAACTCATTCTACCCTGCAGGGGAGCCACAAAGGGCTATGGGGCTTTCCCAAAAAAATAAGCAACTCCCTTTGGGGGGGCACTACCGCCCCCGGGTCCGGCCCGGGTTACAATTTCTTTTTGGGAGGGGTTTAAAAACCACCACCAGATGTAACCCCAAAAGAAATGGGAAACTTTGGGGCCCCTTTGGGCCAAAAGTCACAACCCTTGGGGTCAATTTTTTACTGGGGGTGCGATAAAATTAATGAAAATTTTGGGGACAACTCACTCGAATGTTCAAAAAAATGGGAAAGTATTTTTTTTCACAGGGTTTTAAAATTTCAACCACTGGGGAAATACCCTGATTTCTAGCTGTAAATTAAAGCATTATCACGTGGGGTGTGTGTGTGTTTGGGGTGGTGTGTTTTGGGGTGTGTGTTGGGTGTGGGTAAATCACCTATTTTGGTTTTCAGGGGTCGAGTCCTAGCTCCCGGCCCCCTGTGTGTGTGTGGTTTGTGTGTGGGGGTGGGGTGTGTGTGTGTGTGTGGGGGTGTGAGTGAGTGTGTGTGGGGCGTGGGATGGTAAGATTTTTTATGGGGTGTGTGTGGTTTTGGGGGTGTGTGTGTGTTTTGTTTAAACCATTTTGTCCTAGGCACATGTCGATTAGACACTTGGCTGTTGTATATAAGATTGAGTGTGTGTGTGTGTGTGTGTGTGTGTACGTACGTATCGCCTAGTTGAGGTTGCAGGGTGTCTGTGTGTGTGTGTGTACTCACCTATTTGTGGTTGCAGGGGTTGAGTCTTAGCTCCTGTGTGTGTGTTAGTTACCATTTTGTCCTAGGCACATGTCGATTAGACACTTGGCCTGTTGTATATAAGAGTGAGTGTGTGTGTGTGGTGTGTGTGTGTGTGTGTGTGTACGTACGTACTCGCCTAGTTGAGGTTGCAGGGGTCGTGTGTGTGTGTGTGTGTACTCACCTATTTGTGGTTGCAGGGGTCGAGTCTTAGCTCCTGTGTGTGTGTGTGTGTGTGTGTGTGTGTGTGTGTACGTACTCACCTAGTTGTACTCGCCTAGTTGAGGTTGCAGGGGTTGAGTCCAAGCTCCTGCCCCCGCCTCTTCACTGGTCGCTACTAGGTCACTCTCCCTGAACCATGAGCTTTATCATACCTCTGCTTAAAGCTATGTATGGATCCTGCCTCCACTACATCGCTTCCAAACTATTCCACTTCCTGACTACTCTGAGGCTGAAGAAATACTTCCTAACATCCCTGTGATTCATCTGTGTCTTCAGCTTCCAACTGTGTCCCCGTGTTGTTGTGTCCAGTCTCTGGAACATCCTGTCTTTGTCCACCTTGTCAATTCCTCTCAGTATTTTGCAAGTCGTTATCATGTCTTCCCTATCTCTCCTGTCCTCCAGTGTCGTCAGGTTGATTTCCTTTAACCTCTCCTCGTAGGACATACCTCTTAGCTCTGGGACTATTCTTGTTGCAAATCTTTGCACTTTCTCTAGTTTCTTTACATGCTTGGCTAGGTGTGGGTTCCAAACTGGTGCCGCATACTCCAATATGGGCCTAATGTACACAGTGTACAGGGTCCCGAACGATTCCTTATTAAGATGTCGGAATGTTTTTCTGAGGTTTGCCAGGCGCCCATATGCTGCAGCAGTTATTTGGTTGATGTGCGCTTCAGGAGATGTGCCTGGTGTTATACTCACCCCAATATCTTTTTCCTTGAGTGATGTTTGTAGTCTCTGGCCCCCTAGACTGTACTCCGTCTGCAGTCTTCTTTGTCCTTCCCCAATCTTCATGACTTTGCACTTGGTGGGATTGAACACCAGGAGCCAATTGCTGGACCAGGTCTGCAGCCTGTCCAGATCCCTTTGTAGTTCTGCCTGGTCTTCGATCGAATGAATTATTCTCATCAACTTCACGTCATCTGCAAACAGGGACACCTCGGAGTTTATTCCTTCTGTCATGTCGTTCACAAATACCAGAAACAGCACTGGTCCTAGGACTGACCCCTGTGGGACCCCGCTGGTCACAGGTGCCCACTCTGACACCTCGCCACGTACCATTACTCACTGCTGTCTTCCTGACAAATATTCCCTGATCCATTGTAGTGCCTTCCCTGTTATCCCTGCTGTGTGTGTGTTGGGTGTGTGTGTGTTGTGTGTGTGTGTGTGTGTGTGTGTGTGTGTGTGTGTTACTTACCATTTGGTCCTATGCACATGTCGATTAGACACTAGGCCTGTTATATGTGTGTGTGTGTGGGGGGGGGAAGTACCCTGGCTGGTGTTGTGTGTGTGGTGGGGGGGGAAGTACCCTGGCTTGTGTGTGTGTGTGTGTTAGTTGCCATTTTGTCCTAGGCACATGTCGATTAGACACTAGGCCTGTTGTATATGCGCGCGTGCGTGCGTGCGTGCGTGTGTGTGTGTGTGTGTGTATGTGTGTGTGTGTGTGTGTGTGTGTGTGTGTGTGTGTGTGTGTGTGTGTGTGTGTGTGTGTGTGTGTGTGTGTGTGTGTACTCACCTAGTTGAGGTTGCGGGGTCGAGTCCGAGCTCCTGGCCCCGCCTCTTCACTGATCGCTACTAGGTCACTCTCCCTGAGCCGTGAGCTTTATCATACCTCTGCTTAAAGCTATGTATGGATCCTGCCTCCACTACATCGCTTCCCAAACTATTCCACTTACTGACTACTCTGTGGCTGAAGAAATACTTCCTAACATCCCTGTGATTCATCTGTATCTTCAGCTTCCAACTGTGTCCCCTTGTTACTGTGTCCAATCTCTGGAACATCCTGTCTTTGTCCACCTTGTCAATTCCTCTCAGTATTTTATATGTCGTTATCATGTCCTCCCTATCTCTCCTGTCCTCCAGTGTCGTCAGGTCGACTTCCCTTAACCTCTCCTCGTAGGACATACCCCTTAGCTCTGGGACTAGTCTTTTTGCAAACCTTTGCACTTTCTCTAGTTTCTTTACGTGCTTGGTTAGGTGTGGGTTCCAAACTGGTGCCGCATACTCCAATATGGGCCTAACGTACACAGTGTACAGGGTCCTGAACGATTCCTTATTTAGATGTCGGAAGGCTGTTCTTTGGTTTGCTAGGCGCCCATATGCTGCAGCAGTTATTTGGTTGATGTGCGCTTCAGGAGATGTACCTGGTGTGTGTGTGTGTGTGTGTGTGTGTGTGTGTGTGTGTGTGTGTGTGTGTGTACTCACCTAATTGTGGTTGCAGGGGTCGAGTCATAGCTCCTGGCCCCGCCTCTTCACTCGCGCACTGTATTCACTGTCTGTCTATCTGTCTCTCTTTGTCTATCTCTCTCTCTCTCTCTCTCTCTCTCTCTCCTCTCTCTCTCTCTCTCTCTCTCTCTCGGCCTAACTCATGTGAGTGCATGTAGGCATCACACATACCAGGAGAGCCCCCACTGCCTCCCCACGCACAACACAAGGGTGATCAGCCTCTTATAACAGTTACTATTAACACTGCTTCCACTAAAGGTTTCCACAGTGAATCTGACTGAATTGAACAAGGACGGCCTTAAATTATAATAAAAGAGAGATATAGACAGCATAAAAATTACACCACTGAAACATACATGGCTATAGAAAGAATAAAAATTATAAACCAGGGAACGGGTGGAGTTTGAACGCATGGCTAGTGAGTAATAAAACAATGAAACATACATGGATATAAAGTACATAACTAATACAGAGAAAGAAAGCCCTATGATTTACAAGTGAGGCGAGACTTATGTAGAACCTTATACATAGATATGCTAAGAAGAAACTAGAACACTAAGCAAATTTATGAGATTGCATCTCTCAGTGACTGTAGAAGTAGAGATAGTTCTAGAAACATCACCTGTATTCATCTAGAAGATGAATCATCTTATACAGCGCCTGGATAGAATCATTTTTCATAGACTGAGATTGCAGTTCTAATTCCTTGGAACAAGAGTCATTCACCAGCATCTAGGCAAACCCATGAAGGTAGCAGCAGCAGCTGTAGTAGTAGTAGCAGTGGTAGTAACAGTTAAAATTTCCGTGGTAACATGCAGTTAAAAAACAGTGATATTGACAGTGGAAAAGATGCAGAACACAAGCACTTTACCTGCGTCTGCGTCCATCAGCTCACGAGCATCACATTTGACAGGCAAGCTACCAGCTGCTAGGTTATGAAACTACCCCCTACCAGATTGTCAGCTACCAGCTGACAGGTTTCGGCTACCAGCTGCCAGGTTATCAGCTACAAGCTAGAGAGTACGTATGAGCCTCCACAAAACAGCAAGCATGTAAATCATTTGTAATTAACACTCACCGATGCGGCGGCCGCGTCCAACACTCCTCAACACTCTCTCTTACCTTGGATTGGTGTGTGTGTGTGTGTGTGTGTGTGTGTGTGTGTGTGTGTGTGTGTGTGTGTGTGTGTGTGTGTGAGTGAGTGTGTGTGTGTGTGTGTGTGTGTGTGTGTACTCACCTAGTTGTACTCACCTAGTTGAGGTTGCGGGGTCGAGTCCGAGCTCCTGGCCCCGCCTCTTCACTGATCGCTACTAGGTCACTCTCCCTGAACCGTGAGCTTTATCATACCTCTGCTTAAAGCTATGTATGGATCCTGCCTCCACTACATCGCTTCCCAAACTATTCCACTTACTGACTACTCTGTGGCTGAAGAAATACTTCCTAACATCCTGTGAATCATCTGTGTCTTCAACTTCCAACTGTGTCCCTTGTTACTGTGTCCAATCTCTGGAACATCCTGTCTTTGTCTACCTTGTCAATTCCTCTCAGTATTTTGTATGTCGTTATCATGTCCCCCTATCTCTCCTGTCCTCCAGTGTCGTCAGGTTGATTTCCCTTAACCTCTCCTCGTAGGACATACCTCTTAGCTCTGGGACTAGTCTTGTTGCAAACCTTTGCACTTTCTCTAGTTTCTTTACGTGCTTGGCTAGGTGTGGGTTCCAAAAATGGTGCCGCATACTCTAATATGGGCCTAACGTACACGGTGTTTTAGGTACCATTTTGTTTTGTGTGTGTGTGTGTGTGTGTGTGTGTGTGTGTGTGGGGTGGTATGTGATCAACAATCAATATTTGCCCAAAAAACTCAAAACAGTTGTGACCGGGGTGGAAGTGTAAATTGCTCATTCACATAATTTGTTTAGACTGTGCCGAATTCTTACCTTTGTAATTGTGAGTTATTACCTTTGTACCCAGTTCAGTATCAAAACTTTTGGGGGGCCCTCCCCGGCCCATTACATACCTTGAATCTGTAAAAACCTTTGTAACTTGCATGATTGTGCCCAAACCCACCTGGAGTTTATTTCCTTTGTAAAATTGTGACTTCTTTACCCTTTTTAAATGTGAGTTTTATTACCCTTTTTAACTTGCCCGTTGCAAAACTTTGGCCGTCCCCGGACCCATTTTGTACCCTTTTAACTTTTGATACCCCCCACGGATGGGGTTTGGGGTGCAAATAAAGATATAAATAAAACCAGAGTCAAGGGGGCGTTGGGGGGGTTTATTTAATAGCTTTTTTTAAGCATCCCATACAATTTGTGGAGGTAATAGAAAGATTAAAAGGGACAATTATGAATCCATGGACGGGCATTCAGCGTTTTTTTTTAAAACCGAGTATTATGGACATTGACAGTTTGCAAATGGGGAGAAAAAAATTTGGACTCGTCACTTACGATCAAGTAAAAACGAAAAAATTAACCAACAAGAAGAAAAAGTTTTTGGTATTTTCTTACTTTGGAAAGTCCCAAAATTATCGATAAATTTATTTCAGTATTTATTTTGTTTTTGAGGGACATACAGGGGGACTTTGCTGTACTATTTCCAGTGCTGTGTGATTACTTTTGCCCGGTTTACTATTCCGTGCCAAAAATAACAAATAGTTGTAGACAATCCTAATCTCAGTGACTCACGAAAACGTAATGGCACGATTCAAAAAAAACCATACCACGGCGGATTTTAACCCGGGCAAGAGTCTAAAAATCATAACGAAGGGGCAGGGTTCGATTCCTTGGGTTAAACGAATGGATAGGAAATTTACAAATGCTGTCCTGTTTACCTACCATAAGTAAACTAGATGTTAATCGGGTGTGGGAGCACCCGGGGGTAGGGGGCACCAAAAGGAAAAATCTATAGTACTTGGTTTTTTTGGGTTTTCCGTTTTAATAATCCCATTGTGAACTTGCGAAAGGATGTAAGAGATGGCTTCTCCCCTGGATTAAAGGGGCACGTAAGTGCCCTGCTTTTTTTAATAACATGTTCATATTTCCACTATAAGGTTACATTGTCCATAATTACTATGCATTTACTTTGTCTGTGTCGTAAGAAATCTGGATTTTTTTTTAATTCATAGTATAAGTTAACAAAGCTTTGAGGACAGTTGTGTGCGGGGTGTGAGAGAAGCAAAGCTCAGACCTTTTAAAAGCTACCTGTCTGATAAAAAAACATAACGTCTTCGGGTTGTTCCATGGGCTTAGGGGTGTAACCAAAAACTTTTATTTAGGAACTAGACAGGACTGAATTTAAACTTCAGGATGGTTTCTTGATCATCCCTGCATACTTCAACCTCCTGGGCTGGGAGTACACTCCTCAACGTTAAGCAACTCCCCGTTTATTACACGTTACAACCTATTTTAAAGGGACAATCACGTCTACACTTTCAGGATTCACTGACTTCCCCTGCAATTTATAAATACTTTTACATGCACATAAATACTATATTAAATCCAGAACAGAAAGCGGATTGTGCAAATAAAAAACTTATCCATAAAAAGAGTGGAACCACACAATTTTTTTTTAATATAAAGCCACAAACATCAAGTTGGCTCAGTATTTTGGGTTTCTATATGTAATGCATTTTTTATCTGTGATTATATCTGTTTATAAAGGAAATTGACTTATTTTCTCTATTTTTTCTGTATTTCTACGCTGGCTGCAGTTACAGTTATTTATCATAGTTTTGCTTCTTTCTACCTCACTTGTATTATAATTTATTATACTTAAATCCATCTTTCTCGAGCTTTCAACTTTTTTTTTTTGTATTTATTTATTTATTTATTTATTTAGTAATTTTAGCATACATACAGAGGTACAAAAAAAATACAGGTAAGAGCAGATGCCAAAGCCACTTATACTATGCATAGCATTACGGGCTGGCTTAAAAAATTTAAATTAAGATTTAACTAAGCAATGATGAAATCAGTGAAAAACATTAATGTAAACTGATTACTATAAAGCACAAGTGAGTATTACAAAGACAGGTCATATGGTTGCATGCATTGTTGTAAGTTCAGTCGTATGGAGTATTCTGTTAGGTAGTGTATTTAAAAAATAATAAAGTTAGATTGGGTTTAGGTTTAACCATTAATGTGATATAATTTTTGAGAAACCCTTTAAGATATACAATTTAAAAGGTTCAGTTATTCAGTTTTATTTGGTTTTGGGTGAGTAAGTGATCTTGAGAAGAGACTTGAATTTAAAACAGGTAGTGTTTCTTTTATATTACAGGTAATGAATTCCAGATTTTAGGGCCTTTTATGTGCATTGAGTTTTTGCAAGTGTGAGATGGACACGAGGAACATCAAAGAGTGATCTGTGCCTTGTGTTTTGGTCATGTGTTCTGTTGAGGGGTTGGGAAAGGGGATGTTTGAGGGGTGGGTTAAAATCAGAGTTAAGTGTTCTATGTATGTAATAGGTGCAATAATAAGTAAAGGATATTTTTGTATGGTGAGTAGGGTTTAGTGTTTTGAATATTGGTTATAAGTTATAAATATATATATATTTTATATATATATATTATATATATAAAATTTATAATATATAATATATATATATATATTATTTTAAATTTTATTAAAAATATATATATAAAATATATATATTTATTTAATAATATATTATATTATATATATATATATTATATATATATTATATATATATATCATATATATATTATATAATATAAATATATATATATAATATATTTATATGCAAACGATCAATCGCAGACAGGCGATCTTAACTAGGGCGGACAAGCCCTGGGGGGGGAAAAATCTTTAGCTCAAGTACTTTCACACTTCTCCAGTACGTCATCAGGAGCTGTGAAATGTTGCAAGGGAGCAACACTCCTCAAATAGCGAGGGTCACTCCGATCCACAAAGTAGGTGCCCAAAGCTGACTTAAATAACTATAAACCAATATCTAACTACCACTGCTCCTTAAAACTTTGAAAAATTAATTCAAAAAACGGATCTATTCCTCCCTCGTCTCACACAACATATTAAACCCTTGTCAGTTTGGATTCAGGAAAAATTTAAAAGCACAAATGATGCATCATACACATGCTAGAACTAATGTATACCGCCACTTGAAAAGAAAGAAGTCCCGCTGGCATTTTCATTGATTTACGTAAAGCTTTGATACAATCAACCATGAACTGCTGTATTTCCAAATTAACGCACTATGGTATCAGAGGCCACTCCCTCAACTACCTAAAATCATACCTTAGTAACAAAACTCAATAGTGTATGCAAATGATGCAAACTCTTCCACCAACCAATCACAGTAGGGTTCCACAGGGAAGTGTCCCTTGAAAACCCCTCCTTTTTCTCATCTTTCATCAATGATCTACCGAATGCATCACAGCTACTCAAACCCATATTTTTTGCAGATGACACTACATATGTCTTTTCCCACCCAAAGACAGTCATACTAGCAACACAGTCAATGCCGAATTACAAAATATCTGCTTGGATGATAACTAACAAACTTACCTGAACACTGATAAAACCTATTTCATTAGTTTGGAAACAAAGCGCAAATGATCCGATTTAAAATAACGCTAACGGATCATCAGTCACAAGGATCACAGAGGGAAATTCCTAGGTATCCACCTAACAGTACCTTTAAATTCCGGACACTCATAAACAAATCACCAAGAAAATCTCCAAGACTGTAGGCATACTATCAAAGATAAGGTACTACATTCCACAATAAGCTCTCCTGGCATTGTACCATTCACTCATATACCCTTATCTTACATATGGAATTTGTGCATGGGGATCAACAACATCCAATCAGCTAAAACCCCTAATAACCCAGCAAAAGGCAGCAGTAAGAATGATAACAAATTCCCACTCCCGCCAGGTAATACTCCACCAATTTTCAAAAGTCTGAATTTGCTCACCATTAAGAACATCTATACTTACTGATGTGCCTACTACATACACAGAACAATACACGCAAATATATACCCTCCACTCAAATTTCTCACCAACCTAAACAGGACACATGACCACAACACAAGACACAGATCTCTTTTTGATATACCTCGTGTCCATATCACACTGTGTAAAAACTCTATGCACATGCAGGCCCCAAAATATGGAATTCATTACCAGAAGATATTTGTGAAAATTTATTCGGTCCTAAAAGTTCCACAGGGCAGATACGTCATACAAAGATCCCATCAGGCTGTTTATGGAACGGCTGGGTTGGGTTTAATTAGGGAATTGCTCTAAACATATTTAACTTTTGGATGCCCCGCTGATAAATTTAATTTTTTGGGGAGCCCCAACTGTGCTCATTCTGAGCCTCCTTTTTTTGGGCGATTACAATGCGAGACACAAAAGCATTGGAAACTCACAGTTTGGTAATCGTAATGGTAATCAACTGTTGTCACTCTTAAACGCTGAAATGTCCAAATTGTGGGTGACCTTAAACCCCACATATATTGGAGGGGTCCTTGATCTTTCCCCTGGGCTTCAACTTACTTCTCCAGTGGAGTTTTTCCTTGTAACTTTATAGCTCTGATCTTTTCCCCCTGGGTTTAACCTCAAAATTTTGGTAATACTATCCTTCCTGGTGGATTTCAAAGGAAACTTTTTAATGTTCCCGCTGTCAGCATGAGACTTTGTTGCACATGTGACTGACTGGTATAATTCCTATAGTGTTCCTCTGTAGAGACCTTTAACAAGCCCTTTGTGAGCAGTATTCAGAACTACTTAAGCCGTCACTGCAACCTTTTGGTACTCTAAACCCAACAAACTTCCATAAAAAATCTCCCTCCTTCAAAAACCATACTTTTTACAATGATTCAAAACTTCGTACACTAAAACGTCCTGCTCGCAGACTAGCCACCTAAAAAAACATCGTACCCCTGAATGCCGAGGCTCTTCAAATGCCCTTGTTGCCCCCAGAGACGTAACAGAGCTGCGGGAAAACGACGGGAAAATTTTGTCAACGGTTTTAATCCCCCACCCCCCACTCCGGGCAGAAGGACAAAATAAAAAATTAAGGGTAAACAAAAATGGCAGATCGCGCCCCTCATCCCTTGCAAGGGGCGAAGAGTTAGTCGTGCTTGAGGGACACTAGCTATGACCCCTCTTCCCCTACCACACAGGGAAAAAATTTAAAAGACAAATTGTGCAAGAAAGAGCTTGTTTGCTTTTGCCAGCAAGGCAGATTGAACTTCCTTTCACTAATTTTGAACTTTGCGCACAACTAAGGGCAACTCCACGTCGCCTGGGAGGGGGTTTTTTACCCTCAGATTGCTGGTCGAGTACCCGGTAAACCATTACTTGAATTATTAACTGAGTAGTAACTGGGGAGCTCCCCAAACTTGGACCCAACAGCCCCCATCATTCCAATTCCTAAACCCAAACCAAAATGCATTTCGCCCAATATCTCTTAAAGTTTGTGTAAAACATTTGAAGAATGATTCTTTAACGTTCCCGTACAGAATCAAACAATTTTTTTCCCCCGGTTACATGTTTCATGATGGGAAGGGGGCTGCATCATTGCATAGCCAAACCCTTTTTCCCCCCCACCTACCTCATACACAATTCCTTTACCTTAAATCCCCCTTTTCGTGTAGCCAACTGACATGTAATTTTTAGTGAACTTGCCCGAATGGAGCTGGGGGGGCCCCTTTTCCCCTGGGTTAAAGGGTACCTGTCCCAAAAGAAAATCGTTGTGTTGTTTTCCCGGGGCAAGAAGTGTAAAAAGACTTTTGAATTAGGAACCCCACAGGGAGGTGTGCCATCCCCCACTGTTCAATATTCTAATTAAGCATTACTTAATGAACCTAGTCAGCCCCATCATTTTGGATTATTTTCGATGAATAATGATTTACACCACCGGGTTTCCCCAAAACCCCAAAACTTCTTAAACATGTACAGCCCCGTTCAGGACCTGGGGGTTGATAAACTCTACTGATAAAACAAAAATACTCAATAGGTCCCCTCGACAAGGGCACAGTTCGTAGATCCAATTCATGATGGTCCTTCAGAATATGTAAGCAGATACAGGTATTAGGGTTTGAGGTTCCATACTTGGGCCTGTTTTTAACAAGACTTTGTCGCCATACAAAGAACGGCTAAGGCACTTAGATTTGGCAGGCTTACCCAGGTATGGTGCTAATTTAAAAATTTTTGAAAATGAGTATCTTTTCTTTAAATTTTGATCATTGTTGATTATGCTGCGCCATACTTCTCTGTGTCTGACTGGAAGCTTGAGGGCTGGAAAAAATGCGAACGAAGCAATGAGGATCATTTTAGGTGCCCTCGTACTGCCAAAAAATTTTTTAAAATGCAAAAAAACTTATTTCAAGCATCAAGATCGTGTTACGAAAGAAATATCCTAATTGGGGTTAATATCTCAGGGAAGCTCATTCAAACCCCCGCACAAAGCCCTCCAAAACTTTCCCCCAGCATGTGAACACTCCTCCAATGGATCGAAAAAAAGGGGAACCCACCTCCCATGAATCGATACATGATCTTGTCAAGTAAGGCAACACGCCTTCCCTTTTTCCCCTCCATGGAAAAACCCCTTCCAAACCCCATTCCTCCTTTCCCCCCCAAAATACTTTTAAATCACAACCAAAACTTTGCCTTGAAGCCAAACATGAGGCCTTAAGCTGTATTGATAACTTAACACACAGCACACACTCCGTAAATTATTTCGCTGATGGGTTTTGTTCACCCAAACCACGGTGCAGCTGGGATCTGTGTTGTCGTACAGAGTAGGCTCCTTAATAAAGAAATTGGACACGCTCAATAATTGGGCCTCACCCTTCAGACAGAACTGTTTGCCATCCCTTGCACTGAAAAGCATTGTGTATCAAAGATTGACATTTAATTGTAACTGATTCTCTGTCATCCATAAAAACCTCAACTTATTAAGTAAATGGGGCTGTTGTGTCAGAAGCCAGACACAGGCTGGTAGGATTGTGGGCATGGATCCAGAGGACTGTGTGGATCCATCTCCCCATTGGTTTCAGATGCATGAAAAATGAAAAAATTTTCTAAGTGTAGCTTTTTAAAAAGGGGGTAGATTACAATCTTGGCTTGTCAGGTAGTAGGGGGAACAATTTAAACAAAAAGAACTTCAACCAATTTTTATGGACTTTTGGGTCAGGAGTTGACACCAGTTTGTTTTAATTTTTATGTTTTTTTTGCACCCCATACCCCTCCTGTGGCGGTAGTCAAAAGAATTACAGAGGTACTAATTTCCCCGGGACGGTCCAAAGTTTTGATAGCTACAATTACGAGGTAATAACTCACAATTTACAAAGCTAATGAACTCACAATTTACAAAGGTAATGAACTCACAATTTACAAAGGTAATGAACTCCAGGTAAGTCTGGTCACAATCATGACAAGTTACAAAGGTATTTACAGATAACAGAGGTACGTAATGGTCAGGCGACTGGGTCCCCCCAAAGTTTTTGATAGCTGAACTAGGTACAAAGGTATGAGCTCACAGTTACAAAGGTAATGAATTCTGTAGAATGGTTACTTACGTATTATACATGGCTACAATCATGAACAATTATAGTGTAATGAGCAATCACACTTCCACACCCGGCCACAATGTAGTGGTTATTGGTGCAAATATTGATTGTTGGTCACACACTCCACATCACACACAACACAACTACACACACACCACAACACACACACACCACACACACATAGCACACACGCACACCCACAACACACACACCACACAGCACACTACACACACACCCAACACAACACACACAACACCACCACACACACACACAACTGTAGTTTAATATCTTTGCACCCATACCCATCTGTAGCGATAGTCAAAAATTACAAAGGTACATAATGGTCCATGACTGGGCCCAAAGTTAGATTGTGAACTAATTACAAAGGATTTTAACATGATCCATCTAAACATCATTCTATCATGCAGGAGGAGCACATGTCTATGGGGCATCCAACAAAATAAGAAAACTCTTGGATGTCACTACCGCCCGGTCCGGCTGGGTTAAAAAGTATCTTGGCAGGTTAAATCACCACCACCAGATGTAGACCAAACGAAATGTAAACTTTGCCAGATGGACTATTGTCACACCCTCGTCCCTTATGTACGGAGTGCGATAAAATTTAAAGAATTTAGAAACAACTCACTCAGAAGTGTTCAAGAAATGGCTAAGTATTTTATCCAACATGTTATATTACAGACCATTCTGGAGAAATTTCCCTGACTTTGCTAGCTGTAAATAAAGCATTACCACATTGGGGCATTTGTATTTTTTTTTTGTTTATTTTTGG
>NC_069430.1:34100670-34196415 GCF_026875155.1 Cherax quadricarinatus | reverse complement strand
TCTCCATGCGGAAGTGGAACAGAGTTCTTCCTCCATAAGCATGCGTGTTGTCAGAGACGACTAAAATGTTAGGAGCAAGGGGCTAGTAACCCCTTCTCCTGTATTTATTATTTTATTTTTTTTTAACGCCGGCCATTTCCCACCAAGGCAGGGTGGCCCGAAAAAGAAAAAACTTTCATCGTCGTTCACGTCATCACTGTCTTGCCAGAGGCATGCTTACACTACAGTATTAACACCCCTCCTTCAGAGTGACAGCACTGTACTTCCTATCTCCAGGATTAAGTCCAACCTGGCGATTTCCCTGAATCCCTTCATAAATGTTACCTTGCTTACATGACCTACAAGACCTAAAAACCATTTGTCTCCATTTGCTCCTAATACGTTCACACATGCTTGCTGAAAGTCCAAGTCCCTCACACACAAACCTTTCTTTATCCCCCTCCCTCCAACCTTTCCTAGGCTGACCCCTACCCTGCCTTCCCTCCACTACAGATTTATATGCTCGAAGTCATTCTGTTTCATTCCATCCTCTCTACATGTCCAAACCATCTCAGTAACCCCTCCTCAGCCCCCTGGATAATAGTTTTGGTAATCCCACACCTCCTCCTAACCTCCAAACTACGGATTCTCTGCATTATATTCACACCACAGATTCCCCTCAGACATGACATCTCCACTGCCTCCAGCCTTCTTATTGCTGCAACATTCACAACCCATGCCTCACACCCATACAAGAGCGTTGTATAACTATATTCTCATGCATTCCCCTCTTAGCTTTCATGGATAACGTTCTCTGTCTCCACAGACTCCTCAGTGCACCACTCCCCTTTTCTCCCTCGTCAGTTCTATGATTTACCTCATCTTTCATAGACCCATCTGCTGACATGTCCACTCCCAAATATCTGAATACATTCACCTCCTCCATACTCTCTCCCTCTAATCTGTTATCCAATCTTCCATTACTTAATTTTGTTTGTTATCCTCATCACCTTACTCTTTCCTATATTAATTTTTAATTTCCTTCTTTTACATACCCTACCAAATTCATCAACCAACCTCTGCAACTTCTTTTCAGAATCTTCCAAAAGCACAGTGTCATCAGCAAAGAACGACTGTGACAACTCCCACTTTGTGTGAGATTCTTTATCTTTTAACCCCACACCTCTTGCCAACACCTGAGCATTCACTTCACTTACAACTCCATCCATAAATATATTGAACAACCTTATTGACATCTCACATCCCTGTCTAAGGCCTACTTTTACTGGGAAATAATCACCCTCTTGCCTACATACTCTAACCTGAGTCTCACTATCCTCATAAAGACTCTTCACTGCTTTCAGTAACCTACCTCCTATTCCATACATTTCAACATCTGCCACATTGCATCCCCCCTTCCCCCCCATCCTCCTGTATATATTACTAAGTTTCAAAGAAGAGAAACTTTCGTTTTTTTTCTTTTGGGCTACTCTGCCTCAGTGGGATATGGCTGGTTTGTTGAAAGAGGAAGATATTCAAAATTTGCATAACTTAATTTGGTCTGCCATAGAAAAGGACAATCTTGAACTGACCCAATGCTGTCACAGCCCCTTACATGTTAATTCTGAGAATCCTGTTAACCCCGTAGTGTTCTATACCTCTGGTATACCTCTGGCTAACACAAATGTAATCCTTTGAGGGAGTGCCTTGATATAGGATAAGGACTTTTGATCCAAAGAATTGGAGCTACCACTCCCTTTAGATCAATCCTGATTATCTCTGATTCCCCTAGTGCTATATGCTATGGGTTTAGCACTTCTTCATTTAGGGTAATCTGAATTGTGATGTCAGCACACTTCTGGAAAGACAGCAGTTGAATGAATGATGGTGAATGTCACCCTGCCTTGATGGGAGATGGCTGTTGAGGTAAAAATAAATAAAAAAAGATAGTGTAAGCCTCCATAAATGCCCATGCAATGTTATTACAGAAGGCGTATTGTAAAATCATTGAATAAACTGAGGTCCTTGCTTTGCATTTGGTGTTTTGGTGATGTATTACAGAATTTCCATTCTTTGTTAGCTTATAATAAAATTAATGCTTATTTTTTAATTATTCAGTCTAAGAAAGAGTTAATTACAATTTTGGCTAATTTTACTACTAATAATTAAAGTTGTGAACTAATTTGTATATTTAAAGTTGAATACTGTACCTTTTTCATGCTTTAAACACTTACAAATGCAATTCCTTGTCTGGTTGTATGTATAACATAGTTTTGTTTGGTATTGGTAAAATATTCACACTGTGGTATTTGAAGTACCATACAAAGCCAAAATAGTGATTTTGCCAAATTCAGAATGATGTGTGCTGCATGTCTTAAGACAGAATCAAGAGAACCAGGAACTTGGAACAAATGATCAAAAGCAAACTTTTTGTTCTTATGAGAAATTATCTATGCTTTGATATTAACTTGTTGTTTTCACTTCTATCAGAATGGTTTTGGAAGAAGAGGCTTTACCTACTGGGTGGGAAATGCGTCTTACAGAAGATGGTCGGCAATATTTTGTGGACCATAATACCCGACAAACAACTTTCCAAGATCCCCGCCCTGGAGCCAAGCAAATGTATGTGAACTTTATTTTTGCCTTATTAGACAAAGGTAAAACCTTGTCACATAATTCATATTTTTTATTTACAGAACATAAAAAGATTCAAAATGATGTGGGGAAACCTTAGATTTTCAGTACACAAATAACCTGCAGATGGGAGAATGAATCTTATGACTAACATTTCAGTCTGACCTGAAATGTTGTCATAAATTTCATTTTCCTATGTGCTAGTTATTTATGTATTATTCCAGTCATGGTATTGTGCTTTTTTATTTTTCACAAATTTTCATTTTAAGTGAATTATTAAGCTACCTCAAATAGATGCAGGTCAGCCACCACTAATCCGGTAATCTGTTATCCAGTTCCATCAGTAATCTGGCACTAATTTCAGCTAGCATAATTTAAAATTTCATTATACTGACTCAAATTTCATCATTGTACTGACTCAGAAATTGTGCAGATGGTTGTAAATCCATAGCAACAAGCCAGTGGAGGAGAAAGCAGTGATGAAAATGAGGAAGATGTAGCAGAAAGTCTTTATTGATAGGTTATTTAAATGTATTCTAACCGAACCACTCTGTAATCCGGCAAACTCACTGATCCGACACACTGCAGGTCCCAACGATGCTGGATTAGTGATGGTCGACCTGTACTACAAAGCTTTGGTACATTTTCTAGTCACTCAGCAAGTGAAACCTACATAGCTTGTTAAGTTGAAGTAACTTCACTCTATACTCTAGATCATCAGTGCTTAGCCATGTTTTTGGGGGAACTAGTACTCCTTGTACTAGGCAATAAAATCAGATATACCACTTTGTTTCATTCATTAGGTCACCTTACCTTGGTGAGAAATGGCTGAAGTGGTGCAAATACAAAAACATGACTGATAATGCATGTTTTATTTCAGATTAAATAATATAAGTATTTTTCTTCAGCAATGCCAGCAGGGGTCAGTATGGGATTCCAATGGTTTATGAAAGATCGTTCAGGTGGAAGCTAGGACAGTTTCGCTATTTATGTCACAGGTGAGTAGTGGAACTGTTCTTTACTTTATATTAATAGAACCTAAATTTAAGATTTGTATCTGCACACCTCTGGTAAAATAGTGATAGTATGAATGTTAGTGAAAATATTTTGTTTTTGGATCACCCTGCCTTGGTGGGAGATAGCCAGCTTGTTCAAAAAAAAAAAAAAAAAAAAAAAAATTACAGTATGAAAACATGTAGAAAAATTATGTAAAGAGTAATTTGAAAAAAACCTTGTTACCAGTAAAAAAAAAAATTATTCATTGCTTGCCAAGCACTAACACAGTCCAGGTGTAAAGTTACAATCATGAGTAGACAGATAATTAATAGAATTTGGAAGACCATTTAAAGATAAAGGGGATATTTCATGTTACTAGGTTATTTAGGCTCATCCCATAAAATAAGTTAGGGAAGAGCATAGATGTGTGCTCATTACCCACTCTTAAGTATAGTAGACCGTCGATTAAGACGATAGTTAGGTTCCTGAAAATGCAGTGTGATGAATCCATGTTAAAGGAATTGAAGAACTTGTAAGAAAAATAGTTGATAATGCATATATTGTTCATTGTCATTATGTGTGTGTTTTCTGTTGTTCAAGGCTACAAATGTAACAAAAATAATATTTCTTACCTTAAATTGTGGTTACTGGTGTTTGTTGATGATTCTGAAGGAGTGGAGAGGCATGCTGAGGCCTCTCTGGGCTGAGGTGGATGGTAGTCAAGTCGACAGTCCAGTCAAGTGAGTCAATAGGTCAGTCAGTCAAGTCAGTACAGTCATTCAGTTCAGTAGGTCACTAATTCAAGTCAGTCAAGTCATTAAGTAAATCACAAAGTCAGTCATTAAAGTCATTCAGTAGATCAGTCAAGTTGGTCAGACAAGTCAGTAAGCCAGTCAGTAAATCAGGTCAATCATTCAGAAAATCAGTAAATCAGGTTAGTCAGTAAGTCATTCATTCAGTAAATCAGTCAGTCATTAAGTAAATCAATCAAGTCAGTAAATCAGATGACAGCTTGGGTTATTCATTGCATAAGCCCGTATAATTGCTTCACTCTTTAATAACACGAATCGACTCTACGTTTTACCCATAACCTCTCACCATGTCTACCATGCAGGCACTACATTTAACCCTTTGACTGTTTTGATCGTATATATATGTCTTACGATCAGTGTTTCGGACGTATTAATACGCATAAATATTTTATAGGTAGTAGGTTGGTAGACAGCAACCACCCAGGGAGGTACTACCGTCCTGCCAAGTGAGTGTAAAACGAAGCCTGTGATTGTTTTACATGATGGTAGGATTGCTGATGTCTTTTGTCTGTCTCATAAATATGCAAGATTACAGGCATGTCTTGCTACTTTCTACTTACACTTAGGTCACACTACACATACATGTACACATTTATTTATACACACTCATCTGAGTTTTCTTTGATTTTATCTTAATAGTTCTTGGTCTTATTAATTTTCCTTTTATATCCATGGGGAAGTGGAATAAGAATCTTTCCTCCGTAAGCCATGCGTGTTGTAAAAGTCAACTAAAATGCCGGGAACAATGGGCTAGTAACCCCTTTTCCTGTAAAGATTACTAAAAAGAATAAGAAGAAGAAAATTGTCAAAGTGGGAAGTCTGAATGTGCGTGGATGTTGTGCAGATGATAAGAAAGAGATGATTGTGGATGTTATGAATGAGAAGAAGCTGGATGTCCTGGCTTTAAGTGAAACAAAGCTGAAGGGGGTGGGAGAGTTTCAGTGGAGAGGAATAAATGGGATTAGTCAGGGGTTTCAAATAGAGTTAGAGCTAAAGAAGGAGTAGCAATAATGTTGAAGGATAAGCTATGGCAGGAAAAGAGGGACTATAAATGTATTAATTCAAGGATTATATGGAGTAAAATAAAGATTGGATGTGAAAAGTGGGTTATAATAAGCGTGTATGCACCTGGAGAAGAGAGAAGTGTAGAGAGAGAGAGAGAGATTTTGGGAAATGTTGAGTGAATGCGTGGGGAGTTTTTGAATCAAGTGTGAGAGTAATGGTGGTTGGGGATTTCAATGCTAAAGTGGGTAAAAATGTTATAGGAAGGAGTAGTAGGTAAATTTGGGGTGCCAGGGGTAAATGTAAATGGGGAGCCTTTAATTGAGCTATGTGTAGAAAGAAATTTGGTAATAAGTAATACATATTTTATGAAAAAGAGGATAAATAAATATACAAGGTATGATGTAGCACGTAATGAAAGTAGTTTATTAGATTATGTATTGGTGGATAAAAGGTTGATGGGTAGGCTCCAGGATGTACATGTTTATAGAGGGGCAACTGATATATCGGATCATTATTTAGTTGTAGGTACAGTTACAGTAAGAGGTAGATGGGAAAAGAGGAAGGTGGCAACAACAAGTAAGAGGGAGGTGAAAGTGTATAAACTAAGGGAGGAGGAAGTTCGGGTGAGATAAAGTGACTATTGGCAGAAAGGTGGGCTAGTGCAAAGATGAGTAGTGGGGGGGGTTGAAGAGGGTTGGAATAGTTTTTAAAAATGCAGTATTAGAATGTGGGGCAGAAGTTTGTGGTTATAGGAGGGTGGGGGCAGGAGGAAAGAGGAGTGATTGGTGGAATGATGAAGTAAAGGGTGTGATAAAAGAGAAAAAGGTAGCTTATGAGAGGTTTTTACAAAGCAGAAGTGTTATAAGAAGAGCAGAGTATATGGAGAGTAAAAGAAAGGTAAAGAGAGTGGTGAGAGAGTGCAAAAGGAGAGCAAATGATAGAGTGGGAGAGGCACTGTCAAGAAATTTTAATGAAAATAAGAAAAATTTTGGAGTGAGTTAAACAAGTTAAGAAAGCCTAGGAAAATATGGATTTGTCAGTTAAAAACAGAGTAGGGGAGTTAGTAGATGGGAGATGGAGGTATTGGGTAGATGGCGAGAATATTTTGAGGAACTTTTAAATGTTAAGGAAGAAACAGAGGCAGTAATTTCATGCACTGGTCAGGGAGGTATACCATCTTTTTAGGTGTGAAGAAGAGCAGAATGTAAGTGTGGGGGAGGTACGTGAGGCATTACGTAAAATGAAAGGGGGTAAAGCAGCTGGAACTGATGGGATCATGACAGAAATGTTAAAAGCAGGGGGGGATATAGTGTTGGAGTGGTTGGTACTTTTGTTTAATAAATGTATGAAAGAGGGGAAGGTACCTAGGGATTGGCAGAGAGCATGTATAGTCCCTTTATATATAAAGGGAAAGGGGACAAAAGAGACTGTAAAAATTATAGAGGAATAAGCTTACTGAATATACCAGGAAAAGTGTACGGTAGGGTTATAATTGAAAGAATTAGAGGTAAGACAGAATGTAGGATTGCGGATGAGCAAGGAGGTTTTAGAGTGGGTAGGGGATGTGTAGATCAGGTGTTTACATTGAAGCATATATGTGAACAGTATTTAGATAAAGATAGAGAAGTTTTTATTGCATTTATGGATTTAGAAAAGGCATATGATAGAGTGGATAGAGGAGCAATGTGGCAGATGTTGCAAGTACAGTGGACCCCCGGTTAACGATATTTTTTCACTCCAGAAGTATGTTCAGGTGCCAGTACTGACCGAATTTGTTCCCATAAGAAATATTGTGAAGTACATTAGTCTATTTCAGACCCCGAAACATACACGTACAAATGCACTTACATAAATACACTTACATAATTGGTCACATTTGGAGGTAATCGTTATGCGGGGGGTCCACTGTATATGGAATAGGTGGTAAGTTATTAAATGCTGTAAAGAGTTTTTATGAGGATAGTGAGGCTCAGGTTAGGGTGTGTAGAAGAGAGGGAGACTACTTCCCGGTAAAAGTAGGTCTTAGACAGGGATGTGTAATGTCACCATGGTTGTTTAATATATTTATAGATGGGGTTGTAAAGGAAGTAAATGCTAGGGTGTTTGGGAGAGGGGTGGGATTATATTATGGGGAATCAAATTCAAAATGGGAATTGACACAGTTACTTTTTGCTGATGATACTGTGCTTATGGGGGATTCTAAAGAAAAATTGCAAAGGTTAGTGGATGAGTTTGGGAATGTGTGTAAAGGTAGAAAGTTGAAAGTGAACATAGAAAAGAGTAAGGTGATGAGGGTGTCAAATGATTTAGATAAAGAAAAATTGGATATCAAATTGGGGAGGAGAGTATTGGAAGAAGTGAATGTTTTCAGATACTTGGATTTGACGTGTCGGCGGATGGATTTATGAAGGATGAGGTTAATCATAGAATTGATGAGGGAAAAAAGGTGAGTGGTGCGTTGAGGTATATGTGGAGTCAAAAAAACGTTATCTATGGAGGCAAAGAAGGGAATGTATGAAAGTATAGTAGTACCAACACTCTTATATGGGTGTGAAGCTTGGTGTGGTAAATGCAGCAGCGAGGAGACAGTTGGAGGCAGTGGAGATGTCCTGTTTAAGGGCAATGTGTGGTGTAAATATTATGCAGAAAATTCGGAGTGTGGAAATTAGGAGAAGGTGTGGAGTTAATAAAAGTATTAGTCAGAGGGCAGAAGAGGGGTTGTTGAGGTGGTTTGGTCATTTAGAGAGAATGGATCAAAGTAGAATGACATGGAAAGCATATAAATCTATAGGGGAAGGAAGGCGGGGTAGGGGTCGTCCTCGAAAGGGTTGGAGAGAGGGGGTAAAGGAGGTTTTGTGGGTAAGGGCTTGGACTTCCAGCAAGCGTGCGTGAGCGTGTTAGATAGGAGTGAATGGAGACGAATGGTACTTGGGACCTGACAATCTGTTGGAGTGTGAGCAGGGTAATATTTAGTGAAGGGATTCAGGGAAACCGGTTATTTTCATATAGTCGGACTTGAGTCCTGGAAATGGGAAGTACAATGCCTGCACTTTAAAGGAGGGGTTTGGGATATTGGCAGTTTGAGGGATATGTTGTGTATCTTTATATGTGTATGCTTCTAGACTGTTGTATTCTGAGCACCTCTGCAAAAACAGTGATAATGTGCGAGTGTGGTGAAAGTGTTGAATGATGATGAAAGTATTTTCTTTTTGGGGATTTTCTTTCTTTTTTGGGTCACCCTGCCTTGGTGGGAGACGGCCGACTTGTTGAAAAAAAAAAAAAAAAAAAAAATTCTAGTGGCTTCAAGTCATGCAAGAGAAAGCTGGTAGGCCCACATGCGAGAGAATGGGTCTGTGTGTGGTCAGTGTGCACCACATAAAAAATCCTGCAGCATGCAGTGCATAATGAGAACAAAACTGACCCTTTTTTGGGATTAAAACGCCAACTTTGAGATGTATTTTCATATAGTATTTATAGTTGTATTCTCGTTTTCATGGTCTCATATGATAAAATGAAAAACATTTTACAGAAATAGAGATGATTTTGATTAGTTTCACGATAAAAACGACCTTGAAATTGAGCTCAAAGTAGCGGAAATGTTTGATTTTTACCAATGTTCAGGAGTAAGCAAATCACGCCACACGTCCAATACATGTCAACTGGGGAGTCTAATATTCTTTCACTAGTGAACTGATATTATTTATACATTTTTACAATAATGCAGTAGTTTTCATAACAGTGAATTTTGTATTTTTTGTATGAATAAAATATCAAAATAGAAAGCAATAGTAATATAAGAGGGACCTAGAGACATGACTAATGAACAGAGGATATGTTATTTTAGTGCTAAGAATGTCTACATTGTTTATTCTGGACCCTATTTTGAAATTGGCATCTTTTTTAATTTGCGTGAAATTGGCCAAATTGCCAATTTCTGACCACTTTATTGGGTAGTTCAAATCGGTAAATGGGCGGTTTCTTGTACTCAACTGATAGAAACAATGGAGTTCTAAAAAAATAGCTATGAGTTTGGTTAACTGGAACAACTGAATTGGCCAAAAACAGGGCTCAAAGTCGGCGAAATCACTGATGCGTATATGTCGCCGAGACCGCTAACTTCACGGGAGCGTAATTCCGTGAGTTTTCGACCAAATTTCGTACTTTTGGTGTCATTACCACCAGGAAAAGATTATCTATCATTTCATTAGAAAAAAAATTTTTTTTATTTCCAAAAATTTTGCGACAGAATGATAGTTTCAGAAAGAGGCTTGCGACAGTCAAAGGGTTAAGCTTATTTAATATCTTGAGTTTCTTCATAATTTCAAGACTTGAACTTTTTTTTTTTTACTTGGTCTTGCCACATGCTGCATCATTTGCATGCCTCCTGGTTGCCATGGTTCCTTGGCAGATGCAATGTATGGTGATGAGAAGACCAAAACCCGATTCACAGACAATGCTGGGTACCTTACTTGGTGCGTATATACTGAGCACAGGTATGGAGGTGGCAGGGTAGGAAACTAGGGCCTCCCCTGCAAAAGACAGTGGCTTGACCTACAGGCAGACTGCCTAACGCTCGCTACACAGGGAAAGATCCCCGTCGTCCAACTTTTGGCACTGAAATTTTTTTCCCTACTGAGAAGCAGAACTGTTTAAATTGAATTTTACGAATTGTAAAATGAAAATGTGCCACAATTTGACATTAGTGTAATGGAGAAAACGTTGTAAAGGAAACTTTTTTAATTGACGGTCTACTGTACGTAGATTTTTTTTTTAACATGCCAGCTGCCTTCCTCCAAGGTAGGGCGACCCAAAAAAAAAGAAGAAACACTTTCACCATGACTCTCCCCATTACTGTCAACACCTAGAATTGTAATATTTAATTTTTTGTGGTTAAACTGTTATAAAATGTCAAATAATGCCTTGAATTGTACATAAGTGTCTTATTGCAGTAACTTTTATCTGGTTCTCATTGGTAATATTCTTAAGTAATTCATATTTTCTCTTTTTGGATCACCCTGCCTTGGTGGGAAATGGCTGACAGGTTAAAACAAAAAAAATCATATTTCATAAATCTTATATAAATTTGGCCTGATTGTTTTATAACAGATGATTGAAAGAAATAATCAGTAAGCTAAGGTACTGGTTTGGAGTTATACTGTTTCTGTTTCTTCACCTGAATTTGTATGCTGCAGAGTGACAATAAAGTTTAACTTTTGTGAGCTTTATGCATTAATATCATCATAAGGATACCTCTTTTCATTGACTTGACATGTTTCTACATTCATAATTCATGGTACTGATTTCACATCTTCACCAGCAATGCTGTAACGGGTCATATCAAGATAAGCGTAACGCGGCAGACACTGTTTGAAGACTCATTCCACCAGGTGATGCGACTTCCAGCTTATGAACTCAGGAGACGACTCTTTATTATCTTCAGAGGAGAAGATGGATTGGATTATGGTGGAGTAGCAAGGTAAGAATATAGTACTAGAGATATTGACCTTGTGGAGCTTTGTTATTATTTTTCAGTTAAATGATATAACATAGAATTGTAATTCCTGCTGTCATTGAATGAATGATAGTAAATGCGTTTCCTTCTTTGGGTCATTCTGCCTTAGTAAAAAAAGAAGTGTGTACCATATACCAAAAGCTTGTCTTTCATCCCACAGAATTTTTGGAATGTGGTTCTGGTAGCTAGAGTTACAAAGTTACTCTTTATATTAATCTTCCTTTCAACAAACTGGCCGTATCCCACTGAAGCAGGGTGGCCGAAAAAGAAAAGCAAAATTTTTTCTTTTTAACTTTAGTAATGTATACAGGAGAAAGGGTTACTAGCCCTTTGTTCCCAGCATGTTAGTTGCCTCTTAAGACACGCATGGCTTATGGAGGAAGAAATCTGTTTCACTTCCCTATGGAGGTAAGAGGAAATAAACAAGAATAAGAACTTGTAAGAAAATAGAAGAAACCCCAGAGGGGTGTGTATATACATGCTTGTACATGCATGTGTAGTGTGACCTAAGTCTAAGTAGAAGTAGCAAGACATACCTGAAATCCTGCTTGTTTATGAGACAGAAAAGACACCAGCAATCCTATCATCATGTAAAACAATTACAGGCTTCCATTTTACACTCGGCAGGATGGTAGTACCTCCCTGGGCGGTTGCTGTCTACCAACCTATTACCTAGGTCTTTATATAAAGATTTCTAGATATAAGAAATCTTCTTTCAACAAACTAGCCGTACCCCACTGAAGCAGGGTGGCCCAAAAAGAAAAACAAAGTTCTCTTTTTAACTTTAGTAATGTATACAGGAGAAGGGGTTACTAGCCCCTTATCCCAGCATTTTAGTTGCCTCAGGACTCAAGTCCAGTTATATAAAAATAACCGGTTTCCCCGAATCCCTTCACAAAATATTACCCTGCTCACACTCCAACAGATCGTCAGGTCCCAAATACCATTCGTCTCCATTCACTCCTATCTAACACGCTCACGCACGCTTGCTGGAAGTCCAAGCCCTTCGCCCACAAAACCACCTTTACCCTTCCCTCCAACCTTTTCGAGGACGACCCCTACCCCGCCTTCCCTCCCCTACTGATTTATACGCTCTCTATGTCATTCTACTTTGATCCATTCTCTCTAAATGACCAAACCACCTCGACAACCCCTCTTCAGACCTCTGACTAATACTTTTAGTAACTCCACACCTTCTCCTAATTTCCACACTCCGAATTTTCTGCATAATATTCACACCAAACATTGCCCTTAGACAGGACATCTCCACTGCCTCCAACTGCCTCCTCGCTGCAGCATTTACAACCCAAGCTTCACACCCATATAAGAGTGTTGGTACTACTATACTCTCATATATTCCTGTCTTTGCCTCCATAGATAACGTTTTTTGTCTCCACATATACCTCAGTGCACCACTCACCTTTTTTCTTTCATCAATTCTATGATTAACATCATCCTTCATAAATCCATCCGCTGACACGTCAACTCCCAAATATCTGAAAACATCCACTTCTTCCATACTACTCCTCCCCAATTTGATATCCAATTTTTCTTTATCTAAATCATTTGATACCCTCATCACCTTACTCTTTTCTATGTTCACTTTCAACTTTCTACCTTTACACACACTCCTAAACTCGTCTCATTGTACTTCAATCTCATAAACATCAATACTGCTCCATTAATTTTTACTTCAGAGTCTCCCATAAGCACAGTATCACAGCAAAAAAGTGAACTGTCATTATTCACAATTTGTAATTGATTCCCGTAAGTTTAATCCTTGCCTCTCCCAAACACCTACATTTACTTTACAACCCATTCTATAAAATAGTAGTTAAACAACCATGGTGACAATAAATCCCTGTTAAGCACTGTACTTTTACCGGGAAGTAGTCTCCCTCTCTTCTACACACCCTAACCTGAGCCTCACTATCCTCATAAAAACTCTTTACAGCATTTATTAACTTACCACCTATTCCATATACAGTGGTCCCTCAATTATCGTCCTTAATCCGTTCCTGGAAGTGGGACTATTATCGAAATAGACGATTTTCAAATCAATTTTCCCCATTAGAAATAATGTAAATCCAATTAATTCATTCCAGACACCCAGAAGTATCAACAGCAATTTTTTTTTTATCTAAAAGATAGATTTACATGCACAAAAGAATGAACATTCAACATGACAGTTACCTTTATTGAAGGCTGATGTTGATGAATGGAAGACAGGGAGGAGGAGAGAGGGAAGAGAGGTTATTGTTTGGAAGGGGAATCCCCCTCCATAAGGACTCGAGGTCACTTCAGGGGTCACTTCCCTAGGATAAATATAGATTTACATGCAGAAAAAATGCCAAATAAATGTAAAGCACTAATAAAATGTATAAATGAACATTGGTAATAGGGGTAGTTGATGAGTAGAACGGTCTGCCTAGTAGGGTGATCGAAGCTAAAACATTGGGTAGTTTCAAATTTAGGTTGGATAAATACTCGAGTGAGAGGGGTTGGATTTGAGTCGGACTTGCACCTGAGCTTATTGCTTGGGTAGCATTTGTTCTGTTAGTGACTTGGATTTGTGAAGGACCGGCCTAGTATGGGCCAACAGGCTTATTGCAGTGTTCCTCCTTTCTTATGTTCTAAAAGCTATGGCTTAGGTAGTTTCAAATTTAGGTTGGATAAATACACGAGTGAGAGGGATTGGATTTGAGTCGGACTTGCACCTGAGCTTATTGCTTGGGTAGCATTTGTTCTGTTAGTGGGTTGGATTTGTGAAGGACCGGCCTAGTATGGGCCAGCAGGCCTACTGCAGTGTTCCTTCTTTCTTATGTTCTTATTGAAGACTTGTTTGTGTGAGGGAGGGATGGTAAGTTTATTGTTGGAGAATATGACACTAATATAAACTCTACGGCTTATTTATCTATCACAATTCAACTAATATGACAATAAACAATATTAATAACATAGAAACATCGAATATACTCTTCTTCTTTCAACGTACCAGCCGTATCCCACTGAGGTGGGGTGGCCCAAAAGAAAAAACTGAAGTTTCTCCTTTTAAATTTAGTAATATATACAGGAGAAGGGGTTACTAGCCCCTTGCTCCCGGCATTTTAGTCGCCTCTTACGACACGCATGGCTTACAGAGGAAGAATTCTGTTCCACTTCCCCATGGAGATAAGAGGAAATAAACAAGAACAAGAATTAGAAAGAAAATAGAAGAAAACCCAGAGGGGTGTGTATATATATGCTTGTACATGTATGTGTAGTGTGACCTAAGTGTAAGTAGAAGTAGCAAGACTTACCTGTAATCTTGCATATTTATGAGACAGACAAAAGACACCAGCAATCCTACCATCATGTAAAACAATTACAGGCTTTCGTTTTACACTCACTTGGCAGGACGGTAGTACCTCCCTGGGCGGTTGCTGTCTACCAACCTACTACCTACTCGAATATACTCTAGAATGAATAAAATAAGTCATTACGTATGTCACGAGAGGTGTTGTGTTGTGTTGTTGTTGGGTATATAAGGGCCACTGAGAGTAAGCCGTCCATAATGGTGGTGAAGCAGCAGCTGAGGCAGCGGTGTTTTCTGTAGCCCTATATAACTCCAACAACATTGGAGGAGTTGGTAGAATCGCTGAATCACTAAAGAAGGCACCCTCTACCACCATCACTACCACCTTCTACCAATATTACAACTGTTACCACCATCACTACTATCTTCTACCACCATCACTACCACCATCAACCACTATCCTATCACAACTGCTTCCACTCTACCACCACCACCACCTTTGTAATTTTCTACAAACTTTTTCATAAATTATATGTGTTTCTCTCATTCTTTACCAAAGGGCAGGCACTAGAAGCTTTCTTTGGAGCCATGGTAGCTTATTTAGCACTTGCAAGCACTAAAATCAATGGAATATTATGAAATATTTCGTAGGAGCAAGTGAAGGGATCGTCACTCACTGGTAAACAATGGCACACTGGCTGGGAAGGCAGGCCCAGACGGCTCAGAGCATGAGTACGCGTCCCAGACGCATGACGATTAGCGAGTTAACGGACCATTTGCAAGCCAATGTTTAGACGAAATAACGGGACTGTTTCCGAAATGGACGATTTTCAGGCCGGACGATTATTGAGGGACCACTGTACTTGTAACATCTGCCACATTGCTTCCCTATCCTCTCTATCATATGCCTTTTCTAAATCCATAAATGCAATAAAAACTTCCCTACCTTTATCTAAATACTGTTCACATATATGCTTCAAGGTAAACACTTGATCTACACATCCCTACCCACTCTAAAACCTCCATGCTCATCCGCAATCCTACATTCTATCTTACCTCTAATTCTTTAAATAATAACCCTACCATACACTTTTCCTGGTATACTCAGTGAACTTCTTCCTCTATAATTTTTACAATCTCTCTTGTCCCCCCTTCCCTTTATAATTTTTACAATCTCTCTTGTCCCCCTTCCCTTTATATAAAGGGACTATACATGCTCTCTTCCAATCCCTAGGTACCTTCCCCTCTTTCATACATTTATTGAACAAGAATACCAACCTCTCCAACACTATATCCCCCCTGCTTATAACATTTCTGTCATGATTCCGTCAATTCCAGCTGCTTTACCCCCTTTCATTTTACTTAATGCCTCATGCACCTCCCCCACACTCACATCCTGCTCTTCTTCACTCCTAAAAGATGGTATACTTCCCTGGCCAGTGCATGAAATTACCGCCTCCCCTTCTTCGTCGACATTTAAAAGTCCCTCAAAATATTCTCGCCATCTACCCAATACCTCTGTCTCCCCATCTGCTAACTCCCCTACTCTGTTTTTAACTGACATATCCATTCGTTCCCTAGGCTTTCTTAACTTGTTTAACTCACTCCAAAATTTTTTTTTATTTTCATTAAAAAATTTTGACAGTGCCTCTCCCACTCTATCATCTGTTCTCTTTTTGCACTCTCTCACCACTCTCTTCACCTTTCTTTTACTCTCCATATACTCTACTCTTCTTATAACACTTCTGCTTTGTAAAAATCTCTCATAAGCTACCTTTTTCTCTTTTATCACACCCTTTACTTCATCATTCCACCAATCACTCCTCTTTCCTCCTACACCCACCCTCCTATAACCACAAACTTCTGCCCCACGTTCTAATACTGCATTTTTAAAACTATTCCAACCCCCACTACTTATACTTGCACTAGCCCACTTTTCTGCTAATAGTTGCTTAGATCTCGCCCAAACTTCCTCCTCCCTTAGTTTATGCACTTTCACCTTCCTCTTACTTGTTGTCATTTTCCTCTTGTCCCATCTACCTTTTACTCTAACTGTAGCTACAACTAAATAATGATCTGATATATCAGTTTCCCCTCTATAAATGCGTATATCCTGAAGCCTACCCATCAACCTTTTATCCACCAATGCATAATCTAATAAACTACTTACATTACGTGTTATATCATACCTTGTATATTTATTTATTCTCTCTTTCATAAAATATGTATTAGTTATTACCAAACCTCTTTCTACACATAGCTCAGTTAAAGGTTCCCCATTTTCATTTACCCCTGGCACCCCAAGTTTACCTACTACTCCCTCCACAACATTTTTACCCACTTTAGCATTGAAATCCCCAGCCACAAGTACTCTCACACTTGGTTCAAACCTCCCCATGCATTCACTCAACATTTCCCCAAATCTCTCTCTCTCCTCTACACTTCTCTCTCCTCCAGGTGCATATACGCTTACTATAACCCACTTTTCACATCCAACCTTTATTTTGCTCCACATAATCCTTGAATTAATACATTTATAGTCCTTCTTTTCCTGCCGTAGCTTATCCTTCAACATTATTGCTACTCCTTCTTTAGCTCTAACTCTATTTGAAACCCCTGACCTAATCCCATTTATTCCTCTCCACTGAAACTCTCCCACCCCCTTCAGCTTTGTTTCACTTAAAGCCAGGACATCCAGCTTCTTCTCATTCATAACATCCACAATCATCTTTCTTATCATCCATGCACATTCAGACATCCCACTTTGACAATTTTCTTCTTATTCTTTTTAGTAACTATTACAGGAAAAGGGGATACTAGCCCATTGTTCCCGGCATTTTAGTTGACTTTTACAACATGCATGGCTTACGGAGGAGAGATTCTTATTCCACTTCCCCATGGATGTAAAAGGAAAAGTAATAAGGACAAGAACTATTAAGATATAGTCAAAGAAAACTCAGATAAGTGTGTGTAAATAAATGTGCACATGTATGTGTAGTGTGACCTAAGTGTAAGTAGAAGTAGCAAGATGTACCTGTTATCTTGTATATTTATGAGACAGACAAAAGACACCAGCAATCTTATCATCTTGTAAAACAATTATAGGCTTTCGTTTTACACTCACTTGGCAGAATGGTAGTACCTCCCTGGGTGGTTGCTGTCTACCAACCTACTACTCAGTATCCTCATAAAAGGTCTTTACAGCATTTAGTAACTTACTACGTATTCCATATACAGTTGACCCTCAACTGATGGCAGCATTAAGTAGCGGCAATTTCGTCTAACGGCGCTTTTTGCCGTAGAAAAAAATGCCTTGACCAACGGCGAAAAACTTAACCAACGACGTTCTTCTGGAACATGTCCCCAGCCACTCCAAAACTCAGTGTGCCGTTGTTTACAAGCTGTTGCGGTTGGTTTCCACATGTGCCTCCCATACATTTTGGATTATTCCATTGTTTCTAGTGCTTGTAACCGCTAAATAAGTCACCATGGGCCCCAAGAAAGCTTCTAGTACCAGCCCTTTGGTAAAGGATGTGGGAAACACAATAGAATTCAAGAAAAAGTTTGTAGAAAAATATGAAAGTGGTGGTGGTAGAGAGTGGTAGTGATGGTGGTAGAGGGTGGTAGTGATGGTGGTAGAGGGTGGTACTGGTTGTGATGGCAGTAGAGGGTGGTACTGGTTGTGATGGCAGTAGAGGATGGTACTGGTTGTGATGGTGGTTGAGGGTGGTACTGGTTGTGATGGTGGTAGAGGGTGGCAATGATGGTGGTAGATGGTGGTACTGGTTGTGATGGTGGTAGAGGGTGGTATTGGTTGTGATGGTGGTAGAGGGTGGTATTGGTTGTGATGGTGGTAGAGGATGGTCCAGTGATTCTCAAGCTGGTCCTAGTGGCATTAAAGAACCAAGAAGGGAGGTAACCCCACCAAAGGACTTGGTACCTGAAGTCTTTATGGAAGGGGATTCTCCTTCCAAGCAATAGACAATCCTGAATTTCCCCTGATGCTGGCACATCACTCAACAACTCCACAATAAAGGTAAGTGGCATTTAATTATTGTTTATTTTGCATGCCCCATTCCTTTCCATATAAGGAAATGTATATTTCATGTAAAAAAAGAAATTCAGACTGGGGTGTCAGGCACGGATTAATTCTATTTCCATTACAGTGGAACCTCAAATTTCGAACGTATCGCTTATCGAACTCTTCGAAAATAGAACCCTTTTCTTGAACCAACTTTGTCCCTATTATCGAACTCGCCCCTATTTTCAAACCGCTGGGTACCGGACCTGTCCGGCAGCCCGCTCTGTCCGCATCCCCATGCAGGCGCTGTGAGCCAGTCTGGTTTTGTTGATGTTTGAGTGAACACTAACCTGCGCTCTCATTCAAACATTTTACGATTATTTCATTATGTTTAGTGCTTGTGGGACTGTGAAATAAGCTACAATGGGCCCAAAGAAACTTGCTGATGGTACCCCTGTGGTAAAGAAAGTGAGAAACACCATAGATGTGAAGAAGGAAATAATACGGAAGTAGAAAGATGTCCAAGTGGAATGATGTCCAAATGTTTTTGGAGAAGTGCCACCTTGAGCAAGCTGAAACAAGCCATCTTTGCAACAAGTTCAGTGACAGAACCATGTCCCATTTTAAGGAAATCTTAAGGAGGCACCAGAAACAGAGGATTGTGGACAGTTATTTTGTGAGACAGGGGTCCAGTGACTCTTAAGCTGGTCCTAGTGGCATTAAAAGACAGAAGGGAAGTAACCCCAGAGACGGCTTTGATACCTTTAGTCCTCATGGAGGAATATTCTCCTTCCAAACACTAACCCCAACTCCCTCTCTCCTCCTCCCTATCTTCCAGATGCCATCACCAGTCTTCAATAAAGGTAAGTAAAATGTTATTTTATATGTTTATTTAAATCTATTAATACATAATTGAACACTATATTTGTTGTGTATGTAAAACTGTAATTAATCTCTATAAAATGTATTTTTTTGTGAATATTTTTGGGTTTCTGGAACGGATTAATTGTACAGTGGTCCCTCGTTTTTCGTAGTTAATCCGTTCCTGGAGTTGCTACTATTAATGAAATCTACGATTTGCGATCAATTTTCCCCATAAGAAATAATGTAAATACAATTAATCCATTCCTGACACCCAGAAGTATTAAAACAAAAAAATTTTTTACATGAAATATAGATGTAGTACATAAACAATACAATGGGAAATGATGAATGAAACATTAACAGCATAACACTTGCCTTTATTGGAGATTCTTCTTAGTGTATGGGAGACTGGAGGAGGAGAGAGATTGGATTGTTTATAGTTTGGAAGGGGAATCCCCTTCCAGCAACACCTCAGGTACCAATTGCTTTTCTGGGGTTGCTTCTCTTCTCTGTTTCTTAATGCCACTAGGACCACCTTGAGAGTCACTGGAGTCCTGTCTCGCAAAAAAAACTGTCCAGAGAGCTCTTTTTCTGGCGTCTCTTTAAAACTTCCCTAAAATGGGCCAAGACTCTGTCACTGTACAAGTTGCCGATATGGCTTGCAACATCCTTCTCATAAATCTTTCCATCCTACCCCACATTTCAAAAATCTCTTTAATTTCTGAAGAAGGCACCTTCCTCCATCTCTCTTCCTCCTCCTCTGCAGCAAGATTCAGAGCTGCCATCTGTTGCTGTTCCTGCTGAAGCTCTTGCAGCTCCTCAGTGGTTAGCTCTTTGTTGTGGTCCTCCACCAACTCTTCCACATCCTCCAAACTCGCATCCAACCCCATGGAAGCCCCCAGTGCCACAATGGATTTAACAACTTGACATAGGCTCATCAGGGTCAGCCCCAAACCCTTCAAAATCCCTCTTGTGGACACAATCTGGCCACAATTTTCTCCAAGCAGGGTTCAAAGTCCTGGTAGTCACTCCCTCCCAAGCCTTACCTATAAGGCTTACACAATGGAGAATACTGAAATGTTCTTTCCAAAAATCTCGTAGGGTCAAGTGAGTGTCTGAGGTCACATTCAAGCACCTTTCAAACATTGCTTTGGTGTAGTTTTTTTTTCAAGTTTGCAATGACCTGCTGGTCCATGGGTTGGAGGAGAGGAGTGGTATTCGGGGCAAGAACTTTACTGTGATGAACCCAAACTCCTTCAGAATTAGGTCATCCAAGTTTGGAGGATGAGCAGGTGCATTGTCCATTACTAGGAGGCACTTGAGATCCAATTTCTTTTCCAGGAGGTAATTCTTCACACTAGGGCCAAACACTTTGTTGAACCACTCTACAAAAATTTCCCTCGTGACCCATGCCTTACTATTAGATTTCCAAAACACACACAATTTACTCTTCATAACATTGTTTTTCCTGAACACTCTGGGATTTTCAGAATGGTACACTAGTAACGGCTTCACTTTGAAATCCCACTAGCATTAGCACAGAACATTAGCGTCAGCCTGTCTTTCATAGGCTTGTGTCCTGGCATTGCCTTTTCCTCTTGTGTAATGAAGGTCCTCTTTGGCATTTTCTTCCAAAAGAGGCCTGTTTCGTCACATTTGAACACTTGTTCAGGTTTCAGTCCTTCACTGTTTATGTACTCCTGGAATTCATGCACATATTTTTCAGCCGCCTTGTGGTCCGAACTGGCAGCCTCACCATGCCTTACCACACTGTGTATGCCAGTACGCTTCTTAAATCTCTCAAACCAGCCTTTGCTAGCCTTAAATTCACTCACATCATCACTAGTTGCAGGCAATTTCTTTACCAAATCGTCATGCAACTGCCTAGCCTTTTCACAAATAAGCGACGTCATAAGACTGTCTCCTGCTAATTGTTTCTCATTTATCCACACCAATAATAACTTCTCAACATCTTCGAGTACTGGTGATCTCATTTTTGTCAGCATGTTTACCCCCTTTGCAACAACAGCGTCCTTGATTTCCTTTTTCTTGGCTATGATGGAAGATATGGTTGTACGGGATTTGTTATACATCCTGGCTAGTTTGCCCACACGTACACCACTATCATATTGTTCAATGATGTTTTTCTTAAATTCAATCGTATTTCTCACCTTCTTTACCAAAGGCTTGGCACTAGTAGCTTTCTTTGGAGCCATGGTAGCTTATTTAACACTTAAATAACTTGCAAGCACTAAAATAAATGAAATATTTCGCTGGAGCACGTCAGGGGACCGTCGCTCACTGGTAAACAATGGCACACTGGCTGGGAAGGAAAGGCCGAGGCGGCTCGAGGCCGCTCAGACCGTGCGTACGCGTCCAGGACGAAGGACTGTTAGCGAGTTACCGGACCATATCCGAGCCAATATTTTGACGAAAAAACAGGACTATTTCCGAAATGGACGACTTTCATGCTGGACGATTATTGAGGGACCACTGTACAGTGCAAAGTCGCTGTTTTAATCCAAAAACACAGTTTTTTTTTTCTCATTATGCACTGTGTGCTGCAGGATTCTTTTTATACTGCGCACACTGACCACATAGACCGATTCTTGCATATGTAGGCCTACCGGCTTTCTCTCATTAGATTTGAGGGCGCTATAATTTGGGCGTACTAGTACAGTGGACCCCCGCATAACGATTTTAATCCGTGCAAGAGGGCTCATTGTTATGCGAAATAATCGGTATGCGAATGAATTTTCCCCATAAGAAATAATGGAAATCAAATTAATCCGTGCAAGACGCCCAAAAGTATGAAAAAAAAATTTTTACCTCATGAAATATACATTTTCCTACACACAAAGAGAAGGATACATGCACAATAGTAGGGTAGTACATGCACAGTATATATTGTGCATGTACTAGTCTACTAAATGAAGAATAAATGACACTTACCTTTGTTGAAGATGCAGCAATTACTGATGAGACAGTCTGTCCTGGGAGTGCCTTTTCCTCCTGAGTACTGTAGGTCCTGTTTGGCATTTTCTTCCAGAACAGGCTTTATCACACTGTGTATGCCACTACGATTCTTAAATCTCTCAAACCAACTTTTGCTGGCTTTAAATTCACCAATGTGAGCACTAGTTCCAGGCATTTTTCCCTGTTCACCTGGGTGTTAGTCGACTTGTGTGGGTTGCATCCTGGGAGACAAGATTAAGGACCCCAATGGAAATAAGTTAGACAGTCTTCGATGACACTGACTTTTTTGGGTTATCCTGGGTGGCAAATCCTCTGGGGTTAATTGTTTATTGGTATTCTCAATAACCCACTCCAACAACGGTGCTACAGCAGCAGCAGCAGCTGACGGTGGTACAGCAGCAACAGACGATGCTACAGCAGCAGCAGACGATGCTACAGCAGCAACTGACGATGTTACAGCAGCAGCAGACGATGCTACAGCAGCAGCAGCAGCAGACGATGCTACAGCAGCAGCAGCAGCAGACGATGCTACAGCAGCAGCAGACGATGCTACAGCAGCAACAGACGATGTTACAGCAGCAGCAGACGATGCTACAGCAGCAGCAGCAGCAGCAGACGATGCTACAGCAGCAGCAGACGATGCTACAGCAGCAACAGAAGATGTTACAGCAGCAGCAGACGATGCTACAGCAGCAGCAGCAGCAGACGATGCTACAGCAGCAGCAGACGATGCTACAGCAGCAGCAGACGATGCTACAGCAGCAGCAGACGATGCTACAGCAGCAGCAGACGATGCTACAGCAGCAGCAGACGATGCTACAGCAGCAACAGAAGATGTTACAGCAGCAGCAGACGATGCTACAGCAGCAGCAGCAGCAGACGATGCTACAGCAGCAGCAGACGATGCTACAGCAGCAGCAGACGATGCTACAGCAGCAGCAGACGATGCTACAGCAGCAGCAGACGATGCTACAGCAGCAGCAGACGATGCTACAGCAGCAGCAGACGATGCTACAGCAGCAGCAGACGATGCTACAGCAGCAGCAGACGATGCTACAGCAGCAGCAGACGATGCTACAGCAGCAGCAGACGATGCTACAGCAGCAACAGAAGATGTTACAGCAGCAGCAGATGATGCTACAGCAGCAGCAGCAGCAGACGATGCTACAGCAGCAGCAGCAGCTGACAGTGCTACAGCAGCAGCAGACGATGCTACAGCAGCAGCAGACGATGCTACAGCAGCAGCAGCAGCTGACAGTGCAGCAGCAGCAGCAGCAGCTGTACCACCAATAGTAGCGATGGTTGATTGGGGCTTATTATACAACCTGGCCAGCTCGGAGACACGCACTCCACTTTCATACTTATCAATGATCTTTTTCTTCATCTCTATTGTAATTCTCACCCTTATTGCTGTAGGGTTGGCACTAGAAGCTTTCTTGGGGCCCATGGTCACTTATTTTCCAGAAAAAGCACCGAAAACACTGTAATAATACGAAATATTCCGATTGTATGCTTGGATGTTACCGCGGAGGCTGGCTGGTAAACAATGTCACTGGCGGCACATATGAGGCTGGCTGAGGGCGCACATTGGACGCGTCTCGGACGAAAATCGGTGAGCGGGTTTTTAAGCGGTATGCGAGGCAAAATTTTTGCGATTAAAGCAAGCGGTATGCGGATTAATCGTTATGTGATGCCAACGGTATGCGGGGGTCCACTGTACTTCAAAAACCCTGGTGTGTAAGCCGTACTAGTACGTCCGAAACCCTGAAAGGGTTAATAACATAGAAACATGGAATATAATACTCTAGAATGAATAAAATAAGTCATTATGTATATCACGAGAGGTGTTGTGTTGTTGGGTGTATAAGGACCACTGAGAGTAAGCCATCCATAATGGTGGTGAAGCAGCAGTTGAGGCGGCGGTGTTTTCTGTAGCCCTATATAACTGCAGCAACATTGGAGGAGTTGGTAGAATTGCTGAATCACTGAAGTATGCACCCTCTACCACCATCACAATCACTACCACCCTCTACCACCATCACTACCACATTCTACCACCATCACTACCACCGTCTACTACTATCACAACTGCTAGCACCCTCTACCACCATCACTACCACCCTCTACCACTTTCACAACTGCTAGCACCCTCTACCACCATCACTACCACCCTCTACCACTATCACAACTGCTTCCACTCTACCACCACCACCTTCATATTTTTCTACAAACTTTTGCTTAAATTATGTGTGTTTCTCTCATTCTTTACTAAAGGGCTGGCACTAAAAGCTTTCTTTGGAGCCATGGTGACTTATTTAGCAGTTGCAAGCACTAAAACGAATGGAATATTATGAAATGTATCGTATGAACTCTTGGGATCATCCTCACTCACTGATAAACAATGGCACATTGGCTGGGAATGGAGTGTGAGGTGGCTTGGTGCTGTGTGCATGTGTCCCAGACGAATGACTATTTGCGAGTCAAACGATGATTTGTGAGCCAGTGTTTTGACGAAAATAACGTTAAAATTTTTGAAAATTACGACTATTGAGCTTTACGATTATCGAGGGACCACTGTACTTCTTCATGCATGTGTAGTGTGACCTAAGTGTAAGGAGAAGTAGCAAGATGTACCTGAAATCTTGCATGTTTGAGACTGAAAAAAAAGACGGCAGCAATCCTACCATCATGTAAAACAAATACAGGCTTCCGTTTTACACTGACTTGGCAATATGGTAGCACCTCCCTGGGAGGTTGCTGCCTACCAACGTACTTCCTACTTTTATATATACAGTATGTTTCTAGAAGTAGGAAGTATGCTGTATAATGGGTGATAATTTTTTGTTTAACTCGTCAGCTGTCTCACCGTGGCAGGGTGACCCAAAAAAGAAAAACATTTTCACTCAGCTTAATAACACATCAAATAAGCTATTCAGAAAACTAGGCCTATGTTTACATATATTATTTTGTTTAGTAGTATTTCAGTATCTAGAAATCTTAAAAGTTGAAACGGTCTTGGTTCGTAGTAAAGCATGTGAATAAACTCTTGGTAAGGTAAATTGTACCAGAAGATGGAATTCACTGCTTTATTGACAATAACAGTGGTGATGCTGGAGTTATCAGTTATTGTGGAAATTTTTAAAGTTTGCAATTTACTGTACTGTAGTAAATAGTGATTCTTTGTGTAGGCCTCCCCATTTTATAATGAACCATTTATTATATGGAGGTTAATTAAATTCTGAGCAATGGTAAGGTTGTAATGATACATAATAATGCAAATGTTACTAAAATATTTTCACTTTATACAGAGAGTGGTTCTTCCAGTTGTCTCATGAAGTCCTCAACCCCATGTACTGCTTATTTGAATATGCTAACAAGAACAACTACTCACTGCAGATCAACCCTGCCTCGGAAGTCAATCCTGATCATTTAACATACTTCAAGTTTATTGGTCGCTTTATTGCAATGGTAAGGACGTGGTAGAGAAACCTACAGAAAAGTTAACTGAATTGTAGTTGAGTGTTCAGCTTCATTATTTCCAATACTCTAATTTAGCAATACATTGGTTAGAATTTTTTCAAATTTTGAAAAAGGGTCATTAAGTCTCTTTTATTCTAATGATTCGTCGTATCCTGACCCCCGTGGAACTGTTTTGGATAATGTAAAATGGTGAATTTCTTTACCCTCAGTGACATTTCTTTGCCTTAACTTTTCCTTTAACCCTTTGACTGTTTTGGAGTTGTCACAGTTGCTCTTTGCTGATGACACTGTGCTCTTGGGAGATTCTGAAGAGAAGTTGCAGAGATTGGTGGATGAATTTGGTAGGGTGTGCAAAAGAAGAAAATTAAAAGTGAATACAGGAAAGAGTAAGGTTATGAGGATAACAAAAAGATTAGGTGATGAAAGATTGGATATCAGATTGGAGGGAGAGAGTATGGAGGAGGTGAATGTATTCAGATATTTGGGAGTGGACGTGTCAGCGGATGGGTCTATGAAAGATGAGGTGAATCATAGAATTGATGAGGGGAAAAAAGGGTGAGTGGTGCACTTAGGAGTCTGTGGAGACAAAGAACTTTGTCCTTGGAGGCAAAGAGGGGAATGTATGAATGTATGAATGTTTTACCAATGCTCTTATATGGGTGTGAAGCATGGGTGATGAATGTTGCAGCGAGGAGAAGGCTGGAGGCAGTGGAGATGTCATGTATGAGGGCAATGTGTGGTGTGAATTTATAATGCAGAGAATTCGTAGTTTGGAAGTTAGGAGGAGGTGCGGGATTACCAAAACTGTTGTCCAGAGGGCTGAGGAAGGGTTGTTGAGGTGGTTCGGACATGTAGAGAGAATGGAGCGAAACAGAGTGACTTCAAGAGTGTATCAGTCTGTAGTGGAAGGAAGGCGGGGTAGGGGTCGGCCTAGGAAAGGTTGGAGGGAGGGGGTAAAGGAGGTTTTGTGTGTGAGGGGCTTGGACTTCCAGCAGGCATGCGTGAGCGTGTTTGATAGGAGTGAATGGAGACAAATGTTTTTTAATACTTGACGTGCTGTTGGAGTGTGAGCAAAGTAACATTTATGAAGGGGCTCAGAGAAACCGGCAGGCCGGACTTGAGTCCTGGAGATGGGGAGTACAGTGCCTGCACTCTGAAGGAGGGGTGTTAATGTTGCAGTTTAAAAACTGTAGTGTAGAGCACCCTTCTGGCAAGACAGTGATGGAGTGAATGATGGTGAAAGTTTTTCTTTTTCGGGCCACCCTGGCTTGGTGGGAATCGGCCAGTGTGATAATAAAAAAAAAAAATAATGTACGTCTTACAAGCCACCGTTTTTGACGTATATATACTCATAAATTCTAGCGGCTTCAAATCAAGCAGGAGAAAGCTGGTAGGCCCACTTGTGAGAGAATGGGTCTGTGTGGTCAGTGTGCACCATATAAAAAAAATCTTGCAGCACACAGTACATAATGAGAAAAAAAAACTCCGACCGTTTTTTTTTTTTTTTTAATTAAAATGCTGACTTTGTGGTCTATTTTCATGTAGTATTTATGGTTGTATTCTCGTTTTCTTGGTCTCATTTGATAGACTGGAAAACATATAGAAATAGAGGTGATTTTGATTGGTTTTACTATGAAAAGAACCTTGAAATGGAGCTCAAAGTAGGGGAAATGTTTGATTTTTGCCGATGTTCAAAGGTACTCAAATGATGTCGTTTTCCAGTAAATGTCCAAGTAGCCATTCTAATATGCAGTCATGAATGGGTTGACATTATACAATTATTACAATATTGCAGTAGTCTGCATAACAGTAAATCTTCTATTTTTTGTTTCAATAAAAATTAAAAATAGAAAGCAAGAGTAATATCAGAGGGGCCTGGAGACATTACTGATGAACAAAGAAAATGTTATTTTAGAGCCACGAATGTCTGCATTGTTCATTCTGGACCTTATTTTGAAATTGTCAAATGTTTTAATTTTTGTGAAATTGGCCAAATTGCAAATTTCTGTCCACATTATTGGGTAGTTGAAATTGGTAAATGAGCAGTTTCTTGTACTCAATTGATAGAAAAAATGTAGTTCTAAAGAAATAGCTATGAGTTTGGTCGACTGGAACAATGGAATTAGCCGAAAATAGAGCTCAAAGCGGGTGAAATCGCCGATTCGTAAATATCGCCGAGGTCGCTCACTTCACAAGAGCGTAATTCCGTCAGTTTTCCATCAAATTTCGTTCTTTTGGTGTCATTACAATCGGGAAAAGATTCTCTATCATTTCATGAGAAAAAATAATGGGGGGGGGGTTGCGACACCAGGAGACACCTCAGGATTTGGGGTTGTGACAGTCAAGGGGTTAAAGTGAAAGTGTTCCCAGTCCTTCTCTTTCCTTCTGTTTCAACATTTGTGTGTGTTTGCTGAGAACATTCTAAACTCTTTTCACTCTCATATAATTACAAAAATTGATGACTTTCTTGTTAGTTAACCCAATGTGTGGAATTCTTTAATGGCCGTTTCAGGAACATTTGAAAGATCCTGAAATGTCTGGAAAGGATTCTCAAGATGGCCATCCTTACGGGCAGCTCCCAGAAGGAAATATGCATTAAAGAGACAAATAGATGGTTTATAATGCTTATTCTTACTTTAGTTTGGCCTGGGACCATTTCAACAATATAAATTATTGATAATAATAAGCATACGTGTTTTTCAAAATGTGATCATTTGTGCATATGTAAATACAATGAAATGGCATCTTGAATTATGTATATTAGCATCTTTGTGTATTCGGTTTTCTGTAATTATGCCATTTAGCGACATATTTAGCTATTCCTGCTTTGGGAGATTATTTTTGCAATTAGACTTGTCATACAACATAATGTTGCATTCCCATAATTCAGAAAATCTTCTTTCAATTTTCAGGCTCTGTACCATGGGAAATTCATCTATTCTGGCTTTACCATGCCATTCTACAAACGCATGCTTAACAAAAAACTTACCATTAAGGATCTTGAATCTATTGATCCAGAATTTTACAACTCTCTCTGCTGGATTAGAGATAACAAATAGGGGGTAAAGTTAACATTGATAATTAAAAATGAAGGAAATTTTTGTAGTGTCTTTAAACTGTTTAATTTACTTTATGGGGACATGATAGTTAAAAAATAAGAGATATTTAAAATGGAGGGATGAAGTGGGGGCATTAAATTTTTCCTGTGATTCGCAGTACACTGAATTTTTTCTACGGTATAAAATCTAAAAAACCATCTTAGTTCTTTATATATGTTTATTTCCAAAAAAATTTCCTTTGACTCTAAAAATTTCTTCTTATAACCCTTTTTGGGTGCGGTCCATAGTACTCGGTTGGAGCCATTGTCAGTTCCGTAGTACTACCCAAATTTAGCGTCTTCAATCTGGGGGAAAAAAGGCTGGTAGGCCTACTTAAAGAATGGGGTCGCAGGGTCAGTGTTGCAGTAAAAAAAAAACCTTGCACGCATTTCCAAATGAAAAAAAAAAAAAACCCCCCCCCGACCGTTTTTTTGGTTTAAAACAGCGACTTTGTGGGTATTTTTGTATGTTTTTTGGTTCATTCTCGTTTTCTTGGTCTCATTTGATAAAAGGGAAAGATATTTACAGAATTGGAGATGACTTTGTTTGGGTTTTTCATGATGAAAAGTATCTTGAAATTGAACTCAAAGAAACGAAAGTTAATTTTTGCCGATGTTCAAGATAAACAAAGATGTCGCTGTCCAATTTGTGTCCAACGGCAGTCAATGTGCATCATGAATGATTGACTTTATTTATGCAATTTTTATAATAATGCAGTTTTTGATAACAGTAAATCTTTTTACTTTTTGAAAAATAAAAATTCAAAATGGAAAACAAGAGCAATTAAGAAGGACCCCGGTAAGACTAGTGAACAGAGAAAAATGTTATTTTTGGCCAGGAATTGTTTTTTTTTTCTGGGCCCTATTTTGAAATTGGCATCTCTTGAAAATTTTTGTGAAATTGGCCAAAATTTCCAATATCACCATTTTATTGGGTAGTTTTGGGAAATTTGGTAAATGAGCAGTTTTCTTGTACTCAGTTGATAGAACAAATGGGTTCTAGCGAAAAAAGCTTTTTATTTAGTCGACTGGATCAATGGGTTGGGCCCGAAAATAGGGCTAAAAGTGGGCAAAAATATCACAGAGTCTAACTTCACGAGAGCATAATTTTGTGTTTCCACCCAAATTTTTATATTTTTAAAAATTTTTTTTGCACGGGGAAAATTTAAAGGGTCATGGGTCTCGACCTGAAAGGGTTAAAATAAGTGGGGCCCCCGGCTACGAACGCATTGCAAATGTTAAAATCCCCCTTTCAAGCATTTGAGTGTAAAAAAATTTGGCCCGGGGTAACGATAAAAAACTCGCCCCTGTGATTTTTTCCCCAACCCGTCCCTCCACCCGAGGCCTCAGCGCCGTGCGCGTTTTTTTACAAGCCAGGGGGGCGATTTCCTCATACATTGTCTTTTGTGTTATTCATTTTTTATGTGCTGTAAAATGCTAAATAAGCCACCATGGACCCAAAGAAAGCTTCTAGTGCCAATCCTGTGGTAAAAAGGGTGAGAAATACTATCGTATCATGGTCAGCTGCTGCTGCACCACCATCAGCTGTTGCTGCACCACTGTCAGCTGTACTACTCAAAGATATGGAGAGACTGTTGTTGGTGTGGCTTAACGAGAAACAATTACCGAGAAACATTTAACCCCAGAGGGTTAGCCACCCAGGATAACCCAAGAAAGTCAGTGAGTCATCAAGGACTGTCTAACTTATTTCCATTGGGGCCCTTAATCTTGTCCCCCAGGATGTGACCCACACCAGTCGACTAACACCCTAGGTGAACAGGAAAAAATGCCTGGAACTAGTGCTCATATTGGTGAATTTAAGGCCAGCAAAGGTTGGTTTGAGAGATTTAAGAATCGTAGTGGCATACACAGTGTGATAAGGCATGGCGATGCTGAAAAATTCAAACCCCCATCAAGTGTTCAATTGTGACGAAACAGGCCTGTTCTGGAAGAAAATGCCAAACAGGACCTACATTACTAGGAGTAAAAGGCACTCCCAGGACACAAGCCTATGAAAGAAGGCTAACTTTCTTGTTTTGTTGTAATGCTAGTGGGGATTGCAAAGTGAAGGCTTTACTCATGTATCACTCTGAAAATCCCAGTGTGTTCAAGAAAAACAGTGTCTCATCACTCATCAATACTCTTCAGTAAAGGTAAGTGTCATTTTAACATTTATTTATATAGTTATTGTGCATGTCTCATTGTTTTCTTTGTGGGAAATGTATATTTCATGAAATTTTTTTTTTTTAATACTTTTGGCTGCCTGGAACGGATTAATTAGATTTCCATTATTTCTTATGGGGAAAATTAATTCGGTTAATGATAATTTCATCTAAGCAATGAGCTCTCAGGAACAGATTAATATCGTTAGTCGAGGGTCCACTGTATTAAAACCAGCAAGGGCATTTAAAAAATAATTGAAAAAAAGTCATTAGTGATATTACTACAGTGGGCTCTCGGGTAATGGAGGCATCGGCTAATGTCAAAATCGGATAGCGGTACGTTTTTTCGTCAAAATATTGGCTCGGCTAATGCCCAAGAACTCAGTTAAGGGCATTTGTCCCGAATGTGTCCACGCAGCTAGAGTCCCTGTACAGGTAGTGTGCCATTGTTTACAAGCCAGGGACGACGATTCCTCACATACATGCAATATATTTTGTATTATTCGATTGTTTTAGTGCTTGTAACTGCTAAATAAGCCACCATGGGCCCAGAGAAAGCTTCTAGTGCCAGCCCTTTGGTAAAGAAGAAAAAAAGCACAATATAATTCAAGAAAAGACTCGTAGCAAAGTACCAAAGGGGAGCAGGAAGAGAGAGGGGTGAATGTGCCTTCTGCAGTGATTCTACGATGTGTACAATACTAAAGCAGCAGGTATTGATAAAGGCTATAGTGCCAGCCAGCGATAAAGTGTAGAATTAACAGTGTAGCAAGTAAGTTAAGTGAGTAAGCGATAGAAAAACGACACGAAAGTAACTCCAATGTTGTTGGATGTGCATCGAGCCAATGAACATACGCCGGCCTGCTACGTATCTTCCACCACCCTAAACCTCTGCCAGCATCTCCTCCATCAAACTAACTAATTAAACTAACATCTCCTCAAAGGTAAGTGTAAATATAAAAGTGTAAGTATAAAAGTAATTTTTTTTTCAACAAACCAGCCGTATCCCACCAAGGCAGGGTGGCCCAAAAAGAAAAACGAAAGTTTCTCTTTTTAACCCTGTGACTGTCGCAAGCCCCCTTTCTGAAACTGTCATTCTATGTTGCAAAACTTTTGGAAAAAAAAAAAATTTCTTATGAAATGATAGAGAATCTTTTTGCTGATGGTAACGACACCAAAAGTACGAAATTTGGTCGAAAACTCACGGAATTACGCTCCTGCGAAGTTAGCGGTCTCGGCGACATATGCATCGGCGATTTCGCCATCTTTGAGCCCTGTTTTTGGCTAATTCCGTTGTTCCAGTTGACTAAACTCATAGGTATTTCTTTAGAACTCCATTTTTTTCTATCAATTGAGTACAAGAAACTGCCCATTTACCAATTTGAACTAACAAATAAAGTGATCAGAAATTGGCAATTTGGCCAATTTCACGCAAATTAAAGAAAAGATGCCAATTTCAAAATAGGGTCCAGAATAAACAATGTAGACATTCTTGGCACAAAAATAACATATCCTCTGTTCATTAGTCACGTCTCTAGGTCCCTCTTATATTACTATTGCTTTCTATTTTGATTTTTTATTCATACAAAAAATACAAAGTTTGCTGTTTATGCAGACTACTGCATTATTGTAAAAATGGTATAAATATCAGTGCACTAGTGAAAGAATATTAGACTCCCCAGTTGACGTGTATTGGATGTGTAGTGTGATTTACTTACTCTTGAACATTGGTAAAAATCAAACATTTTCGCTACTTTGAGCTCAATTTCAAGGTCGTTTTCATCGTGAAACTAATCAAAATCATCTCTATTTCTGCAAAAATTTTTTCCATTTTATCACGTGAGACCATGAAAACGAGAATACAACGATAAATACTATATGAAAATACACCTCAAAATCAGCGTTTTAATCCAAAAAAAATGGTCATTTTTTTTTCTCATTATGTACTGCATGCTGCAGGATTTTTTTTGTGGTGCACACTGAACACAGACCCATTCTCTCACATGTGGGCCTACCAGCTTTTTCCTGCTTGATTTGAAGCCGCTAGAATTATTGAGTATATATACGTCCGAAGCACTGGCTCGTAAGTCGTATATATACAACCAAAACAGTCAAAGGGTTAACTTTAGTAATTTATACAAGAGAAGGGATAAAGTAAATGTTTCTTCTTTCAACACATCGGCTGTATCCCACTGAGGCGGGTTGGCCCAAAAGGAAAAATGAAAGTTTCTCCTTTTACATTTAGTAATATATACAGGAGAAGGGGTTACTAGCCCCTTGCTCCTGGCATTTTAGTCGCCTCTTACAACACGCATGGCTTACGGGGGAAGAATTCTGATCCACTTCCCCATGGAGATGATAGAAAATAAACAAGAACAAGACTAGCAAGAAAATAGGAAGATAACCCCCAGAGGGGTGTGTATATATATGCTTGTACAGTGACCCACCGCCCCCGCATACCGTTGCCAACACATAACTTACAACCGCATACCACTCGCTTTTTATCGCAAAAATTTTTCCCCTCGCCTACCGCGTCAAAAACCCCACACCGTTCTTTCGTCTGAGACGCTTCAATGTCGCCCTTACCAGCCCTCACATGTGCCGCTGGTACGCATTGTTTTGACCAGCCTGCTCCGCTGTAACACCAAGCATACAATCGGAACATTGTCCGTATTTATGTACAGTGTTTTTGGTGATTTATATTCTGCCAAATAAGTGACCACATGGGCCCCAAGAAAGCGTCTAGTGCCAACCCTACAGCAATAAAGGGTGAGAATTACAATAAGATGAAGAAAGAGATCAATGATAAGTATGAAAGTGAGTGCGTGTCGCCGACCTGGCCAGGTTTGTAACAAGAACCCAAATCAAAAACCATCGGCTGCTAATTGTGGTCAACAAAAGGCAATCAAGAAGCTTGTTCTTGCCAAAGGTTTAACTTGTGTTTTCGAAACAGAGATCGCAAGTGATGGAAGATGTTGAGAGACACTTATGTGTGGAAAAATGAAAAACAGCTAGCAGGAGATAGCGTTTCTCAAGCGCTCATAAGCGAAAGGCTAAGGAAGTTGCATGAGGATTTAATTCAAAAAATGCCTGCAACTATTGATGATGTGGGTGAATTTTAAGCCAGCAAAGGTTGGTTTGAGAGATTTAAGAAGCGTAGTGCATACTAGTGTGATAAGTCATGGTTAGCTGCCAGTACGGACCACAGAAGCGGCTGAGCAGCAATATGTGCATGAATTCAAGAGTAACATAGAGACTGAAGGACTGAAACCTGAATAAGTGTTTTAAATTGTGATGAAACAGCCTGTTTGGAAGAAAATGCAAGCATGGACTACATTACTCAGGAGGAAAAGCACTCCCAGGACATAACCTATGAAAAGACTAGGCTTAACTTTGTTGATGTGCTTTCCAATGCTAGCTTGGTGAATTGCAAATTAAAGCCTTATTAGTGTATCACTCCACACTGAAACTCCCCAGAGCGTTCAGCAAAAGAATTGTCCTCAAGGAGAATTTTGTGTGTGCCTGGGAGGGCAAACAGTAAAGGCATGGGTCACTAGGGACTTGTTCTATGACAGGTTACACCAACATTTGCCCCAATGTGAAAGATTACCTAACTGAAAAGAAATTAGAACTTAAGTTGCCTCCTTTTTCAGACAATTGCCCTGGTCATCCTTACAGACGTGGCAGAGCGACTTTATGGGACATGAAAGTCATTAACATCAAGTTTTTGCCTCCTAATACCACTCCCCTCTCCTGCAGCCCATGACCAGCAGGTTATTGCAAAACTTCAAAAAACTGTACACAAAAGCTCCGTTTAGAGAAGGTGCTTTGTAGTGACCACATAAACACAACTGACTCTAAGAGAGTTTTTGAGAGAGCACTTAATATCCTCAATTGTGTTAAACCTTATAGGTAAGGCTTGTGAATGGGAGTGACTAAGAAACCTATGAACTCTGCATGGAAGAAACTGTGGCCAGAATGTGTAACAAAAGGTTATTTTTGAAGTGTTTGAGGCTAACCTGAGAGGATTAAATGCCAGTTGATGAATCCATTTGGCAATGGGAACGACCTTGGGGTTGGAGGTTAGTGGTGAGAATGGAAGAGTTGGTGGAGGAGGACTAACGAAGAACTAACCACGATGAGCTGAAAGATCAACTTCCAACAGCAAGAGCCAGACCCTAGGAACTGGTTCAGAGGAGGGGAGAGAGAAATTGAAGACGTTGCCTAGACTACAAGATTAAGGAAATCTGGCAAGAAGTGCTTGAAGTGTCAAACCTTCATGGGATGAAAATCACCCTCACACCGCTATTGCAAGCTGTGTCGGCAACCTGTACACTGACAATGTGTGAACACTTTAGGAAGTCATAAAAGGAAACGAGTAGGTACAGCCACTAAGGACAAGATAATGTTTGCTAAGAGTCCAGTTACCTCTGAAGCTGGTCCTAGTGGCCATTAAACGAAGAAGGAAGTAACCCCAGATAAAGGACTCGACACCTCAATTCTTAATGGAAGGGGATTCCCCTTCTAAACACTAACACTCTCTCTCCCCTCCTCCCATCCATCAATCTCACCAAGATCTTCAATAAAAGTAAGTGTCTTTAATTGTGCATGCCTATTTCATTTGTGTGTAATTTAAAATTAACATTTCATGTGGTAAAATTTTTTTTTTTTCAACGAACTTTTTGGGTGTCCTTGCAACGGATTAATTTGATTCCATAATTTCTTAATGGGGAAAATTCATTCGCACTACCGATCATTTCGCATAACAAAGAGCCCTCTTGCACGGATTAAAGTCGCTATGGCGGGGGTCCACTGTACATGTAAGTGTAGTGTGACCCTAAGTGATAAGAAGAAGTATAAGATGTACCTGAAACTCTGCATGTTTCGAGACAAAAAAATGACCACCACAATTCTACCATCATGTCAAACAATTACAGGTTTCCGTTTTACGCTCACTTGGCAGGACGGTAGTACCTCCCTGGGCGGTTGCTGTCTACCAACCTACTGCCTAGGAAAAGTAAATATATTAAGTGTAAATGTAAAAGGACCCCAATGGAAATACGTAAGTCACTCTGACTTTTTTGGGTTATCCTAGGTACTTTACACATGCTATGTATGATAATCTATGTATGTAATTATTTGTGTATACCTGAATAAACTTCTTTATTTATTTATAAATTAAAATGTAAATATCTCTTATTTATAAATTAAAATGTAAATATTTTTTATTTATAAATTACATAAATTGTTTAAGTGTGATAGTGTTGGTGGGTTCTGCTAGTGCCTCCACCACCACTATGTACAGCTTCTCTCAGTGGCCTCTCTAACCCAACAAAAAGAAACAACACTTTACATTAGCTTACTACTCCTCATACATTATGACATATTTTATTCAGTCTAGAATATGTATCAAGTTTCTGTGTTATTAATTTATTTTTTTCAAAACAATCGGCCGCCGTCTCCCCCCCCGCGGCAGGGTAGACCCAAAAGAAGAAGAAAATCACCCCCAAAAAAATACTTTCATCATCATTCAAGCAACTTTCACCACACTCGCACATTATCACTGTTTTTGCAGAGGTGCTCAGAAAACAACAGTTTAGAAGCAAACACATATAAAGATACACAACATATCCAACCAAACTGCCAATAACCCAAACCCCTCATTTACAATTTGCAGGCATAGTACTATTCCCATTTCCAGACTCAAGTCGACAATAAAAAAATAACGGTTTCCCCTGAAATCCCTTCACTAAATTATTATAATCCCTGCTCACCTCCAACAGATCGTCAGTCCCATGTACCATTCGCCTCCATTCACTTCACATCCTATCTAACACGCTCACCACGCTACTGGAAGTCCAAGCCCCCTTGCCCACAAACTCTGTCCTTTACCCCCTCTCTTTCCAACTTGTTCGAGGACGCTCCCCTACCCGCCTTCCTTCTTAATAATTTATATGCTTTCCATTCATTCTACTTTTATCCATTCTCTCAAATGACCAAACCACCACTCTCAACAACCCCTCTTCTGCCCTCTGCTAATACTTTTATTAACTCCACAACCTTTTCCTAATTCCACACTACGAAGGTTCGAAATTTTCTGCATAATATTTACACCAACACAGTGCCTTAAACAGACATCTCCACTGCCTCCCAACCGTCCCTCGCTGCTGCCTTATTCACCCAAGCTTCACACCCATATAAGAGTGTTGGTACTACTATACTTTCATTACATCCCTTCTTTGCCTTCATAGATAACCTTTTTTTGACTCCACAAATACCTCAACGCACACACTGACCTTTTTTCCCCTCATCAATTCATGATTACCGCATCCTTCCATAAAATCCATCCGCTGGGGACACAACAACTCCCAAGAATCTGAAAACATTCACTTCTTCCATACTCCCTCCTCCCCAATTTGATATCCAATTTTTCTTATCTAAATCATTTGATATACCCTGCATCACGCTTACTCTCTTCTATGAGTCACTTTCAACTTTCTACCTTTACACACATTTCCAAACTCATATCCACTAACCTTTGCATTTTTTCCTTTAGAATCTCCCATAAGCACAGTACATCAGCAAAAAGTAACTGTGTCAATTCCCATTTTTGAATTTTTGTTTCCCCAAAATTTAATTCCCACCCCCTCTCCCCGAACACCCTAGCATTTACTTCCTTACAACCCCATCTATAAATATATTAACAACCATGGTGACATTACACATCCCTGTCTAAGACCTACTTTTATTACAGGGAAGTATCTCCCTCTCTTCTACAACCCCTAACCTGAGCCTCACTATCTCATAAAAAGCTCTTTACAAGCATGTAATAACCTAACCCACCTACCCCATATACTTGCAACATCTGCCACATTGCTCCTATCCATCTATCATATGCCATTTCTAAATCCATAAATGCAATAAAAACTTCTCCCTACCTTTATCTAAATACTAGTCACATATATGCTTCAATGTAACCACTTGATCTAACACATCCCCTACCCACTCTGAAACCTCCTTGCTCATCTGCAATCCCTACATTCCGTCTTACCTCTAATTCTTTTCAATTATACCCTACTGTAACACTTTTCCTTGTATAACTCAGTACACATTATTCCTCTAATAATTTTTTCAGTCCTCTTTTGTCCCCTTTTCACCTTTATAACAAGGACAATACATGCTCTCTGCCATCCCTAAGGTACCTTCCCCTCGATTCATACACATTTATTAAACAAAAGTACCAACCATCTCCAACACTATATCCCCCCCCTGCATTTTAAACATTCTGTCATGATCCCATCAGTTTCCAGCTGCTTTAACCCACTTTCATTCTATGTAATGCCTCACGTACCCCCCCACACTACTTCTGCTCTTCTCACTCTAAAAGATGTATACCTCCCTGACCAGTGCATGAAATTACTGCCTCTCTTTCTTCCATTAACAATTAAAATTCCATCACAATATTCTCGCTATCTCATAATACCTCCATCTCCCCATCTACTAACCTCCCCTACTCCTGTTTTTAACTGACAAATCCATACTTTCCCTATGCTTTACTTACTTGTTTAACTCCATCCATAAGTTTCTTCTTTTCATTAAAATTTCCTTGAACATTCCTCTTCCCACTCTAATCCATCTCTCTCACTTTTGCACTCCCCTCCTCACTACTCTCTTTACTTTCCTTTTACTCTCCAATATACTTTGCTCTGTCTTACACAACACTTCTGCTTTGTAAAAATCCTCTCATAAGCTACCTTTTCTCTTTATCACACCTTTACTTATCCATTCCACTCAATCACTCCTCTTTCCTCCCTTTGGCCCACCCATCCTATACCCACAAATTCTGGCCACCCCCCCCACATTCTAGTACTCTCAGCATTTTTAAAACTATTTCCAACCCTCTACAGAAACCCCCCCCACTATACTCATGCTTTGCACTAGCCACCTTTCTGCCAATAGTCGTACTTATATCTCCACCCGAACTTCCTTCCCTCTCCTAAGTTTATAACACTTTTCAGTTCACCTCCCTCTTACTTGTTGTTGACCACCTTCCCTCCTTTTCCCATCTACCCTTACTCTAACTGTAGCTACATCTAAATAATGATCCGATATAGTCAGTTGCCCCTCATAAACATGAACATCCTGGAGCCTACCCATCAAGAACCTTTTTATCCACGGCAATAACACAATCTAATAAACTACTTTCATTACGTGCTACATCAAAACCCATGCAATATTTATTGAATCCTCTTTTTCCATAAAATAAGTATTTCTTATTACCAAATCTCTTTCTTACACATAGCTAAATTAAAGGCTCTCCATTTACATTTACCCCCCTGGGAACCCCCAAATTTTCGCTACTCTTACTCCCTCCAAACATTTTTACCCACTTATAGCATTGAAATCCCCAACCACCATTACTCTCACACTTATTCAAAAACTCCCCACGCATTATCCTCAACATTTCCCCAAAAACCCTCTCTCCTCCCTCTCCACTTCTTCTCTCTCTCCATGTGCATACAACGCCTTATTATAACCCACTTTTCCACAGCGGGGGGGGGGGGGGGGGGGGGGGGGGGGGGGGGGGGGGGGGGGGGGGGGGGGTCCCCCGCCCCAATCTCTTTATTTTACTTCAACGTAATCCTTGATTAATACATTTATAGTCCCCTCTTTTTCCTGCCATAGCTTATCCTTCTACATTATTGATACTCCTTCTTTAGCTCTAACCTCTATTTGAAACACCCTGACCTAACTCCCAATTTATCCTCTCCATTGGAAACTCTCCCCCACCCCCTTCAGCTTTGTTTCACTTAAAGCCAGGTACAATCCAACTTTCTTCTCATTCATAACATCCCACATTCATCTCTTTCCTTATATCATTTGCACAGCAGCCACACACATTCAGACTTCCCACTTTGACAATTTTCTTCTTCTTATTCTTTTTAGTAATCTTTACAGGAAAAGGGGTTACTAGCCCATTGTTCCCGGCATTTTAGTTGACTTTTACAACACGCATGGCTTACGGAGGAAAGATTCTTATTCCACTTCCCCATGGATATAAAAGGAAAAGTAATAAGACCAAGAACTATTAAGATAAAATCAAAGAAAACTCAGATGAGTGTGTATAAATAAATGTGTACATGTATGTGTAGTGTGACCTAAGTGTAAGTAAAAGTTATTAATATTATTAATATTATATTATTATTATTAATGTTATTAATATTGTTTATTATGTCATATTGGATGAATTGTGATAGATAAATAAGCCATAGAGGTAATACTTGCATCGTATTGAAGCATAATAAACTCATCTCCCTTTTGCCTCTTACTTGTCTTCCATACACCAACAAGAGTCAGTAAAGGTAAGTGTGATGTTAAATGTTCATTTATGTAGTACTATAGCATTTTATTAGTGCTTTATATTTATTTGTCATTGTTTTCTGTATGTATATCTATAATTAATCTTCAAAAAAAATATTTTTTGTTAATATTTTTGGCTGTCTTAACCCCTTCAGGGTCCAAGGCCCAAATCTGAAGTGGTGCCCCAGTGTCCAAGAATTTTCAAAAAAAAAATTTTTAGTTTTTCTTTATGAACTGGTAAGAGAATCTTTTTAGTGAATGTAATTAACAACAAAAAGTACGGAATTTGATGAAAATTGTGAAATTTATGCTCTCGCCATTTTGAACGTGGTTCAGCGATATTTACGAACAGCCGATTTTTGCCGACTTTGACTCCAATTTGAGGCCATTACATTATTCCAGTCAACCAAATTCTTAGCTATTTCACTAGTATTACTTCTATTCTATCGATTGAGCACAAGAAAATCGCCAAGTCAACTACAAATAAAGTGTCGGAAATTGTTAATTGGCCAATTTAACACAAAGATTCAAATATTCCCAATTTCAAAAATAGGGTCCAGAATATACAATGTAGGTATTCCTGGCACTAACCTAACATTTCCTCTGTTCATTAGTTATGTTTTTGAGGCTTTACCAAATAAATTCCATTTTTGAATTTTTATTCACATAATGAAAATTTTTATTCACAAGAACCAAATAATAGAAGAATTTACTGGTTTATGCAATAATGTAATAATTGTAATAAATATCATCACCAATATATTGTGAATAGCATATTAGACCCACCAGCTGGGCGCGTATTAAGACGTGTGAGGTCGTTTGTTTACTACTCTTGAATATCGGTCAAAAAATTTAACAGTTCTGCTAATTTGAACTCAGTTCAAGCCATTTCCAGTGCTAAAACCACAAATCAAAATCATCTCTATTTCCCTGTAATATGTCTTCTTCCATTCTATCAAATGAGACCAAGAAATCGCATAATAGAACTTATAAAAAACATACAAAAAACACTGCAAAGTCGCTGTTTTAATCGAAAAAATCATGATTTCAGTTTTTTCTCTCATTAACACAGCGTGCTTGCAGGATCTGTTTTTTTATTTGGTTGGCACACATACCACTAGATGTATTCTCTTCATATCTAGCCCAAATTAACCTAGTCCACGTTTATCAGAGTGAGCTGAGCCTCATGACGTAGATCTAACACGGTTTTTGACCCTGAACGTAAAGCCGTAGATCTACGGGACGGACCCTCAAAGGGTTAAATGGATTAATTGGATTTCCATTATTTCTTATGGGGGAAAATTAATTCGGCTGAAGGCAAAATCGGTTAAAGGCAAGCTCTTTGGAACGGATTAATGCCTTTACCCAAGGGTCCACTGTATTTGTGAAATTGGGATATTTTCTTATATAATTTGTAGGATATCTTAAACAAGTGATGAATAGAAACAAGGAGAGACAATAAACAATATTAACTTCGTGTAAATTTTATCTTTACTTTAGGAATGCTGTCTTGAGATGAATTTCTGCACAGACTTTGAAGTATTGGGCAAAATATCGGAAGTGGAATTGAAACCTGGTGGCAAGGATATCCAGGTTACTGAGGAAAACAAAGAGGAATACATAGAGTAAGTTTTCCCAGCAATTTATATTTTCTTATGGCAATGTTTTAACTTGAAATTATTTTATAGTTTTTATATTTTTAACCTCTTAAACTATCCAAACGTAGATCTACGTTTGTACTGCTAGCACTCCAAACATAGATCTACGTTTTATTTTTCCTACCTTCAGATTTGGCATAATTGGTCTGAGGTGCCTGGTCAGTATAGAATGGTTCTTAACACTCGGTGTGTGCAGTATTAAAAAAAATCTGGGACCACTTAGTACCTTGTGGGAGCACCAGTTCAATTGAGTGCCAGCTAGAGCAAATAGTGTAGCAAACACCAGGGATTCACTGATGCCATGTCGTACTAACACTCGCCTTTTAACCCCTTGACTGTCGCAACCCCAAATCCTGAGGTGTCTCCTGATGTCACCGAAATTTCCGTGAAAAAAAATTATGAATGATAAGAATCTTTTTTCCCCGATTTAATGACACAAGAAGAACGAAATTTGATGGAAAACCTGAACTGGAATTACGCTCTTGCGAAGTTAGCGACTTCGACAATATTTACGAATTGGCGATTTCGCCCACTTTGAGCCCTATTTTCGACTAATTCCATTGTTCTGAAGTTGAACAAACCATAGCTATTTCTTAATGAACTCCATTTTTCTATCGATTGATACAAGAAACTGCCCATTTTAACCGATTTCAACTACCCAATTACGTGGTCAGAAATTTGCAATTTGGCCAATTTCACAAAAATTAAAAAATGACAATTTCAAAATAGGATCCAGAATGAACAATGCAGACATTCCTGGCTCTAAAATAACATTTTCTTTGTTCATCAGTCATGTCTCCAGGCCCCTCTGATATTACTCTTGCTTTCTACTTTGAATTTTTATTCAAGCAAAAAATAGAAGATTTACTGTTATGCAGACTGCTGCGATATTGTAATAATTGTATTAATAATGTCAACCCATTCATGACTGCATATTAGAATGGCTAGTTGGACATTTATTGGGCAATGACATCATTTGTTTACTTTTGAACATCGGCAAAAATCAAACATTTCCTCTACTTTGAGCTCCATTTCAAGGTTCTTTTCATAGTAAAACCAATCAAAATCATCTCTATTTCTGTAATATGTTGTCCATTCTATCAATGAGATCAAGAAGATGAGAATACAACCATTAATACTATATGAAAGCAGACCACAAAATCGGTGTTTTAATTAAAAAAAACTGTCGAGTTTTTTTTTTTTTCTCATTATGCACTGTGTGCTCCAGGATTTTTTTTTATATGGTGCATACTGACCACACAGACCCATTCTCTCACATGTGGCCTACCAGCTTTCTCCTGCTTGATTTAAAGCCGCTAGAATTTGAGTATATATACGTCAAACACGGTACCTCGTAAAACGTATATACATGTATACGACCGAAACAGTCAAAGGGTTAATGTCAATATACTGATTCATAAGATGACCCTCACCTCTTTTGATGTGCCTATAAATTCCTTTTTTCTGTCCTGAAAGATATATGAGCCTATTATTCATCCATTTTGGGTCATTTCTATTCGATCTAATTTCCTTATATGGGATAAATGTCCTTTGGGCAGCATGTATTGTGTTAAGAAAGCTGTCATACTGATAGCTCTCTTCGTTGCCCCAGTCCACCGATGATAAGTGTTCTCTAAGCCCATTGTAATCTGCTAAGCGAAAATCTGGGACCATTACTGAATTATCCCTACTATCATACTTTTATGAGGATAGTGAGGCTCAGGTTAGGGTGTGTAGAAGAGAGTGAGAATACTTCCCGGTAAAAGTAGGTCTTAGACAGGGATGTGTAATGTCACCATGGTTGTTTAATATATTTATAGATGGGGTTGTAAAAGAAGTAAATGCTAGGGTGTTCGGGAGAGGGGTGGGATTAAATTATGGGGAATCAAATTCAAAATGGGAATTGACACAGTTACATTTTGCTGATGATACTGTGCTTATGGGAGATTCTAAAGAAAAATTGCTAAGGTTAGTGGATGAGTTTGAATGTGTGTAAAGTAGAAATTGAAAGTGAACATAGAAAGAGTAAGGTGATGAGGGTATCAAATGATTTAGATAAAGAAAAATTGGATATCAAATTGGGGAGGAGGAGTATGGAAGAAGTGAATGTTTTCAGATACTTGGGAGTTGACGTGTCGGCGGATGGATTTATGAAGGATGAGGTTAATCATAGAATTGATGAGGGAAAAAAGGTGAGTGGTGCGTTGAGGTATATGTGGAGTCAAAAAACGTTATCTATGGGGGCAAAGAAGGGAATGTATGAAAGTATAGTAGTACCAACACTCTTATATGGATGTGAAGCTTGGGTGGTAAATGCAGCAGCGAGGAGACGGTTGGAGGCAGTGGAGATGTCCTGTCTAAGGGCAATGTGTGGTGTAAATATTATGCAGAAAATTCGGAGTGTGGAAATTAGGAGAAGGTGTGGAGTTAATAAAAGCATTAGTCAGAGGGCAGAAGAGGGGTTGTTGAGGTGGTTTGGTCATTTAGAGAGAATGGATCAAAGTAGAATGACATGGAAAGCATATAAATCTATAGGGGAAGGAAAGAGGGTAGGGGTCGTCCTCGAAAGGGTTGGAAAGAGGGGGTAAAGGAGGTTTTGTGGGTGAGGGGCTTGGACTTCCAGCAAGCGTGCATGAGCGTGTTAGATAGGAGTGAATGGAGACGAATGATACTTGGGACCTGACGATCTGTTGGAGTGTGAGCAGGGTAATATTTAGTGAAGGGATTCAGGGAAACCGGTTATTTTCATATAGTCGGACTTGAGTCCTGGAAATGGGAAGTACAATGCCTGCACTTTAAAGGAGGGGTTTGGGATATTGGCAGTTTGGAGGGATATGTTGTGTATCTCTATACGTATATGCTTCTAAACTGTTGTATTCTGAGCACCTCTGCAAAAGCAGTGATAATGTGTGAGTGTGGTGAAAGTGTTGAATGATGATGAAAGTATTTTCTTTTTGGGGATTTTCTTTCTTTTTTTTGGGTCACCCTGCCTCGGTGGGAGACGACCGACTTGTTGAAAAAAAAAAAAAAAAAATGATACTTCCATTCAGTGCTAAAGGTAATTGATTTATGATCGCTTGTGCCGAGTTCCTCTGTAATTTCTAAATTATTAACAAGGGTTTCCTTGTTCGCCAAAACCAAGTCAAGAAGGTTATTTCCCCTTGTAGGCTCTGTCACAAACTGCTTCAAAAAACAATCCTGAACTACATCTAAGAAGTCGTTTGATTCTAAATTCCCAGTCAAGAAATTCCAATCAATACGACTAAGGTTAAAGTCTCCTAGAATTACTACATTATCGTGCCTTGTGGCCTTAACAATTTCCTACCATAGTAGTCTCCCTTGGCTCCTATCTAAGTTTGGGGGACGGTATATCACACCTAAAATAAATTTTTCATGCCCCTCTGAAAACTCTATCCAAACAGACTGTATGTGTTACTTCAGAATTAATACCCGTTTTTATGCAGCATTTCAAGCAATCTCAGACATACAGTGCCACCCCACCCCCTTCCCGATACTTCTATCTACTTGAAACAATTAAAACCCTGAATGTGACATTCTGCAGGCATGTCCCAACTTTTTAATTAAACCAAGACTCAGTTATGGCAAATACATCAATTTTACCTGCACTAGCAACTAATCTCAACTTGTCCATCTTATTCCTAGCACTATGGGTATTAGCATAATGTATATTTATAGACCTTCCTTTTTCTTTACCCTCCCTGCTCATTTCTGTTTTTCCACTAAACCTATTACTGTCCTTGTCACCTAGTGCCACTGGCTTTCCAATATCCACCTCATTCTGCCTATTACTAGTTCCCCTAGTACTCATCATAGTACTACACTGGGACTTCACTGTTTTCCCGCCAAAGCCCATACCACTAACTACGCCTAGTTTAAAGTCCTAACAGCTCCCTCCACTGCAATTGCCAGTGCCCACACCCCAGACCTAGATAAGTGAACCCCATCCCTGTCATACATGTCATTTCTGGCATACAAGAGGTCCCAGTTGTCAATGAATGTTACAGCATTTTCCTTACAGTATTTGTCCAACCAGAAATTGACACCAATTGCCCTGGACAATCATTCATTTCCAACTCCTCTCCTTGGCAAAATACCACATATGACAGGGTTCCAACCCTTCCTCCTAATTATCTCTGTTGCTGACCTATACCTGCTAATCAGGTCCTCACTCCTATGTCTGCCAACATCGTTGCCTCCAGCACTGAGACAGATAATAGGATTTCTCCCATTACCTCTCATGATGTCATCTAGATGGCTAACAGTATCCCAGGAAAACACACCCTCTGCCTCCTACTCCTATCCTTCAAGCAGAAGGCCCTATCCATGTACCTAACCTGGCTATCCCCAACAACAATGTTTTTACCTTGGTGTCGTTCGTCGTGATGTTCCCAGCGTTCGATTCACGTTCATCAGGTAGCACGGAGAATGGGTTCGATGTTTCCACAACAGTTTCCTGGATCTTCGTTGATTCTACCTCTCCATCCGTCCTCTTGATCCTTAACTTTGTCCCATGCTTTCCAGCCACTGTCCAGGTTCCTTTCTTGGCTTGAGGATTCTCAACAGGAGGATTACTATGAATCTTCTTGTTTTCTTCAGTCAGTCTCTGTATCTCAAGCTTAGCCAACCTCAGTTCTCCGTTTAGCTGCTGGTAGAGTTGCTCAAGAGAGGATGTCTTGTTCAGATTCAGCAGTGCGTGCTGCAGAATTTGTTTTATACAGTGCACACTGACCACATAGACCCATTCTCTCACATGTGGGCCTACCAGCTTTCTCCTGCTTGATTTGAAGCCGCTAGAATTATTGAGTATACATACGTCCGAAACACTGGCTTGTAAGATGTATATTATTATTATTTTTTTTTTATTATCACACTGGCCGATTCCCACCAAGGCAGGGTGGCCCGAAAAAGAAAAACTTTCACCATGATTCACTCCATCACTGTCTTGCCAGAGGGGTGCTTTACACTACAGTTTTTAAACTGCAACATTAACACCCCTCCTTCAGAGTGCAGGCACTGTACTTCCCATCTCCAGGACTCAAGTCCGGCCTGCCGGTTTCCCTGAACCCCTTCATAAATGTTACTTTGCTCACACTCCAACAGCACGTCAAGTATTAAAAACCATTTGTCTCCATTCACTCCTATCAAACACGCTCACGCATGCCTGCTGGAAGTCCACGCCCCTCGCACACAAAACCTCCTTTACCCCCTCCCTCCAACCTTTCCTAGGCCGACCCTACCTGCCTTCCTTCCACTACAGACTGATACACTCTTGAAGTCATTCTGTTTCGCTCCATTCTCTCTACATGTCCGAACCACCTCAACAACCCTTCCTCAGCCCTCTGGACAACAGTTTTGGTAATCCCGCACCTCCTCCTAACTTCCAAACTACGAATTCTCTGCATTATATTCACACCACACATTGCCCTCGGACATGACATCTCCACTGCCTCCAGCCTTCTCCTCGCTGCAACATTCGTCACCCATGCTTCACACCCATATAAGAGCGTTGGTAAAACTATACTCTCATACATTCCCCTCTTTGCCTCCAAGGACAAAGTTCTTTGTCTCCACAGACTCCTAAGTGCACCACTCACCCTTTTCCCCTCATCAATTCTATGATTCACCTCATCTTTCATAGACCCATCCGCTGACATGTCCACTCCCAAATATCTGAATACATTCACCTCCTCCATACTCTCTCCCTCCAATCTGATATCCAATCTTTCATCACCAAATCTTTTTGTTACCCTCATAACCTTACTCTTTCCTGTATTCACTTTTAATTTTCTTCTTTTGCATACCCTACCAAATTCATCCACCAATCTCTGCAAATTCTCTTCAGAATCTCCCAAGAGCACAGTGTCATCAGCAAAGAGCAACTGTGACAACTCCCACTTTGTTTGTGATTCTTTATCTTTTAACTCCATGCCTCTTGCCAAGACCCTTGCATTTACTTCTCTTACAACCCCATCTATAAATATATTAAACAACCATGGTGACATCACACATCCTTGTCTAAGGCCTACTTTTACTGTGAAATAATTTCCCTCTTTCCTGTGAAATAATTTCCCTCTTTCCTACATACTCTAACTTGAGCCTCACTGTCCTCGTAAAAACTCTTCGCTGCTTTCAGTAACCTACCTCCTACACCATACACCTGCAACATCTGCCACATTGCCCCCCTATCCACCCTGTCATACGCCTTTTCCAAATCCATAAATGCCACAAAGACCTCTTTAGCCTTATCTAAATACTGTTCACTTATATGTTTCACTGTAAACACCTGGTCCACACACCCCCTACCTTTCCTAAAGCCTCCTTGTTCATCTGCTATCCTATTCTCCGTCTTACTCTTAATTCTTTCAATAATAACTCTACCATACACTTTACCAGGTATACTCAACAGACTTATCCCCCTATAATTTTTGCACTCAAACCATACCCCGGCCGGGATTGAACCCACGATCAGAGTCTCAAAACTCCAGCCCGTCGCGTTAGCCACTAGACCAGCTAGCCACAATAAGATTCGTCCAACTAGGTATATTTCTACACCATAGGAAGGTTAGCACAGGCACCACTGTGACCACAAATGCAAGTTTTTACAGACGAATCTCCAGCTTGCGTGGCCGTGACGAACTCTAACCTTCCTATGGTGTAGAAATATACCTAGTTGGACGAATCTTATTGTGGCTAGCTGGTCTAGTGACTAACACGACGGGCTGGAGTTTTGAGACTCTCTGACCGCGGGTTCAATCCCGGCCGGGGTATGGTTTGTTTGCAATCGTGTCATTACGATTTCGTGAGTCATGTTGACGACATTGAAGGGACTTGAGCTAGAGTTCATCATGGCCACGCGAGCTGGAGATTCGTCTGTAAAAACTTGCATTTGTGGTCACAGTGGTGCCTGTGCTAACCTTCCTATGGTGTAGAAATATACCTAGTTGGACGATCTTATTGTGGCTAGCTGGTCTAGTGGCTAACGCGACGGGCTGGAGTTTTGAGACTCTCTGACCACGGGTTCAATCCCGGTCGGGGTATGGTTTGTTTGCAATCGTGTCATTACGATTTCGTGAGTCATTTTTGCACTCTCTTTTGTCCCCTTTGCTTTTATACAAAGGAACTATGCATGCTCTGACTCAAGAAATCGTAATGACACGATTGCAAACAAACCATACCCCCGGCCGGGATTGAACCCGCGGTCATAGTCTCAAAACTCCAGCCCGTCGCGTTAGCCGGGGATATGGTTATGCATGCTCTCTGCCAATCCCTAGGTACCTTACCCTCTTCCATACATTTATTAAATAATTGCACCAACCACTCAAAAACTATATCCCCACCTGCTTTTAACATTTCTATCTTTATCCCATCAATCCCGGCTGCCTTACCCCTTTTCATTTTACCTACTGCCTCACGAACTTCCCCCACACTCACAACTGGCTCTTCCTCACTCCTACAAGATGTTGTTCCTCCTTGCCCTATACACGAAATCACAGCTTCCCTATCTTCATCAACATTTAACAATTCCTCAAAATATTCCCTCCATCTTCCCAATACCTCTAACTCTCCATTTAATAACTCTCCTCTCCTATTTTTAACTGACAAATCCATTTGTTCTCTAGGTTTCCTTAACTTGTTAATCTCACTCCAAAACTTTTTCTTATTTTCAACAAAATTTGTTGATAACATCTCACCCACTCTCTCATTTGCTCTCTTTTTACATTGCTTCACCACTCTCTTAACCTCTCTCTTTTTCTCCATATACAGTGGACCCCCGCATAACGATGGCATCACATAGCGATTTTTCCGCATACCGATTACTTTTATCGCAAAATTTTTGCCGCGCATACCGATTAAAAACCCGCTTACCGATTTTTGTCCGAGACGCGTCCAATGTGCCCTCAGCCAGCCTCACATGTGCCGGCCGTCCCATTGTTTACCAGCCAGCCTCCGCGGTAACATCCAAGCATACACTCGGAATATTTCGTATTATTACAGTGTTTTCGGTGCTGTTTCTGGAAAATAAGTGACCATGGGCCCCAAGAAAGCTTCTAGTGCCAACCCTGTGGTAAAAAGGGTGAGAATTAGTATGGAAATTAAGAAAGATTTTGAAGGGTTTGGGGCTAACCCTGAGAAGCCTATGCCAGTTGTGGAATCCATTGTGCCTACTTCAAAGATTAAGGAAATGTGTGCACAGTGGGTTGAACTGCAAACCTTTATAGATGAAAATCACCCTGACACAGCTGTTGCAAGCCGTGCTGGTGACTATTTCAATGACAATGTTGTGGCCCATTTTAGACAAATCGTAAAGGAACGGGAGGTACAGAGCTCTATGGACAGATTTGTTGTGCGACAGAGGTCCAGTGACTCTCAAGCTGGTCCTAGTGGCATTAAAAGAAGAAGGGAAGTAACCCCGGAAAAGGACTTGCTACCTCAAGTCGTAATGGAAGGGGATTCCCCTTCTAAACAGTAAGAAGATAATGCTCTCCCCTCCTCCCATCCCATCAATGATCACCAGATCTTCAATAAAAGTAAGTGTCATTTAATTGTGCATGCCTTTTTCAGTTTGTGTGTATTAAAATTAACATTTCATGTGGTAAAAAAAAATTTTTTTCATACTTTTGGGCGTCTTGCACGGATTAATTTGATTTCCATTATTTCTTATGGGGAAAATTCATTCGCATAACGATTATTTCGCATAACGATGAGCCCTCTTGCACGGATTAAAATCGTTAACCGGGGGTCCACTGTACTCTTCCCTCCTTGCATCACTTCTACTTTGTAAAAACTTCTCATATGCTAACTTTTTCTCCCTTAGTACTCTCTTTACGTCATCATTCCACCAATCGCTCCTCTTCCCTCCTTCACCCACTTTCCTGTAACCACAAACTTCTGCTGAACACTTTAACACGACATTTTTAAACCTACCCCATACCTCTTCGACCCCATTGCCTATGCTCTCATTAGCCCATCTATCCTCCAATAGCTGTTTATATCTTACCCTAACTGCCTCCTCTTTTAGTTTATATACCTTCACCTCTCTCTTCCCTGATGCTTCTATTCTCCTTGTATCCCATCTACCTTTTACTCTCAGTGTAGCTACAACTAGAAAGTGATCTGATATATCTGTGGCCCCTCTATAAACATGTACATCCTGAAGTCTACTCAACAGTCTTTTATCTACCAATACATATTTATTTTCCAATTTGAGCACACATACAGAGGTACAAAAAAATACAGATAAGAGCAGCATGCCAAAGCCACTTATACTATGCATAGCATTACGGGCTGGCTTAAAATTAACTTAAGATTAACTAAGCAATGATGAAATCAGTGATAAAACATTAATGTAAACAGATTACTATAAAGCACAAGTGAGTATTACAAAGACAGGTCATATGGTTGCATTCCGTTAGATAGTGATTCTGTTAGGTAGTGTATTTAAAAAATAATAAAGTTAGATTGGGTTTTAGGTTTAACATTTATGTGATATAATTGTGAGAAACATTTAAGATATACAATTTATAAGGTTCAGTTATTTAGTATTTATTTGGTTTTGGGTGAGTAAGTGATCTTTGAGAAGAGACTTGAATTTATAAACAGGTAGTGTTTCTTTTATATTTACAGGTAATGAATTCCAGATTTTAGGGCCTTTTATGTGCATTGAGTTTTTGCATAGCGTGAGATGGACACGAGGAACATCAAAGAGTGATCTGTGCCTTGTGTATATGGTCATTTCGCCCTACATCATATCTTGTATACTAATTTATCCTCTTTTTCTTAAAATATGTATTACTATAACTAAACCCCTTTCTATACAAAGTTCAATCAAAGGGCTCTCCTTTTACACCTGGCACCCCAAACTTACCTGCCACACCCTCTCTAAAAGTTTCTCCTACTTTAGCATTCAGGTCCCCTACCACAATTACTGTCTCACTTGGTTTAAAGGTTCCTATACATTCACTTAACATCTCCCAAAATCTCTCTCTCTCCTCTACATTCCTCTCTTCTCCAGGTGCATACAGGCTTATTATGACCCACTTTTCGCATCCAACCTTTACTTTAATCCACATAATTCTTGAATTTACACAATCATATTCTCTTTTCTCCTTCCATAACTGATCCTTCAACATTACTGCTACCCCTTCCTTTGCTCTAACTCTCTCAGATACTCCAGATTTAATCCCATTTATTTCTCCCCACCAAAACTCCCCTACCCCCTTCAGCTTTGTTTCACTTAGGGCCAGGACATCCAACTTCTTTTCATTCATAACATCAGCAATCATCTGTTTCTTGTCATCCACACTACATCCATGCACATTCAAGCATCCCAGTTTTATAAAGTTTTTCTTCTCTTTTTTAGTAAATGTCTACAGGAGAAGGGGTTACTAGCCCATTGCTCCCGGCATTTTAGTCGCCTCATACGACACGCATGGCTTACGGAGGAAAGATTCTTTTCCACTTCCCCATGGACAATAGAAGAAATAAAGAAGAACAAGAGCTATTTAGAAAAAGGAGAAAAACCTAGATGTATATATATATATATATATATGCATGTGCGTGTCTGTGAAGTGTGACCAAAGTGTAAGTAGGAGTAGCAAGATATCCCTGTTATCTAGCGTGTTTATGAGACAGAAAAAGAAACCAGCAATCCTACCATTATGCAAAACAGTTACAGGTTTCTGTTTCACAGTCATCTGGCAGGACGGTAGTACTTCCCTGGGTGGTTGCTGTCTACCAACCTACTACACTGGCTTGTAAGACGTATATATACGGCCGAAACAATCAAAGGGTTAATGAATGGTTCTTGATCTGAGAAACTGGCACTGATTTCTTGCTTTCTTTGGATCAGACCTGGATACGCCACCTACCCTGGAAATTTTTCATTAACCACTTCACGGGTTTGAAGTCTATGTCTGTGCCATAGAATTATGCCATAAGCTCACCTCACTCAGACAAGGTGTGAATGGTAAATTTGGGCCTAGTTATGAGAAAATGGGTCTATGCAGTAAGTGTGCACCTTGTAAAATAACCCTGCAGCACCCAGCACATAATGAGATAAAACTGGGACTGTGTTTATGGTTTAAAACAGCAAATTTGCAATGTATTTACATCTGGTTTTTATGGTTGTATTCACGGTTTTTTGGTCTCTCTTGATAGAATGGGAGATATTACAGAAATGGAGATGATTTTGATTGGTTTCAGGACTGGAAATAACTTGAAATTAAGCTCAAAATAATGGAAATGTTTGATCTTTGCTGATAATCTAGAGTACACCTAACATCCAACTTACGACCTGCTCGACATATGACCACTTGACTTACGACTGTTTTTTATGCCAAATTTCTTGGAAACAAACAACTGTTTGTGTTGTACAGTGTTTATCCTAAACCTTTCAGTATAAAATACAGTACTAACAGTATAAAAAGTTAAGTAAAAAATGAAATACCAAAATAAAACACTAAAATAAAGTCATTACAAAAATGTGATGTTGATATTCAGTAGTAAGTTTCGACTTATGTCCATTTCTATTTACGACTGGTTGGTCGGAACCAAGGTCGGTTGTAAGCTGGATGGTACCTGTACACAAATTGCGTCACTTTTCCAATACATGTCCAATTAGTTGGTCTACTACACATTCACAAATGCACAGACATTATTTACACAATTATTACAATAATGCAGTAGTCTGCATAGCAGTAAATCTTCGAAAGCAAGTCTTTTTTAGTGCCAGGAATGTCTACATTCTTTATTCTGGACCCTATTTTTAAATTTGCATTTTTTTTAATTTTGTGTGAAATTGGCCAAATTGCCAATTTCTGATCACTTTATTTGGTAGTTGAAATAGGTAAGTGGGCTTTTTTTTTTTTTGTTCTCAGTTGATAAAATAGTAGGAATATAGTGGACCCTCGGGCAACGACATTGATCCAGTCCAGAGAATTTGTCTTTAACTGATTTTTTCGTTATCAGAATTAATTTTCCCTATAAGAAATAATGGAAATCCAATTAATCCATTCCAGACCCTCAAAAGTATTAAACAAAATAATTTTTTTATATGAAATATACATTTCCCTACAAAGAAAACAATGAGACCTGCAGAATAAACAATACTGAAATGACACTTACCTTTATAGAAGATGTATTGATGAGTGATGAGATGGGAGGAGGAAGTCTTTTTGGAAGGGGATTCCACTTCCATAAAGACTTAAGGTAACAAGTCCTTTTCTGGGGTTACCTCTGTCCTTTGTTTTTTAACCCTTTCAGGGTTTCCGACATACTAGTACGGCTTACGCACCAGGGTTATTGACATACTAGAACGCCTAAATTCTAGTGCCTTCAAATCTAGCGTGAGAAAGCTGGTAGGCCTACATATGAAAGAATGGGTCTGTGTGGTCAGTGTGCGCAGTATAAAAAAAATTCTGCAGCACACTGTGTAATGAGAAAAAAAAACTGACCATGTTTTTGTACTAAAACAGCGACTTTGCACTGTATTTTCATATGGTATTTATGGTTGTATTCTAGTTTTCCTGGTTTCATTTTATAGAATGGAAGACATTTTACAGAAATTCAGATGATTTTGATTGGTTTCACGATGAAAAGTACCTTGAAATTGAGCTCAAAGTAGCAGAAATGTTCGATTTTTACCAAAGTTCAAAAGTAAACAAATCATGCCAAGCGTCCAATATACATCAACTGGTGAGTCTAATATTCTTTCACAAGTGCTCTGATATTATTTATACCATTTCTACACTAATGCAGTAGTCTGCATAACAGTAAATCTCTTATTTTTTGTGAGAATAAAAATTCAAAAGTGGAAAGCAAAAGAAATGTAAGAGGGGCCTGGGGATGTGACTAACAAACAGAGAACTTGTTATTTTAGTGCCAGGAATGTCTGTCTTGTTTATTCTGGGCCCTATTTGGAAATTGGCATCTTTTGAAATTTGTGTGAAATTGGCAAAATTGCCAATATCTAACCACTTTATTGGACAGTTGAAATTGGTAAATGGGTGGTTTCTTGTACTAATTCGATAGAAAAAATGGAATTCTAGCGAAATAAATATGATTTTTTGTTGACAAGTACACAGGAATTCGCCGAAAATAGGACTCGAAGTGGGCGAAATCTCCGATGCATAAACATCGTCGAGACTGCTAACTTCACAAGAGCATAATTCCGTAAGTTTTCCATCAAATCTCATACTTTTGGTGTCATTATGACCGGGAAAAGATTCTCTATCATTTCATATTTTTTTTTTTTTTCTTTCCCCCGAAAAATTTTCGACCCAGAGAACGAGTTTAGGAGAGGGCCTCTCGACCCTGAAAGGGTTAATGCCACTAGGACCAGCTTGAGTGTCACTGGACCCCTGTTGCACCAAAAATCTGCCCAGAGAGCTCTGTTTCTGGCATCTTTTTAAGATTTCCCTAAAATGGGACACAACATTGTCATTGTAGATGTTGCCAGCACGGCCTGCAATAGCTGTGTCAGGGTGATGTTCATTCATAAATGTTTGCACATAAGAAAGCAGGAACACTGCAGAAGGCCTGTTGGCCTATACCACCCTCTACCACCATCACTACTACCCTCTCCACCATCACTACTACCCTCTACCACCATCACTACTACCCTCTACCACCATCACTACTACCCTCTACCACCATCACTACTACCCTCTACCACCATCACTACTACCCTCTACCACCATCACTACTACCCTCTACCACCATCACTACTACCCTCTTCACCATCACTACCACCATCACTACACCCTCTACCACCATCACTACACCCTCTACCACATCCCCTTTCCACCCTCTACCACCATCACTACCAGCCTCTCTACCACCCTCTACCACCATCACTACCACCCTCTACCACTACCACTTTCATATCTTTCTACAACCTTTTTCTTGAATTCTATAGTGTTTCTCACCCTCTTGTACCAACAGGGTGGCACTTTAGAGCTTTCTTTGGGACCCCAATCGTTGCTTATTTACAGTTACAAGCCACTAACACAATCGGAATAATACAAAATATATCGCATGTACTCGTGGAATCATCTTCACTGGCTTGTAAACAATGGCAAACTAGTGTCTGGGCCACTCACGCCGCGCTGACATGTTCGGGACGAATGTCCCTAACCGAGTTCTTTTTCGGTAACCGAGCCAATATTTTGATGCAGAAAAACGTTCACTATCCGATTTTTCGTTTATCCATGAGTTTTACCGGGGCCACTGTACACTAGCAAGTATCCATGAGTTTGGTCAACTGGAACAATGGAATTGGCTGAAAATAGGGCTCAAAGTGGGTAAAATCGCCGCTGTGTAAATATCGCAGAGACTGCTAACTTTGCAAGAGTATAATTCCATAGGTTTTCTATGAAATTTTTCAGTTTCGGTTTCATTACCTTCAGAAAAAGGTTCTCTACCATATAATTTTTTTTTTTTAGTTCTTGGGCCCTGTGGACACTTTTCAGATCAGGGGTGAGGAAACTTAAAGGGTTAAATTGTGAGAATAATGATCTTTAATATGATGATGAATTAGCCACAATAACAACTTGGTAATAATAATAATAATATTTATATACATGTATAATTTTTTTTTTAGTTTCAGTAGCTGTCTCCTACCTATGCAGAGTGACCCATTCCCCTTAAAAAAAAAAAAAAAAAAAAAAAGATATTCACCAGCATTCACTCAATTACAGTCTTTCCAGAAATTTGCTAATATCAACTGCAGTATACCTATCCCTCCTTCAGAATGCAGGCACTGTTCTTCATATTTCCATGACTCAAGTCCAGCTCACCGGTTTCCCTGAATCCCTTCATAAGAGTTATCCTGCTCATACTCCAATGGCATGTCCATTAAAAGCCATGTGTCTCTATGCACTCCTATCTTACACATATGCATATGCCTGCTGGATGCTCAAACCCTAAAACTCAAAGCCAGTACCCCCATCCCTCCAACTATTCCTGGGATGACCCTTTCCTTCTGCCTTTCTGCCCAGATTTATACATCCTCTTCATCAACCTATCCATTTTCACCATCACTGCATGCCCAAACCACCCCAACCCCCTCCTCAGCCCTCTGAATTTTACCCCTGGTCATGCCACATCACCTTTTAATTTCTGGAAATATAAACACATATGCAGTACAATGTGATCCTTTATTGACAATGTTTCACCCACACAGTGGGCTTTATCAAGTCAAACAGACCTACCTGGGTACAAAGTACGTGAGTATTTATAGGATGAAGTCAGGTTGAGAATGCTGGGTCAGGTGGAGAATGCTGCATGTGACTGTCTACCGAGTAGGGTCGTAGAGTCTAATACCTTGGGTAGCTTGGAAGAAAGATTGGATAAGTATACGAGTAGATCTTCTGCAGTGTTCCTCCATTCTACCCTTCTACCCAGGTAGATCTGTTTGTGACTTGATAAAGCCCACTGTGTGGGCGAAACGTCAATAAAGGATCACAATATACTGCATGTATGTTTGTATTTCCATTGTGTCGGTATTTTATACCATTTATTTTCACCTTTTAATTTCTACTCTCTGAATTCTCTGAATGATATTCGTACCATGCATTGCTTTCAAACATGACATCTCTGCTGCCTCCAGCCTCGTTTTCACTACAGCATTCAAAACCCATGCCTTGCATCGATATAAAAGTACAGTGGACCCTCGACCAACGATGGCATCGTCTAACGTTAAATCCGACTAGCGATACATTTTAACGCAAAAATTTTGCCTCAACTGGCGCTAAAAAACTCGACCAACACAATTCGTTCTGCTCGAGACGCGTCCAGTTGTGGCCAGTGTTTACAAGCCAGCCAGCCACCGCGGTCCCATCCAAACATACAATCGGAACATTTCATATTATCACAGCGTTTTTAGTGATTGCACCTGCAAAATAGGTCACCATGGGCCCCAAAAAAGCTTCTAGTGCCAACCCTACAGCAAAAAGGGTGAGAATTACTATGGATATGAAGAAAGAGATCATTGCTAAGTATGAAAGTGGAGTGCATGTCTCCGAGCTGGCCAGGTTGTACACAAAACCTCAATCAACCATTGCTACTATTGTGGCCAAGAAAACGGCAATCAAGGAAGCTGCTCTTGCCAAAGGTGCAACTATGTTTTCGAAACTGAGATCGCAAGTGATAGAAGATGTTGAGAGACTGTTATTGGTGTGGATAAACGAAAAACAGATAGCAGGAGATAGCATCTCTCAAGCGATCATATGTGAAAAGGCTAGGAAGTTGCATGAGGATTTAATTAGAAAAATGCCTGCAACTAGTGGTGATGTGAGTGAATTTAAGGCCAGCAAAGGTTGATTTGAGAGATTTAGGAATCGTAATGGCATACATAGTGTGATAAGGCATGGTGAAGCTGCCAGTTCGGACCAAAAAGCAGCTGAAAAATATGTGCAGAAATTCAAGGAGTACATAGACATTGAAGAATTGAAGCTGAACAAGTGTTTAATTGTGACACTGACAATGTTGTGAAACACTTTAGGAATGTCATAAAGGAATGGGAGGTACAGGCCTCTATGGACAGATATGTTGTGCACAGAGGTCCAGTGACTCTCAAGCTGGTCCTAGTGGCATTAAAGAAGAAGGGAAGTAACCCCGGAAAAGGACTTGACACCTCAAGTCCTAATGGAAGGGGATTCCCCTTCTAAACACTAACACCATCCACACACTCCCCTCCTCCTATCCTATCAATCATCACCAGATCTTCAATAAAGGTAAGTGTTATGTAATTGTACATGTCTTCTTCAGTTTGTGTGTATTAAAATTAATATTTCATGTGGTAAAATTTTTTTTTTTTCAATTCTTTTGGGTGTCTTGCACGGATTAATTTGATTTCCATTATTTCTTATGGGGAAAATTAACTCGACTAATAATAATTTTGATTAACGATGAGATCTCAGGAACGGATTAATATCATTGTCGAGGGTCCAGTGTATTAGTACCACAGTCCTCTGTCACTTTTTTTTTATCTGTATTTATGTTTTTTCAACAAACCGGTCATATCTTACCGAGGCAAGGTAACCTAAAATAAAAAACAAAAAAGTTTTTCTTTTTAAATTTAGTAATACGTTATGCATTCATAGATTAATTTCTTTCTTTCCTCAGATACTTCAACTCGCCACCCACCTTTTTTTCCCCATATATTCTGTGGTTCACCTCTTCTCTCCTAGAACTATTTGCTGATGTGTTCACTCCCAAATATCCAAACTCGGTCGTACTCCTCCAGATTTTAATGTTAAATTAATAATGATGCCAGCAATCTTCTATGTTTAAAGCATTGAATCATACAAATCAATACACAGTTTTCTACAATAAAACTTTCTACTATAAAGCTGCATTTCTCAGTACAGTGGACCCCTGATTTTCATCCTTAATCCGTTCTAGAACGTCGGTCGAAATCGAAAATGGACGAAAACTGAAGTAATATTTCCCATAAGAAATATAATGTAAATCCAATTAATCCATTCCAGACACCCAAAAATATTAACAAGTACATTTTATAGAGAATAACTATAGTTTTACATACAAAAAACAATGAGAAATATAAAGCACTAATTTTAATGGATAAATGAACATTTAAATCACTTTTACCTTTACTGAAAAACTTGTTGGCATATTCTTTACGAGAGCCGCTTGCAACCGCCTTGCCTTTTCGCAAATTGTCACTTCCACAACTTTCCCCGGTAACTGTTTTACGTTAATCCACACCAACAACAACTTCTCAACATCTTTGATTGTTGCCACACAACCACCTTTACCACCTCCTACCCCTCTACCACCATCACTACCACCTTTACACTATCACTACCACCCTCTACCACTATCACTACCACCCTCTTCCACCATTACAACTCACCACCTTCTACCACCTTCATACCACCACTACCCACCTACCACCCACTACCACCACCACTACCACCCTCTACCACATCACTACCACCCTCTACCACTATCACTACCACCCTCTACCACCATCGCTACCACACTACCACCATCACTACCACACTCTTCCACCATCACCACTGCCCTCTACCACCAATGTTTCGGATGAATATACACAGTATTGCTCACTGAATCAATGACAGAGGCAGACTGAGTCACATATGTGTGAGCAGCCGTGTCCCAGTCGGGCGGATGCGTCTGATACAGACGATTTTTGAGCGGAGGTGTGAAACCCGGGGTAAAATTTCGCCCATAAAAGTGGTCGAAATCTAAATTGTATGATATCCAAAGCAGATGAAATCTGAGGGTCCACTGTATTCCTATTCTTGCACAAGAGCATACAATCATCCATATTGGTTTTCTGTCATACACTTCCTGTTCTCTCACCTTGTCTTTGTCTCCTACTCCTTACCTCCAACTTACTTTCATGCTTTAGCTTTACAAGCTTGCCTTCATCCAGCCCAGTCATTAATAGCTCATTCTCTTATTGTTCACAACTGTTATATTTTTTCATTTCTAGTACTCTCCTTGTATGATTATTCCTCAATGATTCTCAAATTAACTGCTAAACATCATTGTCTATTGCTGCCACTCTTGGTTTGTAATAATGTTGGTAGAATTACCAACAATATGTAAAGTAAAAGGACACAAGTGGAGCTAATGTGACATTTTTATTGTGGCAACGTTTCGCTCTCCAGGAGCTTTGTCAAGCCGTTACCGACTTGACAGAGCTCCTGGAGAGCGAAACGTTGCCACAATAAAAATGTCACATTAGTTGCACTTGTGTCCTTTTACTTCACACTCTTGGTTTATTATAAATATGTACTTTTTGTTCTTAACGTTTTCTTAGTGATAACTTATCACAGAACAGGCAAGGTTTGAACCCAAGGTGAGCGAGTCCTAAAACTCACAGGCCAGTGCATTTGTTCAGTATTTTAGAAAAATCTCTGAGTACATCTCCTTCCAAACCATTATTTTTTTTTATTAACACATCGGCTCTTTCCCACCATCATTCACTTCATTGCTGTCTTGCAAGAGGCATGCCTACACTACCGTTAAAATTCTGCAATGCGTCAACACCCTTCTTCAGAGTGCAGGCACTGTATGTCCCACATCCAGGACTCTAATCTGGCTAACTGGTTTCCCTGAATCCTTTCATAAATGTTATTTTGCTCACACTCCAACAGCACATTCAAACCATAAAAACTATTTGTTTCCACTCACTTCTATGTAACACACTTACGCATGCTTGCTGGAAGTTCAAGCCCCTCACACACACTACCTCCTTTAACCCACCTCCCCTGCCCCTTCTACTTGTCCTAGGATGCCCACTACCCTGCCTCCAAGTCATTCTAATTTGTTCATTCTCTCTGTATGTCCAAACCACCTCGACAACCCTTCCTCTGTTCTCTGGATAATAATTTAAAAAAAGTATAATGAATTAAATTATGGAACTGATTAACCCTTTCACTGTCAAGACCCCTGCTCACAAACTTGCTCTCAGTGTCGAAGAATTTAAAAAAAAATTTTTTTTTGTTATAAAATGATATGAGAATCTTTAACCGGTGGTAATGACACCAAAAGTACGAAATTTGATGAAAAACTTGTGGAATTGCGCTCTCATGAAGTTAGCGGTCTCCGCGATATACTATATGCATCGGTGATTTTGCCCAATTTGAGCCCTATTTACGTCCAATTCCATTGTTCCAGTCACCCAAATTCAAGGCTATTTCGCTAGAACTAGATTTGTTCTATCAACTGAATACAAGAGACTGCCCATTTACTGATTTCAACTACCCAATAAAGTGGTCAGATATTGGCAATTTGGCCAATTTCACACAAATTTCAAAAGATGCCAATTTCAAAATAGGGTCCAGAATAATCAATGCAGACATTCCTGGCACTAAAATAACATCATCTCTGTTCATTAGTCATGTCTCCAGGCCCCTCTTATATTATTTTTGCTTTCTATTTTGAATTTTTATTCACACAAAAAATAGAAAATTTACTGTTATGCAGACTACTGCATTATTGTAATAATTCTATAAATAATGTCAACCCATTCGTGACTGTGTATTAGACTGGCCAGTTGGACACATACTAGACGGTGATGTCATTTGTTTACTCTTGAACATTGGCAAAAATTGAACATTTCTGCTACTTTGAGCTCAACTTCAAAGTACTTTTCATCGTGAAACCAGTCAAAAATCATCTCTATTTCTGTAACATATCTTCCATTCTATCAAAAGAGACCAAGAAAACAAGAATACAACCATAAATACCATATGAAAATACACTAGGAAGTCAGCATTTATACCAAAAACACAGTCGGAGCTTTTTATTCTCATGTATTGCGTGCTGCAGGTTTTGTTTTTTATACTGCACGCACTAACCACGCAGACCCATTCTCTCACATGTAGATCTACCAGCTTTCTCCCGCAAGATTTGAAGCTGCTAGAATTTTGGAGTATTAACCCTTTTTCGACCCTATCAGGGTCGAAAATTTTTGGGAAAAAAAAATTCTTTTGAAATTATAGAAAATCTTTATCCGATCATAGTGACACCAAAAGTATGAAATTTGATGGAAAACTTACGGAATTATGCACTTGCAAAGTTAGTGGTCTCGACAATGTTTATGCATCAGCGATTTTGCCCACCTTGAACTCTATTTTCAGCCAATTCCAATGTACCAGTCAACAAAAGTCGTAACTATTTCACTATAACTCCAGATTTTCTATCGAATGAGTACAAGAAACCACCCATTTACCGATTTCAACTATCCAATAAAGTGGTCAGAAATTGGCAATTTTGCCAATTTCACACAAATTTCAAAAGATGCCAATTTCCAAATAGGGTCCAGAATAAACAAGACAGACATTCCTGGCACTAAAATAACATTTCTCTGTTCAATTAGTCACGTCCCCAGACCCCTCTTACATTTCTTTTGCTTTCCACTTTGAATTTTTATTCTCACAAAAAAATAGAAGATTTACTGTTATGCAGACTACTGCATTAGTGTAGAAATGGTATAAATAATATCAGCACACTTGTGAAAGATATTAGACTCGCCAGTTGATGTGTATTGGACGCATGGCATGATTTGTTTACTTTTGAACTGTGGCAAAAATCGAACATTTCTGCTACTTTGAGCTCAATATCAAGGTAGTTTTCATTGCGGAACCAATCACAATTATCTCAATTTCTGTAATATGCCTTCCATTCTATAAAATGAGACCAGGAAAACTAGAATACAACTGTAAATACCATACGAAAATGCACTGCAAAATCGCTCTTTTAACCCTTTCAGGGTTGGTGCCGAACTAGTACGGCTTGCACGCCTGGGTTGGTGCTGTACTAGTACGCATAAATTCTAGCGCCTTCAAATCTAGCGAGAGAAAGCTGGTAGGCCTGCATATGAAAGAATGGTTCTTTGTGGTCAGTGTGTGCAGTATAAAAAAAATCCTGTAGTACACAGTGCATAATGAGAAAAAAAACTCCAACCGTATTTTTGGTTTAAATCAGCGATTTTGAAGTGTATTTTCGTATGCTATTTATGGTTGTATTCTAGTTTTCCTGGTCTCATTTTATAGAATGGAAGACATATTATGGAAATAGAGGTAATTTTTATTGGTTTTACAATGAAAAGTACCTTAAAATTGAGCTCAAAGTAGCAGAAATGTTCGATTTTTGCCAAAGTTCAAAAGTAAATAAATCAAGACATGCGTCCAATACACATCAACTGGTGAGTTTAATATTCTTTCACAAGTGTGCTGATATTATTTATACCATTTCTACACCATTTCTACACTAATGCAGTAGTCTACATAACAGTAAATCTCTTTTTTTTTGTGAGAATCAAAATTCAAAGTGGAAAGCAAAAGAAATGTAACAGAAGCCTGGGGATGTGACTAATGAACAGAGGAAATGTTATTTTAGTACCAGGAATGTCTGTCTTGTTTATTCTGGACCCTATTTGGAAATTGGCATCTTTTGAAATTTGTGTGAAATTGGCAAAATTGCCAATTTCTGACCACTTTATTGGATAGTTGAAATAGGTAAATGGATGGTTTCTTGTACTCATTCAATAGAAAAAATGGAGTTCTAGCGAAATAGTTGTGATTTTTGTCAACTGGTACATTGGAATTGGCTGAAAATAGGGTTCAAACTGGGCAAAATCGCTGATGCTTAAACATTGTCGAGACCGCTAACTTCGCGAGAGCATAATTCCTTTTGGTGTCATTATGATTGGGAAAAGATTCTCTGTTTTTTATAAGATTTTTTTTTTTTTTTTTTTTTTTTTAATTTCTGACCCTGAGAACAAGTTTAGGAGAGGACTTGCCGACCCTGAAAGGGTTAAGCCAAAAACACGGTTGAAGTTTTTTTTCTCATTATGCACTGTGTGCTGCAGGATTTTTTTTTATACTGTGCACACTGACCCCATAGACCCATTCTTTCATATGTAGGGCTACCAGCTTTCTCTCGCTAGATTTGAAGGCGCTAGAATTTACGCTTACTAGTACAGCACCAACCCTGGCGTGCAAGCCTTACTAGGACGGCACCAACCCTGAAGGGTTTATAGGAAAAAAACACTGGCTTGAAAAGCCGTGAAAATATAACACCGCATGTAAGGGTTAAATCTGTTTCATTTTGCCATTATACGTAGTAATTTACAAGGGAAGCATTTTTTTAATCTTACTTTGATTTTTTTTTTTTTTTCAACTTCGGCCTCCCCACCGAGGGGGCCCCAAAAAAAAAAAAATCCCCAAAAAAAGAAAATACTTTTCATCACATTCAAACTTTTCCCCACACTCACACATTTCACTGTTTTTTCAGAGGTGTCAAAAAACAACATTTAAAGCATACACATATAAAATCACAACATATCCCTCCAAATGCCAATTCCCAAAACCCCCCCTTTTTAAAGGCAGGCATTGTACTTCCCCTTTTTCCCGGGACTCAAGCCGACATATGAAAAAAACCGGGTTTTCCCTAATCCCTTCACAAATATTCCCGCTCACACCCCAAAACAAAATCGTCAGTCCCAAGTCCATTCGTCCCTTTCACTCCTACTCCCACCTCACCCCCTTGCTGGAAGCCCAAGCCCCCCCACAAAACCCCTTTACCCCCTCTCTCCAACCCTTTTGGGCGCCCCCCTACCCCGCCTTCCCTTTCCCCCAAGTTTTTTAAGCTTTCCTGTCATTTATTTTGTCCATTCTCTCTAATGATCAAACCACCTCAACAACCCCTCTTCTCCCCTCTGACTAATCTTTTATTAACTCCACATTTTTTCCTTTTTCCCCACACCCGAATTTTCTGCATAATATTTACACCAACTTGCCCTTAAACAGGACACTCCACTGCCCCCAAACCCTCCTCGCTGTGCATTTACCACCCAAGCTTCCACCCATAAAAGTGTAGGTACTACATCTTTCATACTTTCCCTCTTTTGCCCTCCAAGAAAACGTTTTTTGACCCATAATCCCAAATGCCCACTCCCTTTTTTTTCCCTTTTTCAATTCTATGTTTAAACCCTATCCTTCATAAACCCACCCGCCGCACATCAACTCCAAGTACAGTGGCCCCCTTAAACGAACTTTTTTCATTCCATGTATTTCGGGTGCCGTACTGACCGTTTTTTTTCCCAAAAGGGAAATATTGAAGTAGATTACCCTTTTCAGACCCCCAAACTACACGTACAAACCATTACATAAATACACTTACATAATTGGTCGCATTTGGAGGTGACGTTAAGCCGGGGGTCCACTGTACTGAAAACATTCACTTCTTCCATACTCCTCCTCCCCAATTTTTATATCCAATTTTTCTTTATCTAAATCATTTGATACCCTCATTGCCTTACTCTTTCCTATGTTCACTTTCAACTTTCTACCTTTACACACATTCCCAAACTCATCCACTAACCTTTGCAATTTTTCTTTAGAATCTCCATAAGCACAGTATCATCAGCAAAAAGTAACTGTTTAATTCCCATTTTGAATTTGATTCCCCAAAATTTAATCCCACCCCTCTCCCGAACACCCTAGCATTTACTTCCTTTACAACCCCATCTATAAATATATTAAACAACCATGGTGACATTACACACCCTGTCTACGACCTACTTTTACCCGGGAATAGTCCCCCTCTTCTACACACCCTAAAACCCGAGCCTCACTATCCTCATAAAACTCTTTACAAGCATTTAATAACTTACCACCTATTCCATATACTTGCAACATCTGCCACATTGGCCCCCTCTATCCACTCTATCATATACCTTTTCTAAATCCATAAATGCAAAAAAACTTCCCCACCTTTATCTAAATACTGTTTACATATATGCTTCAATGTAAACACTTGATCTACACATCCCCTACCCACTCTGAAACCTCCTTGCTCATCCGCAATCCTACATTCTGTCTTACCTCTAATTCTTTCAATTATAACCCTACCGTACACTTTTCCTGGTATACCGGTAAATTTATTCCCCTATAATTTTTTTCAGTCTCTTTTGCCCCCTTTCCCTTTTATAAAGGGACTATAACATGCTCTCTCTGCCAATCCCTAGGTACCTTCCCCTCTTTCATTCATATTTTAAAAAAAAGTACCAACCACTCCAATACTAATTTCCCCCCCCGCTTTTAAATTTCTGCCATGATCCCATCAGTTCCAGCTGCTTTAGCCCCATTCATTCTAAAGTAATGCCTCACGTACCTCCCCCCACTTACATTCTGCTCTTCTTTACTCCTAAAAGATGGTATACCTCCCTGACCAGTGCATGAAATTACTGCCTTCTTTCTTCCTTAACATTTAAAAGTTCCTCAAAAAATTCTCCGCCATCTACCTAATACCTCCATCTCCCCATCACTACTCCCCTACTTTGATTTTAACTGACAAATTCATACTTTCCCCCAGGCTTTCTTAACTTGTTTAAAAACCCCTTTTAGGGTCCGTCCCCCTAGATCTACGGCTTTACGTTCAGGGTCCAAACCGTAGATCTACGCCATGAGCTCAGCTCACTCTGATAAACTGTGAGTGGTACATTTGGCCTAGATATGAGAAATACATCCATGTGGTATGTGTGCACCACATAAAACAGATCCTTTCAGCACACTGTGTATAATGAGAGGAAAAAAATGAAATCATGATTTTTTTCAAATTTAAAAAAGCAACTTTGCAGTGTTTTTTTCGTATGTTTTTTATAGTTGTATTTGCGAATTTTGGTCCTTCGATAGAATAGAAGAAATACTAGTGAAATAGCTAAGAATTTGGTTGTTTGGGAAAGTTTAATTGGGCCAAAAAGGGGGAGTCAAAAGTGGCAAAATCGCCGATTCAAATTTTTCGCTGACACAAAAAATTCGCGAAAACATAATTTCGTCAATTTTTCCCCAAATTTCGTACTTTTTTTTTAAAATTCCCTTTCACAAAAAGATTCTCAAAACATTTCATAAAAAAAAAAAAACAAATTTTTTTTTTTAAAAATTTTTGGGCACTGGGCATATCCAATTTTGGGGCCCCTTGGACCCTAAAAGGGGTTTAACTCACTCCAAAATTTTTTTTCTTATTTCATTAAAATTTCTTGACATGCCTCCCCTGTCTATCATCTGCCCCCTTTTTGCACCCCTTCCCCACTTTTTTTTCCCTTTCCTTTTACTCTCCATATACCTCCCTTTTCTTATAACACTTCTCTTTGTAAAAACCTTTTAAAAAGCAAACCCTTTTTCTCTTTTACAAAACCCCTTTACTTCACTTCCACCACACTCCTCTTTGCCCTCCCCCCACCCTCCTATAACCAAAAACTTCTGCCCCACTTTCTAATACTACTTTTTTAAAACTTTTCCCAACCCTTTTCAACCCCCCCCCCCCCACTATTTATTTTTTGCACTAACCCACCTTTTTTGCCAAACCCGCTTTTATCTCCCCCAAAACTTCCCCCTCCCTTATTTATGCATTTCACCCCCCTTTTACTTGTTGTTTGCCACCTTCCCTCTTTCCCTCACCTTTTACTCTAACTGTACTACAACTAAATAATGCCGTATTCATTTGCCCCTCTAAAAACTTACATCCTGGACCACCCATAATTTTTATCCCCCAATACAAAATTTCCTAAAAACTTTTTTCATTACAGCTACATCATCCCTTGTATTTTTATTTACCTTTTTTTTCATAAAAATTATTACTTATTACCAATCTCTTCCACATAGCCAATTAAAGGCTCCCCAATTTACTTTCCCCTGGCCCCCAAATTTTACCTACTACTCCCTCCATAACATTTTTCCCCCTTTTAGCATTAAAATCCCCCCACCTTTTACTCCACACTTGATTCAAACCTCCCCACGCATTCACTCAACTTTTTCCAAATCTCTCTCTCTCCTCCACACTTGTCTGTTTCCCCAGGTGCATACAGCTTGTTAAACCCACTTTCACATCCAACTTTTTTTTTACTCCACATAATCCTTGAATTAATATTTTTATAGCCCCTCTTTTCCTGCCATAGCTTACCTTTCAACATTATTGCTACTCCTTCTTTAGCTCTAACTCTTTTTAAACCCCTGACCTAATCCCATTATTCCTCTCCATTGAAACTCTCCCACCCCCCCTTCAGCTTTTTTCACAAAAGCCAGGACACCCAGCTTCTTCTCATTCATACATCCACAATCTCCTTTCTTATCTTTGCACAACATCCACCACATTAAACTTCCCACTTTGACAATTTTCTTCTTTTTTCTTTTATAATCTTTACGGGAAAAGGGGGTTCCTAGCCCATTTTTCCCCGGCATTTTAATTACTTTCACAACACGCATGGCTTACGGAGGAAAGATTCTTATTCCATTTCCCAGGGAAAAAAAGGGAAAAGTAAAAGACCAAAAACTTTTAAGATAGTAAAAAATTTAACTTAAAACTTGGAAAACTTAAGTGTAATTTTGCATATAATTTTCACTCAATTTCTAGGGAGGATAAAGTTCTTTTCTAAGTTTTTGCTGCTACTATTTCTATCCTTCATTTAAAAATCTTGCAAACTGTCATTTTTTTCATTCTTTACCTAAAAATTTCCTACATTAATATTAATTGTCAAACCATAATTACTCCTCACTTGGGTTTTTAACGGGTTTTGGGTATTAACGAAGTTTGTCATTCATTCGGGTTTAATGAGCGTGGCGGTGACCTGGTCAAGGCCCAAACACAAACATTTCTAAATTTTTTTCAGAAGGGGTCCCTTTAGAATGGTTAAAATTTTTGATAGGGGGAGCAGAACTCTTACTGTGGGGCATGCAAAGTTTGACACAATGATTGGCAAAAGCATACAATTTACCCCGACACTACAATAGTCATCCAAAAAAATCTTTGGGTTTTTTGGCAGGGGGAGTTTGAGTAAATTTAAATTGAAGGGATTTTTCACTTATTCTTTTTTTTTATCCTATGTTTTTTTTTTTATGTACTATAATAAGGTTTGTTTTAAAAATTTGTATCATAATATATACTGTAGATAAAACTTAATTTTTTTTCATTAGTAAACCTGGTTAAAACATTTACACATAAAGATTTTGTGATAAGATGGTCAAGAAATTGGGGGCAAAAATTTGTATGGGGGTCGGGAATTCTTCCCCCCTTTCCCATGTTGCTAAGAGGCAGCTAAAAATCCTGGAGAAAGGGGGCAGTAACCTTTCTCCTGAAAAAAATTTACTAACTTTAAAAAAGAAAAACTTCAGATTTCTTTTTGGGTCACCCTGCCCGGGGGGATAGGGCATTTTTGTTGGGGGGGGAAAAAAAAGAAAAAAAAAATTACGACGGTTTAGTAGTACCAGTGTTGATACGTATTGGGTGAGATAGGACAAATCGGGGAGGTGAGTGGAAGCATAAATTCAAAGGGAGTATGGGGCTGTAGCACTATTACTGGATGTGCAAACAGAATACAATTGAAACAGTTTCTCTTTTGTACAAACTTACAAGAAGTATCCTTGTGAATCATTCTCATACTAATTCTCTACCTTATTTAGTAAGAGATTGTCAAGAAAAAGAAAATAGACTGTCAAGATTGGCCTATATCACTGAGAAATTGTGAGGAAAAAGTATAGCACAAAAAAGGGCAGTATTAAGGCTGTATAAAGGGAAATGATTAACTTAGATGCTAAGTCATAATGCTGCCAAGTTTTTTTTTTTTTTTTTAACCTCCTCCCTGCGGGCCTATGGATGATTCAGTTCAGTTTTGTTTTGAGTGGAGGCACTGAACCTTTCCCTTCCTCCACCCTCACTGCCACCCATGCCCCCCATTGTTTTCTGGAACATTGTGTGGGAAAAGTGCTTTTTTTTTTTTCCCCCACAAGTCGGCTCTCTCCACCAGGCAGGTGCCCCAAAAAGAAAGAAAATCCCCAAAAAGAAAATACTTTCATCTCATTTAAACCCTTTTGCCCTCACCACACATCACTGTTTTGCAAGTGCTCAAAACAAAACATTTAGAAGCAATCTATAAAGAAAAAACATATCCTCCAAACCGCAATATCCCGAACCCCTCCTTTAGAGTGCAGGCATTGTACTTCCCATTTCCGGGATCAAGCCCGGGCTAATAAAAAAAAACCGTTTTCCCTAAACCCTTTCACTAAATATTCCCCTCCACCTCCAACAGATCGTCGGGTCCCAAATCCCATTCATCCCATTCACTCCTACAAACACGGTCATGCATGCCTCGGGAAGCCAAGCCCCTCGCCCAACAAAACCTCCCAAACCCCTTCCTTCCAACCTTTTCGGGGACCCCCCACCCGCCCCTTCTCCTAAGATTTAAAGCTCTCCTTGTCATTCACTTTGATCCATTTTCTCTAAATACCAAACCACCTAAACAACCCCTCTTCCCCCTTTGACTAATACTTTTATTAACCCCAAAAAACCTTTTTAATTTTTCCACACTCCGTTTTTCTCAAAATTTTTAAACCCCACACTTGCCCTTAGACAAATCTCCCCCCTCCCAACCGCCTCCTCCTGCGCTTCACAACCAAAGTTCACACCCATAAAAGGTTGGTATACTAAAACTTTAAATACATTCCCTTTTTTCCTCCTTTATAATGTTTTTGACTCCACAACACCTAAAATCACCACTCACCTTTTTTCCCCATCAATTCTATGATTAACCCACCCTTCAAAATCCATCCCCCGCCGAAACCCCCAAAGTATCTGAAAAACATTCACTTTTTCCCTACTCCCCCCCCCAATTTGATATCCAGTTTTCTTTATCTAAACTTTTGATACCCTCATCCCATACTCTTTTTTTATTCACTTTCAATTTTTCACCTTTACACACACTCCCAAACTCGTCCACAAAACCTTTGCTTTTTTTCTTTAGAATCCCCATAAGTAAGTATCATCACAAAAAAACTGTGCAATTTCCCCCAGCTAGTGACTTGTGTTTATCAATTTTTTTTTGGATCTTTCCATCCACCATCCTTCTCTGGTTTTCAAAACCAGGCACCTAAAGGTATATTGTGCAGCATATGATACTTCATAAAAAAAAAAAAATTGGTTACATAAGTTCATCACAATTTGCTACTCATTTTGTTTTGTGTCGGTTGAATAAAAGGGAATCAAATCTCTTTTTCCTGTTTTTTTTTTTTTTGTTCCAAATACGGGAAAAGGGGCTCTTCAAATGAAGGTTATGTTTTGCTCAAGAGGAAAATGCTGAATTAAATAGGGGTAAAAGGCTACAAAAATAATTTTTTAAATGAAAAAATCCTTGATTCAGTAATGTAATGGGAATTAAAACCTTTACGTTCGCCAAATAAAAAGGCTAACCTAGACCAAAGCATGGGAATCTTTATGATGAAAGTTCCATATACTTGTTGATTTATCATTTCATTGTTTTTGTTGCTTTTCTATTGTTTTCCCTTTATAAAGGAAAAGGGGGACAAAAAGGGAAAAAAATTATAGGGCATAAGTCTGTTGATTTCTAGGTATGGGTTGGGTAGACAGAGCCCCCCAGGGAGGTACTCGCCTCCCAAGTGATGTAAAATGGAAACCTGTAATTGTTTTCCGATGGGGGATTGCGGGTGTCTTTTTTTTGTCTCAAAAACATGCAAGTTTTTCGGGTAGGGCTTCTACTCTACTTACATTTAGGTAAACCACACACATAAACAAGCAAAATTTTACACACTTCTCGGGGTTTTCTTCTTTTCTTCTATTCTTTTTTATTTCCTTTATCTCCATGGGGATGGAACAGAATTCTTCCTCCAAGGCATGCATGTTGTAAAGGGGTGACTAAAATGCCGAGAGAAAGGGGGTTAATAACCCCTTCCCCTGTATAATTTACAAATTTAAAAAGGGAAAACTTTCGTTTTTCTTTTGGGCCACCCTGCCTTGGTGGGATACACCCGGGTTTGTTAAAAAAAAAAAAAAAAGTCTGTTGTGTATACCGGAAAAAAGTATGGTAAGAGTTATTACTGAAAAATTTAAGATAAGATAAGACAATAGCAATGAACAAAGGGGCTTTAGAAAGCGTAGGGGTGTGTAACAAGTTTTACGGGAAAACATATAGGTGAACATATAAAAAGGGGAAAGATTTTTTTGTGGCATTTAGGATATGGAAAAGGCATATGGTGGATATTGGGGCATGTGGGAGATGTTTCAAATTATGGAATAAGGGTAGGTTTTTTTTAAAACATGAAAAGTTTTTACAAGGATATGAAGCTTGGTTAGAATGTAGGAGTGAGGGAGAAATTTCCCATGAAAGTACTTTAGACAGGATGTATGTCACCATGGTTTTTCAATAATTTTTAAAATGGAGTTTTTAAGAGAAAAGATGCTCGGGGTTGGCAAGAGGTGTGGGGGGTTTAAAAAATAAAAAAATCTAAAACAAAGGGGAGTTTTCACATTGCTCTTTGTGTGCCGTGCATTTAGAATTCGAAAAGAATTCAGAGGTTGGGGAATGGTTTATAAGGGATGTAAAAGAAAATTAAAATGAATATAGGGAAAATAAGGGGATAGGATAAAAAAAATTAAGTAACAAAAAATTGGGTATCAATTTGGGGGAGAGCAATGGGGAAAGAAAAGTTTTCAATATTTTTTGGGGTGGATGGTCACAGGTCATGAAAAAGAGGTAACAAGAATTGAGAGGGAAAAAAAGGCAATGGTGCACTGAGGGGTCTCGAAAACAACTTTTTATGGAAGCAAAGGGAAAAATTTTAGAGAATAAGCTATCAAACATTTTTTATGGGGAGAAGGCTGGAGGCAAATGGGGTGTCCCTTTTCTGAGGGGAATGTGGTGTGAATGTAATGCTGAGAATCCCTTTTTGGAGATTGGAGGAGGTGCAGAATTAAAAAAACTATTTTCCAAGGGGTGAGGGAAGGTTATTGGGTGGTTGGACATGAGAAGGGTGGAACGAATAAATGGGGTTCGAGAGTTTATAAAACTTAGTGGAGGGGGGGTGGGGTAGGGGGCGGCCTAGGGAAAGGGTTGGAGAAAGGGGGTTAAAGGTTTTGTGTACGGGGCTTTTTACTTCCAAAACATGCTGAGTTTTTTGATAGAGTGAATGGGACAAATGTTTTAAGGGCTTGATGACGTTTGGGGGGATAAGGTAAACTTATGAAGGACTCAGGGAAATCAGCAGGCTGGGGTTTTGGTGAGGGGAAATATAGTGCCTGCACTCTGCAAGAGGTGTGCTAAGTTGGTTTTTTTTAACTGTAAGTAAGAGCATTTGGCAAGGCAGTGAGGATGAATGATGAAATTTTTTTTTTTTTTCGGCCACCCTGTCTTGGTGGGGAAAAACCATGTGTTAAAAAAAAAAATTAAATGCTGTATTAGAATACAAATACAAACCTTTTTTCCCAAGAAGGGTTATAACTGTTAAGAAAGTACTTTCTTTTTATTTCATACTCATACATAAAACTGTAGTTTAAAAAAATACTGACAAAATTTTACTCCGGGCCAGATCAAAAAATATACATGTGGGGGCAAAACATACATAAACTGTTTAAAAACTTTTTTTTTTCCCGTTTTTTTAAGAGAAATCGATAATGAAAAGCGGCAAGATTACTTCAATTTTTGGGCGGGGGCTTGCCGAGTTCCATTGAGGCTTTGCTGAACTTTGGGGGAGTTTATTCATTTTTTCTTAAGATGTTTTAAATATATGGAAAGGCTCATGAGCCCTTCAAATTTTTATAAACAGTGGGAGACGTATTTAACCCATCACATTTGCTGCTACCTCCCCCCCCCACTATCCCCCCCAAACCCCTGTCACCCCACCACCAAACGTGACACTGAAATGGTATACACCACTGACACCCCACCACCCCTCCACCCCCGCCCCCCCCCCCAGCCACCCCACCCACCCCCCACCACGCCCCCCCACCCCAACCCCCACCATGCCACCACCACCCCAACCACCCCATCCGCCCCCACCCCCACCACCACCCCCCCCCCCCACCATTTTACACCCCCCCAACCACCCACCCACAACTCTCCCCCACCACCCCCCCCATCCAATCACCCCCACCACCAAAAAAACCAACACTTTTTCCCCTCCCCAACACCCCTCCTACCCCCACCCCCCACCCTTTTTTACCACCCACCACAGACACCACTCACCACTTCCTACCACTGCTGCCCCACCCCCCATCACAACCATTTCCACCCTAAACGTTTTATTATTTTCAGTTACCCCCCCTACGAAAATCGTAATGTAGCCACATTTTTCCTTTCCATTTTTCCCAGGGTTTCGTTGCCTGTTGATATCAAGTGTGTTGTGTGTGTGGTGTGGTTTTTTTGAGGGTTAATGTTATACTTGATGCCACAGACAGGCAGAGAGTATCACTATACCAACACCACTTCCATCACTGCCATCGTCTTTAACATTGGGAAATAAAACCACAATTTTTTTTACCAAATTGATGAACATATAGGAACCACGCTCTTATACCAAACAAACATATACTAAAGATGAATTCCTTTTTAGAAAGAGTAACCAAGACAGTGAATTAATATTTTAAGGAAAAAAATTGGGGGGATGTCATTGTTGTTGAAGGTTTTTAGTCACAAAGCTTACTTTTTATTTAACTGATCTTGCACACCATTTTTGTCAACAGCTGGGTTTCCCCGGCGTAGGAATCCCTAAACAAAACATTTTCTTTTCAGCCTCTTTAATCTTGATCTTGGAAAAAAGTTAATTGCGATTTTTAAAACACCTTTCTGTTGCACAAAATTTTGGAAGTCCCACTGTAAATTAATATTTTTCCTGTTTCTTATCATACATTGATATTTTGCTTACGTTTATGTTCATAATGCTTGGTTTCGTTTTTTGGGTAAAGACTGGTGAAAATTTAAATTTATAAACAGGGACGTATTATTAAAAAGGCAGGGTCCCAAAAGAATTTCGTTCATTAAGGGGTTGGATTTTTTCCCGGGTTTTAGCATTATTTTAAGTAAAATTTCCAAACTAAATGCATTAAAAAATTTTTGTTAGAAAGGTGAATGAGAAAATGGTTTTTTTTTGGACCCCTTGGTTTTGGATGTGAAAAAAAGGGTAAAAATTTTTTAAATTTAAAACCATTATTTTATAAAGGACTGGATCCTAAAATGGAATAATGCCGCACCTAAAAGGAGGGGTTTTTGGGTAAAAGGGAGTTTGGAGGGAAAGGTATTTTTATATGTAATACTTCAAAATTTTTTCTCAAATTGCAAAAAATGTTATTGTGGAATGAAGTGTTTTAATGGAAAGTATTTTCTTTTTGGGGATTTTCTTTCTTTTTGGGTCACCCTGCCTCGGTGGGAGATGGCCAACTTGTTGAAAAAAAAAATGATGCAGTCCTTCAAAAATGTTCTTTAATTTAAAAACTACATAATATAATTATTTTCAGCTAAATTGTTGATTTTTTTTTTCATTGACACATCAATAACGACATTTGTCTTTGCAAACATATAGGGTCTAAAGCTGTCAACAAGCAACAAAATCCCTTACATCAACGGACTGCTCATGGAGTCAAATGCAGTGTTTGCAGCATTCACAGAGACCCACACAAAGGATCATTTTGACAACGAAATATGGATCCCAGGTTATAGCGTATTAACCCCTAAATGGTCCAAATGTATACTATATACTTTCTTACATGTAGTGCCCCAAACGTATATATACGTTTTAATTTTCCTGCCTCTAAATTTGGCACGATTGCCCTGAGATGCCTGGTCAGCATAGAATGTGTCTTAACACTTGGTGTGCACCATATTAAAAAATCTGGGACCACTTAGTACCTTGTGGGAGTGCCAGTTAAATTGAGCACCAGCTAGAGCAAATAGTGTGGCAAACACCAAGGATTCACTGATGTAATGTCATATAAACACTCCTCTTTTAAGAGGAAAGTGATGTTAACCTTGAGTTTAGGGTCTGTCTATCTCTGTAGTTCTGTATCTCTGTCTATCTCTGTAGTTCTGTATCTCTGTCTATCTCTGTAGTTCTGTATCTCTGTCTATCTCTGTTTACCTCTGTCTATCTCTTTCAATCTATCTATCTCTTTCAATCTGTCTCTGTCTCTCTGTCTCACAGGTACACATAAATACAAGTATACATAGTGTAAATTACCTAGGATAACCCAAAAATTTCAGACAAAGTGCTATACTCTGCTTGAAGATGTGAGTAAACGTGATGATGCAGTCTTGTGGCTCTCTCTGAGACAGAGCTAGAGGGATATACAGACAAATAGACAGACAGATGTGTTTGTGTACCAGCGAAAACAAAGCGAGGGCGATGCTCGTCAAATGTCACCTCTAATCTTTTCTTATCTGTTGCACCCTCGCATGTGCTCATCAAATGTCAGCTCTCATCAAATGTTATCTCATCTTATCATGTCACTGTCAGGGGTGGACTTTGTTTTTCATGCTTCAAGGGAACTTCTTATTACCTATTACAGTGGTCCCTCGTTTTTTGTAATTAATCCGTTCCTGGAAGTGTGACTATTATCGAAATTGACGATTTTTGACTCCATTTTCCCCATAAGAAATAATGTAAATCCAATTAATTCGTTCCAGACACCCAGAAGTATCAACAACAATTTTTTTTTACCTTAAAGATAGGTTTACATGCACAAAAGAATGAACATTCAACATGACAGTTACCTTTATTGAAGGCTGTTGTTGAATGGAAGACAGGGAGGAGGAGAGAGGGAAGAGAGGTTATTGTTTGGAAGGGGAATCCCCCTCCATAAGGACTTGAGGTCACTTCAGGGGTCACTTCCCTAGCTTAAATATAGATTTACATGCAGAAAAGAATGCCAAATAAATGTAAAGCACTAATAAAATGTATAAATGAACATTGGTAATAGGGGTAGTTGATGAGTGGAACGGTCTGCCTAGTAGGGTGATCGAAGCTAAAACATTGGGTAGTTTCAAATTTAGGTTGGATAAATACCCGAGTGAGAGGGGTTGGATTTGAATTGGGCTTGCACATGAGTAAATAGGTTTATCAAAGCTTATTGCTTGGGTAGCAGTTATGCTGTTAGTGGGTTGGATTTGTGAAGGACCTGCTTAGTATGGGCCAACAGGCCTATTGTAGTGTTCCTCCTTTCTTATGTTCTAAAAGCTATGGCTTGGGTAGTTTCAAATTTAGGTTGGATATATACCAGAGTGAGAGGGGTTGGATTTGAGTTGGACTTGCACCTGAGCTTATTGCCTGGGTAGCATTTGTTCTGTTATTGGGTTGGATTTGTGAAGAACCTGCCTAGCATGGGCCTGTTGCAGTGTTCTTCCTTTCTTAAGTTCTTATGTTCTTATTTAACATCACGCTTATCTTTATTGATGATTTGTTTGTGTGAGGGAGGGATGGCGAGTTTATTGTTGGAGAATACGCATGACACTAATATCAACTCTATGGTTTATTTATCTATCACAATTCAACTAATATGACATAATAAACAATATTAACCCTTTGAGGGTTTTCGTCGTACTAGTACGTCTTACGCGTAGGGGTTTTTGACGTACTAGTACTCATAAATTCTAGCGACCTCAAATCTAGTGGGAGAAAGCTGGTAGGCCTTCATATGAAAGAATGGGTCTATGTGGTCAGTGTGCACAGTCTAAAAAAAATCCTGCAGCAAACGGTGCATAATGAGAAAAAAAAAACTTTTTCCATTTTTTTTTAATAATCAGCGACTTTGCAGTGTATTTTCGTATGGTATTTATTGTTGTATTCTAGTTTTTTTGGTCTCATTTTATAGAATGGAAGACATATTACTGAAATTGAGATGATTTTGACTGGTTTTACAATGAAAGGTCCCTTTGAAATTGAGCCAAAGTAGCAGAAATGTTCGATTTTTACCAAACTTCAAAAGTAAACAAATCGTGCCAAGCGTGAAATACACGTCAACTGGTGAGTCTAATTTCTTTCACAAGTGCACCAATAATATTTATACCATTTTTACACTAATGCAGTAGTCTGCATAACAGTAAATCTTATATTTTTGTGAGAATAAAAATTCAAAGTGGAAAGCAAAAGAATATAAGGGGGGCCTTGAGACGTGACTAATGACTAGAGGAAATGTCATTTTAGTGCCAGAATGTCTTTCTTGTTTTTCTGGACCCTATTCCAAAATTGGCATCTTTTGAAATTTGTGTGGAAATTGGCAAAATTGCTAAATTCTGACCACTGTACTGGATAGTTGAAATTTATAAATGGGTGGTTTCTTGCACCATTCGATAGAAAAAAATGGAGATCTAGCGAAATTTTCATGTTTTTTGTCGACTAGTACAGTGAAATTGGCCGAAAATGGGGCTCAAAGTGGGCAAAATCGCCGATCCGTAAACATCGCCGAGACCGCTAACTTTGCGAGAGCATAATTCCGTAAGTTTTCTATCAAATTTCAAACTTTTGGTGTCGTTATGATCGGGAAAAGATTCTCTATCTTTTCATAAGAGAAAATAATTTTTTTTTTTTTTAAATTTGGCCGACCCTGAGAACGAGTTTCGGAGAGGGCCTGTCGACCCTCAAAGGGTTAATAACATAGAAACATGGAATATATATTCTAGAATGAATAAAATAAGTCATTATGTATGTCACGAGAGGTGTTGTGTCGAATGACCATTTGCGAGTCAAACAACAATTCGCGAGCCAATGTTTTGACGAAAATAACGTTACGATTTTCGAAAATTACGACTATCGAGCCTTACAATTATCGAGGGACCACTGTATTATATTACGTATTCTCCTCCTCCTCCTCATCATCCTCATCCTCCTCATCCTCATCCTCATCCTCCTCATCCTCATCCTCCTCATCCTCATCCTCCTCATCCTCATCCTCATACTCATCCTCATCATCCTAATCCTCCTCCTCCCTCCTTTCTTCTTCTTCTTCTTCTTCTTCTTAATCCTCCTCCTAATCCTCCTCCTCTTCTTCTTCCTCCTCTTCCTAATCCTCCTCATGATTATTATATACTTCCACATATCAAAAACATATATAAATACATATATCAGAAACATATATAAATACATATATAAACACACACAAATACAGTAAGGCCCCGCTTTACGGCGTTCCGCTAATACGGCGATGTCAAATTATGACCAAAATTTGCTATATGGCAAGCGGTCTTTTAAATACGGCGCCCCCACCCGGTTTGTTTACATTTTCCGTGACCACATCTATTATGTCAGGAAACTTTCCAAAATTTCAAGTGTTTTAAAGTTACTGCATATTTATATGTACTCTGATAATTACACCTGTACCTAAATATACTTACACACTGTGCTGGTGTGCAGGTACACATTAAAATCGCTAAGTCTCTCTCTACTCATGACGCCAATACTACGTAATAATAATCACTCTTGGGCACACTAAATGTCTTATTTTACATCAATATAGGCATTTTCATTAATCCATCTATGATATTTTCCTCAAAATTATATATGAAACCCATTACATAGCATATAAACATGATACATACACTCAAAAATTGATGTAAATATAAGATTTGTTTACAAAGCAGCTGTGTAGGTAGTGTCGGAAGAATTACGTTTTCTCTAGTCAAACACTGGGGGGTAACTGTAGAAAAATATTCTTTTTGTATGCCTTCATGTATAGCAATTCATGACCCTTGTGGGTTTAGTGCTTTTTATAATAATTATTATTATTATTAATAATAATATTATTATTAATATTAATATTAATAATAATATTATTAATATTAATACTAATAATAATATTATTATTATTATTATTATTATTATTATTATCTTCATTCACTCTAAAAATGGTGTGTTGCTGTTTGTTTATTCTGAACTAACTTGTACAACTTGTACACAATGTAAGAGTACAGTGGACCCCCGCATAACGATCACCTCCAAATGCGACCAATTATGTAAGTGTATTTATGTAAGTGCGTTTGTACGTGTAAGTTTGGGGGTCTGAAATGGACTAATCTACTTCACAATACATATTCCTTATGGGAACAAATTCGGTCACTACTGGCACCTGAACATACTTCTGGAGTGAAAAAATATCGTTAACCGGGGGTCCACTGTATTTGTATTGTGAGGTAATTATTATTAAAATAAAAAAATATTGAGGTAAATGTTTTACAAACTCTTACAAATGGACGTGAATGAACTAAAAGTAGACACACATTAATACACATTTATTTCGCCTGACCAAGTGATCGTCCACTACCTGTTCAGTTTGTGTTCTTACATTGTCTCAATTCTGTATTTTCGTTCTCTCTCTCGTTTACTCTTTCGTTTAACTAGTTGGCTCTCATGACGATGGCGTCTAAGGTTAGCTGTATAAAAAGAGAAGTTGTAAGCCTCTTGCTTTAAGTGCCAAGTTAGAGGATGATGGTGTGCCATTCTGATTTTAATTCAATAAACGCCCTGCCACTCACTCTCACACCCTTAATATTAATATTTTAAGGTAAGTAATAAATGTACTCTGTGTGTATCTACCTTTTATTGTGTTTTTAATGCCTATTTTTTATTGCTAACTTAATATAAGTTAGTGTAAACTTTTTGTCTGGCATTTATTGCATATTTTATATGCTCTGATAATAATACTTTTGGAGCCGGGTGGAGGGACAACATTACGTTTTCTCTGCTCAGCCATCAGAGAAAACATGTATGAATCTGCGTTTGGCCCAGCCACTCCCTCACTCCGCTTTTGTTTACAGTTTTCGGCATGAATTATTCATTACTTCTACCTTCGTTTATGATGGCATCTAAAGGTAGTTGTTAGAAATGATTAAATTCAGTGAACAAGGCATGTCGATGTTAATAATATGGCTCTGGGCCACAGTGTAGGTCGCCGGTAGGTGTAGCCCTCTCTTCCTATATTAAGACTACACATATTTTAAGGTAAATAATGAGTGTACTGTATGTGCATTTTACCCCTCTGGGATGTCATATATATCGTATATTAAGTATGAGACGGGGAGCCAGTGCTACCTACACCTGGGCTACCTGCACCTGACTTCCTACAAATAAGTACTACTCGCCACTCTCCCTACATTAAGATTACAAATACTTTAAGATAAGTAATGAATTTACTGTGACTGTATTTTACTTTGTGTGTTTTTAATGCCTAGTTCTATTACTAACTTAATATAATTTAGTGTTAACTTGTTGTCTGGCATTTATATGCATTTATAAATGGAAAAAATGGAGTTCTGCCTTCCAGCGATGTCTGCTTTCCGGCGACAGCCTGGAACCTAACCCGCCGTGTAAGTGGGGCCCTACTGTACTTTGTATATATTCCAAGACAATAGTAAATGAGCAAGGCAGGTGTAAATGTCCACCTGTCAATGTGTTTGTGACAATTTGAGTACAATTTCAGTACCTAATACTAGTGTCAGAACAAAGAATTGTTATGAAATGAAAAGAACTACTATAAATTGTAATTCTTCTTTCTTCTTTCAACGTACCAGCCGTATCCCACCGAGGCGGGGTGGCCCTAAAGGAAAAACGAAAGTTTCTCCTTTTACATTTAGTAATATATACAAGAGAAGGGGTTACTAGCCCCTTGCTCCCGGCATTTTGATTGCCTCTTACAACACGCATGGCTTACGGAGGAAGAATTCTGTTCCACTTCCCCATGGAGATAAGAGGAAATAAACAAGAACAAGAACTAGAAAGAAAATAAGAGAATACTCAGAGGGGTGTGTATATATATGCTTGTACATGTATGTGTAGTGTGACCTAAGTGTAAGTAGAAGTAGCAAGACATACCTGAAATCTTGCATGTTTATGAGACAGACAAAAGACACCAGCAATCCTACCATCATGTAAAACAATTTCAGGCTTTTGTTTTACACTCGCTTGGCAGGACGGTAGTACCTCCCTGGGCGGTTGCTGTCTACCAACCTATACCTATATAAATTGTAATTATCAGAACATAAAAATTATATAAAATAATAAGAAAAATAGAAAAAAAGGTATATCGGCAACACTTCTGCAAGTGGAAGGACACGATGTTGCTGTCACGTGAGCATCCAGTGCCAGCTTCTTGGCCTCGTATCTCTAAGTACTGACCCTAATTTTTTTTATTCTAAAACACTTAAAAATGTTTTTTTTTTTTTTTTCCCAAAAAAATATTTGGGGCGCTGCGTGCGTGAATGTATATATACGTTTGAACTGTTTAACCCTTTGAGGGTCGCCAGGCCCTCTCAGAGACTTGTTCTCAGGGTTGCCAAAATTTCAAAAAAAAAAAAAAAATTTCTTATGAAAAGATAGAGAATCTTTTCCCGATCATAATGACACCAGAAGCATGAAATTTAATGGAAAACTTAGGGAATTATACTCTCGCAAAGTTAGCGGTCTCGATGATGTTTACGCATCACCGATTTTGCCCACTTTGAGCCCTATTTTTGGCCAATTCCAGTGTACTAGTCGACAGAAATCATAACTATTTTGCTAGAACTCCGTTTTTTCTATTGAATGAGTACAAGAAACCACCCATTTTGTTTTATGTGGTACACACATACCACATAGATGTATTCTCTCATATCTAGGCCCAAAATTACCGCTCACAGCTTATCAGAGTGAGCTGAGCTCATGGCGTAGAACTACAGTTTTAACTCGCAACTCAGAGCTGTAGAACTATGGCACGGACCCTGAAAGGGTTAAGACTACAAATATTTTAAGGTAAGTAATGGGTGTATTGTGTGTATTATACTTATTATTTTTATTGTTCTATTGCTAACCTAATATATGTTAGTGTAAACTTGTTATCTGGCATTTATATGCATTTATATATGGAGAAATACCTGAAAACATTTACTTCATCCATACTCCCTCTCTCCAATGCGAGATCCAATTTTTCTTTAATTAAATCGTTTAATACACTCATCACCTTACTTTTATCTATGTTCACTTTCATCTTTCTACCTTTACACACCCTCCGAAACTCATCCACTAACCTTTGCAACTATTCTTTAGAATCTCCCAAAAGCACAATATCATCAGCAAAAAGTAACTGTGTCAACTCCCATTTTGTATTTGATTCTCCATAATTTAATCCCACCTCTTTCCCCAACACTCTAGCATTTACCTCTTTTACAACCCCATCTACAAATATATTAAACAACCATGGTGACATTACACATCCCTGTCTAAGACCTACTTTTACCAGGAAGTAATCTCCCTTTCTCCTACACACCCTAACCTGAGCCTCACTATCCTCATAAAAACTCTTTACAGCATTTAGTAGCTTACTACCCATTCTATACACTTGCAACATCTGCCACATTGCTTCCCTATCCACTCTGTCATATCTTCTTTCTTTCTTTCAACACACCGGCCGTATCCCACCGAGGCAGGGTGGCCCAAAAGGAAAAACGAAAGTTTCTCCTTTTACATTTAGTAATATATACAGGAGAAGGGGTTACTAGCCCCTTGCCCCTGGCATTTTAGTTGCCTCTTACAACACGCATGGCTTACGGGGGAAAAATTCTGTTCCACTTCCCCATGGAGATAAGAGGAAATAAACAAGAACAAGAACTAGAAAGAAAATGGCAGAAAACCCAGAAGGGTGTGTATATATATGCTTGTACATGTGTGTATAGTGTGACCTAAGTGTAAGTAGAAGTAGCAAGACGTACCTGTAATCTTGCATATTTATGAGACAGACAAAAGACACCAGCAATCCTACCATCATGTAAAACAATTACAGGCTTTCGTTTTACACTCACTTGGCAGGACGGTAGTACCTCCCTGGGTGGTTGCTGTCTACCAACCTACTACCTACACTCTGTCATATGCCTTTTCTAAATCCATAAATGCGATGAAAACTTCCCTACCTTTATCAAAATACGGTTTACATATATGCTTCAATGTAAACACTTCCTCTACACATCCCCTATCCACTTGAAAGCCTCCTTGCTCATTTGTCCCCCTTGCCTTTATATAAAAGAATTATGCATGCTCTCTGCCAATCCCTAGGTACCTTGTCCTCTTTCATTCATTTATTATCCCTTTGACTGTCGCAACCCCAAATCCTGAGGGGTCTCCTGGTGTCGCAAAATATTTGAAAAAAAAAAAAAAAAATTTCTTATGAAATGATAGAGAATCTTTTCCCGATGGTAATGACACCAAAAGTACAAAATTTGATGAAAAACTTCGGGAATTACGCTCTCGCGAAGTTAGTGACCTCGGTGATATTTACGAATCAGCGACTTTGCCCACTTTGAGCCCTATTTTCGGATAATTCCATTGTTCCAGTTGACCAAACTCATAGCTATTTTTTTAGAACTCCATTTGTTCTATTGATTGAGTACAAGAAACTGCTCATTCACTGATTTCAACTACCCAATAAAGTGGTCAGAAATTGGCAATTTGGCCAGTTTCACGGAAATTAAAAAATATGCCAATTTCAAAATAGGGTCCAGAATGAACAATGCAGACATTCCTGCTCTAAAATAACACTTTCCCTGCTTTGAGCTCCATTTCAAGGTCCTTTGCATAGTAAAACCAATCAAAATCTCCTCCATTTCCATAATATATTTTCCATTCTATCAAGTGTGACTACAAAAATGAGACTATAACCATAAAAACTATATGAAAATACACCTCAAAATCTGTGTTTTAATCCAAAAACACGGTCAGTTTTTTTTTTCTCATGCACTGTATGCTGCAGGATTTTTTATACTGTGCACACTGACCCCACAAACCCATTCTCATATGTGGGCCTACCAGCTTTCTCCCACTTGATTTGAAGCTGCTAGAATTTTTGAGTATGTATGCGTCAAACACATTGGCTTATAAGATATATATAATATGACTGAAACAGTCAAAGGGTTAAAGAAAAATACCAATCACTCCAACACTATATCCCCCTTCCCCTGCTTTTAACATTTCTGTCATGATCCCATCAGTTCCAGCTGCTTTACCCCCTCTCACACTCCTCCCCCACTCTCGCATCCTGCTCTTTGTCACTCCTAAAAGATATTGTACCTCCCTGGCCAGTGCATGAAATTACTGCCTCCCTTTCTTCATCGGCATTTAAAAGTTCCTCAAAATATTCCTGCAGTTCCCCATCAACTAACTCCCCTACTCTGTTTTTAACCGAAAAATCCATGCGTTCCCTAGGCTTTCTTAACTTGTTTATCTCACTCCAAAAATTTTTCTTATTTTCAGCAAAATTTTTTGACCTTGCCTCTCCTACACTATCATTTGCTCTCTTTTTTGCACTCTCTCACCACTCTCTTCACCTTTATTTTACTCTCCATATAGTCTGCCCTTATATTACTTTTGCTTTGTAAAAGCCTCTCATAAGCTACCTTTTTCTCCTTTATCACACCCTTTAATTATTCTTTCCACCTATCTCTATCCGTTCCAGAAGCTCGGCCTAAGACCGAAATAGCCGAAAACCAAAATAATATTTCCCATAAGAATTATTGGAAATACAATTAATCCATTCCAGAGAAAAATATTCACAAAAAAATACTTTTTTAAGAATTACATAAGTATTATTATATACCTTTATTGAAGGCCAATGCTGGCTTCTGGAAGATAGGGAGGAGGAAAGAGGGAGGAGTTAGTGTTTGGAAGGGGAATCCCCCTCCATAAGACTTTAGGTACCAAGGCCTTCTCTGGGGTTACTTCCCTTCTTTGTCTTTTAATGCCACAACAAATCTATCCGTAGAGGTCTGTTTCTGGCATCTCTCTTAAGATTTCCCTGAAGTGGTACAGGGTTTTGTCACTGAACATGTTGCAGATATGGCTTGTTTCAGCTTGGTCAGGGCGGTGTTTCTCTACAAAAGCTTGCACCCTAGTCCACATTGCACACTCCTCTTTAACCCTTTGACTGTTTTGGCCGTATATATAGGGGGTAAGGCAGCCGGGATTGATGGGATAAAGATAGAAATGTTAAAAGCAGGTGGGGATATAGTTTTGGAGTGGTTGGTGCAATTATTTAATAAATGTATGGAAGAGGGTAAGGTACCTAGGGATTGGCAGAGAGCATGCATAGTTCCTTTGTATAAAGGCAAAGGGGATAAAAGAGAGTGCAAAAATTATAGGGGGATAAGTCTGTTGAGTGTACCTGGTAAAGTGTATGGTAGAGTTATAATTGAAAGAATTAAGAGTAAGACGGAGAATAGGATAGCAGATGAACAAGGAGGCTTTAGAAAGGTAGGGGTGTGTGGACCAGGTGTTTACAGTGAAACATATAAGTGAACAGTATTTAGATAAGGCTAAAGAGGTCTTTGTGGCATTTATGGATTTGGAAAAGGCGTATGACAGGGTGGATAGGGGCAATGTGGCAGATGTTGCAAGTGTATGGTGTAGGAGGTAGGTTACTGAAAGCAGTGAAGAGTTTTTACGAGGATAGTGAGGCTCAAGTTAGAGTATGTAGAAAGAGGGAAATTTTTTCCCAGTAAAAGTAGGCCTTAGACAAGGATGTGTGATGTCACCGTGGTTGTTTAATAATATTTATAGATGGGGTTGTAAGAGAAGTAAATGCGAGGGTCTTGGCAAGAGGCGTAGAGTTAAAAGATAAAGAATCACACACAAAGTGGAGTTGTCACAGCTGCTCTTTGCTGATGACACTGTGCTCTTGGGAGATTCTGAGAGAAGTTAGCAGAGATTGGTGGATGAATTTGGTAGGGTGTGCAAAAGAAGAAAAATTAAAGGTGAATACAGGAAAGAGTAAGGTTTATGAGGATAACAAAAAGATTAGGTGATGAAAGATTGAATATCAGATTGGAGGGAGAGAGTATGGAGGAGGTGAACGTATTCAGATATTTGGGAGTGGACGTGTCAGCGGATGGGTCTATGAAAGATGAGGTGAATCATAGAATTGATGAGGGAAAAAGAGTGAGTGGTGCACTTAGGAGTCTGTGGAGACAAAGAACTTTGTCCTTGGAGGCAAAGAGGGGAATGTATGAGAGTATAGTTTTACCAACGCTCTTATATGGGTGTGAAGCGTGGTGATGAATGGTTGCAGCGAGGAGAAGGCTGGAGGCAGTGGAGATGTCATGTCTGAGGGCAATGTGTGGTGTGAATATAATGCAGAGAATTCGTAGTTTGGAAGTTAGGAGGAGGTGCGGGATTACCAAAACTGTTGTCCAGAGGGCTGAGAAGGTTGTTGAGGTGGTTCGGACATGTAGAGAGAATGGAGCGAAACAGAAATGACTTCAAGAGTGTATCAGTCTGTAGTGGAAGGAAGGCGGGTAGGGGTCGGCCTAGGAAGGGTTGGAGGGAGGGGGTAAAGGAGGTTTTGTGTGCGAGGGGCTTGGACTTCCAGCAGGCATGCGTGAGCGTGTTTGATAGGAGTGAATGGAGACAAATGGTTTTTAATACTTGACGTGCTGTTGGAGTGTGAGCAAAGTAACATTATGAAGGGATTCAGGGAAACCGGCAGGCCGGACTTGAGTCCTGGAGATGGGAAGTACAGTGCCTGCACTCTGAAGGAGGGGTGTTAATGTTGCAGTTTAAAAACTGTAGTGTAAAGCACCCTTCTGGCAAGACAGTGATGGAGTGAATGATGGTGAAAGTTTTTCTTTTTCGGGCCACCCTGCCTTGGTGGGAATCGGCCGGTGTGATAATAAAATAAAAAAAAATATACATCTTACGAGCCAGTGTTTCGGACGTATGTATACTCAATAATTCTAGCAGCTTCAAATCAAGCAGGAGAAAGCTGGTAGGCCCACATGTGAGAGAATGGGTCTGAGTGGTCAGTGTGCACTGTACAAAAAAATTATGCAGCATGCACTGCATAATGAGAAAAAAAAAAACTCCTACTGTGTTTTTGGATTAAAACACCGACTTTGAGGTGTATTTTCATATAGTATTTATGGTTGTATTCTCATTTTCTTGGTCTCATTTGATAGAATCGAAAACATTTTACAGAAATAGAGATGATTTTGATTAGTTTTACGATGAAAATGATCTTGAAATTGAGCTCAAAGTAGCAGAAATGTTCGATTTTTACCAATGTTCAAGAGTAAGCAAGTCACACCACACGTCCAGTACACGTCAACTGGGTAGTCTTATATTCTTTCACTAGTGCATTAATATTATTTATACCATTTGTACAATAATGCAGTAGTCTGCATAACAGTAACTCTTGTATTTTTTGTGTGAATATAAAATAAAAATAATAAAATAAAATAAATATAAGAGGGGCCTAGGGACATGATTAATGAACAGAGGATATGTTATTTTAGTGCCAAGAATGTCTGCATTGTTTATTCTGGACCTTATTTGAAATTGGCATCTTTTTCTAATTTGCGTGAAATTGGCCAAATTGCCAATTTCTGACCACTTTATTGGGTATTTGAAATTGGTAAATATGCAGTTTCTTGTTCTCAGTTGATAGAAAAAATGGAGTTCTAAAGAAATAGCTGTGAGCTTGGTTGACTGGAACAATGGAATTGGCCAAAAATAGGGCTCAGTCGGTGAAATATCCGATGCGTATACAGTGGACCCTCGACCAATGCTGGCATTGCCTAACGATAAAATCGCCTAACGATGCATTTGTGTAAAAATATTGGCTCGACCAACTGTGAAAAACTCGGGTAACAGCATTCGTCCCGAACGTGTCGGGCAGCCTGAGTGCCTCAGCTGCCCTGCTTTCAGCTAGTGTGCCATTGTTTACAAGCCAGGGCGGATGGTTCCACGTATATATGTGATACATTTTGTATTATTCCATTTTTTTAGTGCTTGTAACTACTAAATAAGCCACCATGGGCCCAAAGAAAGCTTCTAGTGCCAACCCTGTGGTAAAAAGGGTGAGAAATACTATCGAAATACTCTCGTACCACTGGGCAGCTTTGCTGCACCACCGTCAGCTGCTGCTGTACCACAGTCAGCTGCTGCTGCTGCACCACCACCAGCTGTTGCTGCACACCAACAGCTGCTACTGTACCACAGTCAGCTGCTGCTGTTGCTGCACCACCATCAGCTGCTGCTGCACCACCATCAGCTGCTGCTGCACCACTGTCAGCTGTACTACTCGAAGATGTGGAGATAGTGTTGTTGGTGTGGCTTAACGAGAAACAATTACCGAGAAACAATTAACCCCAGAGGGTTAGCCACCCAGGATAACCCAAGAAAGTCAGTGCGTCATCGAAGACTGTCTAACTTATTTCCATTGGGGTCCTTAATCTTGTCCCCCAGGATGCTACCCACACCAGTCGACTAAACACCCAGGTGAACAAGAAAAAATGCCTGGAACTAGTGCTCATAGTGGTGAATTTAAGGCCAGCAAAGGTTGGTTTGAGAGATTTAAGAATCGTAGTGGCATACATAGTGTGATAAGGCATGGCGAGGCTGAAAAATTCCAATCCCCAACAAGTGTTCAATTGTGACGAAACAGGCCTGTTCTGGAAGAAAATGCCAAACAGGACCTACATTACAGTGACCCCCGCATACCGATTTTAAATCCGTGCAAGAGGGGTCATTGTTATGCGAAATAATCGGTATGCGAATGAATTTTCCCCATAAGAAATAATGGAAATCAAATTAATCCGTGCAAGACACCCAAAAGTATGAAAAAAATTTTTTACCACGTGAAATATACATTTTCCTACACACAAAGAGAAGGATACATGCACAATAGTAGAGTAGTACATGCACAGTATATATTGTGCATGTACTAGTCTACTAAATGAAGAATAAATGACACTTACCTTTATGAAGATGCAGCAATGACTGATGAGACACTGTGTCCTGGAGTGCCTTTTTCTCCTGAGTACTGTAGGTCCTGTTTGGCATTTTCTTCCAGAACATGCCTTATCACACTGTGTATGTCACTACGATTCTTAAATCTCTCAAACCAACCTTTGCTGGCTTTAAATTCACCAATATGAGCACTAGTTCCAGGCATTTTTCCCTGTTCACCTGGGTGTTAGTCGACTGGTGTGGGTTGCATCCTGGGAGACAAGATTAAGGACCCCAATGGAAATAAGTTAGACAGTCTTCGATGACACTGACTTTTTTGGGTTATCCTGGTGGCAAATCCTCTGGGGTTAATTGTTTCTTGTATATTCTCAATAAGCCACACCAACAACAGTGCTACAGCAGCAGCAGAACGATGCACAGCAGCAGCAGCAGCAGACGATGCTACAGCAGCAGCAGACGATGCTACAGCAGCAGCAGACGATGCTACAGCAGCAGCAGCACGCAGCTGACAGTGCAGCAGCAGCTGACAGTGCAGCAGCAGCAGCTGTACCACCAATAGTAGCGATGGTTGATTGGGGTTTCTTGTACAACCTGGCCAGGTCGGCGATACGCACTCCACTTTCATACTTATCAATGATCTCTTTCTTCATCTCTATTGGAATTCTCACCCTTATTGCTGTAGGGTTGGCACTAGAAGCTTTCTTGGGGCCCATGGTCACTTATTTTCCAGAAAAAGCACCGAAAACACTGTAATAATACGAAATATTCCGATTGTATGCTTGGATGTTACCGCGGAGGCTGGCTGGTAAACAAATGCCACCGGCGGGCACATGTGAGGCTGGCTGAGGGCGCACATTGGACGCGTCTCGGACGAAAATCGGTGAGCGGGTTTTTAAGCGGTATGCGAGGCAAAATTTTTGCGATTAAAGCAAGCGGTATGCGGATTAATCGTTATGTGATGCCATCGGTATGCGGGGGTCCACTGTACTCAGGAGGAAAAGGCACTCCCAGGACACAAGCCTATGAAATACAGGTTAACTCTCATGTTTTGTTGTAATGCTAGTGGGGATTGTAAAGTGAAGGCTTTACTCATGTATCACTGAAAATTCCCAGTGTGTTCAAGAAAAACAGTGTCTCATCACTCATCAGTACTCTTCATTAAAGGTAAGTGTCATTTTAGCATTTATATAGTTATTGTGCATGTCTCATTGTTTTCTTTGTAGGGAAATGTATATTTCATGAAAAAAAATAATTTTTTTAATACTTTTGGCTGTCTGGAATGGATTAAATGGATTTCCATTATTTCTTATGGGGAAAATTAAATTGGCTAATGATAAAATCAGCTAAGGACAACCTCTCTGCAACGGATTAATATCGCTGGTCGAGGGTCTACTGTATATCGCCGAGATCGCTAATTTCATGGGAGTGTAATTCCATAAGTTTTCAATCGAATTTCATGCCTTTGGTGTCATTACCATCGAGAAAAGATTCTTTATCATTTCACAAGAAAAAATGTTTTTTTGTTTCCCAATAATTTGGCGACATAGAATGACAGTTTCAGAAATGGGCTTGCACAGTCAAAGGGTTAATCTCTGAAGAAGGCACCTCCTTCACTCTCTCTTCCACCTCCTCTGAAGCAAGTTCCTCCTCTGCAGTCTGTTGCTGTTCGAGTTGACGCTCTTGCAGCTCTTCAGTGGTTAGCTTTTTCCTGTGGTCCTCCACCAACTCTTCCACATCCTCACCACTCGCCTCCAACTCCAGGGACTTTCCCAGTGTCACAATAGAGTGCACAGGGTTGGCAGGGTTAGGGTCAGTCTGAAACCCTTCAAAATCCCTCTCTTGGACACAATCTGGCCACAATTTTCTCCAAGCAGAGTTCAAAGCCCTGAAAGTCACTCTCCCAAGCCTTGTCTATAAAGCTTATGCAGTTGAGGATAGTGAAGTGATCTTTCCAGAACTCTCTTTGGGTCAGCTGAGTGTCAGAGGTCACTTCAAAGCATGTTTCAAACACTGCTTTTGTGTAGAGTGTTTTGAAGTTAGAAATGACCTGCTGGTCCATGGGCTGGAGGAGAGGGGTGGTGTTAGGAGGCAAAAAACTTCACTGTGATGATATTGAAGTCCCTAAACACTTGGTCCTTCCAAGGCTGAGTGTCAGGAGCATTGTCCATACCATGGGCACTTGAGTGGCATTTTCTTTTCCGGAGGTATTTTTTGACACTTGGGGCCAAACACATCATTAACTCTCTCTCTGAAAATTTGCCTTGTGATTAGCTTTCCACATCACGCACAGTCTGTTTTTCATGACACTAGTTCTTTCCTTGAAACCCCTGGGATTTCTGAGTGATACACAAGTAAAGGCTTCACTTTGAAATCTCCACTAGCATTACCACACAACAAAAGAGTAAGCCTGTCTTTCATAGGCTTGTGTCCTGGCAGTGCCTTTTCCTCTTGGGTAATGTAGGTTCTGTTTAGCATTTTCTTCCAAAACAGGCCTGTTTTGTCACAGATGAACACTTGGTTGTAGTTTCAATTTTTCAGCCTCTATGTACCCCTGGAATTCCTGCATGAATTTTTCAGCTGCACATTTGTCAGAACTTGCATCCTCACCATGCCTTACAACGCTGTGTATGCCACTACGCTTCTTAAATCCATCAAACCATCCTTTGATGGTCCTAAATTCACAAACTGCAGCACTTGTTCCAGGCATTTTCTTTGCAAGATCCTCGTGCAGCTGCCTTGCCTTCTCACAAATAATCGACTCCACAACACTGTCTCCCACTAATTCTTTTTCCTTAATCCACAATAATAATAACTTTTCCATCTCTTTCATTATTGGTGGCCTTTGTTTAGTTAGAAAAGTTACTTTTTTTGCAACATTAGCATCCTTGATGTGTTCTTTCTTTGCCAGGTTGGATGTTATTGTTGATTTATTCCTGGCAAGTTCCACCACCCTCATACCACTCTCAAACATTTCTATCACTTCATGCTTAAATTCTATGGCATTTCTCATTTTCCTTACCACAGGAACTTTCTTTTTAGCCATGGTTACTTATTCACAGTTGCACTGTAAAAATAACACAAATACAATGAGAAATAAGCAAAATGTTTGGATGTATGAGCAGATGCTTCCTCAACCACCAAGAGAGACAGCCAAATTGACGCGCAAGCAGCCCCAGCTGAACGGCCGATCACTGAATTAACGGCTGATAACAGGGCGCTGAAAACCCGGCCGATCACCAAGTTGGCCGATAACAGAACCGGCCGATAACCGGGGGTCCACTGTATTTATATTGCTTGTTATGTCATATTAGATGAATTGTGATAGATAAATAAGCCGTAGAGTTGATATTAGGGAAATTATTGAAGCATTTTATGGTGCCTGGAATTCCACTGAATGAATTTCATTTCAATTAACTTGAGGAAAATTGACTGCAAACGAGCAAATCCAGATGCGAGCAAGGTCACACAGTGGATTAAACTCGTTAGTGGAGGTTCCACTGTACAACCATAAATACTATACAAAAATACAGTGGACCCCCAGTTATCGGCCGTAATCCATTCCAGAAGGTTGGCCGATAACCGAAATGGCCGAAAACTGAAATAATATTTCCCATAAGAATTAATGGAAATACAATTAATCCGTTCCAAACAAAATATTCACAAACAAATAATTTAACACTGCAGAATCAGTAATAATAAAATGACACTTACCTTTACTGAAGACTTGTTGATGTATGGAAGATGGGAGAAAGGGAGAGGATGGAGGAGTTACTATTGTTTGGAAGGGGAATCCCCTTCCATAAAGCCTTCAGGTACCAAGTCCTTTTCTGGGGTTACTTCCCTTTGTTTTTTAATGCCACTAGGACCAGCTTGAGTCACTGGACCCCTGTCTCTCAAAAAGTGTTCCAGAGACGTCTGTTTTTGGCATATGTTAAGAATTGTGGCAGCAGCAGGAGAGTGTTGGGAGACAGGACAAGATAGTCCTTCAATATGGCACTAATATCAACTCAACAGATTATTTATCTAGCACGATTCATCTAATATGACATAATAAACAATATTAATAACATAAACATGATATATACTGCAGAATGAATAAAATATGTTATATATCTATCTCCCTAACCGACTAGTGTTGCTGTGTTGTTTATTGTTGGATGTATAAGGGCCACTGAAAGATAAGCCTTACATGATGGTGATGGTGGCAGCAGACAGCGGTGTTGTCAGTCGCCCTATTTAACTCCAACAACATTGGAGGAGTCAGTTTTGTGCTGTCCTTTTTCTGTTGATTAATCACTTAACTTACCTGCTACACTGTTAATGCTACACTTTATCGCTGGCTGGTGGTATAACCTTTATCATCAATTGCTGCTTTGGTATCGTACATATCGCAGAATCACTGAAGAAGGCACATTCTTCCCTCTCTCTCAGCCCTTTACCAAAGGGCTGACTGGCACTAGGAACTTTCTTGGGGCCCATAGTGGCTTATTTAGCAGTTGCAAGCACTAAAAAGAATGGAATAATATGAAATGTATCGTCTGAATGCGTGGGATTGTGTTCGCTGGCTGATAAACAATGGCACACTAATTGTTGGGCCGCTGTTGCCGTACGGATGCATTCAGGACAAATTACTATTACCGAGTTCAGTGACTATCACCGAACCAATATTTTGACGAGAAAATGCTACTTTTGCCGAATATTACGAAATCCCACAACTACGAAATCTGGGGGTCCACTGTATTTGAGTATTACTTCAGTACCTAATATTAGTATCAGAGCAAAGATTAACTATGAAATCACAAGAACTAGTACTACAAATTGTAATTATCAGAACATAAAAATTATACAAACTAAAAAAAAAATAAAAAAAAATTATATTGGCAACACTTCTGCAAGTAGCAGCGCTTCATGTTGCTGTCAAGTGATCGACAAGCGCCGACTTTGCGGCCTTATATCTCCATAAGTATTGACTCTAGAATTTTGTTTTTTTTACATTCCTTTATGTAAAAAATATCCTCTTCAATTTTTTTTTTTCTCTAAAATATTCAGAGCGCTGGGCGAGTGAATGTAGCTCTATGTTTGGACAGTTAAGAGTTTAACCCTTTGACTGTTTCCGACGTATAAATACGTCTTACGAGCCAATGTTTCTGACGTATTTATACGCACAAATTCTAGCGGCTTCAAATCAAGCGCCAAAGGCCTGGTAGGCCTACACGGGAGAGAATGGGTCTCAGTGGTCGGTGTGCACCCTGTGAAAAAAATCTGGGACCCAGCGGTGCATTGTGGGAACGCCATGTTGTCAGTCCATTTTCACCATGCCTCTCGGTAAGAAGTTCCTCACTCCTCGGCGGATTGGAGGTCTTTTGTTCCCAAGTGATAGCTCTAACAGCGATGAAAATGTCAGTGACAGTGAATTCAAGGGTTTTCAAGTGAGTGTTACCGAAAAAAGTGCCCAGGATAACGTAAATAGTGACGAAAACCCAGATGAACCCACAACCTTCGAACTCTGGTGCTGTGCCGGCTTGTTCACGTTCACGTTCGCCTGTACCAGGACGAAAGAGGAAACTATTTGGTCGTGTACAACACCCAGATGATAGCAGTGATAGTGATAGTGATTTCAAGGTCATTGAAAGCAGTTCTAGTGCAGTGAGAGTGAAATTCCCCAGTGAAGCGCCAGTATGTACGACGTAGCATGCGGTCTGGTAGTGTTTCATATGTTGTTCCAAGGGGAAGGAGAAACTCTGGGAGCACATCCCGTGGCCCAACACCACGACCTGATAGTGAAGAAGACGATATGAACGTGGGATGAATGGTGACAGGAGGGGAGGCAGTGGGTGGTTTAAG
>NC_069430.1:34074874-34100170 GCF_026875155.1 Cherax quadricarinatus | reverse complement strand
GAAGCAGGGCAGGTGTGGGGGGTTGGGGGGAGGGGGGGGGGTGGGGGGTGGAAGGAAACAAAGGGCCGTTAATTACGAAAGATGTAATTGGAGGTGACAATCGGCCAAAAAGTGAGAGTACTCGCTAGGCAAGTACGTGTAAGTAGACACACGTACTTGCCTGGCGCAGGACATGAGGAGGTGAACTGTAGCTTGATGGAGCACTGTATATCCTGAGTGGTGGCGAGACTGGCTGTATGGCGTGCAGTCAACAGGCGAAGAGAATTCAGGCAGCAAGAGGCTTCCTGCCCTTCGGTCGGCAACCACCGACGCACCAATCCTGATGGTGGAGAGGAAGACGAAGGTCCAGCAAGCACTACTCAAAGCACTACTCAACACGGGGTAATTTCGAGAGAGGCGAGATCGTCGATGTGTTAGGTAAGCACACGTCACCACTCGAGCTAAGTCGCTTGATCGCTTCTCACTGTCGAAGTGTACTGTACAGCATAGGGCCGTAGACGTGGCTTATATACTGTAGTGAGGTGACTTGAAGCAGACGGAGGCGGGATCATAGTGGTACCATCCACTAGTCGAAGTAGGTCTTTGTCCAAAGGTTGAACAAGCGTTGAAGAATTCTTTGTAAGAAGATCCCATGATGCTGCAGTGTCCGACAGTTGTGATGAATGGTTTGAAAAACCGACAAGTTGAAGATTGAGACACTTATGCAGCATATGGGAATCTTTATTCAGGAAACGTTTCGCCACACAGTGGCTTCATCAGTCCAATACAAAGAGGAAGGCGTAAGGAGAGGAGGAGTATGAGGTAATCAGTCCCTCAGCCTGGAGTCGATGTGTTCAGTCCATCAATCTTGTAGAATGTACAGCATAGGGCCGTAGACGTGGCTTATATACTGTAGTGAGGTGACTTGAAGCAGACGGAGGCGGGATCATAGTGGTACCATCCACTAGTCGAAGTAGGTCTTTGTCCAAAGGTTGGACAAGCGTTGAAGAATTCTTTGTAAGAAGATCCCATGATGCTGCAGTGTCCGACAGTTGTGATGAATGGTAGGCGGGATTCCCCAGTGGAAGTAGGTCCTTCCCAAAGAGATGGGTTAGTTGTAGTAGTAATTGTCGTAGTCGTGAAGGTTATGTACATGTCCTCAGAATTAAGATTCCATGATGTTGCAGTGTCTGACAAGTTGTGTACGAATGGTATATAATACCGACATAACCTTCACGACTACGACAATTACTACTACAACTAACCTCTCTTTGGGAAGGACCTACTTCCACTGGGGAATCCCGCCTACCATGAATTTGCCCTCGTCTGCTTCACCTGACGTTACTATATAAGCGCCAGGATTTTTCTTCTGCTTCAAAATCTCCACGACTATGGTGCTGTTTGCCCCTTTACCCCTAGGCTGAGGACTGATTACCTCATCTTCTTTTACATAGTCTACTGTCTTCAAGTTATGTCCTAGAATTTGTATTGATAAAGCCACTGGATGGCGAAACGTCTACAAAAAAGATACCCAGATGTTGCACATGTGTCTTACTTCATCTTGTCGGTATTATATACCATTCGTACACAACTTGTCAGACCTGAAACATCATGGAATCTTAATTCTGGGACATGTACATAACCTTCACGACTACGACAACTACTACTACTACTAACCCATCTCTTTGGGAAGGACCTACTTCCACTGGGGAATCCCACCTACCAGTGAATTTGCCCTCGTCGGCTTCACCGGGACGTTACTTTTATAAGCGCCAGGATTCTTTCTTCTGCTTCAGAATCTCCACGACTATGGTGCTGTTTGCACCTACTTCTAGGTGGGGGACTGATTACCTCATCTTCTGTACATAGTTCTACTGTCTTCAAGTTATGTCCTAGAATTTGTATTGATAAAGCCACTGGATGGCGAAACGTCTACAATAAAGATACCCAGATGTTGCACATGTGTCTTACTCTCATCTTGTCGGTATTATATACCATTCGTACACAACTTGTCAGACACTGCAACATCATGGAATCTTAATTCTGAGGACATGTACATAACCTTCACGACTACGACAATTACTACTACAACTAACCCATCTCTTTGGGAAGGACCTACTTCCACTGGGGAATCCCGCCTACCAGTGAATTTGCCCTCGTCTGCTTCGTAAGTAACCATTCTACAGAATTCATTACCTTTGTAACTTGTGAGCTCATTACCTTTGTACCTAGTTCAGCTACCCAAAACTTTGGGGGCCCAGTCCCTGGCCCCATTACGTCCCTCTGTAATCTGTAAATACCTTTGTAACTTGTCATGATTGTGACCAGACTTACCTGGAGTTCCATTACCTTTGTAAATTGTGAGTTCATTACCTTTGAAAATTGTGAGTTCATTACCTTTGTAAATTGTGAGTTCATTACCTTTGTAAATTGTGAGTTCATTACCTCTGAACTTGCTCATGCTATCTAAACTTTGGAGTCCAGTCCCTGGACCAATTATGTCCCTCTGTAATCTTTTGACTACCGCCCACAGGATGGGTATGGGGTGCTAATAAACATATTAAACTAACTAAACTGCTTCACCTGACTTTAAACTATATAAGCGCCAGGTTTCTTTCTTCTGCTTCAGAATCTCCAGGGGACTATGGTGCTGTTTGCACCTACTCCTAGGTGAGGGACTGTTACCTCATCTTCTGTACATAGTTCTACTGTCTTCAAGTTTTGTCCTAGAATTTGTATTGATAAAGCCACTGGATGCGAAACGTCTACAATAAAGATACCCAGATGTTGCACATGTGTCTTACTCTCATCTTGTCGGTATTATATACCATTCGTACACAACTTGTCAGACACTGCAACATCATGGAATCTTAATTCTGAGGCATGTACAAAACCTTCACGACTACGACAATTACTACTACAACTAACCCATCTCTTTGGGAAGGACCACTTCCACGGGGAATCCCGCCTACAGTGAATTTGCCCTCGTCTGCTTCCCCTGACGTTACTATTTAAGCGCCAGGATTCTTTCTTCTGCTTCAGAATCTCCAGGGGCTATGGTGCTGTTTGCACCTACTCCTAGGCTGAGGGACTGATTACCTCATTTCTGTACATAGTTCTACTGTCTTCAAGTTATGTCCTAGAATTTGTATTGATAAAGCCACTGGATGGCGAAACGTCTACAAAAGATACCCAGATGTTGCACATGTGTCTACTCCAACCTTGACTTAGTTAAACGCCACTCCTTGCTGTACATCACTCATCAGGTACCGTTTTCCATGGCATCAACATCTCTCTCTTTTTCAGACCTTAGGGTTTGTAAGGTAAATCTCAGAGTTATGGAAAGGATTATCAAGATGTACATTTAGCTATTCGCCCCAACTGTGCTCTGATGTTGTCCTTGGTCAGGACTTTTCAGAAGCTGCATGGTAGTGTCACCTTAACATATGGAGGTGAACTGCCTCCTCTTGTTGTCTGTGGACTTAGCACTTTAAGGGTAGACCCACCAAAGCTGTTTGCAAATCTTACCGCGGATTGCCATCCTATATCAGCTAAGTCACGCCGCTATTCTTATGAGGATCGGATGTTCATTGAGAAAGAAACTCAGAGGCTGCTGAAGGAGGGTATTATAGAACCGAGTGATTCCCCTTGGCGTGCACAGGTTGTTGTTGTTAAAGATGGTTATAGGAAACGGAGACTGGCTATCGATTACTCTGGAGTTACCTGGAGTTTACCTGGAGAGAGTTCCGGGGGTCAACGCCCCCGCGGCCCGGTCTGTGACCAGGCCTCCTGGTGGATCAGAGCCTGATTAACCAGGCTGTTGCTGCTGGCTGCACGCAAACCAACGTACGAGACACAGCCCGGCTGATCCGGAACTGCCTTTAGGTGCTTGTCCAGTGCCAGCTTGAAGACTGCCAGGGGTCTGTTGGTAATCCCCCTTATGTGTGCTGGGAGGCAGTTGAACAGTCTCGGGCCCCTGACACTTATTGTATGGTCTCTTAACGTGCTAGTGACACCCCTGCTTTTCATTGGGGAGATGGTGCATCGTCTGCCAAGTCTTTTGCTTTCGTAGTGAGTGATTTTCGTGTGCAAGTTCGGTACTAGTCCCTCTAGGATTTTCCAGGTGTATAAATCATGTATCTCTCCCTCCTGCGTTCCAGGGAATACAGGTTTAGGAACCTCAAGCGCTCCCAATAATTGAGGTGTTTTATCTCCGTTATGCGCGCCGTGAAAGTTCTCTGTACATTTTCTAGGTCGGCAATTTCACCTGCCTTGAAAGGTGCTGTTAGTGTGCAGCAATATTCCAGCCTAGATAGAACAAGTGACCTGAAGAGTGTCATCATGGGCTTGGCCTCCCTAGTTTTGAAGGTTCTCATTATCCATCCTGTCATTTTTCTAGCAGATGTGATTGATACAATGTTATGGTCTGAGACAATCAACAAATTTACACTTCTTGATGGGTACCCTCTACCTCGAATTGATGATACAGTGAACAAAATTGCTCAGTACTATGTGTTTAGCACAATTGATCTACAGAGTGCCTATCATCAAGTCCCTATAAGGAATGAAGATAAACCATACACAGCGTTTCAGGCTAGTGATGGCCTGTATCAGTTTACCAGAGTCCCTTTTGGAGTCACCAATGGGGTAGCCTGCTTCCAACGAATTATGGATTCACTCATTCAGGAAGAGCAACTCATGGGAACTTACGCGTATTTAGATAATGTTACCATTTGTGGCAAGACCCAGGAGGAACATGATGCAAACCTTGATAAGTTTTTGGAAGCCGCCAAGAAGAAAAATATCAGTTACAATGAGGAAAAGTGCCTTTTTCAACTAAAAGGCTTAGCATCCTTGGTTATGTAGTGGAAGGAGGTTCAATATTCCCAGACCCTGAAAGATACGACCCCTACGGGAACTTCCAATGCCTCAAGACAAAAAATCACTCCGAAAAACTCTTGTCTCTTTGCTTATTACTCACAATGGATCTACAACTATTCAAGTAAAAATCCGCCCTTGAGTTCTACCACATTTCCTGTAACAAAGGGAAACAGAAGCCGCTTTCCCCATACTCTCAAACAGGACATTGTAAACTCAGTAGTTCAAGCCATTGATGAGTACCCTCTGCCAATTCGAAGTGGAAACGGATGCATCTGACAGAGCCCATTGCTGCAGTCCTTATCTCAGGCAGGACCGAACCAGTAGCCTTCTTTCGAGAACATTTCAAGGATCATAGAAAATGTTCCGCTGCCAGTAGAAAAGAAGCCCGGCCATCATAGAAGCAGTTTCTGCCACTGGAGGCATATTAACTGTAGAAGACATTTCCACCATAAGGAACTGACCAACGGTCCGGATGTATACATTCGACAAGAAGCACTAAAAGTAGGATAAAGGAATGACAAGATATTACGCTGGAGGGATGGAACAAATCCGTGTTATGACTTTGATATTCCTGTACCGACCGGGCAAGAGAACATCTCACCTGATGCATTCTCTAGGTCCACACAGTGGAGCAGCATGTCATGATTTGCGCTCCACAAGGCTTTGTGTCACCCAGAGTTACACTCCTTGCCATTTTGGCAAATCAAAGAAATAAGGCCCTACTCAGTGGAAGATGTGCCGACAAGTGAGCAGGAGATGCAGAGTAAGGTGGCAAGTGCAAGCCAAACTTCATCAGCCAGAAAGACTCATCTCATAAAATCCACCAGCCTTCGAGAGACTGAATATAGATTTCAAAGTACCTCCTGCCAATCACACATCAGAATAGGTATTTCCTTAACATAGTAATGAATATACCAAGGTTTCCCTTGTATTCCCTCCCCTGTGCAAATATGACTGCTTCAACTGTTATTGAGTTTGTCTTTCACAGTTGTTCTCTATAATTGGTCATGCCACTATAGTCCATTCAGACAGGGGATCTTCGTACTGAATAACGAACTTCAGGAGTTTTTTGTCTAGCAAAGGTATTGCCTCCAGCAGAACAACAAGCTACAAACACTCAAGGCAATGTCAAGTGGATCAGTTCAATGGTACTATATGGAAGGCAGTTACAAAACATTGAGTCGCTCAATCTACCTGTTCAACAACTGGCAAACAGTCCCTACCTGATGCTCTTAACTCTATTAGATCATTGCTGTTCACAGCTACTAATGCAACCCCTCCATGAAATGACTCCCTCAACTATCCACTCGTTCCTCTAACGGAGACACCCGTGCCCACTTGGTATGTCATCCGAACCCCGTTCTCTCCTGAAAGAGAGCCACCGTAGGATGAACAAGACAGATCCTTTAGTGGACGAGAGAGCTCACATTGCCAAAGCTAAACCACATTAACGCCACATTCGCTACAAAATGGTAAGAGACTACAGTATCTACAAGACATTTAGCCCCAGTTGAAATCCTCCATTAGTGTGGAATCTCAAGATACACCATAGATGTGAAAGATGCCTTCGTTTTCTCCCTGGAAAAGCCCCTGATGACACTACCCCTACGGGAAATAGAGGATTCTGCTCCAGCATTAGTCAAACCCCGCTGGAAAAGTATTGAACCTGGGTGAAGAGGCTCAAGGGCTACAAGGTCGGGACGTGTACGTCTGCCCACCTAACAGTTTGGTAAAATACTGTCTCTGATATTTTAGAAGGGGGAGAATTGTAGTGATTACTGCTCCTGTGGGAGCAGCAGCAGGAGGTAAACTCTGCACCACCTCTCGGGGCCTTTAAACAACAACAACAGTTTGGTGTGTGTCATGGGCGCCAACACATGGTGTGTGATTCTCTTCTCTTCTATCCCTATGTTAGTGATGCAGATTACATGGTGAGTTTAAATATGTGGCCTGTAGTTATAACTTTTCTCTTGACATATGCAAGACAATCACCATCCGTGTAGAAGCCGTTATTAGATGTACTAGTCATTATATTTTGTTGTTGCAGAAGTACTATGAAGATTCTATGTTCAATAAAGCCTAGAGATAAGGCCTGTGTTTCTATCACAACAAGAAGCAAGATCACCACCCATCTAGAAACCCAATAGTTACACAACCCAGGGCAACATGGGTTTAGAACAGGTCGCTCCTGTCTGTCTCAACTATTGGATCACTGCAACAAGGTCCTAGATGCACTAGAAGACAAAAAGAATGCAGATGTAATATATACAGACTTTGCAAAAGCCTTCGACAAGTGTGACCATGGCGTAATAGCACACAAAATGCGTGCTAAAGGATTAACAGAAACGTCGGTCGATGGCTCAAAATTTCCTCACTAACAAACACTGAGAGTAGTAGTCAACAGAGTAAATCCGTAGTCAGCTACGGAGAAAAGCTCTGTTCCACAAGCAACAGAACTCGCTCCCATCATGTTCCTCATCCCATACTTGACATAACACAAGACAGCCAAAGCACCGAGTCTTCCTTTGCAGATGCACCCGAATCTGCATGACAGGTGTCTTTCCCACTGCAGACACTGCAAGGCTCCAGGCGACATCCAACCAAATCTTTCAGTGGGCTGCAGAAAACAATAGAAGTCAACGATGAGAAATTCAATTACTCAGATATGTAAACACGAGGAAATTAAACTTCATATCACTTTTTCTATCTAGGCTGTAATATTGCAGCACACTAACAGCACCTTTCAAGTCAGTGAATTGCCGACCTAGAAAATGTACAGATAACATTTCACGGTCGCACATAACGGAGATAAAACCACCTCAATTACTGGGAGCTGCTTGAGGGTACCTAAACCTGAATTCCCCTGAACGCAGGATGGAGAGATACATGAATATATACACCTGGAAATCCTAGAGGGACTTTACCGAACTTGCCCACGAAAAACACTCACTACATAACGAAAGCAAAAGAACTTGGCAGGACAATGCACATCCCCCCAATGAAAAGCAGGGGTGACCTAGCACGTAAAGAGAACATACAATAAGTGGTCAGGGCCCCGAGACTGTTCAACTTGCCTCCAGCACACATAAGGGGGAATAAACCAACAGACCCCTGGCAGTCTTCAGCTTGCACAACGGACAAGCACCTAAAGTCAATTCCTGATCGCTGGGCTGTGGCCGTACTTTGGTTTTGCTGCAGCCCAGCAGCAACAGCCCTGGTTGATCAGGCTCACTGAGTCCACCAGAGGCCTGGTCCAGACCGGGCCGCTGGGCGTTGACCCCCCGGAACTCTTCTCCCAGGTAAACTCCAGGGTAAACTCCATACAAAACAATTCTGTCTGGCCACAAAATAGAGCCGAAACACCTACGTCAAAGACCTGGGTAGTGATCATGTTCGGAGATTCTCACCATCAAGGACCATAACATTGACTCATTCGCATCTTCTGCTAGAAAAATACAGGAAGGATAATGAGAACCTTCAAAAACTAGGTATGCCCAAGCCCATGATGACACTCTTTCTCTTTCAGGTCACTTGTTTCTATCTAAGCTGGAATATTGCGCACACTAACAGCAACCTTTCAAGGCAGTGAAATTGCTGACCTAGAAAATGTACATGAGAACCTTCTTCAACGGCGCGCATAACGGAGATAAAACAAACCGCAATTACTGGAGCACTTGAGTTCCTAACCTGTATTCCCTGGAACGCATGGGGAGAGATACATGATTCTATCCACCTGGAAAATCCCTAGAGGGACTATTACCGTGAATTGCACACGAAAATCACCCACTACGAAAGCAAAAGACTTGGCAGACGATGCAACATCCCCCAAGAAAGCGGGGTGTCACTAGCACGTAAAGGAGACCCAACAAAAAGTGTCAGGGGCCCCGAGACTGTTTAACAACTGCCTTCCCATCATACAAAGAAGGGGGATTACCAACAACCCCCTGGCAGTCTCAAGCTGCACTGGACAAGCACCTAAAGTCGGTTCCGGACCAGCCCGGCTGTGGCTCGATACGGTTGGTTTGCGTGCAGCCACCAAGCACCTGCTTGAATCAGCTCTGATCCACCTAGGAGGCCTGGTCCAGACCGGCCCGCGGGGCCGTTGAACCCTCCCCCGGAACACCTCTTCCAGGTAAACTACCAGTATTTAAATCATTACCTATTTCATAAATTTTGATATTTCCACCTCTATAACTAACTCAGGACACAAATTTCGTAAAGTCTTCAAAAACAATGATGAGAAAACAGACAGTTATGACTATCTTGATGCGAAGAATAATTAGTGTACATAGGAACAGTTATTTGTAGGCTTTCTGTAAATTTTAAATTTGAATTCAATATTACCCTTAATAAGAAAACATCTAGAAAAGGCAATGAGTTATTTTCTTCAAACTCAACAGTAAAGTTTATAGAATGGGCTAAGCTATTTAATTTTCCAAGGAAATGGTGTATATCTACATTTTTGGGCATAAGACACAAAATATATAAATTAGATCCATTTATAATTAATAGAATTTGGGAAAATTTTAATAATACACTGGACAAATAATAATTTTTAAAATTTTCTTGGGTAGAATAGTTTGTTGGTGGGTTGTGCGAAGGACCTGTCCAGTTGGGCCGGCAAGCATCAGGCGTTTAACTGTTATGGGATCTAATAGTGAGGTGTTGGCCAGACCCCTTATATACCTTCCTTGGATGCTTTACTTTCAATCGTTCTTAGATAATGTTGAGTAGTCACGAAAACCTTGAATTTTCTTTATTCTTTCACAGAGGTTGTTTTGCCTATATATAGATATATATAAATATATAATATAATATATATATATATATATATATAAATTAATATATATATATATATAAATATTAATAATATATATATATTATAAATATAAATATATATATATATACAACCCACTGGGTTTTCTTCTATTTTCTTACTAGTGCTTGTTCTTGTTTATTTCCTGTTATCTCCATGGGGAAGTGGATTAGAATTCTTCCTCCGTAAGCCATGCGTGTTGTAAGAGGCGACTAAAATACCAGGAGCAAGGGGCTAGTAATCCCTTCTCCTGTATATATTACTAAATGTAAAAGGAGAAACTTTCGTTTTTCCTTTTGGGCCACCCCGCCTCGGTGGGATACGGCCGATGTGTTGAAAGAAAGAAAGAAAGAATAATTGGGTTTCCATAATAAGACATTGTACTGCATTTAATCTAAAATCTTTTTTCAATACCGTAATTCCTGATCCTTTCACAGAATTTAATAGCCATTGTATCTTTGGAATAATTCATGGACAATTTATAAATTATTTTTTATTGTATATTGTTCATTTTCTACCTAGGCATTATGATCCAAAAATACATTGACCTCCATACACACTTGCGTCTATTCCAGATGGACACAGACATTTCGGTAGTGTCACCCCACCAAAATCCTCATCTTACGTTCAGAGTACAGCATAAGCATTTTTATTACCAGTCTCTAAAATAAGACCAGCTTAATTTACCAAGCTCCCTTTCACTGATATGCCTTCTGCATAGCTACCATGTCTGCTTTCTCATTTGTTGTAAACTCTGTTTCCTAAAGTGCATTTGAAAGATGAACTTGAAGAGCTTTTTAATTTGCGCATTTACTCACCCATTGAAATGAAAGTTGGCTGTGTTGCAACCTCAGCTAAATGTAAAGAGGTGGTCTCTTGCTATATCCCTGGCAGCTTTTGGTGTTCAGGAAATTGAGCTTGCAAATTCCTCTGAACATTTGTAGTTCAGAGCTTAACAATCTCACATAGGTTTACCCTATTCCTACTATTTTCCAATATTGTCCATCCTCATGGATGGTTCCTTGATGCCAGTGAGAGGCTCTTGATCTAAAGAACTGGACTGGCTACCTCCCTCAAAGAAGGGTCCTTGATGCTGGTGAGGGTTCTTTCGATCTGGGGAATTAGATCGAGCACCCATTTTCCCCCTGAATTAAACCTGATACCTTCTTCCAAAATCCCCCCCCCACAGGCACTGTATAATCCTACAGGTTTAGCGCTACCCCCCTTGATTAATAATAATAATAAACTCTGGGCCTCCCCCTTTTATTGATGAACAACCGATGACCTCCTATGCCCCAGGCTCTATTACCTACTGGTTTAGCAACTACCCAGTAACTAAAATAATCCAATATTGTCTAAGCACCATCAATGATCCAAGTTAGTGACCTCAAGCTGCACCTTCAATGGAGGTTGCCTTCTCAAGGGATGGTTCCTGTAATTGGAAATATAAACACTTAAGACAGTATCATGCGATCCTTTATTGACAACATTTCACCCACGCAGTGGGCTTTATCAAGTCACATTACTATTATAATAAAAATGAAGCACTAAACCACAATGGGTTATACAGCACTGCATCAAGTTACAAACAGATCTACCTGGGTGAAACATACATGAGTATTTATAGGATGAGAATGCTGGGTCAGGTGAGAAAGCAGCATGGGTGACAATCTATTCGTACTTCTGATAGAGTAAAGCGACTAAAAACTTGGGTAGCTTTTAAAAGCGATTGGATAAGTATATGAGTTGACCTTCTGCAGTGTTCCTCGATTATTATGTTCTTATGTGGGATAGCGACGAAGAAGTTTCTTGGCAAGAGTTCCACTATTTAAAGAATCCGTTGTTCTGGTTGAAGTTGTTGATGTACAGAAAAGTGATGATTCTAGGATTCTTCAGTATTGAGTTTTGTCATCTCCCGCGATAAATTTGTAGCATTTCCTGTAGTTGATTAAATGGTTGGTGGTGAATTTCGGTGTTGAACACAGGCATATCCTTGGAATTGTTAGATCTCTGCCTGCATACTTGTGTTCTGAAATACGTGTTTGGAGGTCTCTGGATATTTCGCCGAAGTATAATTTGCTGCGTCATTACAAGGATGGTGTAACCCCAGCAGAGGATTATGAAAGCGTGTCTTGTCTATTACTGGTAATGTCCTTGATGGTGGTGGATGTGGAGGTAGATACTTGGAATGAAGTTTTGGAAAAGAAGTTGGAAACGTGTTTAGGAATGCAGTTGGTGGGGAGGACTATGTATCTTTTCTCGGCAGTGTCTTCTCTGGGTGTGTTGAAGGAGTTTAATGCCCATCGTCTGCAGTCTCTGATGAAGTGACAAGGATAGTGAAGTTTGGAAAATACTTGTTCAATTATAGTGCACTCTTCCTCAAGGAACTCATTGCTGGTATAAAATACCGACAGGTTGCTAGGTAAGACACATGTGCAACAGTTAGGTATCTTTATTTCGAAACGTTTAGCCTACACAGTAAACTTCTTCAGTCGAGTACAGACTATGGAACAATACTCTTCTCCAGACTGAAGGGAACTGATGACCACCTCAAAACTTCACGGGTGATGGACTTGATTACCCTCGTCTTCCAAGTCTCTACTTCTGCTTCTATCAACATTTCCTGTACTCGAACTGAAGAAGCCTACTGTGTAGGCTAAAACGAATCGAAAAAAAGATACCTAACTGTTTTTCTTATGTGTCCTTACCTAACAACAACTCATTGCTGCAGATTCTGAGTGTCGCGCAGGAAAAAAGCCAAATACACAACGTTTAGTTTTTGGTGTGCTGTGAGAATAGAAGTGGAGAAGTTCGTGTTGGTTGGTAGATTTTCGATAGACTTTTAAAACAAAGTTCATGGACAGCTTTGTATAGAAGAACATCAAGAAAGGAAGAGTGTTTCGTACTCTTCTATGTGAAACTGGATTGAGGCTTTGACCTGGTTGATGCTTGCACATTGGAGAAGCTTGAACGTTGAAGCGTCCCTGGGCGTTATGTATGAGAATGTCTCAATATAAACGAGCCAGGGAATAATGGTGGAAAAACGCTCGCTTCTAGATTTTCCATTGTATAAGGTTCGCCAGGACGGCACTGGAGAGCAAACCCATTGGTAGTTCAAAAGTCTGCTGAGAGAGGTGAATTTCAAAAGATAAACACGAAAAGCCAACCACATAGTTCAACAAGGTCGATGAAATCACTGTTGGAATAGGAAGATCCAAGTGAAACGTCAATTTTAATTGTGCCAAGAGACTGATGGCTTGTGTAGTAGATACTTTGGTAAATAGGAAGTTACGTCAGGCTGGAGAGTTTCCTTGTTCCTGATGTTTGATGTTGCGAATGCGTTGAGAAGATCAACCCGAGTGATTGAGATGTGCTGGACTGTTTGGTCCCAAGAATTTAGAGAGTGTTTAGCGAAAATTCCTGAGAGTTGGTGGGGAGCACTGGCCTATTCCCCGAAGATATGAGCCCAATGGTGATACCTGGCATGTGAGTTTTTGCAAGGCCCGTCCAATCTGTAGCAGGTCTGAGGTTGCTTGGATGGATTGTCAGAAGTTTCTTCCCTTGTTCTGAGTCCCTCGTAATGCGGCGAGTCCCTTGAAAAATGTTTTGGTAAGGTTGTCCACTTGATTAGTTGTGAGAGGTTTGTAGGTATCTGGGTCATCGAGTAGATTGAGCATTTTGTTCCTGTAGTCATCAGTGTTCATGATAACAACGCCACCTTCTTTATCAGCGGTGGTTGACCACCAGGTCGAGCCCTCAATCCCAGTTCACACTAGAAGTTTAGGTAAGAAAGCACTATAATTGAACAAGTATTTCCAAACTTCACAGTCTCTCGTCACTGTCATTCAGAGACAGCAGAGACGACGGGCATTAAACATCAACACACCCAGAGAAGACACTGCCGAGAAGAGATACATAGTCCTCCCCACCATTGCCAAACACGTTTCCAACATCTTTTTCCAACACCTCATTCCCAAGTATCTACCTCCACAATCCACCACCATCAAGGACTTACCATTAATATACAGGACAGACGCTTCAATCCTCTGCAGGGGTATACACCATCCCTTGTAAGACTGTAGCAAATTATAACATCAGCGAAACAACCAGAGATATCCAAACATGTATTTCTAGCACAAGGAATGCCAGGCAATCTAGGACGATTCCGAAGAAAATGTGCCTTGTTCAACACCAAAATTCACACAACCATTTAATCAACTACAGAAACTCAGACATTAATCGCCAGAGAATACAACCCTCAAACCTGAAGTAATCAGGAATCATCACTAATCCGTACATCCAACAATCTTCAACCAGAACAACGGCTTCTATAACATAGCGGAACCTCTTGCCAAGAAACTTCTTCGTCGCTAACCCTCGTAAGAACATAAAAAAAAGAGGAAACACTTCAGACGGCTACTCATATATCTTAACCAATTTCTTTTAAAAATCTACCCAAGCATTCTCCACCTTACCCAGCATTCTCAGGTACACCTGGTTGTTGAATGATAAAGCCACAGCGGGGTGAAACGTTGTCAATAAAGGATCACATTATACTGCATATGTGTTTATATTTCCATTGTGTCGGTATTTTATACCATTTATTTCCATCGAGGTTCCTTAATGTTGATGAGGGACTCTTTATCTAGGGAACGGGATCTGTACTCCGGTTACCTGAACTGTTCCTGAATACCTTCCATCCCCCCCCCCTCCCCTCCAGTAGGCGCTCCATAAACCCTACGGTTTTTTAGCACTCCCCCATGATTATAATAATAATACTAGTGATACTAGTGAAGGGCTCTTGATCCATAAAATTGAAGCTATTCCCACTTCAATCAAATGGGATTGCCTCCCATCCCCCAGACATTATGTTCTTACAGGTTTAGTGCTTTCCATAATTATAATAATGTTGTACTCGACTGCAGTTGTGCTCTTGTCATCCTTTCATATAGGAACTGTATATTCACTTCCTTTATATTCATATCTTCATTTTTCTGAAATCAACTACATTCTTAGCATTTTATTCTTCTCATATTGTAACCCTTGTTTTTTACTTTTCAGATTCCTCTTGTTTGCACACCAAATTCTCAGTTTCTCTTCAATATTTCTCAATATGTTATCAATCAGCAAATAGCAATTATAATCACTCCCACTTAAAATCAAATTTCAGCGATTGTCTCTTAGTACCATACACCATCAATATCCTTTAGCAAAATCTTCTTTATTGCTCACTAATGTGCCTCAGTACTCTTCTGCAATTATATTTTCTGTATTCTATCAGTCTTAATCCTTCCACCCCCTCAAGAGAGGTTCCTTGATGCCAGTGAGGGATTCTTGAGCTAAGGAATTGGACCTGTGCTCTCCTTCCTTGGATCAAACCTGAATGCCTCCCATTTCCCCAGGCACTGTATGATCCCTACAGTTTTAGCGCCCCCACATAAATTTAATAATACAGTAATTAATTCTTCCATATAGTACTTAAATGGCTAATTTATGTATAATGACTCTTACTCCTTGAACTCTGGAGATGCAAGCCGATAAGACAATATTCTAGCATAAATTAACTGCTAAATGATCTTATGAGTTGAGAACTTTTTGTGTGTGATCATAATACTGCCATCCAGAGAAGTCATGATACTGATCAAGGCTTCTTGATCCAAGGGATTACTGTAGTTGCCCTCCATTTCCTCAGTCCAGGCCTACTTCTCCAGAGAGGCTCCTTGATGCTGGTGAGGGGCTCTTGATCTAAAGAATGACTTGAAAGCCTTCCATTCCTTCATTCCACCGGGTGCTGTATGACCCCTACGGTTTTAGCACTCCCATCAAGAATATGCAATAATAGCAATAATAAACAGGACCCAACCAGATTAGCCTCAATACCCCAGGTACTCCTTAGTGAGAGCCCTACTGGTATTAGTGCCGTATGACCCTATACTGACTAGTGCTTTCCATGACTAAGTGTAATAATAAAAATAATAATAAAAAAAAATAATAATAATAATAATAAACATAATAATAATAATAATACAATACAAAACTAAAAAATAATAATAACTACAAAAAATAATAAAAATCATAATAATAATCTCAAGCACTAAGTACACTACAATTTCATGAGGTCCCAGCTAGAAATCGAGAAGTGTGCATTTACAGCGAAAGTGATATTACTGTATGCTGGCGCAGCTCTCTAATACTCCTTATTGTTATAGCGCTTATTTATATTAAAATAATAATTGCTGTAATGAAGGTTGCATGCATAGTATGTAGTGAATCCTACATGAAACGCTATGATGCTCTTGGTAGAAAACGCTGATCTTGCAAAATGAGGTGTATGCTGTCAAAATGATGACAATTGTAACTGGTATAGCATGGAAGCTCTAAAATAGTAATAATAATAAATAATACTAAATAATAATAATAATAATAATAATAATAATAATAATAATAATAATAATAATATATAATAATAAGAAGAAGCGAAGAATAAAAGAAGAAGAAAGAAAAAAAAAAAAAAAAAAAAAGAAGAAGAAGAAGAAGAAAAGAAAAGAAAAGAAAAAGAAGAAGAAAAAAAAAAAAAAAAGAAGAGAAGAAGAGAAAAGAAGAAGAAAGAAGAAGAAAAGAAGAAGAAGAAAAAGAAGAAGAAGAAGAAGAAAAAGGGAAGAAGAAGAAGAAGAAGAAGAAGAAAAAAGAAAAAAAGAAGAAAGAAGAAGAAGAAAAGAGAAGAAGAAGAAGAAGAAGAAGAAAGAAGAAGAAGAAGAAGGAAGAAGAAGAAGAAGAAGAAGAAGGAAGAAGAAGAAGAAGAAGAAGAAGAAGAAAGAAGAAGAAAAAAGAAAAAGAAGAAGAAGAAAAGGAAGAAGAAGAAGAAGAAGAAGAAGAAGAAGAAGAAAGAAGAAGAAGAAGAAGAAGAAGAAGAAGAAGAAGGAAGAAGAAGAAAAAAAAAAAAAAAGAAAAAGAAGAAGAAGAAGAAGAAGAAGAAAAAAGAAAGAAGAAGAAAAAGAAGAAGAAGAAGAAGAAGAAAAAAAAAAAAAAAAAAAAGAAAAAAAGGGAAGAAAAAGGGAAGAAAAAGAGAAGAAGAGAAGAAGAAGAAGAAGAAAGAAGAAGAAGAAAGAAGAAGAAGAAGAAGAAGGAAGAAGAAGAAGAAGAAAAAGAAGAAGAAGAAAGAAGAAGAAGAAAAAAAAGAAAGAAAAAGAGAAGAAGAGAAGAAGAAGAAAGAAGAAAAAAAAGAAGAAAAGAAGGAAGAAGAAGAAGAAGAAGAAGAAAGAGAAGAAGAAGAAGAAGAAGAAGAAGAAGAAGAAGAAGAAAAAAACGAAAAAAAAGAAAAAAAGAAGAAGAAGAAGAAGAAAGAAGAAGAAGAAGAAGAAAGAAGAGAAGAAGAAGAAGAAGAAGAAGAAGAAGAAGAAGAAGGAAAGAAAAAGAAAAGAAGAAGAAGGAAGAAGAAGAGAAGAAGAAGAAGAAGAAGAAGAAAAAGAAGAAGAAGAGAAGAAGAAAAAGAAAAAGAAAAAGAAGAAGAGAAGAAGAAGAAGAAGAAGAAGAAGAAGGAAGAAAAAGAAGAAGAAAAAGGGAAAAAAGAAGAAGAAGAAGAAGAAAAAGAAAAAGAAGAAAGAAGAAGAGAAAGAAGAAGAAGAAGAAGAAGAAGAAAAAGAGAAGAAGAAGAAGAAGAGAAAAAGAAAAAGAAGGGAAGATCGTCGATGAATTTCGGGAACGGAGAATGAGCGTAAATTCGGCAGTGGAGGTGTGCATGCATGATGTCTCTAAGTATTATACTTGGGTGAAGGTACGGAATGTACCTTTTGAGGCGACAGCATATAGCCTCAGGTTTCTTTTCAGTGGTTATGGGACTGTCCATTCGGCGAGCATTGGGGTGTGAGGGACGGCCCGTATGAAGGGTGCTGGAAGGATCCTTCACACTGAAAAAATGACCCTGAGGCGGCCGATACCATCGTTTCGTCACTTTGGTCGGCCATAGGATCAAGTTTTTGTACACTATGCGGGGCAGAGGAGGACGTGCCATTTATGTGACTCTTATGAGCACATGGCGGCACAGTGCCCCCGGAGACAGGGCCCTAGGGTGCAAGAAAAATCTGAGGACAAGCAGTTAGAAGCCTTGGACGTGCGCGTGATGTGGAAGGTCGGAGGAAGGGCCTATGGAGTGAGGAGGTGGAGAGAACCCGAGGTGGCTATGGGAACGTGTGTCACTCTCCCAGAGGAAACGGGGGGGATGGGAATAACACTGCCTGACAGACCGTTGGATACTGCAGAATCTGTCAGGAGGGGATGTTGGAAGAAGTGTTAAGGGTTTTTTGGAGACTCGGGAAAATGGTGTGGAAGGTGATGAGAGGTTATGTGGTGTCAAGGAGATGGACGGACAGCAAGGGGGGGAGAAAGACTTGAGTGAGGTTAGAATGGAAAGCAATGTGGTGGTGGAGGTTCATCAAGAAGACACACTTGAAGAAGATGTGTGTGTGTGGAGGGTAGCTCTCGCAAGAGACCAGCCGGGCGTCGGACATGGACGAGGTCCTCACACCAGGGCAGCGCCCTGGGAAGACAGCTTGGGCAACTGTGGTGGGAACGGCGAGCCCGAGGGGTGCACTGGTGAAGATCGGCGGGAAAGGACAGGGAGGGGTGGTGGGCAGGAATGGGGGAATGCTAGAGATAGCCCGAGACCTATGAAAGGAGGACCAAGTAAGTCGCAGAGGCATAGGGGTAAGCCGCCATTCCTGTGAAGTTCAGATGTGTAACTTCAATGTAAACGGTCTTAAGACTGAGGTCAAGAGGGTATGGTTAGAGTGGTTTTTTAAGGAAAATTTAGTGTTGATGTCTGTTTTTTGCAGGAACATAACCATAGGCTAGGATGTGAACTGGTTTTGAAAGGTTATAAGTTGTTTTACCAGTAATACTTTGAGATTGAAAGGAGGTGTGGCTGTGGCGGTAAAGGAGACCAATCCTTTGCGTGTCCTGGGTTGGAAGGAGGGGGGTGGGAGGGTTGTCAGGGTGGATGGGTTTTGGGGGGTCGGGAGGGTTTGTTTTGTAGGGGTGTACATGCCGGCAACTAGTAATGCTAGAGTGAAAGTGGATTTTGTACGAGATGCCCCGGTGTTCATCTGCGGGGTTTACCAGCTATTATGGTGCTTGGGGGGATTGGAATTGTGTGATTAGGAATGGGGATGTGGTTCCAGGGGGGCAGGTTGTGTTTTGGGGGTTCTGAGAGACGTATTGAGGGTTGTTGGGGTTGTAGATGTGGTGGGGAGTAGGGGGTATGGAGTGGAACACACTTTTATTCGTAGGGGATATGAGGCAAGGTTAGATAGGATTTATGTCAGGCAGGGTACAGGTGTGGAGAGGGTGAGAACTTTAGATGTGGGTCTTTCTGATCATCGTGGTAACTGCTGATTTGAGGGTAGATGGTATAATGCGAGTTTATGGGGGTTACTGGAAATTGAATGTGAGGCTACTTAGGGAGGAGGGTGAAGGTACAGGATTCGCGGATTGGTGGATGTCCTTTTGGGAGTCTAGGAATGAGGCGATGAATATGCTGGATTGGTGGGAAATGAGGGCTAAGGTTGGGATAGCGGAATTTTTTAAGGTACGGGGAAAGGAGATGGCAAGGTGGCATTATGGTTTGCAAAATTATCTTAAGGTCAGTTAAATGATTGTTATGAAGAGGAAAGGGTGGGGCGGAGTGGGCTATGGAAAGCTTGCAGAATAGGTTAATGGAGATTCATTACGAAAAATTTGAGGCAATCAGAGTTAGGGTGGGGTTGGAGGAAGTTTTAAGGGGAGATAGACCATCGGGCTTTGTACTCAGGAAGTTTAAGGAAAGGCAGGCAAAAACCACCTTGGTGTATCTAGTAGCAGGAACAGGAGGGGGGTGGATTTGAGGAGGGTCAGGTCCTATCTACCATGGAAAATATTAGTTTGTATGCTGATTTTTGGTTTGGGGGAAATTGGAGGAGGCATGGGGGGGGTGTCGGTGAGGAGAGTTTTGGGGAGAAGGATCAATAAGGTATTAAGTGAAGGACAGTGAATGCTCGAGAGTAGTATAGTGAGGAGGAGGTGGAGGAGGCGGTTTTTGGGCTGTTCCGGGGCAAATCCCCCTGGATAGATGGCATCCCAAACGGTTTTATAGGGGGTCATTGGGGGTGTTTTAAGGCATTGTTTGTGGGGATTTTGAATTGTATTTTAAAATTTATTTGGGGAGGATGGTAATCGAAAAAAAATGGGTTTACAGTTTTGGCCAAAAAAAAAAGGAAAAACCGGGTTTGGAATGATTACGAGCGTTTTCCCGTTAATGTGCTGGGATTACAAAATTTTTGCTAGATTTTTGGGAAACAGAATGAGGAAAGTGTTGAGTTTTCGTGATACATGGGGGAAACATTTTTTTTTTGGCTTCCGGGGAGAAGGATGAGGGGGGTTTAGGTTTTTTTAAAGGATTTTTTTGGGGGAGTTCCCCGGGGGGGGGGAATATTTGGGTTTTTAAAATTGGGGGGAAAAATTTGCAAAATAAATTACGTGGTAGGTTTCCCTTAAGGGTTTGCTTGAATGGTTGGGGTTTTTTGGGGAGGGGGGGTGGGTGGGGGGGGGTTTGGAATACCCTGTATGCTGGGGCCAGAGGTGGGGGGTACAGGTCAATGGGAGGGGGTAAAAGGGTTTTTACTGATGAAAAAGGGGTTTTGAGGCGGGGTTTTTGCCCACTTTCGCGGGTTGTTTTTGCTTGTGTGCAAAAATCCCTTCTTTGGTCGTTGAGGGGGGGTGAGGGAAAAAACAGGGGGATGGGGGGGGGTGCAGGGGGCATTGTTGGGTATGGGGTTTATTTACTTTTTAATCTGGGGGAAAGGGATTTTAAAGGAGGGTGGGAGTTGGGGTGTTTTCAGTTGTTTTGACAAATTACGGGGATGCAATTTTAATTTATGGTGAAATAAAGGTTACTAGAGGGGGGAAAATTGAATAGGGGGGGGCTTGGGGGTGGGGGTTCGGATGGACGGGGTTGGATGGATCGGGTATGTGGGATATGGTATTGGCAGAGGTGCAGTCCTGCAGGAGGGTAAATTCAGGGGACTGTCACGGGGGGGTTTTGGGGTTTAGACTTAGAGGCTTAAGTGCGAGGGCCCTTAGCTTTGATCGGGGTTTAGGGGGTGGTAAAATTCGCTTGTCTATTGAAAGGGTTGGGGGGTTTGGCGGGGTTTTTCCCTTAGGGGGTTACAAAAACTTTTTGGGAAAAATTCAGCGGGGGGCCCGTTTAAAAGTTTGTTTTGGGGGGTTTGGCGGGGGGGGGTTTTATGTAAGGAGGTAATTTTGAGGATGTTCAACGGGGGGGGTTTGGGTTTTGGTTGCCATTAGGGGAATGAGAGGAATGGCTTATATGTCAAGCAGAGGTATATTAGGAAAGGGGGGGTGAGGGGTGCCAGGGGTAGGGAAAAGGGGTTTTGGAGGAGGCTCGTAGATTGGTTTGAGTGGCCCAAAGGGCTTGCGTTTTTTTGAGGATATGGTTGGGGGGTTTTTTTGGGGAGTGCAAGGGAGGTGGGGCGTCTAAAAGTAAAAAGGGTTTGGGGCAGGTTGTGGGGACAGGGAATTTTTGCAAGGGGTAGCCTTGTACCCAAAAGTTTGGGCTTTAAGGCCATTTGGAGAGTTTTAGTAAGCTTAGGATACCCGGGTTGAGTAAGGGAATTGGTGTATCGTTCATAAAGGGGGTTTTGGCCTCCAAAAGGGGGGTTTTTTGGATGTAGGGTACGTGGAGAGGGTTTTTGCCGCATTGTGGTGATGCTTTAAACGGCGTTTATGGGTTTTTTTTTGGGGGGGGGGGGGTTTGCCCCCTTTTAAGGGGTTTATTTTTAAAAGTACGTGGCCTGCCTAAGGATGTGGGAAGGGCTATAATTTTTAAGTTTATGTAGACTACCTGGATATCTCATAGGGAATTGGGGGGGTTAAGGGGGGATTTTAGGATAAAAGCATTGGCGGCAAGGGTTTTATAGGAAGAAGTGTGGAAAAATGAAATTTTTTATGGGGCGTTTTTGGGGGAAAAAAATTTCCCGGAAAGGGTTTTCGGAGCCCTTTACGTGGGTACCCTTTTTTTGAGGTCCCGAGGGTGGGGGGGGGAAAAAAGGGTTTGGGCTCCTTTTCGGGGGATGTAATGAGGGGTTGGGGAGTTTCTGCTTGCTGGTGTATTTGAGTGTGCAAGAAGGCTGGTGTTTTGCGGTGTGGAGTGGGAGTTTTTGTCTGGGGTTTTTAAGCTATGTTTTCATGTGCGGGGGGCTCAAACCCCAAAAATAAACCTCTAGCCAAATTTAAAAAAACCCAAAAAAAAGGCCGGCCGTCAAAAATATAACAAATTCCCAATATGGCAGCACCCCTTGGGCCCAAAATTCAAAAAAATAAACCTAATCACCTTTCAAAACATCCTTTTCCCATTACTGCAAATACTTTCATTTATAGAAAAACTTAACTTTATTTTAAACCCCCCCCAAAAAAGTTTTTCCTTACCCGCCTCAACAGAAAAAACATGACCAAAAACACAAGGCACAGATGTTCCCCGTGCCATCTTTACCCCTATGCAAAAAACTCCCAAAAAACCCTAAAAAAGGGCCCCAAAAATCTGGAATTCCCCCTTCCTGTGAATAAAAAAAAAACACTGTTTATAAATTCAAGTCTCTTTTCTCAAAAATCACTTACCCCACCCACAACTAAATAAAACGAATAATTGTACTCATAAAAAATTATCCCTAAGTTTTCTCATTTTGTATCTCTATATGTCAACTGTGACCCCAACAAAAATTTTTTTTTTTTTTTTTTAAAATCATTACCTAACGAAACTCCTTTCATTGAATACCAGCAACACAGTAATGACAATGACCTGTCCCCCCTTTGTAAAACCATTTAGCTAAAAAATTTTTTCTGTTTTTCAATAATTTTTTACCACTGAATATATCATTGCTTTTTAATCTAAGTTAATTTTTTAAACCCATAATCTCGCATACAAGGGCTTTGGGCATGTTGCACTATAATAACTGTATTCCTTTGTACTTCACTGTATCATGTTCAAATAAATAAATAAAATAAATAAATAAAAAAATGGGAATGGTCTGCCTTAGAGTGACATGAGGGAAGCTTCCAAAGATAATATTTTTAACCCTGATGGTTTATGTTCACTGTGTAAGGAATTTTCTCCTTATAGCCAGGATAACAAGCCGTTAGGATCTCGGTTTTAGGAAACCAGTTGTGACAATTTGGTTTCAATACATCGGTTTCTGAGGTACATGGTTTTTCTTTTGGGCTCCGCAAGATAAAGCGGCCCTTTTACTTAATACTTGAGGTGGGTTATGTAGGGTTGATGCTTTGTGCAGTGGGAAGGACTGCCGAGATGACAGGACAAATGTCTTGTTTTATGTACTGGAGATTTGTGATTTTTTTGTTTAACTTTTATTTTGACTCATTAGCGGCTACTGGTTGTTCTTTGTTTGTAATATTTTAAGTGTATGTACAGGTCTCGGGTTTATACCATGTTCTGTATTGCGTTTTTGTATGGTGAGAATTTAGGGTATTGGTCTCAAACCCCTTTGATGTGTAAGAAATATCAGTAATTGCTGTGTACGTTTTTTTATTACAAGAGTATTTTTTTGTCATTGTATGCTACATGTATGTACCTTTTTGTTCTTTTACATAAAATTAAAAAAAAAAACTGAGTAATATTTCAGTTAAAGTTAAAGTTTATATATAGGTGGTGAGCGGTCAAGACTCACCAGAGTTTTGGTTTTAAACCAATGCTGAGGTAGTTTTGGTTGTGTGTATCCTTAATAAATCTGTTTGTTATACGATGCTGTATGTAGCAGTTGTATGTAAATCATAGGTGTATAGTTCTGGTTTGGGGTTTCCATATCTTTATTATCACTAATGTTATTTTTTTTTTTAGGTTTTATTAGTTTTTTTTTTTTGAGTTATATATGGGTGGTGAGTGCTTATGTTTCTTCCAGGGTTTTTTGGCTTTATTAAACCTTTGAGTTTGTATTCATCCTTGATAAATTTGGACTCTTTGTCGATCATGTATATTTCTAGTTGTATGGAAATCAATATGTAATACTGTTCTTTTAAAATAAAAAAAATTATCTATGTTGTGGGTGGGGGGTAGGTGACGTAATTGCAAGTCACTGTGGGTAATAATGGTTTTTTTGTAATCATCATGAGTGATGACTGGTGTGTAGTGTGTGAGGGTTTTTGTATTTCCACTGTTATGTACGGTTGTAGTTATTCTGTGTTAGGGACTTTTTGGGATTCTTGTGACTTAAGTAATTTTTCGGGGTACCATTTTCCCTAGTTTTTCCCCTACGAACATATTGACGCTTATTGTAGGTTTTTAGCGTTACTATTTTTTTTTATGTTAATGTAATGCATATTGTCATGTTTTTGGATGCTGTATTGTAAAAAACTTGTGTACTATTGTAATATCAAATAGGTGGGAAGGGGGTCTATTGCACAGGGGCTGTGGGGTAGTTTGTATTTGCACAATGTTGAATTGTCCGGTGTGTATTTTGACTATGTAAATTTATATTACTGTGGAAGAGTCGTTTTGTGCTCTTTTAATTATTTTATGTACTGTAATGTTTTTTAAATAAATATAAAAAAAAATAATCGTGGTCTAGTAGCTGAGGTTATGATACAGAGTCTCTTGAAGCACTTAGACGATAAATACGAGGAATACATACCAAAACAATTTCAATGGTATTCTTGTGAAAGCTTAAACAAAACAGAGATCGTGGTCTGGGTTGACAAGTTTATTGCATAAACGAGAGTTAGGTAGGTTGCAGTCTAGGTGTATCAGTAGTGAGTGCAAGGTTCTCCAGATGTAAAGGAATTTGTACTGCTTGCGAATGCATGGTTTCAAGAGACCCTGAGAGCAAATGAAAAACACGAGATGAGGGAAGATGTAAGTAAAAGGCTATGTATAGTATTTAAATAGTTTAAGTATAGAGAAAGTTCCAAGGTGTGAAAAGAGAAGGAAGTTTATAGCGATATGACTGTATAATGTTCATATGTAGGATTTCTAATTATGGATGTATTAAACCCAACAATTGTAAAAATAAACCCCAGACGAAAGGAGCCACAATATTCGTTTTTTTTTTTTTTTTTTCGTTTTCACCTCTTTTTTAAATCTGCTTTAATACAAAACCACCAATAATAATGATCGTTTGGGAACCTCGCTACATTATATCAGTCCACATACCTCCCCAACTACCAAATGTGGGACCATAAACATCCCGGCTCGTCCACCATCTTTCCCACCAGGAATCTTGTCACTAGGCCTACACGCCTCTGTAACAAACCCAGTAATGTTACCTTGTAATGTTCATTTAGCGTTGTCCATGAACAGAAAATAAATAAAATTAAAAAATTTTAAATTTTTAATTATTATAGGGGAGGTGCAAAACCCGTAGGGATTATACAGCGCCTGTAGGGGCGGGGGTGGAAGGTTTCAGGATCAATTTAGGGAACCGGAGCAACAGATCCAATTCCGTAGATCAAGAGCCCCTCACCAGCGTCAAGAAACCTCCCTTTGGGGGGGAAAAATAATAATAATTTAAAAAAATTAAAAATAATAATAATAATAAAAATAATAAAATAATTAAAAATAA
>NC_069430.1:33959088-34074374 GCF_026875155.1 Cherax quadricarinatus | reverse complement strand
AAAAAAGAAAAAAGAAGAAGAAGAAGAAGAAGAAAGGAAGAAGAAGAAGAAAGAAGAAGAAGAAGAAGAAGAGAAGAAGAAGAAAAAGAAAGAAGAAGAAGAAGAGAAGAAAAAGAAAAAAAGAAGAAAAAAAAAAGGGAAGAAGAAGAAGTAAGAAGAAGAAGAAGTAAGAAAAAAATGAAGAAGAGAGAAGAAGAAAAAAAAAAAAAAGAAAAAGAAGAAGAAGAAGAAGAAGAAGAAGAAGAAGAGAAGGAAAGAAGAAGAAGAAGAATAGAAGAAAAAAAAAAAAAAAAAAAAGAAGAAGAAGAAGAAGAAGAAGAAGAGAAGAAGAAGAGAAAGAAGGAAGAAGAAGAAGAAGAGAAGAAGAGAAGAAGAAGAAGAAGAAGAAGAATGAAGAAGAAGAAGAAGAACGAAAGATAGAAGAAAGAAAAAGAAGAAGAAGAAGAAGAGAAGAAGAAGAAGAAGAAGAAGAGAAGAAGAAGAAGAGAAGAAGAAGAAGAAGAAGAAGAAGAAGAAGAAGAAGAAGAAGAAGAAGAAGAAGAAAAAGACGAAAAAGAAGAAAAAGAAGAAGAAGAGAGAAGAAGAAGAAGAAGAAGAAGAAGAAGAAGAAGAAGAAGGAAGAAGAAGAAGAAGAAGAGAAGAAGAAAAGAAAAAGAAGAAGAAGAAGAAGAAGAAGAAGAGAAGAAGAAGAAGAAGAAGAAGAAGAAGAAGAAGAAGAGGAAGAAGAAGAAAAAGAAAAAGAAAAAGAAGAAGAAGAAGAGAAAAGAAGAAGAAGAAGAAGAAGAAAAAAGAAGAAGAAGAAGAAGAAGAAGAAGAAGAAGAAAGAAAAAGAAAAGAAGAAGAGAGAAGAAGAAGAAGAAGAAGAAGAAGAGAAGAAGAAGAAGAAGAAGAAGAAGAAGAAGAAAAAGAAAAAGAAGGAGAAGATCGTCGATGAATTTCAGGAACGGAGAATGAGCGTAAATTCGGCAGTGGAGGTGTGCATGCATGATGTCTCTAAGTATTATACTTGGGTGAAGGTACGGAATGTACCTTTTGAGGCGACAGCATATAGCCTTCAGGATCTTTTCAGTGGTTATGGGACTGTCCATTCGGCGAGCATTGGGGTGTGGAGGGACGGCCCGTATGAAGGGCTGCTGGAAGGATCCTTCACACTGAAAATGACCCTGAGGCGGCCGATACCATCGTACGTCACTTTGGTCGGCCATAGGATTCAAGTTTTTGTACACTATGCGGGGCAGAGGAGGACGTGCCATTTATGTGACTCTTATGAGCACATGGCGGCACAGTGCCCCCGGAGACAGGGCCCTAGGGTGCAAGAAACATCTGAGGACAAGCAGTTAGAAGCCTTGGACGTGCTGCGTGATGTGGAAGGTCGGAGGAAGGGCCTATGGAGTGAGGAGGTGGAGAGAACTGAGGTGGCTATGGGAACGTGTGTCACTCTCCCAGAGGAAACGGGGGGGATGGGAATAACACTGCCTGACAGACCGTTGGATACTGCAGAATCTGCTCAGGAGGGGATGTTGGAAGAAGTGTTGAAGGGTTTTTTGGAAGACTCGGAACATGGTGTGGAAGGTGATGAGAGGTTATGTGGTGTCAAGGAGATGGACGGACAGCAAGGGGGGGAGAAAGACTTGAGTGAGGTTAGAATGGAAAGCAATGTGGTGGTGGAGGTTCATCAAGAAGACACACTTGAAGAAGATGTGTGTGTGTGGAGGGTAGCTCTCGCAAGAGACCAGCCGGGGCGTCGGACATGGACGAGGTCCTCACACCAGGGCAGCGCCCTGGGAAGACAGCTTGGGCAACTGTGGTGGGAACGGCGAGCCCGAGGGGTGCACTGGTGAAGATCGGCGGGAAAGGACAGGGAGGGGTGGGTGGGCAGGAATGGGGGAATGCTAGAGATAGCCCGAGACCTATGAAAGGAGGACCAAGTAAGTCGCAGAGGCATAGGGGTAAGCCGCCATTCCTGTGAAGTTCAGATGTGTAACTTTCAATGTAAACGGTCTTAAGACTGAGGTCAAGAGGGTATGGTTAGAGTGGTTTTTAAGAAGATTTAGTGTTGATGTCTGTTTTTTGCAGGAACATAACCATAGGCTAGGATGTGAACTGGTTTTGAAAGGTTATAAGTTGTTTACCAGTAATACTTTGAGATTGAAAGGAGGTGTGGCTGTGGCGGTAAAGGAGACCAATCCTTTGCGTGTCCTGGGTTGGAAGGAGGGGGGTGGGAGGGTTGTCAGGGTGGATGGGTTTTGGGGGGTCGGGGAGGGTTTGTTTTGTAGGGGTGTACATGCCGGCAACTAGTAATGCTAGAGTGAAAGTGGATTTTGTACGAGATGTCCTGGTGTATCATCTGCGGGGTTTACTGGCTATTATGGTGCTTGGGGGGATTGGAATTGTGTGATTAGGAATGGGGATGTGGTTCCAGGGGGCAGGTTGTGTTTTGGGGGGTTCTGAGAGACGTATTGAGGGTTGTTGGGGTTGTAGATGTGGTGGGGAGTAGGGGGTATGGAGTGGAAACACACTTTATTCGTAGGGGATATGAGGCAAGGTTAGATAGGATTTATGTCAGGCAGGGTACAGGTGTGGAGAGGGTGAGAACTTTAGATGTGGGTCTTTCTGATCATCGTGGTAACTGCTGATTTGAGGGTAGATGGTATAATGCGAGTTTATGGGGGTTACTGGAAATTGAATGTGAGGCTACTTAGGGAGGAGGGTGAAGGTACAGGATTCGCGGATTGGTGGATGTCCTTTTGGGATACTAGGAATGAGGCGATGAATATGCTGGATTGGTGGGAAATGAGGGCTAAGGTTGGGATAGCGGAATTTTTTAAGGTACGGGGAAAGGAGATGGCAAGGTGGCATTATGGTTTGCAAAATTATCTTTAAGGTCAGTTAAATGATTGTTATGAAGAGGAAAGGGTGGGGCGGAGTGGGGCTATGGAAAGCTTGCAGAATAGGTTAATGGAGATTCATTACGAAAAATTTGAGGCAATCAGAGTTAGGGTGGGGTTGGAGGAAGTTTTAAGGGGAGATAGACCATCGGGCTTTGTACTCAGGAAGTTTAAGGAAAGGCAGGCAAAAACCACCTTGGTGTATCTAGTAGCAGGAACAGGAGGGGGGTGGATTTGAGGAGGGTCAGGTCCTATCTACCATGGAAAATATTAGTTTGTATGCTGATTTTTGGTTTAGGGAGAAATGGAGGAGGCATGGGGGGGGTGTCGGTGAGGAGAGTTTTGGGGATGAAGGGATCAATAAGGTATTAAGTGAGCAGGACAGTGAAATGCTCGAGAGTAGTATTAGTGAGGAGGAGGTGGAGGAGGCGGTTTTTGGGCTGTTCCAGGGCAAATCACCCTGGATAGATGGCATACCAAACGAGTTTTATAGGTGTCATTGGGGGTGTGTAAGGCATTGTCTTGTGGGGATTTTGAATTGTATGTTAAGTAGTGGGAGGATGGTGAACTCGCAAAAAATGGGTGTCACAGTTTTAGTGCCAAAAAAGAAGGAATGCCAAGGTTTGAATGATTATCGAGCGATTTCGTTAATGTGCTCGGATTACAAAATTTTTGCTAAGATTTTGGGCAACAGAATGAGGAAAGTGTTGAGTTTCGTGATACATAGGGGACAGTTTGGCATTCCAGGGAGAAGGATGAGGGATGGTCATGGTTTTATTAAGGATTTTATTGAGAGTTGCCCGGGAGGGGGAATACTTGGTTTAGATTGGGAGAATGCATATGATTACGTGGATAGAGATTTCTTAAGGGTTTGCTTAGAATGGTTAGGGTTTGGGGAGGGGGTGGTGAGATGGGTGAATACCCTGTATGCTGAGGCAGAGGTGAGGGTACAGGTCAATGGGAGGCTGGGTGAAAGTGTACTGATGAAGAGAGGTTTGAGGCAGGGTTGCCCACTATCGCAGTTGCTTTTTGCTTGTGTGCAGAATCCCTTCTATGAGTCTGTTGAGGGGGTGATGGACAAACAGGAGATGGAGGGGGGTGCAGGGGGGCATTGTTGGGTATGTGGATGATACTACTGTTTTGATCTGGAGTAAGGAGATGTTAAGGAGGGTGGGTAGAGTGATTCAGTTGTTTTGTACTAATACGGGGATGCAAGTTAATATGGTGAAATCAAGGTTACTAGAGGTGGGTAATTGGATAGGTGGGGGCTTGGGGGTGGGGTCAGGATGGACAGTGGTGGATAGGATCAGGGTATGTGGGATATGGTATATGGCAGAGGTGCAGTCCTGCAGGAGGGTAAATTCAGAGACTGTCACAGGTGGGGTGTTGGGTAGACTTAGAGGCTTAAGTGCGAGGGACCTAGCTTTGCATCAGAGGGTAGTGGTGGTAAATTCGCTTGTCTATAGCAAGGTATGGGAGGTGGCGGAGGTTTTTCCCCTTAGAGGTACAGAACATTTTGGAAATTCAGCGGAGGGCGCTAAAGTTTGTGTGGGGGTTTGGCAGGGCATGGTTATGTAAGGAGGTAATTATGACGGATGTTCAACGAGGGGGTTTAGGTTTGTTGCCATTAGGACTGAGAGGAATGGCTATATATGTCAAGCAGAGGTATATTAGGAAAGGGGGTGTGAGGGATGCCAGAGTAGGAAGGGTTATGGAGGAGGCTCGTAGATGGTAGAGTGGCAAGGACTTGCAGTTTTGTGAGGATATGTTGGGGTTTTTATTGAGAGTGCAGCAGGTGGACAGTCTAAAAGTAAAAAGGTTGGTGCAGGTTGTGGGCGGACAGGGAATCTTGCAAGGGGTAGCCATGTACCCAACGTATGACTGACAGGCCATTTGGAGAGATTTTAGTAAGCTTAGGATACCGGCTAGAGTAAGGGAATTAGTGTATCGATTCATCATGGGGATTCTGGCCTCCAAGGTGGTGTTGAGATGTATGGAGTACGTGGACGAGGCTTTTTGCCAGCATTGTGGTGATGCTGAAACGGCGTTTCATGTTTTTTTTGGGGGGGGGGGAGTTTGCCACTTTTAAGGGCTTTATTGTTAAATGTACGTGGAGTGCCTAAGGATGTGGGAAGGGCTATAATGTAAGTCATAGTAGACTACCTGGATATCTCATAGGGAATGAGGGGGTTAAGGGGTGATTTGAGGATAAAAGCATTGGCGGCAAGGTTCTATAGGACGAAGTGTAGGAACATGATTGTTTATGGGGCGTTCTGGGAAAAAAGTTTCCCGGAAGGTTATCGGAGCCTCACTGTGGGTACCCTTTGTTGAGGTCCCTGAGGGTGGGGAAAGGGTTGGTCTCCTTTTCGGGGGATGTAATGAGGGGTGGGGGAGTTTCTGCTTGCTGGTGTATTTGCAGTGTGCAAGATGGCTGGTGTATTTGCGGTGTGTAGTGGCAGTTTTTGTCTGGGTTGTAAGCTATGTATCATGTGCATGGAGCTCAACAACAATAAACCATCTCAGACCATTAATTACCCAACAAAAGGCTGCAGTCAGAATGATAACAAATTCCCACTACTGGCAGCACACTCTGCCAATATTCAAAACTCTAAACCTACTCACCATACAAAACATCCATACCTATTACTGCACCTACTACATTCATAGAACACTTAACTCTGATATAAACCCTCCCCATAAACGTCTCCTTACCAGCCTCAACAGAACACATGACCATAACACAAGGCACAGATGTTCCTCGTGTCCATCTCACGCTATGCAAAAACTCAATGCACATAAAAGGCCCTAAAATCTGGAATTCATTACCTGTGAATATAAAAAAAAACACTTTATAAATTCAAGTCTCTTCTCAAAAATCACTTACTCACCCACAACTAAATAAAACTGAATAATTGTATCTCATAAATTGTATCTCATAAGTGTTTCTCATTATTGTATCTCATATATGTCAACTTGTGACCCAATCAAACTTTTTTTTTTTTAAATTCATTACCTAACAGAATACTCCATTCTATTGAATGCACAGCAACACAGTAAGTGACCATATGACCTGTCTTTGTAATACTCATTTGTGCTAAATTGTTATCTGTTTACAATAATGTTTTTACCACTGAATATATCATTGCTTAGTTAATCTTAAGTTAATTTTAAGCCCATAATGCTCTGCATACAAGGGGCTTTGGCATGTTGCACTGTAATAACTGTATTCCTTTGTACTTCACTGTATCATGTTCAAATAAATAAGTAAATAAATAAATAAATAAATGGGAATGGTCTGCCTTAGAGTGACATGAGGGAAGCTTCCAAAGATAATATTTTTAACCCTGATGGTTATGTTCACTGTGTAAGGAATTTCTCCTTATAGCCAGGATAACAAGCCGTTAGGATCTCGGTTTTAGGAAACCAGTTGTGACAATTTGGTTTCAATACATCGGTTTCTGAGGTACATGGTTTTTCTTTTGGGCTCCGCAGGATAAAGCGGCCCTTTTACTTTATACTTGAGGTGGGTTATGTAGGGTTGATGCTTTGTGCAGTGGGAAGGACTGCCGAGATGACAGGACAAATGTCTTGTTTTATGTACTGGAGATTTGTGATTTTTTTGTTTAACTTTTATTTTGACTCATTAGCGGCTACTGGTTGTTCTTTGTTTGTAATATTTTAAGTGTATGTATAGGTCTCGGGTTTATACCATGTTCTGTACTGCGTTTTCGTATGGTGAGAATTTAGGGTATTGGTCTCAAACCCCTTTGATGTGTAAGAAATATCAGTAATTGCTGTGTACGTTTTTTTATTACAAGAATATTTTTTTTGTCATTGTATGCTACATGTATGTACCTTTTTGTTCTTTTACATAAAATTAAAAAAAAAAAACAACTGAGTAATATTTCAGTTAAAGTTAAAGTTTATATATAGGTGGTGAGCGGTCAAGACTCACCAGAGTTTTGGTTTTAAACCAATGCTGAGGTAGTTTTGGTTGTGTGTATCCTTAATAAATCTGTTTGTTATACGATGCTGTATGTAGCAGTTGTATGTAAATCATAGGTGTATATTTCTAGTTTGGGGTTTCCATATCTTTATTATCACTAATGTTATTTTTTTTTTTTTAGGTTTTATTCGTTTTGGGTTTTTTTTTGAGTTATATATGGGTGGTGAGTGCTTATGTTTCTTCCAGGGTTTTTTGTCTTTATTAAACCTTTGAGTTTGTATTCATCCTTGATAAATTTGACTGTTTGTCGATCATGTATATTTCTAGTTGTATGGAAATCATATGTATACTGTTCTTTTAAATAAAAAAAAATTATCTATGTTGTGGGTGGGGGGTAGGTGACGTAATTTGCAAGTCACTGTGGGTAATAATGGTTTTTTTGTATCATCATGAGTGATGACTGGTGTGTAGTGTGTGAGGTTGTATTTCCACTGTTATGTACGGTGTAGTTATTCTGTGTTAGGGACATTTGGGATTCTTGTGACTTAAGTAATTTTCGTGTACCATTTCCCTAGTTTTCCCTACGTGACATATTAACGCTTATTGTAGGTTTAGCGTTACTATTTTGTTTATGTTAATGTAATGCATATTGTCATGTTTTGGATGCTGTATTGTATAAACTTGTGTACTATTGTATATCAAACAGGTGGGAACGGGGTCTTATGCACAGGGGCTGTGGGGTAGTTTGTATTTGCACAATGTTGAATTGTCCGGTGTGTATTTTGACTATGTAAATTTATATTACTGTGGAAGAGTCGTTTTGTGCTCTTTTAATTATTTTATGTACTGTAATGTTTTTTAAATAAATATAAAAAAAAATAATCGTGGTCTAGTAGCTCTGTTCCACAAGGCACAGTACTCGCTCCCATCTTGTTCCTCATCCTTATATCCGACATAGACAAGGATGTCAGCCACAGCACCGTGTCTTCCTTTGCAGATGACACCCGAATCTGCATGACAGTGTCTTCCATTACAGACACTGCAAAGCTCCAGGCAGACATCAACCAAATCTTTCAGTGGGCTGCAGAAAACAATATGAAGTTCAACGATGAGAAATTTCAATTACTCAGATATGGTAAACATGAGGAAATTAAATCTTCATCAGAGTACAAAACAAATTCTGGCCACAAAATAGAGCGAAACACCAACGTCAAAGACCTGGGAGTGATCATGTCGGAGGATCTCACCTTCAAGGACCATAACATTGTATCAATCGCATCTGCTAGAAAAATGACAGGATGGATAATGAGAACCTTCAAAACTAGGGAGGCCAAGCCCATGATGACACTCTTCAGGTCACTTGTTCTATCTAGGCTGGAATATTGCTGCACACTAACAGCACCTTTCAAGGCAGGTGAAATTGCCGACCTAGAAAATGTACAGAGAACTTTCACGGCGCGCATAACGAAGATAAAACACCTCAATTATTGGGAGCGCTTGAGGTTCCTAAACCTGTATTCCCTGGAACGCAGGAGGGAGAGATACATGATTATATACACCTGGAAAATCCTAGAGGGACTAGTACCGAACTTGCACACGAAAATCACCCACTACGAAAGCAAAAGACTTGGCAGACGATGCACCATCCCCCCAATGAAAAGCAGGGGTGTCACTAGCACGTTAAGAGACCATACAATAAGTGTCAGGGGCCCGAGACTGTTCAACTGCCTCCCAGCACACATAAGGGGGATTACCAACAGACCCCTGGCAGTCTTCAAGCTGGCACTGGACAAGCACCTAAAGTCATTTCCGGATCAGCCGGGCTGTGGCTCGTATGCTGGTTTGCGTGCAGCCAGCAGCAACAGCCTGGTTGATCAGGCTCTGATCCACCAGGAGGCCTGGTCTCAGACCGGGCCGCGGGGGCGTTGACCCCCGGAACTCTCTCCAGGTCTCCAGCTCCAGGTGAGGTTATGATACAGAGTCTCTTGAAGCACTTAGACGATAAATACGAGGAATACATACCAAAACAACTTCAATGGTATTCTTGTGAAAGTTTAAACAAAACAGAGATCGTGGTCTGGGTTGACAAGTTTATTGCATAAACGAGAGTTAGGTAGGTGGCAGTCTAGGTGTATCAGTAGTGAGTGCAAGGTTCTCCAGAGGTAAAGGAATTTGTACTGCTTGCGAATGCATGGTTTCAAGAGACCCTGAGAGCAAATGAAGACACTGAGGATGAGGAAGATGTAAGTAAAAGGCTATGTAGTAGTATTAAATAGTTTAAGTATAGAGAAAGTTCCAAGGTGTGAAAAGAGAAGGAAGTTTATAGCGATATGACTGTATAATGTTCATATGTAGGATTTCTAATATGGATGTATTACCTAACAATTGTAAAATACCACAGACGAAAGGAGCCACAATATTCGTTTTTTTTTTTTCGTTTTCACTCTTCTAAATCTGCTAATACATCCACAATAATAATGATCGTGGCACTCGCTAAATTATATCAGTCCACATACCTCACAGCTACCAAATGTGCACCATAAACATCCAGGCTCGTCCATCTTTCCACCAGGATCTGGTCACTAGGCCTACACGCCTCTGTAACAAACCCAGTATGTTACTTTGTAATGTTCATTTAGCGTTGTCCATGAAGAGAATAATAATAATAATTATCATTTTAATTATTATTATAGGGGAGTGCAAAACCCGTAGGGATTATACAGCGCCTGTAGGGGCGGGGATGGAAGGTATTCAGGATCAATTTAGGGAACCGGAGCACAGATCCAATTCCGTAGATCAAGAGCCCCTCACCAGCGTCAAGAAACCTCCTTTGAGGGGGAATAACAATAATAATAATAATAATAATAATAATAATAATAATAATAATAATAATAATAATAATAATAATAATAATAATAATAATAATAATAATAATAATAATTAATTAGGTTGTACTGAACTACGTAATGGAAAAAAAATTAAAACTGATTTTTAATGTTGGTTTGTATATTCTCATGACTAAAACATTTAAAAATAATAGGAAATAATAGTGATAGAGTTGATAATAGTTTTAACAAGAACAACATAAATAGTAACAGAGAGTTAGGGGGGAGATTAATGCTGATATTTTTTGCATATTGGTGCTATTGATAGTGTTAGAATGAGATGATGAGACATAATTATGTTTTTTTCTGTTTATTTTAGTCTCGGGGGTCGCTGCCCCCGTAACCGGGCTATAAACCAGAACTGGTTGCTGGACAGGCTATTTCAAATTCATTTTATTTTATTTTAATTCATTGTGGAAGATATAAAATGAACAGAAAGAACACAGGATGCGCAGCACTGACGGTGTTATGGTGGTAACGGTAGTAGCTGCTGGCGGTGCTGTGGTGGTAACGGTAGTAGCTGTTGGCGGTGCTGTGGTGGTAACGGTAGTAGCTGCTGGCGGTGCTGTGGTGGTAACGGTAGTAGCTGTTGGCGGTGCTGTGGTGGTAACGGTAGTAGCTGCTGGCGGTGCTGTGGTGGTAACGGTAGTAGCTGCTGGCGGTGCTGTGGTGGTAACGGTAGTAGCTGTTGGCGGTGCTGTGGTGGTAACGGTAGTAGCTGCTGGCGGTGCTGTGGTGGTAACGGTAGTCTGTTGGGGGTGGTGTGGGTGGGGGCTTTTGGGGGGGTTTGGTGGAATGTTGGGGTGTGTGGTGGTAACGGTATATTTGGCGGGTGTGGGGAAGGAAAATTTTTGCTGTTTGGCGGTTTTGGGTTTGGTGTGGTGGTGTAGGGCGTGGTGGGGGGTTTGGGGGGCCCTTTGGGGGGGTGGGGGTGTTGGGGTGCTTGGTGGTTGGGGGTTTTTGGGGTGCGGGGGGGCGGTTTGTGGGGGGTTGTGTCGGTGTGTGGGGTCGGTGTACGTTGGGGGTGGGGGTCGGGTGGTTGGGGTTTGTGGGGGTTTTTGGTGGGGGGGTTTGTGTGGGGGGGGGTTTCGGTGGGGTGGGGGGCTGTTGGGGGGGTGGGGGTGGGTGGTTTGGGGTGTTGGTAAGGTTTACTGTTGGGGGGGGTGTTCGGTTACTTTGGGGGGGGTTTTGGGGGTGGAAATTTTTGGGGTTGGGGGTGGTGGGGGTGGGGTTTTTGGGGGGGTTGGTGGAGGGTGTTTGGCGGTGCGTGGTGGGAAGGTTGGGGTTTGGGTGGGGGGGTTTGTGGGGGGTGTGGGTGGTGGGGGTAGGTTTGGGGTTTCTTTGGGGTGGTAACGGAGTGTGTTGGGGTGTTGGGGGAAAATTTTTAGGGGGGGGGTGTGTGGGGGTGGAAGTTTTGGGGTGTGTGGGGTAACGGAGGGGTTTGGGGGGTGTGTGGTGGTACGGTTGCGGTTGGGGTGTGGGTGGTAACGGATAGTTTGGGGCGGTGCGGGGGGGGGGGGTTGTTGGTTGGGGTGTTGGTGGTAGGGGTTGTGTTGGGGGGTGGTTGTTTGGTTTTTGGGGTGGGGGGGGTTTTTGGGCGGTTTTTGGGGTACGGGGGGTTTGGGGTTGGGGGTGTTGGGGTGTTGGGGGAAACTTTTGGGGGTTTTGGGGTTTTGGGGGGTAGGTTTTGGGGTGCTTGGGGTGGGGGGAGTGTTTTGGGGGGGGGGGAAGGTGTAGGGGGGTGGTTGGTAGGTAGTAGTTTGGCGGGCTGTGGGGTAAGGTAGTGTTGGGGGCTGGGTGGAAACGGTAGTTTTTGGGGTGGGGTGGGGGGGTATGTTGGGTTGCGGTTTGGGTTTTTGGGGGGGTGTGTGGGGGTTGGGGGGGTTTTGGGGGGTGGGGGTTGGGTGGAAAAAGGTGTGTTGGGGTGTGGGGAAGGTTTTGGGGGTGTGGTGGTAAGGAGTATTTGGGGTTTTTGGGGGGGGGTTTTTGGGGTTTTGGGTGTGGGGGGTTTGGGGTTTTGGGTGGAAAGGGTATGTTGGGGGTCTGTGTGGTAACGGTGTAGTTTTGGGGGTTGGGTGGGGAGGTTTTCTTTGGGGTGGTGTGGGGTCTTGGGGTTGGGGGGGGGTTTTTTGGGGGGGTGCTTGGGGGGGGGGGGTAAAGGGTTTTGGGTTTGGGGGGGGGGCTTTGGTGGTGGTGTAGTGTTGGCGGTGCTTTGGGTTTTTAAACCGGGTTGGGGTTTGGGGGTTGGGGGAAAGGTTAGCTGTTGGGGTGCTTTTGGGTGGTAAGGGTGGGGGTTGGGGGTTTTTGGGGTTTGGGGTGGTTTTTGGTGGGGGTTGGGTGGTAAGGAGGAGCTGTTGGGGGTTTGTGGTGGTAACGGTGTGCGTTGGGGTGTTTTGGGGGTTGTTTTTTGTGGGGTTGGGGTTGTTTTAAAAGGGGTGTTGGGTGATTTGGGGGGTTTTGCTTTTTTGGGGGGTTAAGGTAGGGGGTCTTGGGGTAGGATTAGGTTTTGGGGGTTGGTGGGGGTAGGGGGGGCTTTTATGGGTTTTGGGGTTTGGGGTTGGAAAGGAAAAGTTTTTGGGTCTTTTTTTTTTTGGGGGTTTTTTTAATGAAGGGGGGGGATTGGGGGAAGGTTGTTTGGGGTTTTTCCCTTTTGGGCGGGGGGCTTTGGTGATTACGGGGGTTGTGGTGGAAGGTTTTAAACTGTTGGGGTTTTGGTAATTGGGGGTGGGGTGGGGGTTTTTTGGGGGGTTTTGGTTAGGGGGGGGTTTTGCGGGGTTGGGGTTTTTGGGTTTTTTGGGGGTGTTGGGAAGGTTGGTGTTGGTGTTTTTTGGGGGTAAGTGTTTTGCTTTTGGGGGGGAAAAGGAGGGGGGTCGGGGGTTTTGTTTTGGGTTTTACTTTTGGAAAGGTTAAGGTTTTTCCTTTTTAAAAGGGGTTTTTGTTTGGGGGGGAGATTTTTATTGGGAAGGTTTTTGGGGGTTGGGGATTTTTTTGGTAAAGGTTATTAGTTTTTAATTTGGGAAAAAATTTTTTTGGGAAAAGGGTTTTTTGGGGGGGTTTTTGGACCTTTTTTGAAAAAAAAATTTTTTTTAAAATTTTGGAGTTTTGGGAAATTTTAAAGTAAAAATCCCTAAAATTTTCGGAATTTAAAATTAAAAATAAAAGGGGTTTTTTGTTAGAGGGGGAAAAATTGGTGGGGGTTTTTTATTTTTTTTAAATTTGAAATTTAGGAAATTTTGGAAAATTTTTTTTTGGGGAAAAAATTTAGTTTTCAAGGGAAAAATGTTTCATTTTTGAGCTTTGGGTTTTTTAATTTAAATTTTTTGGGGGAATTTTTTGGGGGAAAGTTTTGTTTGTTTTTTAAAAATTTTTATTGTTTGGAATTTTTGGGGGGAAATTTTGGGTTTTGAAAAAAAATTTTGAAAGGGAGTTGGGGAAAAAATTTTTTTTGCAATTTTCTTTTTTTTATCTTTATGGGGGGAATTGGGTTTGGGGTCCCTAAAATTTGGAAATTTTGGGGGTTTTGGAAAATTGTTGCTTTTGGGGTTTTTTTGGGGGGGTTTTGGTGTTATAGGGGGTTTTGGAAGGGAGGGGGTTTCCCGGGTTAAATTGGGTTCGTTTGAATTTTTGTTGGGAGTTTAAAGAAAGGGGTTTTTTTTAAAATTTTGGGGTTTTTGGGCGTAAAGAAAGGGGTTAAAAGGTATTTTTGGGATTAGTTTTCCTTTTTTCCTAATTTTGGGGGGGGAAACTTTTTGGGGTTCCTTTTCTTTTTTCGGAAAAAGGTGTTGGGGTTTTTTTGGTTTTTTAAATTTGTTTGAATTTGTAAGGGGTTGGGGGGGTTTGGTTTTTGGGAAAGGATGGGTATTTTACCCCTGGGGGGGTTTTAAAGGTTGGGGGTTTTAGGGGGTTTTTTTATTAATTAAAGGGAAGGGGGGAGAGGTGGCATGGGGGGGTTTTGTTAAGTGGGTTTAAAAAGGGAAGGACTTTTGGGGCTTTTAAGGGTTTTTCGGTTTTTGGGGGGGCTTTTAGGGTTACTTTGGCAAAGGGGGGTTTGGGGGGTTTTTTAAAATTTTTTTGGGGTCGGGGGAAATTGTTTTTTAAAGGGTACTTTGCTGGGGGTTTTGGGTTTTATTGGGGGCAAAATGGGGGTTTAGGGGTTTTTGTTTAAAAAAATTTTAAATTCCGGGGGTTTTTCTTTTTGGGGGGTTTTTTCCTTTTTGTAGGGGGGGGGTTTTTTAAATTAATTTTTTTTCCATTTTGGGGTATAAAATTCTTAGGGAAAAAAATTTGCGGTTTCTTATCCGGTTTGGTTTTTTAGAAAAGGGGGTTGGAAGGGTGGGAAAAATTTCCAAAAACCCCTTTTAAGGAAAATACAAATGGAAGGAAATTTAACAAGTTAAATAAAAAATACCAATTTGGGGAAAAAAAAAAAAAATTTTTGGGGGTTTTAAAAAAGGGAAAGTTTTAAAGTTTAAAAATTAGAAACCAAATTTTGGGGTTTTTCAAAAAAAGGGGGGTCAATTTCGATTAAAATTTGGGTAATTTTGGAATTTTTGGGGAATTTTTAAAAATTTTAAAAAGGGGGCCTTTAAAAAATTTTTGGGCCTTAAAAAAAAAAGGGTTTAAATAAAGGTTATAAAAATGGAACTTTTTAAAATGGGAAAAAAAAAATTTTTGGGCCCTTTGGATTCATCTTGGGGGGGGTTTGTTTTTGGGGGGAAAACAGAGGGGGTGGGGTTTGAAATTTAAAATATCAAATATAAAAAGGGGTTTTAGGGGTTTTGGGTAAAAATTTAAATTTAAAGGAATTCCAAATAAAAAAGAAACTGTTTGAGAAAGTTAAAATGGGGGTTTTGGGGGGAAAGGGGCGTTTTGGGGAAAAAAGTTTTCGGGGGGTTTTGGAAACCCTTTTACAAAATTTTTTTAAAAAAAAAAAAGGGGCCCCCGGGGGGAAAAAAAAGGTAATGCTGGGGGGGTTGGGGGTTAGGGTTGTCGGGGGTGTTGGGACGGTATAGTGTGGGGGTGGGGGAACGGGGGGTTTGGGGGGGGTTTGGAATTTCTGGGGCGGGGTGGGGGTAGAAGGCGTTGGGGGGTTGGTTAGGTTGGTTTGGGGGGGGGTAGGGTAGTGTTGGCGGTGCTGGGGTTTGGAAAAGGTGTGTGTTGGGGGCTGTGGTGGAAACGGTAGTAGTGTTGGGGGGTCTGTGGGGTACGGTAGTGCTTTTTGTGGTGTGTGGGGGTACTTAGTAGTGCTGGCGGTGCTGTGGGGGTAACGGTAGAAAATTTTTGGGCGGTTGCGTGGTAACGGTAGTGTGGGGCGGTTGTGGTGGAAAGGGTAGTAGCTTTGGGGTGCTGTGGTAAAGGTAGTGTGCTGGCGGTGCTGTGGGGGTTTAAACGGTAGTAGCTGTTGGGGGTGGGTGTAACGGTTAGCTTTTGGGCGGTTGTGGGGTAACGGTAGTAGCTGTGGGTGTGGGGTGGAAACGGAAAATTAGGTGCGGTGTGGGTGGTAACGGTAGAGTGCGGGTGGTGCTGGGTGGTCGGTATTTGTGCTGGCGGGTTGGTGGTAAGGGTAGTACTGTTGGCGGTGCTGTGGTAACGGTAGTAGCTGGGGGGTTTGTTTGGGGGTTACGGTAGTAGTGTGGCGGTGCTGGGGTTTTAACGGTGTAGGCGGGGTGGGGGGGGTGTTTTCGGGCGGGGTTTAACGGTATGTTGGGCGGGTTGGTGGGGTGCTTTGGGGTGGTGGTTCGGTAGTAGCGTTGGCGGTGGGGTAACGGTAGTAGCTGTGGGGTGTGTGGTGGTAAGGGTAGTAGTGGGGGGTGTGTGGTGGTAAAAGGGGGGTTTAGGGGGTTTTAGTAGTGCTGGTGGTGTGTGGGGGAAATTTTTTAGTGCTGTGGCGGTGCTGTGGGGTTTAACGGTGTAGCTTTTGGGGGTGCTGTGGGGGTAAAGGAGTAGGTTGGCGGTGCTTGGGGTTAACGGTAGAGTGTGGCGTTTTGTGGGGGGTAACGGTGTAGTGCTGGCGGTGCTGTGGTGGTAACGGGTAGGGGGGGTTTTGGGTTTAGTAAGCTGTTGGCGGTGTGTGGTGGTAGGGTAGTAGTTTTGGGGGTGTGGGGGTTTAACGGAGTAGCTGTTGGGCGGGTGCGTGGTGGTACGGTAGTAGTGTGCGGGCTGTGGTGGTGACGGTAATTTTTATGTGGCGGGTGTGGTGGTAACGGTATACTGTTGGGGGTGTGGGGTTTTCGGTAGTAGTGTGGCGGTGTTTTGGGTGGGTAACGGTAGTATTTTGGGCTGCTGGGCGGTGGGTGGGGGTGGGGTAACGGTGTGTGTTGGGGGGCTTTGGGGGTTTTGGGGCTATTGGGGGTAACGGTAGTATTTTTTGGCGGTGTGTGGTGGTAAGGGTGTATGTGGCGGTGTGGGGTGGTGGTAATGGGTTTTGGTTAAAGGTAGGTGCGGGCGGTCTTTGGGGGTGGTGGTTTGGCGGTTTTGGGTGGGAAAGGTAGTAGCTGCTGGCGGTTTGTTTTGGTTTTCTAGTGGTGGCGGTTTGGGTTAAACTTAATAGCTGCGGCGGTGTGGGTGGAAACGGTGTAGTTTGGGGGGTGTTGGTGGTACGAGTAGTGTGCGGGGCGGGGGGTGGTTGTGTTCGGGGGGGTGGTAACGGTGAGCTGTTGCGGTGCTGTGGGGGTAAGGGTTTAGTGGGGGCTTTTGGGCGGTGTGCTGGGGGGGTGGGGGTGGTAGGGTTTGTAGTGTGGGGGCTTTGGTGGTAACGGTAGTGTGGGCGGTGTTTTGGTGGTTTTTTGGAAACGGTAAAAATTTTTTCTGTTGGCGGTGAAGCTTTTGGCTGGGGTTTAAAACGGAAGAAAGTGTGGCGGTGCGGGGTGCTTTGGGGCTGTGGGTGGTAACGGTAGTAGGTTTGTGGCGGTGCTTTGTGGGGGGTTTGGGGGGTTTTTAAACGGTGAGTGCTGGCGGTGCTGTGGGGGGGAAACGGTAGTAGTGGGGGGCTGTGGTGGAAAAGGGTAGAGTTTGTTGGCGGTCTGGGGGGGAAAGGTTTAAAAGGTGGGGGGCTGGGGTGGGGGGGTTTGGGGGGTTTGGGGTTTTAACGGTAAAAGTGGCTTGGGGCGGTTGATGTGGGTGTGTGGGGGGTAACGGTAGTAGTGTTGGGGGGGGGAAATGTGGTCCTTGGTTTAAACGGTAGTAGTGTTGGGGGGTGGGGGTTTGTGGGTGTTGGGGTACGGTTTAGTGTGTGGGGGCTGGGTGGTAACGGAAAGTAGTGCTGGCGGTGTGTGGGGGGAAGGTAGTGTGTTGGGGGTGTGTGGTGGTAACGGTAGTAGCTGTTGGCGGTGTGGGGGGTTTCGGGATTGGGGGTCTGTGGTGAAACGGTGTAGGGGGTGGCGGTGTTTGGGGGTGGTAAGGTTAGTTGGGGGGGTTTTGGGGGTAGGTGTAGTGCTGGCGGTGCTGGGGTTTGGTAAGGGGAAAGGGGGGTTTTGTTGCTGTTGGGCGGTGTTTGGGGGTGGTAAGGTGTAGTGTGGGGGGGCGGGGTGGTTGATTGGGGGGGGGTTAACGGTGTAGTGTTGTGGGTGCTGTGGGGGGTAACGGTAGTAGTGTTGGCGGTTTGGCGGAACGCTAGTAGTGTGGTGGTGCTGTGGTGGTTCGGTAGTAGCTGTGGGGTGCTGTGGGGGGAAAGGTAGTAGTGTTGGGGTGTTTTGGTGGGAAAAGGGTAGTAGCTTTTTGGCGGTGCTGGGGTGGTAAGGTAGTAGCTGTGGGGGTGCTGTGGGGGGGTAACGGTAGTAGTGTGGCGGTGTGGGGTGGTAGGTAGTAGTTTTGGGGGGTGTGTGGTGGTGACGGTGTAGGTTGGGGGTGTGGGGTGGTAACGGTGTAGCTGTTGGGGTGCTGTGGTGGTAACGGTATTTAGCTTTTGGCAGTGTGTGGTGGTATCGGTGTAGTGTGGCGGTGGTGGGGGTAACTTTTGTGTGTTGGGGGGTGCTGTGGTGGAAACGGTTGTAGCGTTGGGGTGTGTTGGTGGAAAGGGTAGTAGTTTTGGGGGGTGCTGTGGTGGAAAAACGGTAGTAGCTGTTGGCGGTGCTGGGGTTGGGAACGGTAGTAGTGTGGGTGCTGTGGTGGTAACGGTAGTAGTGTTATCGGTGGGGGTTTGGTAACGGTACTAGCTGCGGGCGTGTGTGGTAACGCTGTGTTTTGGCGGTGTGTGGTGGTAAGGTAGGCTTTTGGGTGGTGGTGGTAACGTGTAGGTTGGGGGTTGGTGGTGGAAACGGTAGTAGTTTTTGGCGGTGCTGTGGTGGTAACGGTAGGTGTTGGGGGTTGTGGTGGGTAAGGGTTTGTGTGTTGGCGGTGGGTGTGGTAACGGTAGTAGCTGTTGGTGGTCTGTGGTGGAAAAGGTAGTAGCTGCGGGCGGTGTGTGGTGGTAACGCAGTAGCTGTGGCGTGCTGTGGAGGAAACGGTAGCAGTGTTGGCGGGCTGTGGTGGTAACGGTAGTAGCTTTTTGGGCGGTCTGTGGTAACGGTAGTAGTGTGGCGGACTGTGGTGGTACGTGTGTGTTGGGGGTGCTGTGGTAAGGGTAGTGTGTGGCGAGTTTGGTGGGTAGGTAGTGGGTTTGGGGTGCTGTGGGGGTTAACGGTTGTGTTGGCGGTACTGTGGCGGTAACGTGTAGCTGCGGGTGGTGGGGGTGGTATGGTATGTGTGGGGGTGGTGGTGGAAAACGTAGTAGTGTGGCGGTGCTGGGGTGGAAACGGTTTTAGAGTTTTGGGGGGTGCTGTGGGGTGAGGTAGTGCTGTTGGGGTGCTGTGGTGGGAACGGTAGTAGTGTTGGGGGGCTGTGGTGGTAACGGTAGTAGTTGGCGTGTTGGGGTGGTATCGGTAGTAGCTGTGGCGGTGTTTGGGGTGGAAAAGTTAGTAGTGTTGGGGTGTTGGTGGAAACGGTAGTAGTGTTGGCGGTGCTGTGGTGGTAACGGTGTAGCTGTTGGGGGTGTGTGGTGGTAACGGTAGTAGTGTTGGCGGTGTGTGGTGGAAACGGAGTAGTGTGGGGGTGCTGTGGTGGAACGGTGTAGTGTTTCGGTGCTGTGGTGGTAACGGTACTATGTGGCGGTGCTGTGGTAAGCTAGTAGCTGTTGGCGGGTGTGGTGGAAAGGTGTGCTGTTGGCGGTGCTGTGGTGGAAAAAGTAGTGTTTTGGCGGTGCTGTGGTGGAAACGGTAGTATTTTTGGGCGGTGCTGTGGTGGTAACGGTTGTAGCTTTTGGGCGGTGTGTGGTGGAAACGGTAGTATGTTGGCGGTGCTTTTAGTGGAAACGGTGTGTTTTGGGGTGCTGGGGTGGTAACGGTGTGCTGCTGGCGGTGCTGTGGTGGAAGGCGTAGCGTGGCGGTGTGGGAGGTAACGGTAGAGTTTTGGGCGGTGTGTGGTGGTACGGTTTGTAGTGTTGGAGGTGCTGTGTGGTAACGGTGTAGCTGTTGGCGGTGTGTTGGGTGGTAAACGGAGTAGTGTTGGCGGTGTGTGGTGGTAACGGTGTAGCTTTTAGGGGTGTGTGGTGGTAAGGAAGTAGGTAGGGGTGCTGGGTGGTAACGGTAGTGTGTTGGGGGTGCGTGGTGGAAAAGGAAGAGTTTTTGGCAGTGTGTGGTGGAAAACGATAGTAGTGTTGGAGGTGTGTGGTTTTTTATGGGTGTAGCTGTTGGCGGTGCTGTGGCGGTAGGGTAGTAGCTTTTGGCGGTGCTGTGGTGGTAAGGGGTAGTATTTTGGCGGTGCTTAGTGGAAACGGTTGTATGTTGGCGGTGCTGTGGTGGTAACGGTAGTAGTGTTGGGGTGTGGGGGTGGAAAGGTGTAGCTGTTGGCGGGCTGTGGTGGTAACGCAGTGTGTTGGCGATGCTGTGGTGGTAACGCAGGTTTTGGCGGGCTGTGGTGGTAAGCGTAGCTGTTAGCGGTGCTGGGGTGGTAAGGTAGTGCTTTTGGGGGTGTGTGGTGGAAACGGTAGTAGTGTTGGCGGTGTGTGGTAGAAAAGGTAGTAGGTAGGCGGTGTGTGGGGGTAGGGTAGTAGCTGGGGGGTGCTGTGGGGGTAACGCGTGGGTTTTGGGGGGTGCTGTGGTGGTAAGGTGAGCTGTTGGGGTGTGTGGTGGTAACGGTAATAATGTTGGGGTGCTGTGGTGGTAACGGTAGTAGTGTTGGCGGGCTGTGGGGGTATCGGGTAGTGTTTGGCGGTGCTGGGGGTGGTAACGGTGTAGTGTTGGGGGGTGCTGGGGGGTAACGCAGTGTGTTGGCGTGTGTGGTGGTAGCAGTAGTGTTGGCGTTGTGTGGTGGTAACGCAGAGTGTTGGCGGTGCTGTGGTGGAACGGTGTAGCTGTGGGGTGTGTGGGGTACGGTGTAGTGTTGGCGGTGCTGGGTGGTAAGGTAGTATGTTGGCGGTCTGTGGTGGTAAGGTAGTAGCTGTGGGGGGTGCTGTGGGGTAACGGTAGTAGCTTTTGGGGTGCTGTGGTGGTAGCTTAGTGTGGGGGGTGTTGGGGGTAACGGTAGTAGCTGTTGGGGGTGCTGTGGTGGTAAGGGAAATAATTTTGGCGGTGTGTGGGGTACGGTAGTGGGTGGCGGGGTGGGGGTGGTACGGTAGAGGGGGTTGGCGGTGTGTGGTGGTAAGGTAGTGTGTTGGCGGTGCTTGTGGTAAGCAGAGCTGGGGCGTGCGTGGTGGTGGCAGTAGTGTTGGCGGGCTGTGGGGTAACGGTAGTAGCTGTGCGGTGTGTGGTGGTAACGGTGTAGTGTTGGCGGTGCTGTGGTAACGGTAGTGCTGTGGCGGTGCTTGGGGGGGTAACGGTAGAAGCTGTTGTGGGTGCTTGGTGGTAACGGTAGTAGCTTTTGGGGTACTGTGGCGGTAACGGTTTGAGTGTGGCGGTGTTTGTGGTGGTAAGGTATAGTGCTGGCGGTGTGTGGTGGTAAGGGTAGTAGCTGTGGTGGTGCTGTGGTGGTAACGGTATTTGTGTGGGGTGCTGTGGGGGGAAAAGGTAGTAGCTGTTGGCGGTGTGTGGTGGAAAGGGTTAGGTTTAGTGCGGCGGTGCTGTGGTGGTAACGGTGTAGCTGCGGGGGGTGCTGTGGTGTAACGGTAGTAGCTGTGGGGTGTGTGGGGGGGAAGGTAGTGGGTTTTGGCGGTGCTGTGGTGGTAACGGTTTAGTGGGCGGGGGGTTTGGGGGAAAACGGAGTGCTTTTGGGCGGTGTTGGTGGTAAGGTAGTAGTTTTGGCGGTCTGTGGTGGTAAGGGTAGTGTGCTGGCGGTGCTGTGGGGGAAAGGTAGTAGGTGGGGGGTGTGTGGGGGGAAACGGTAGTAGTGCTGGCGGTGCTAGGGTGTAAGGGTATTTTAATGTTGGCGGTGTGTGGTGGAAACGGTAGTAACTGTTGGCGGTGCTGGGGTGGTAAGGGGTAGTAGTTTTGGGCGGTATTGGTGGTAACTGTAGTAGTGCTGGGGTGCTGTGGGGGAAACGGTAGGCTGTTGGGGGGGGGTGGGGGGGTAAGGTAGTAGTGTGGCGGTGCGTGGGGAAAAGGTAGTAGCTGTTGGGCGGTCTTGGTGGTACGGTAGTGCTTTTGGGGTGTTTTGGGGGTGGTACGGTAGTAGTGTTGGCGGTGCTGTGGTGGGGACGGTATGTGCTGGCGGTGCTGGGGTTTTGGTGGGGAGTAGTTTGGGGTGTTGTGGTACGGTATAGTGTGGCGGTGTGTGGTGGTAACGGTAGTAGTGTTGGCGGTGCTGTGGTAACGGTAGTGTGTGGCGGGTGTGTGGTGGTAACGGTTAGCTGTTGTGGGGTGGGGTGGAAAAGGTAGAGCTTTTGGGCGGTATGGGGCGGTAAGGGTAGTAGTGTGGTGGGTGTGGTGGTAAGGGTTTAGTAGTTGCTGGGGGGGCTGGGGTTTTGGAAAACGGAAAATTTTGCTGTGGGGTGCGGTGGTAACGGTAGTAGTGTTGGCGGTGTGTGGGGGTACGGGTAGTAGTGTGGCGGTGTTGGTGGTAACGGTAAGAGCTGGGGGGTTTTGCTGTGGTGGTAACGGTAGTAGCTGTTGGGGGTGCTGTGGGGGGTGACGTAGTAGTGTGGCGGTGTTTGGGGTTGGGTTTTAACGGTAGTAATGTTGGGGCGTGGTAACGGTAGTAGCTGCGGCGGTGCTGTGGTGGAAACGGTAGAGCTTTTGGCGGTGCTGTGGTAACGGTGAGTGCTGGCGGTGCTGTGGGGGTAACGGTATAGTGTTGTGGGGTGTGGTGGTAAGGGTTTTGTAGTGTTGGCGGTAGTGGGGTTAAGGTAGAGCTGGGGTGGTGCTGTGGGGGTATGGTTTGTAGTGTGGCGGTGGGTGGGAAACGGTAGTAGTGTTGGGGTGTGGGGTGGAAAACGGTGTAGCTTTTGGCGGTTGCTGGGTGGAAAAGGGTGTAGTGTGGCGGTGTGTGGTGAAACGGTGTAGTGTGGCGGGCTGTGGTTTGGAAACGGTAGTAGCTGGGGGGTGTGTGGTGGTGCGGTAGTAGCTGTTGGCGGTGCTGTGGTGGTAACGGAGTAGTTTTGGGGGTGTGTGGTGGTAGGGTTTTGTGTTTTGGGGGTGCTTGGGGGTTCGGTATTTGTGTGGCGGTGTGTGGTGGTACGGTGTAGTTGTTGGGGGTGTTGGTGGTAACGGTAGTAGTTTTGGCGGTGCTGTGGGGGTAACGGTGTAGTTTTGGGGTGTGGGGTTTGGAAAACGGTGTAGTGTGGCGGTGTGTGGGGAAAGGGTTGTAGCGTTGGCGGTGGGGTGGGGAAAGGGTACTAGTGCTGTGGTGCGGGGGAAAAAGCTAGTAGTGTTGGCGGTGCTTTGGTGGTAACGGTAGTGCTGTTGGCGGTGCTGTGGTGGTAAAGTAGTAGCTTTTGGGCGGTGTGTGGTGGTAACGGTGTAGTTTTGGGGTGCTGTGGTGGTAGGAGGGGTTTTGGGGTGTGTGGTGGAAGGGTTTGTAGTGGGGCGGTGTGAGTGGTAACGGTTATAGGTGTGGTGTGTGGTGGTAAGGAAGTAGGGGCGGGGGGTGTGGTTACGGAGTAGTGCTGGCGGTGTGTGGAGGTTTTCGGTATAGGTTGGCGGTGCTGTGGTGGTTAACGGTTTTGCTGTTGGGGGTGCTGTGGTGGAAAACGGTTTAGTAGCTTTTGGCGGTGTGGGGTGGCGGTGTATGTTGGCGGTGCTGTGGTGGTAAGGGTAGTAGCTTTTGGGGGGTCTGTGGTGGTAAGGAATAGCTGTGGGGTGTGTGGGGGAAAGGGTGTAGCTGTTGGGGTTGCTGTGGGGGGTACGGAAGTAGTTTTGGCAGTGTGTGGGGTAACGGTGTGTGTTGGAGGGCTGTGGTGGAAAAAGGTAGTATGTTGGGTGCTGTGGGGTAAGGGTAGTAGCTTTTGGCGGGCTGTGGTGGTAAGGGTTTAGGGTTTGGCGGTGCTGTGTGGAAAGGGTAGTAGCTTTTGGGGTGCGTGGTGGTGGGTGTAGTTTTGGCGGTGCTTGGTGGTAACGGTAGTAGTGTTGGCGGTCTGTGGTGGTAAGCAGTAGCTGTTGGCGATGTGTGGTGGTACGCGTAGTTTTTGGCGGTGTAGGTGGTAAGCGTGTGTTGGCGGTCTGTGGGGGAAAAGGGTAGTAGTTTTGGCGGTGTGTGGTGGTAACGGTAGTAGTGTTAGCGGTGTGTGGTGTAAGGGTTTTGTGCTGTAGGGGGTGCTGTGGTGGAAGGGTAGTGCTGTTGGGGGTTTGGTGGAAAAGAGTAGTGTTGGGGGTGTGTGGTGGTAACGGTAGTGTGTTGGGGTGCTGGGGTGGTAACGGTAATAATTTTGGGCGGTGCTGTGGGGGGTAACGGTAGTAGCTTTTTGGGGGTTTGCTCTGGGGGTAACGGTAGTAGTTTTGGCGGTGTGTGGTGGTAGGTGTAGTGTTGGCGGTGCTGTGGTGGTAAGCAGTAGTTTTGGGCGGTGCTTGGTGGTAAGCAGGGCGTTGGCGGTGCTGTGGTGGAAGCAGTGGGTTTTGGGCGGTCTGTGGTGGTAAGGTATATTTTGTAGGCGGTGCTGTGGTGGTAACGGTAGTAGCTGTTGGCGGTGCGTGGTGGAAAGGGTTTTAGTAGTGTTGGCGGGTGTGGTGGTACGGTAGTAGGTGTGGGCGGTGCTGGGGTGGTAACGGTAGTAGCTGTTGGCGGTGCTGTGGTGGAACGCAGTGCTGTTGGGGGGGGTGTGGTGGTAAGGTAGTGTGTTGGCGGGCTGTGGTGGAAAGGGTTTTAAATACGTTGGAGGTGTGTGGTGGAAACGGTAGTACGTTGGGGGTTTGCTTGGTGGTAACGGTGTAGCTTTTGGCGGTGCTGTGGTGGTAACGGTAGTAGTTTTGGGGCGGTGCTTGGTGGAAACGCAGTAGTGTTGGGCTGCGTGGGGGTTGGAGTGTGTTGGGGCGGTGTTGGGGTAAACGGTAGTAGTGTTGGCGGTGTTTTGGTGGGGAACGGGTGTGTGGGCGGTGCTGGGTGGAAGGGTTTGTACGTTGGGGGTCTGTGGTGGTAAGGGAAAGTAGTTTGGCGGTGGTGGGGAAAGGTTTAGTAGTGTTGGGGGTGTGTGGGGGTAACGGTATAGTGTTGGCGGTTTGCTTTGGTGATAACGGTAGTAGTGTGGGCGGTGTGGGGTGGTAACGGTAGAGCTTTTGGGGGTGTGTGGTGGTACGGTGTTGCTTTTGGAGGTGCTCGGTGGTAACGGTTGTATTTGTTTGGGGGTGCTGTGGGGGGAAAGGGGGTGTAGCTGTTGGCGTGCTGTGGGGGGAAACGGTGAAAGGTTGGCGGTGAGTGGTGGTAAGGGTAGTAGCTGTTGGCGGTGCTGTGGTGGTAACGGTATTAGCTGTTGGCGGTGTGGGGTGGTAAGCGTAGTGTTGGGTTTGCGTGGTTAAGAGTGTTTTGGGGGGTGCTGTGGTGGTAACGCGTATGTTGGGGTGTGTGTTGGAAAGGTAGTAGTGTTGGAGTGCTGTGGTGGAAACGGTAGTGTTGTTGGCGGTGTTTGGGGTGGAAACGGTTGCTGTTTGGCGGTGTGTGGTGGTACGGTAGTAGTTTTGGGCGGTGCTGGGGAAACGCGTAGTGTTGGGGGGGCTGTGGTGGTACGCGAGTTTTGGGGGTGTGTGGTGGTAACGGTGTAGTTTTGGCGGTGCGGGGGTGGAAAGGTAGTAGTGTTGGGGGGTGTGGTGGTGAGGGTAGTAGTCTGGCGGTGTGGGGTAAGCAGTAGTTTTGGGGGGTGCTGTGGTGGTAAGGTGTGTTGGGGTGCTGTGGGGGTAACGGTAGAAAATGGGGCGGTGCTTGGTGGTAACGGTAGTAGTTTTGGGGGTGCTGTGGTGGTGACGGTAGTAGTCTTGGCGGTGTGTGGTGGAAACGGTAGAAGGTTGGGGGTTGCTGGGGTTTGGAAGGTTTTAGTAGTGTTGGGGGTGCTGGGGTGGTAACGGTGTAGTGTTGGCGGTGCGTGGTGGAAACGGTAGTAGCTGTTGGCGGTGTGTGGGGGAAACGGTAGTAGCGGGGGGGCGGGCTGTGGTGGTAACGGTAGTAGTGTTGGGGTGTGTTGGTGGTAACGGAAGTAGTTTTTTGGGGGGTGCTGGGTGGAAACGGTAGTGGGTTTTGGGGGGTGTGGGGTGGAAAAGGGCAGGTGTTGGCGGGCTGTGGTGGTAAGGATTTGGGGTTTGGGGGTGTTTTGGGGTAACGGTAGTAGCTGTTGGGGTGCTGTGGTGGTAACTTTGTAGGTTGGCGGTGCGTGGTGGTAAGGTTTGAGCTGTTGCGGTGCTGGGGTGGTAACGGTAGTGTGTTGGGGGTGCTGGGTGTAAGGAAAAGTAGTGTTGGAGGTGCTGGGGTGGTAAGGGTTTGTAGTGTTGGGGTGTGGGGTGGTAACGGTAGAGCTGTTGGAGTGTGTGGTGGTAACGGTGTAGTGTGGGGGTTTGCTGTGGTGGAAAAGGGTTTAGTAGTTTTGGCGGTGCTGTGGCGGTAAGGGTGTAGTGTGGCGGTGTGGGTGGTAACGGTAGTAGCTGTTGGCGGGCTGTGTGGTAACGGTATTAGTGTTGGCGGTCTGTGGTGGTAACGGTTTTATTTTGGGGCGGTGCTGTGGTGGTACGGTAGTTAGCTGTTGGCGTGTGTGGTGGTAAGCAGTAGTTTGTTGGCGGTGCTGGGGTGGGAAGCAGTTGTTGGCGGTGTGTGTTGGGTTTAAAGCAGAAAGCTGTTGGGCGGTGCTTTTGGTGGTAGGGTAGTGCTGTTGGGGGTTTGTGGGTGGTAACGGTAGTAGCTGTTGGTGGTATGTGGTTTGGTAAGGTGTAGCTGTTGGGGTGCTGGGTGGAAAACCAGTAGTTTTTGGGCGGGGCTGTGGTGGTAAGCGTCTTTTGGCGGTGTGTGGTGGTAACGGTAGTAGTGTTGGCGGTGCTATGGTGGTAAACGGTAGTTTGTTGCGGTGCTTGGTGGAAGGTGTTTTTGTTGGCGGTGTTTGGTTTTTAAAGGTTTAGTTTTGGCGGTGTTGGGGTAACGGTAGTAGTGTTGGCGGTGCTATGGTGGTAAACGGTGTAGTGTTGGCGGTGCTAGGGGGGAACGGTAGTAGTGTTGGGTGCTATGGTGGAAAACGGTAGTAGCTGTTGCGGTGAAAAATTTGGGGTAACGGTGAGTGTTGGGGGTGCTGTGGTGGTAACGGTGTGTTTTTAAAAATGTGGGTAAAAATTCCGATATTTTAAAAGTAAAAAGCCAAGTGAATAATGTGCATTTTAGGAGCTTTATAAAGCCGTTACAAAGTACGGACACAGAGGGTTAATAGGCTCAGAGTGGGGTTAATATAGGGGGTGTAGTAGTAGTGTGATAAAGTTGTAGTGTAGTATTTGCAATTAATATGGTAGAAAATTAACTGCAATAAAAAAAAAGGATTAAAAAATTTATTATTGGGTAAATAAAATAGGTTAGAAAATATTTTATTGGAAGGGAGGGAAAAGGGGTCGTTTCAGTGTTCATTTTGTACTGGCTTTGTGTAGTTTAACGGAGAGATATGTGATGGAGGGTTTATGTTTTCAGGGGGGGTTCTTGCTAAGATTCAGGATGGTAAAAGTGCTTTGTTTTTTTTAATTGTTGAAAACAGCGATCAGTGCTATTAAAGGACTTGTGTTGGGGAAATTAGTTTTTTTGATCAAAATTGGGCGCCCCTGAATTTCATGAGATGTTTGGGTGGAATTTCGGTGTTGTCAAGGCGAAAATTAAAGTTATCGTTCAAATGCTAAATGTGTTCATTGAGGCGGATGTCGGGTTTTTGCTGTTTCACCACTAATTTTGTCGCAGCCTCCAAGGGTATGGTAAATCCTGCGTTGACGGGTTCGTGGTGTTGTTTTTCGGGTTAGTTTTATTGAAGTGCTGGAAGCTTTGGGATTGGTGTTGTTTTGTGAAGTATTTTAAAAACGTTCAGTGCAACCTGACTGTTGGGAAGAATTAGAACTTTGTTAGGAGTGGTGTTGGTGCGTGGAGAATTAATGATCTGAAGAGCTCTTTTCTTGCAATGCTTGATGAAAAAGAAAGGAAAATGTAAATCATTGAAGGTTTGGGGAATGTAAGTACATTCCTCGTCAACAAACTCAGGACTACAAATTCGGTACGCTCTTAGGAAAAATCCGATGATGATGCCTCTTTTGGCCTTAGTATCCTGGCTGGAATAGAAGTGTGTGAGATCATTTTTATTTGTGGGCTTCCGGTAAACTTGAATTCTTAGGTTGTTATCTACTTTGTGAATGAGGACGTCTAGGAAAGGTAGCTTGTCATTGGACTCTTCTTCTAGTGTAAACTGGATCGCCGTTTCAACTGCTTTGAGCCTTGCCTGAAGATTCCGTACATCAAAACGTTTGGGAGTTATTACGAGGACGTCGTCCACGTAACGTATCCAAGTGACGCTTGAAGGGATGATGTTGGCGAAGTGTTCGGACTCTAGGTGTTCCATGTACAAGCTGGCTAAGACGGCACTAATGGGGGACCCCATTCCCATGCCACAGTTGCACTTGTGTCCTTTTACTTTATAGTAGTAGCTGTGTTGGCGGAGCTATTGTGGTAACGGTAACAGCTGTTGACAGTGCTATGGTGGTAATGGTAGTAGCTGTGTTGGCCATGGTATGGTGGTAACAGTAGTAGCTGTGTTGGCGGTGCTATGGTGGTAACGGCAGTAGCTGTGTTGGCTATGCTATGGTGGTAACGGCAGTAGCTGTGCTGGCGGTGCTATGTTGGTAACTGTAGTAGCTGTGTTGGCGATGCTATGGTGGTAACCGTAGTAGCTGTGTTGGCAGTGCTATGGTGGTAACGGTAGTAGCTGTGTTGTCAGTGCTATGGTGGTAACCGTAGTAGCTGTGTTGGCGATGCTATGGTGGTAACCGTAGTAGCTGTGTTGGCGGTGCTATGGTGGTAACGGTAGTAGCTGTGTTGGCGGTGCTACAGTGGTAACGGTAGTAACTGTGTTGGCGATGTTATGGTGGTAACTGTATTAATTATGCTGGAGGTGCTATGGTGGTAACGGCAGTTGCTGTGTTGGCCTTGGTAACGGTACTAGAGATATTCTTTAGCAATAACGAGGGGTTAATGGTTGTGATAGTGGTAGTAGCAAGTGTAGTACTACATAATGGAAGCTGGCTGACGCAGCGGTGAGAGGTGAACATCAGTGACCAACTAGTCTAACAGTGGAAACACCGAATCCGGAAGTGAAAGTTCCGGTGGGAGGGTTCTACGTTCATGCTTGTATCGTGGCGTTCATTATGTAATTACACATTTGTAGTGACAAGAGCAGAGCTATGCTTGTGGTACCCGCTTCATCACGAGTACCACAGGTTGTTATTCTTAACAGTATGTCTTTCGCTAGACTAGTGACAATCTAAGATAATTCGGTTTGATGCAAGAATTGGAGGTAGCAACAATTCCTTTGATCGAGAACTCTTCCCAACCATCAAGGTATCCTTTTAGAAAAGGATTGGTTGGCCTTTTCATTGTCTAAGTTTAGGGAAAAGGTCGTTTTTAATTAAGGATTGCGACAGTGTGTGCCGTATAAGTCCTGCTTCCAAAAATCTAATATCTAGACGGTCGTTGGAAATAATACCAGAATGTATGGTGTGAGAGCTGAGATTAGTTAGCTTAGTATATATACGTAACTACTAAAGCAGTAACTACTAGAGTGGTAAGCTTGTCCAAATATACAAGTACAAATACAAATAGAAATACAAATAGCCAGATCTTCACTTTAAGGAGGTTATTAGTAAAATATTCAAGAGGTTATTAATAGAATACAGTAAATCAACCATTAAAATCACATTATGAAATCCTGTGTAGTCTGCAGCCAAACAAACAAGCGGGCTTCCACGTGGATTACATGCAGCTTTTGTGGAAATTGGGCTCACACCCCTTGTGCAGATATCCAAGAATTATCTACAAGAGGTATTAAATCAGGGAAGTGTTTTTGGGTATGCCCAAATGAGATCAATCTGTGGACTAAAATCACATTGGTATTAAAAGAGGATAACATCAAAGCAGCCTTCATAGAAAACCTGGAAGCATTCTATAACAAATGGGAAAATAAAAAGTCTGGGCTGGATGGTGCTATCGCCCTTGGTCCGGATGCTGTCCTGGCCGACAGTAACTGTATGACTGGAGGTGCTGGCCAGGTAGTCAGGAACTGTAAGGCTGGAGGTGCTGTCCTGGTAGACAGTTACTGTGAGGCTGGAGGTGCTGTCCTAGTAGACAGAAACTGCATGCATGGAGGAATGCATATTAGTGGCCTCGAGGGAGACAGGAGCTGTAGTAGGGAAACAAGTGTAGTCAAGGACAAGATAGAACCAACATTACAAACTAGCAATACCACAGGAGATAGCAAACAAGGAGACTCCACTAGTAATAGTGACGATAAATTACCAGAAACAACTGGCGAGAGCTCCGTTGTTAGTACTAGTGAAGATAGAAATGAGACAGGAAAACATGCACCAACAGGGAATACAATCACAAAAATCCAAGGCAAACAGAAACCAAGCCTGTGCAAATATTATGCACTAGGTATCTGCAGACATGGAATATCTGGAAAAACAGAGGGGACGCGCAACTTTGACCACCCTAGAAAATGCCGTACCCATATGACAACAGGAAAATGCAACCTCCCTTTCTGTAAACTTTTTCACCCTGAAATGTGTCCCTCTTCAGTACAGGAAAGACAGTGCTATAATTTATATTGCCAGGCACACCATCTAAAAGGGACAAAAAGATACAAAACATCCAGACCATGGGAAAACCCGGGTAGCCACAGCCACTCAAGAGGGAGGTTTTTTAGTGCCAGGAAAGAAAAAAAAAACTGGCAGGAAATGTCAGAAATCGTACACCAAATCCAGTCATTTCTGGAGTGGAAGCGCAATCGATGGCTTCCACTCCAAACCAACAGATATAGATATTAGTGCCGGAAAAAAAGACTCCTTCCCCCCAGTACCACCAATCCGATGACATTTTTCTTTGCAAATATACAGGGTTTAAAGCCAGCAACGAGCAACAAAATACCTTTCATCCGTGGACTGCTTGCAGAGGCAAATGCAATGTTCGCGGCTTTCGCAGAGACCCACATAAAGGATCACGTGGACAACGAAATATGGATCCCAGGTTACAACCTATACAGATGAGACAGAGTGAACAGGCAAGAGGAGGGGGCGTTGGCCTATATATCGCAGAGTCACTTATTTGCACAGAACTGCTAAATGCCTCAAATGATGTAGCTGAAGTTTTAGCAGTAAAGATCGAGAACCAAAATCTAGTCATTGTGGTAGTCTACAAGCCTCCGGATGCAACGTCCCAACAATTCCAGGAATAGCTGTTGAAAATTGACCACTGTCTGGAAAATCTTCCAGCTCCTGTCCCCAACATCTTGCTCCTGGGGGATTTCAACTTAAGGCACCTAAAATGGAGGAATATAGCAAATAATGTTGTTGCAGTGATAACACCAGGAAGCAGCTCAGACGAGAACTCACACACACACGAGCTTGTAAATTTCTGCACAAAATTCACCTTAAGCCAGAAAATAATAGAGCCTACTAGATTGGAGAATACACTGGACCTCATCTTCACTAACAATGATTATCTGATACGAAATGTCACCATATCAAAAACAATATACTCAGATCACAACATAATCGAGGTTCAGACATGTATGCGCGGAGCCCCAGACCGACAAAATGAGATCAGTCACAAAGAAGCCTTCGCCAAATTCAACTTCAATAACAAGAACATAAAGTGGGACCAAGTAAACCAAGTGCTAAATGACATAAGCTGGGAAGATAGCCTAAGCAACACAGACCCCAACTTATGCCTGGAACAGATTAGCTCTGTGGCACTCGATGTATGCTCAAGGCATATTCCTTTAAGAAAAAGGAGGAGTAGATGTAAAATAGAAAGAGACAGGCGCTCCCTTTACAGGCGACGGAAAAGGATAACAGAGCGACTAAAAGAGGCCATTATATCTGCAATGCGTAGGGAGACACTGGTCAGAGAAATAGTAAACATCGAACTAAAGCTAAAGGAATCTTATAGGAGTCAGGAATCGCGGGAAGAACTAAAAGCCATAAATGAAATCGAAAGAAACCCAAAGTATTTCTTCTCTTATGCCAAATCAAAGTCGAGAACAACATCCAGTATTGGGCCCCTACTTAAACAAGATGGGTCCTACACAGATGACAGCAAGGAAATGAGTGAGCTACTCAAGTCCCAATATGACTCAGTTTTTAGCAAGCCGCTAACCAGACTGAGAGTCGAAGATCTAAATTAATTTTTTTATGAGAGAGCCACAGAATTTGGTAAACACAAGCCTATCTGACGTTATCCTGACGCCAAATGACTTCGAACAGGCGATAAATGACATGCCCATGCGCTCTGCCCCAGGGCCAGACTCTTGGAACTCCGTGTTCATCAAGAACTGCAAGAAGCCCCTATCATGTGCTTTTAACATTCTATGGAGAGGAAGCATGGACACTGGGGTCGTCCCACAGTTACTAAAAAAACAGACATAGCCCCACTCCACAAAGGGGGCAGTAAAGCAATAGCAAAGAACTACAGATCGATAGCGCTAACATCCCATATCATAAAAATCTTTGAAAGGGTCCTAAGAAGCAAGATCGCCACCCATCTAGATACATGAGTATCTAGATGGGTGGCGATCAGTTACACAACCCAGGGCAGCATGGGTTTAGAGCATGTCGCTCCTGTCTGTCCCAACTACTGGATCACTATGACAAGGTTCTAGATGCACTAGAAGACAAAAAGAATGCAGATGTAATATACACAGACTTTGCAAAAGCCTTCGACAGGTCCCTCCCAAGAAGCTCATTGCTAGTAATCCTTTCATTAAATCACTTGTTAAAGCAACTGCTCAAGAAGAAATTTCTCGCCTAGCTGGCAGTAATAAGTTATCACAAGTTATATACACTGATGGATCTAAACAGGAGTCTTCTGGCAGGGCTGAATCTGCTCTTGTTGCCACCTCCCTAGTTAAGAAAGATAATAAACTTGTTCAACTAGGCATAAGAATTAACAACTGGGTGTCTACATTGCAAACTGAATTGTTTGCAATCCTAATGGCGCTAAAGCTAACTTATGATACTGAGCTTGACTCTATCATCATTACTGATTCTATGTCATCACTGAATGGTCTTAACTCATATAATGATTCCAACAACATGCTCATTGGAGAAGCCAGGTATAGATACTCAAAAATCAGGGACAAAGGAATTAATGTACAATTGCTATGGATCCCATCACACATTGGATTACTCCTTCATGATAAAGTTGATATGTTAGCCAAGAAGAGTAGCCAGGGGGAGAATGTAGAATATGACTTTGGTATATCTGTCTAGCATTAGGAATAATATTAGAATTAAATAATGAAAATGATTGTTATAGGAATGCAGTTAGAAGCCTGAGTAGATCTATAATCCACTACGATAACATGAACATAGATAAGTATGTTTATGGAGCAACTTGTAATGTGAACAGACTGACTGATGTTGTAGTGGCCAGTCTTAGGCTTGGTTACAAGTACTTCTGGCAAACCATACCCCGGCCGGGATTGAACCCGCGGTCATAGAGTCTCAAAACTCCAGCCCGTTGCATTAGCCACTAGACCAGCTAGTGGCTAACGCGACGGGCTGGAGTTTTGAGACTATGACCGCGGGTTCAATCCCGGCCGGGGTATGGTTTGTTTGCAATCGTGTCATTACGATTTCGTGAGTCATACTTCTGGCAGTTTGGGAGACACATGGTGATCAAACTAAATGTAAATTATGTGATCAAGCATATGGTCACTGTCTTGAACACTAAGTGCTTAATTGTCCACTTGTTGAGGAATACAGAGATAGACAGTATAATAAGCTATGTGACATATCAAGATATCTTATTACTGAAAATAAGATACCAGATATACTAAGCAAATTTCCTAAATTTGCTTGTAACAGATAAGTGAACTATAGATATGTAGATATAAATCCATATGTACTCCTGTTAACCCTCTGGGGCCTAGTTCCTTGGCCTTTTGTGTATCCATATGCTCTTGCGCTACCGTCCACCCGATGGATATGGGGTGCACAATAAACTAGCCACTTCGGTGGCAAAATCTCATCTAAAATCTTCGACAAGTGTGACCATGGCGTAATAGCGCACAAAATGCGTGCTAAAGGAATAACAGGAAAAGTTGGTAGGTGGAGCTATAATTTCCTGACAAATAGAGCACAAAGAATAGTAGTCAACAGAGTAAAGTCTGAGGCGGCTACGGTGAAAAGCTCTGTTCCGCAAGGCACAGTACTCGCTCCCATCTTGTTCCTCATCCTCATATCTGACATAGACAGGATGTCAGCCACAGCACCGTGTCTTCCTTTGCAGATGACACCCGAATCTGCATGACAGTGTCTTCCATTGCAGACACTGCAAGGCTCCAGGTGGACATCAACTAAATCTTTCAATGGGCTGCAGAAAACAATATGAAGTTCAACGATGAGAAATTTCAATTACTCCGATATGGTAAACGTGAAGAAATTAAAACTTCATCAGAGTATAAAACAAATTCCAACCACACAATAGAGCGAAAAACTAACGTCAGAGTCCTGGGAGTGATCATGTCGGAGGATCTTACCTTAAGGACCATAACATTGTATCAATTGCATCTGCTAGAAAAATGACAGGATGGATAATGAGAACCTTCAAGACTAGGGATGCCAAGCCCATGATGACACTCTTCAGGTCACTTGTTCTATCTAGGCTGGAATATTGCTGCATACTAACAGCACCTTTCAAGGCAGGTGAAATTGCTGACCTAGAAAATGTACAGAGAACCTTCACGGCGCGCATAACGGAGATAAAACACCTCAATTACTGGGAGCGCTTGAAGTTCCTGAACCTGTACTCCCTGGAACGCAGCAGGAGAGATACCTGATTATATACACCTGGAAAATCCTAGAGGGACTACTACCAAACTTGCACACGAAAATCACTTACAACGAAAGCAAAAGACTTGGCAGACGATGCAACATCCCCCCAATGAAAAGCAGGGGTATCACTAGCACGTTAAGAGACAACACAATAAGTGTCAGGGGTCCAAGACTGTTCAACTGCCTCCCAGCATACATAAGGGGGATTACCAATAGACCCCTGGCTGTCTTCAAGCAGGCACTGGGCAAGCACCTAAAGTCGGTACCTGACCAGCCGGGCTGTGGCTCGTATGTTGGATTGCATGCAGCTAGCAGTAACAGCCTGGTTGATCAGGCCCTGATCCACCATGATGCCTGGTCACAGACCGGGCCGCGGGGGCGTTGACCCCCGGAACTCTCTTCAGGTAAACTCCAGGTAATAGAATACAGTGAGTGGACGGGAACCTGTGGAGAGAAACAAGAGCCATTAAGGATTGGATTGTCATTAGTGGTTGATAACGTGTCTTTGATATTACTTAAGTCTCAGAGTTAATTAAGGTAATGAAGTTGGATGAAACACTTGGTGGTTTACGAAATTAATGTGTTAGTGACTCACGAAATCGTGGGTCTGATGAATAGTTGAACGTTTTGAGTTCCAGTTGTGATTTGATGGTTGGCAACGTGCCGTTGTTCAGCCTCTCTTAATAACAAACAACATTTCATTGTTGTAAAGACAGTCAAATGGGTAACTAATCAAGATGCCTTAAACAGTGAAAAGTTTCACAGGATTTTCTACTTCGTTCGGTGGTTGTCTGTTTTCTTTTCGTGCGGCAGTATTTCTTATCACCTTTCTTATATTTCCTTTATTTCCGTTGAGGTATGCTATAAATGGTTATTTTTTTATGGAGGACAACCTAACGTAAATAGCGAAAATCGAAAAAAATTGTTGCAAACCGTATGTGAGTAACGCACAGTAGAATTTGTGAGGATGGGTTGTGTTGTCTGGGCTAAGGAGCCAAGTTCTGACTTTATATTGTATTCAGTCACAGTTTACACGAAGTACTTACAAAATTATTAAAAATATGCTTAGGTTAGGCAAGGTTCGTCAGGAAACAGGACAAATGTTTCCTGACGTGGGTCTTAGATGATGACCCGTCGTTGGAGCTTCTGGTCATCTGACCGAGGTCTTCCGCTGACTTACCGGTCCACCCTTTTAAAAATTCTAGTTGTGGAAAATTGCATTTATCTGAATGTAACTAATTATGTACATAACAGTAAATGATAACAAAGATAATTATTATTTATCAATGTTACATAGACAAGTAGGAATTTGGGACACCTAGGTCGCAAAAAATGTCCCCCTTCGATACCTACCACTGTCATAACCACAAGTTGCTCTGGACCTATTAATTAAATGAAATATACATACACCAGGAATACTGATAAATATATAAATTTGTGGACTGTATATTAAAAATAATAAATGGTTATATATATACACAATTACATAACAGAAGGAAAATATATTTTAATATCACTCACCAATTTGACTCGAGATTAATGTGTATCATACTCAGAAAACCTCACTCTAACTAAATCTATGAAAATAATGCCGGCCAGAATTACACACAAATCTAGAGAGCTTATCCGAGGTTCCTGGAGCTGTCTTGTCCAGTCGTCTGATATCTCAACTTATGCAGGAATGCACATCCAGGAATGTACACCTGTGTACAACATCGCAATTCACACAACCATTTAATTAACTACAGAAACTCAAGACTTATAGCCACAGAAGACAACACTCAATACAGAAGAATCCTGGAATCATCGCTTATCTCTATAACCAACAATTTCAACCAGAACAATGGCTTCTATAACATAGCTGAACCACTCGCCAAGAAACTTCTTCATCGCTATCCCACATAAGAACATAGAACACTGCAGAAGGTCTACAACTTGTCCAATACCCCTGCCAAGCTACCCAAGACTCTATAACTCCACCCGGTAGATCATCAGATGCAGCATTCTCCACCTGACCTCAACATTCTGAACATGACTATAAATACTCTCGTACCTTCCAACCCCAGGTAGATCCGTGTGTGACTTGAAAAAGCCCACTGTGTGGGCGAAACGTTGTCAATAAAGGGTCACATTATACTGCATTTGTGTTTATATTTCCACAATTTTAACCTCTAGAGCACGAAAAATTCTTCCCATTACACCAACGTTTGTACAAAATTCAAAACCAAGATGGCGAGTCTCCTGCCCAGATGCAGGTTTTCCGTTTTCTATGACAAATATTATTAAATACAGTATAGGCCATCTATTTACCTATAAATTACCGTATTTCCGGAAAATATAAACAGTATTTTCCACAATGGTCATAGTTATTACCATTTAGTGAGTAAAAAAAAAACTTGATGTGTGGAAGTTGTTAAAATAGGTGTGATTGGTTCAACTAGATATATTTGCTGAGCTGGAGGATAGGTAAGTTTGTTTTAGTATCATTATTGCATGATTCGATTAGGTAAGATTCGTCAGGAAATAGGAAAAGTGTTTCCTAATGTGGGTTTTAGTCATATGATGTCCTTCCACTGGAGCTTTTGATCATCTGACCGAGGCCTTCCAGTAGCTTACTAGTTTACCCCTTTAAAAGTTAAGTTTATGTTAATATTTTAGATTCATTTATAGCTAATAGAACTATTGTACAACTATGATAAATTTGTTTAGTGTTTTAATAGTCAGTAAGCCATTAAATTAAGGCGGCCCATAATGCCTAGGCATAATAGAGGCTCTCTTTGCACTACAGCCCATTATTGTAAATACATAATCTCAATGTACTACTTGCAAATAAATAAATAAATTTAAATTTGAATTATAACTATTATTTTTTGAATGAACCTTCTACAATTATTATTATTATTACTATTATTATTATAAAAACGAGTGATGGCTAGCAACGTGTCTTTGTTATTTTTCCGGTAAGTCTTTATTTACTGTTTTCTTTCAATATGAACACAGTTTATATGTTGAACTTATAAAGTATGTATTTATATAGAGAAACAGTTTTGATTGATGGGTGGCAACGTGTCTTTGTTATTGTTTGGGTGTCGGGATAGTGAGAAGTTTTGAGTGAACATTATTACTTTTCTCACTTGCTATATTAAGGTCACAGTTTATACGGAGGATTTTTAAGGACGAAGAAAAAAAAAACAGTATCGGTGGTTGTGACTGATAGATGGCAAGGTGTCTTTGTTATTGTTTGTGTGTGTGAAGGTGTGTGAGGGGTTGAGTAAGAGCTGCTGCTACCAGTGTGTAGGTGAACGACTGGTGGTGGTGGTGGTGCTGGTGGTGGTGTTGTTGCTGTTGCTGGTGGTGGTGGTGTTGCTGCTGCTGGCCTCAGTGTCCAAGGTTAACCACCCTCCCTCCCTCCTCATCATGCTCTTCCTGAAACTTGTTGCCACCATTTCCAGGCTGGCCAATATCCCCACCTGCTGCTGCTAACCGGCTGCACCCTCGCTGCTCCGCTGAAAAATGCGGCTCTTATCCCATGGCGAGCTGTGGAGAAAACGTACAAGTGTCAAAAGTGGTTTGTGTAGGAGGCTTGTGTTGTGCTGTGCTTGTTGCTGGTTCTGAAGGACGTGCTGCTGCTGCTGCTCTCTCAGTCCCCTACACTTCCGCTTGAAGCTGCAGATCCCGGGTGGACGGCAGGAGAGGTGGAGGGAGGCTGCAGGAGAGCTGGCAGGTGCTGCTGCTAGTGCTGGTGACATTCACAGCACCAACTTCTGCACTCTGGCTAGTGGTGAGTTGACTTGAGTTAATCAGCTGATAAAAGTAAACAATGGATAATATATTGTTTAAAAAAAAATCACCCATATAAAATTCTTGCTTATTTATGGTCGGTAATTGTAACACAGAGGGCATGTAAGTAGTGGTCAGCACTAATGTCACAGGATGGATAAAATAGCATTACCTAATCAAGTGAACCTAATGTTATGAAACTAAGCAAATCTGATGTAATGTGAAGAACACTAAAGAGAACCTAGCCTATCATAGGTGCATTTGTCCTGTAGTCATATTTTCTTCATATTTTGACTTTAGCAACAATTGCTTTTCCCACAGTCACACTGATACTCTCATTGACCATAATTTTTTATAGGTAGTGAATGTTATGCTAAGTTTGGCTTGCAGTACAGAAATGCTATTAGACTGTTAATCTCTTTGACCGGTTAGTTTCGTATGATTTGCTAAATGAAACTTTGTTTTCTGGCTTATACTTTTAACACTTAATTGTTTTTAAACGGTGAAAAATTTTTTCTGAAAATATTTTGCTAAAGCTGATAGGTCAGTTTTACAGAGCCCATATTAAAAAAATGAGGACAAAATTGTAATTCGACAAATGTATAGTGTGTAGGTTAAGCTTTGATAACATAAAGGAAAATGAACCTCAGTTCTGATTTATTTATTTCAGATATTAATATCAAAACAATTTATTTATTGTTAATATTTTAGATGGGGATGGAAAATCTAATTTGTATAACTCAATATATTATAATGTCTTATAAAGGTGTACAAAATCAAAGCTCATTGCTAATTCAATGTAAAATTTCCATTTTACTTAAAACAGCCACTTCAAAGGCTAAGGGAGTGACACTGGCATCATATGCCTTTGGTAAGTTTGAGGACAGTGAGTCATAAAAAATGCTTAACCTATGTGGATCATTGAGCATGGATCATTTTGCATTTCTGTATTGTATGTAGGCCCTGCCATAATACAGTAGCCACTGTTTATATAAGGCAAGCTAACCAACTTTTCGAGGCTAGGGGAAAAAAAAGATTGTTAGAAAGCTTTTAAGTCGAGTCACTGAATTTTTGTCAGTGACTGAATGCTGATACTTTCCAGTGCTGTACTCAAGTTTGAAATGTATAAAGTATTTGCTTTAATATTTTATATAGTTGTCCAAGATATATTCTTGACATGACCAGATAGTTTTGCATGCTACTGTGACCTGGAAAAACCTTGGTTTGGAGTAATTAATCTTGCATGGTAATATCATATGCTCATATCAAGCTTTGTTTTGAATAATTAATACTCTACTGTATATTATTTCACGATTTGTTAGTTGTTTTGGAAATATCCATACATTACTTTAGATATCCAGTAACAGAAATTTTAGTTTGTTCTTGTCTTGTATTATTGAACAGTACACAGTGTAGTAATAAGAAATATTAATTACATTTCAAAAGTGAATAATTAGTAATTATTTGTGAGATACTAATCAAATGATAAGTAATTAATTTTTAATGGTGTTGAATTATGGGCCTTTTTAATTTTATAGCTAAGATGTTGAAATATAGAATTCTGCATAGAACAGTGTAAATATTTACAGAAATGGCCTGATTGTAGTCATTTTGTGAATAAGGCAGAGAGAGAGAGAGAGAGGAGAGAGAGAGAGAGAGAGAGAGAGAGAGCAGATATTTTGCAAAGGCAGTTTTAATTTGCACTGCAAATTTTTACTTTGTTTGTGTGTGTCACTCTTTTGGATGGATCAGAAAACATTATGCTTTGAATTTGATATGAATTTGTACAGTGCCATAGTTGTGATTAATGTAATAATAATGAATCTTCCTGCTTATTTATACAACACTTTTAGGAATTATATCTGCCATATACAGGTACTGTATATAGCAGATATTGTGTATACATGAAAAAGGATAGACATTAAGTGTGATACTGAATTTATACAGCTTACTATATTAGTTTTTAAGATTTTTCTTTTTCAAAGCAGAAATTTTAAGTTGACTGCAGTGAGTTTTTTATGTCAATGTTGTACTGTATATATGTTGATTTTTAGATTTAATTTTAATGTTGTTGCAGGGTATCCCTGGCAGTTACATGTTTCACACCACTAACTATTAAGCTGTAGAATAAAAAGGTGGAAGGTAATTGCCAATGAACACAGAAGAATATAATAAGAAAACAAGATCTAAAGCATAGTAACAGTATATGTAGGTGTTCTTTGTATTATGAGATAAACGTGTTTCTGGCCAATGCGATGTAAAATGAACCCATTATAGCATGTAACAGAAAGGGATTCATTCTGAGACTGCAGTTTTGCATTTCTTGACTGAAGTTTACCCCAAAAATTTTGAAGATACTATGCATGCACCAAATGGTCATATATAAAAAATAATCAGTTTGGTCATAATCCTAAGCAATACAGAATTGAGAAGCAAAACTCATTTCTTTCCTTGACTTTTACCAAAACATTCTAAACATATGAGACAGGCATCAAATGGCCATAAACCAAAAATAAATGCAACTGGTCAAAAAAAAAAAAAAAAAAAACTGAGAAATATGTAAAATAAAAAAACTATCAAAATTCTTCTCCCTTTTACCCCCTCTCATTCCTCTGATACTAACCAACTAACCTGTCTTTGTCTGGAATGAAGTGTACACATTTTGAAACTAAATACTGTACAGATCAAGTGTTTACATTAAAGCATATATGTGAACAGTATTTAGATAAAGGTAGGGAAATTTTCATTGCATTTATGGATTTAGAAAAGGCATATGATAGAGTGGATAGGGGAACAATGTGGCAGATTTTGCAAGTATGTGGAATAGGTAGTAAGTTACTAAAGGCTGTAAAGAGGTTTTATGAGGATAGTGAGGCTCAGGTTAGGGTGTGTAGAAGAGAGGGAGATTACCTCCTGGTAAAAGTAGGTCTTAGACAGGGATGTGTAATGTCAATATGGTTGTTTAATATATTTATAGATGGGGTTGTAAAAGAAGTAAATGCTAGGGTGTTTGGGAGAGGGGTGGGATTAAATTATGGGGAATCAAATACAAAATGGGAATTGACACAGTTACTTTTTGCTGACAATACTGTGCTTATGGGAGATTCTAAAGAAAAGTTACAAAGGTTAGTGGACGAGTTTGGGTGGGTGTGTAAAGGTAGAAAGTTGAAAGTAAACATAGATAAGAGTAAGGTGATGAGGGTATCAAATGATTTAAATAAAGAAAAATTGGATATCACATTGGAGAGAGGGAGTATGGAAGAAGTGAATGTTTTCAGATATTTGGGAGTTGACTAGTCAGCAGATGGGTTTATGAAGGATTAGGTTAACCATAGAATTGATGAAGGAAAAAAGGTGGGTGGTGCATTGAGGTATCTGTGGAGACAAAAAACGTTATCCATGAAGGTAAAGAAGGGAATGCATGAAAGTATAGTGGTACCAACACACTTATGTGGGTGTGAAGCTTGGGTTGCAAATGCTGCAGCGAGGAGGCGGCTGGAGGCAGTGGAAATGTCCTGTCTAAGGGCAGTGTGTGGTGTAAATATTATGCAGAGAATTCGGAATGTGGAAATTAGGAGGTGTGGAGTTACTGTAAGTATTAGTCAGAGGGCTGAAGAGGGGTTATTGAGGTGGTTTGGTCATTTAGAGAGAATGGATCAAAGTAGAATGACTTGGAGAGTGTATAAATCTGTAGGGGCAGGAAGGCAGGGTAGGGGTTGTCTCCAAAAAGGTTGGAGAGAGGGGGTAAAGGAGGTTTTGTGGACGAGGGGCTTGGACTTCCAGGAAGCATGTTAGATAGGAGTGAATGGAGATGAATGGTTTTTGGGATATGACGAGCTGTTGGAGTGTGAGCAGGGTAATATTTAGTGAAGGGATTCAGGGAAACCAGTTATTTTTATATATCCGGACTTGAGTACTGGAAATGGAAAGTACAATGCCTGCACTTTAAAGGAGGGGTTTGGGATATTGGCAGTTTGGAGGGGTATGTTGTATATCTTTATATATGCTTCTAAACTGTTGTATCTGGGCACCTCTGCAAAGACAGTGATTATGTGTGAGTGAGGTGAAAGTTTTGAATGATGATGAAATTATTTTCTTTGTGGGGATTTTCTTTCTTTTTGGGTCACCCTGCCTCGGTAGAAGACGGCCTACTTGTCGAAAAAAAGTATAATAAATACAGGAGGACCCCTGTATCTGCAGGGATAACATTCCAAGGACCTACTGTGGATAGTAGCAAACCCTATATATAAGTCCTATACATATCTATTATGAAGTTTAATTGATAAATTATGCACAATAAGTGGAGCATTATCACTTTCACTGATGGGAAGCACTTCGTGGCTTCTCTTAGGTTTTGAAGAACTGCCAGCTTTTCTACTTTTGCACTTTGGGGCCATTATTATGCAAAATTAAAAGGTATTTTTTGTCCACAGTAAACTGTGGATAACTAAACTGCGGATACCAAATCAGTGGATATGGGGGTTCTACTGTGTATAAAGTATATGCACGCACAATTTATTTATTTAACATACTAACCATCTCCCACTAAGGTAGGGTGAGATTGCTAGTATACTCAGCTCACACTGAAGTCTGAGGGTCGATCCCTGGTATAGGTGGAAACATTAGGACATGTTTCCTTAAGACACCTACTGTCCATATTCACCTATCAGTAAAATAGGTACCTGGGTGTTAGTTGACTGGTGTGGGTTGCATCCTGGGGACAAAACTGGCCTAATTTACCAGAAATGCTCTGCATAACAAGGGACTTTCTGTATAGTAGTATGTCATTGATGTCAGCTAGGCTTATATACTATACCTTGTACATGTACTTGTGTAAAAAAAGATTATTATTATTATTAGAAGTCACTTCATCACTGTCTTGCCAGTGGCATGCTGGTACTACAGTTCACATGCACCTCCAAACTGCAAGTATCTCCACCTCTCCTTCAGAGTGCAGGCACTACCTCCCACCTCCAGGACTCAAGTCTGGCTAACCTGTTTCCCTGAATCTCTTCACAAAATGTTACTTTACAATCCAAGAGCTTGACAGCTCCCCAAAACCATTTACCTTCATGACAATGCTTGGCATTGCAATTTGCTCCATTCTTGTTTCTTAAGCCTATGAGGCAGTTTACTACTTTCCCAGAAAGCTTTTATATCAGAGGAGCACTTTAGCGTTAGAGGAAATAACAGCCATACCTCTTTGAGCAGTCAAAGATGTACACCAAAGTTATGTCCTTGGTACCACCTTATTCCAGATAGCTATCAACAGACTTTTAGTTTTTCCACACAAGTATTTAGTCATCCTTGTATGATGAATTTTCAGTTGCTTTTGTAGGCCTTGACTGTTGGCTCCTAGCACCCACTCTCCATTACAATATGGTCAGCTGTACATGACCTCCCAGTTTCATATAAAGGTGTTCCATTCACATACTATTTTGCTGTAGTTTCTTCCCACCTTTGCAACTGTTGGCAACAACGTTGGTCTGATCTGCTTTATAACAAATTACATTCTATTAAACCAAGTACAGTGGAACCCCGGATTTCGGCCATAATCCGTTCCAGAAGGTCGGCCTAAATCTGAAAAGGCCAAAAACTGAAGTAATATTTCCCATAAGAATTAATGTAAATACAATTAATCTGTTCCAGACACCCAAAAATATTAACAAAAAATAATTTTTTTTAAAAATTACCTATAGTTTTACATACTCAAAACAATGAGAAAGAAATATTATGCAATAATTTTACTAATAAATGAACATTACATACCTTTGTTGAAAACTTTTGTTGGCATATTGAAGAAGGTGAAGAGGGGAAAGAGAGGAGAGCTTATTGTTTGGAAGGGAAATCTCCCTCCATTAGGACTTCAGGTATCAAGTCCCTCTTTGTTTTTTACTGGCACTAGGACCAACCTGAGAGTCACTGCAACCCTGTCACACACAAAAAAAAACTGTCCAGAGAGGTCTGTTTTTGGCGTCTCTCTTAAGATTTGCCTGAAGTGAGACAAGGTTTTGTCACTGAACATGTTGCAGATATGGCTTGTTTGAGCTTGGTCAGGGTGATATTTCTCCACAAAACTTTGCACCTCCCTCCACTTTGAACAACTGTCCCTAATCACTGAAGAAGGCACATTCTCCCCTCTCTCTTCCTCCTCCTCTGAAGCAATTTCCTCAGCCGTGGCCTGTTGCTGTTGCAGATGAAGGTCTTGCAGCTCTTCAGTGGTTAGCTCTTCCCTGTGGTTCTCCACCAACTCTTCCACATCCTCGCCACTCACAGCCAACCCCATGGACTTCCCCAAAGCCACAATAGATTCCACGACAGGCAGAGGGTCGACAGGGTCAGGGTCAGCCTCAGACCCTTCAAAATCCTTCTCTTGGACACATTCTGGCCACAATTTTCTCCAAGCAGAGTTCGAAGTCCTGGAAATCACTCTCTGCCAAGCCTTACCTATAAGGCTTATGCAGTGGAAGATACTGAAGGGATTCCTCCAGAACTCTCTTAGGGTCAAGTCAGTGTCCGAGGTCACTTCCAAGCACCTTTGAAACATTGCTTTCATGTAGAGTCTTTTGAAGTTAGAAATGACCTGCAGGTCCATGGGCTGGATGAGAGGGGTGGTGTTAGGAAGCAAGAACCTCCCTGTTATAAAACTTAACTCCATAGACAATTGGTCTACCAAGTTTGGATGAGCAGGAGCATTGTCCAGTACCAGGAGGCACTTGAGTAGCAATTTATTTTCCTGGAGGTATTTTTTCACACTCAGGCCAAACACTTCATGGACCCAGTCAATGAAAATTTGCCTTGTGACCCATGCCTTATTATTAGCTTTCCACAACACACAATTTACTCTTGACAACATTGTTTTTCTTGAACACACTGGGATTTGAGTGATACACCAGTAAATGCTTCACTTGGAAATCCCCACTAGTGTTACCACAGAAAAGAGTAAGCCTATCTTCATAGGCTTGTGTCCTGGCAGTGGCTTTTCCTCCTGTGTGATGTAGGTCCTGTTTTGTTACAATTGAACACTTGTTGGGGGATGGATCCTTCAACCTTTAGATAATCCTTGAATTCATGCACGAATTCTTCAGCCACACGTTTGCCTGAACTTGCAGCCTCACTATGCCTTACAACACTGTATATGCCACTACGCCTCTTGAATCTGTCGAACCAGCCTCTGCTAGCCTTAAATTCACTAACAGCAGCACTTGTTCCAGGCATTTTCTTTACAAGATCTGCGTGCAACTGCCTTGCCTTTTCACAATGATCAGCTCCACAACACTAACTCCCGCTAATTGTTTATTGTTGATCCACACCAACAATAACTTCTCCACATCTTTGATTATTGATGGTCTTTGTTTCGTTAGTATACATGTATTTACCTCTTTTGCAACGTTGGCTTCCTTGATTTCTACTTTCTTTGTCAGAATGGAAGTGATTGTTGATTTGTATTTTCTACACATTCTAGCAAACTCCAAGACACGTTCACCACTCTCGTACTTTGGTATAATTTCTTTCTTGAATTCTATTGTATTTCTCACTTTCTTTACCAAAGAACTGGCACTAGGAACTTTCTTTGGGGCCCATGGTGGCTTATTTTGCAGTTGCACTCAATAAATAACCACAAAAAACAATGGATTGTAATGAAATGTTTGGATGAATGCATGGAATGTTGCTCACTCACCCAGAGACAGCCAGACTGACTGACTCACGAACACGGGGGAAGGGCGGGTGGACGCGACCAATACGGCTGATTTCCGAGTTGCCGGCTGAAATCCAGAACAGAATTTCAGCCAAAAAAGCAGCTGAAATCTGAATCGGCCGATATTCACATCAGCGGATATCCAGAGTTCCACTGTATAAGTTTCTGGCCATTGTCTTTTCATCGATGCCGAGGATGGGAGACAATGCTCTCCCGTCTTTGCATTGGATACACTCGTCTTACTCGCAGGTGGTGCCCTGTTCCACTTTGTGAGAATTGTCAGGTTCCATTTTCTATTAGCTGTATTCTGTTGGACTGTCCACTCAATCAACGAGCATGTAGAATTTTTCTCCAGCGTCTTTACTGCTCTACTGCCCTTACTTTATCTTCCCTCTCTGCTGACAGACCCACCTTTGACTCAGACTCTCTTGTTGACCTTTTGAATGCAATTGATTTACTTCACAAACTTTGATGCTGCTGCCTCTAGCACTCTTCGCAGCCCTTTCTACCTCTCCCTCTTCTGCCCTATACCCCTGCACTGTATGACCCTTGTAGGTTTAGTGCTTCATTTTTTAATAATCCATCACGGTATCGGTCGTGCTGCTAACTGGACCATCTTGCATAGTTTCAAATTAGTCTGCTGAATCTTCTTAAAACTTGAGCCTATTTTTTGGCATGGTAATAGAGAGACCTTTATCTACCTTCATTCATCCATGGTCATGTCTAAAACTAGAGTATAGAGGCAGTCTGTTCCTCAGGTATTTATACTAAACACTACAGACCACTACCCAACCTTTCTCATAACTAATCTAGGTAAATTGCCCCAAGACATTACAAAAGTTACCTTCAGACTATATAACGAGACAGCTGTTAACAACTTTATAGCAGCTATGAACAACATCGACTGGCAAAATGAGCTCGAAACATATACAGATGTGAATGAATGTATAAATAATTTTCTAAAAAAAGCCCATTACCTCTACAACAAACATTGCCCCCAAAAAACTAAACAGATCACAGCAAAGAGACTGAATAATCCCTGGCTAACACCCAGAATCCTCAAATCCATTAACACAAAGCACAAATATGAAAAACAGTATAGAATGGGCCAAATAACTAGAGACCAGTCTAAACGTTATTCATCAGCTCTTACCTGCCTGATAAGATCTAAAAAAATTTTATTATGAAAATAGATTACATAACATCAAAGGTGATATGAAAAAGACCTGGAAAACTCTATCTGAAATTCTTGGAACTAAAAAGTTATCCAAAAACAAAACAATCAAATTAACAAAATCAGATGAACCCCTACTCACACCAACTGAAACAGCTAACAGACTCAATGTTTTCTTCTCCACCATAGGGAAAAATCTAGCGAACAAAATACCAAGCTCAAACACCCGTCCATCAGACTACCTCATAGGTACCTACCCAAATACGCTATTCCTAGCTCCAACCAACCCACCAGAAGTCTCGCTCATCGTCAACACCCTTAAAAACAAGGCAGGAGACACAAACAACTTGCCTGCTTTTATGTACAAAAAAAGCTTCTCAAGTATTGTCACCAATTATTGCAACACTCTTCAACAAATCCATTGAATCATCTACCTTCCCAAAAATCCTCAAAATAGCGAGGGTCACTCCAATCCATAAAGGAGGTGACCAAGCTGACTTAAATAACTATAGACCAATATTTAACTTACCACTACTCTCTAAAATCTTTGAAAAATTAATTCTAAAATCTTTGAAAAATTAATTCATTAATGGATTTATTCCTACATCGTCTCACATAACATATTAAACCCTCATGAGTTTGGATTCAGGAATAATAAAAGCACAAATGATGCTATCATACACATGCTAGAACTAATATATACCACACTCGAAAAGAAGAAGTCCCGCTGGGCATTTTCATTGATTTACATAAAGCTTTTGATACAGTCGACCATGAACTGCTGTACTCTAAATTAACGCACTATGGTATCAGAGGTCACTCCCTCAGCTACCTAAAGTCATACCTTAGTAGCAGAACTCAGTATGTGTACGCAAAGGGTGCAAACTCTTCCGCCCACCCAATCACAGTAGGAATCCCACTGGGAAGTGCCCTTGGACCACTCCTCTTTCTCATCTACATCAATGATCTACTGAATGCATCACAGCTACTCAAACCCATCCTCTTCAAGGGGGGCTCCTTGGCGTGGTGAAGAGGCTCTTGTTCTGAGGAATTAGACCTGTTGGTCTTCTTCCTCAGACCGAACCTAATTACCCCCCATTCTCCCCTCCCCTATCCCATCCTCCCCTTTTTCCATTCCTCCTCCTCCTCCCCACCCCTCCCTTTTGCCCTTCCTCTTTTTCCCTTTTGGGGATTTCTCCCACAGGCGCGCTATTTCCCTTTAGGTAGGGAAAGGACCCGGGGTCCATCCCATTCCGTTGAGGTTCTTGGGGTGCGTAGTTTTGCTTTTGGAATCAGGTTTCGCCTGGGGATGTCCCGATCCCTCTCCCGGTATCCCGAGTAGCTTGGGGTTCTTTCGGGCGCAGGTGTATCTCTGGAAGCCACTTTCGGATTCCGGGGGTGGGGGCCAAAAGGAGGTTGCTTTGTGGCGATATCCGGCCGCCCTCTTCTTTTGTCCACTGAGGTAGCTTTGGCAGATGTGAGGTTGCTACCGGATTGCTGGTTTACTGCATGAAGGGTAGGGTTTGGCACGGGTTCCATGCTGCATCTGCGCTACTAGGGGTGCTGAGGTCCTCTTGGGCGCGGAGGGAGATTTCCGGCCCTTTCATTCCTCCGGGGAACTATTCCTCCCCGTTTCCCCTTTTTTTTTCTTTTTTTTATTTTTTTTCTTTTTTTTTCTTTTTTTTCTTAAAAACAAAAAGCAAAGGAGTAACCAAACCCATGGAGAACCCAATCCATGAACCACTCCCCCCGGGCCCCTTCTTGATACTGCACCCATTCTGACCCTGCCTTGTGTTTAGACCACTCTTCGGACACTCCTGATGCCCGTACCTCTTGCTGGTGCTGTTTCCTCATCGCTTCGGGTACCGGGCTTCGACTGACCTTTGATTTGTCTGAATCCGCTCTCCTTTGACTATGCTTCGGGCTTCTCCCTCTACGGTACGGCAATTTCGAATCGCCCGCCATTTCACGCCGGACCAACTCCGGCCCCTACTCCTAAACGCCAACGTCAATCTCCTGATGATGCTCCTTCGTTACCTTCCCATTCTACTGGAAAAGACCGACACGTCAAGAAATCCTCTCCACGCTCCGTTTGGACCACACAATGGACAAATTCTTTATTTTAAAGACCGACTTCTTCTTTGCCTACCTTTCTGACCATAGTATTGGCAAAGCGCCCCTGCTTTATGTTGGTAGAGATATTTCATTTCATGCTCTCAAGAGCGGTACGCGCATCGCCACTGTCCAGAATGCTACCCAAGCTCATGATCTTTCTCTCCTTTCGAATATCGATACTACTCCATCACATTGAAAAACATCTTTCTCTCAATTCTTGTAGTGGTACTGTCATTCTGCCCATACCATAGTCCAACAGAATTTCCAGTCATGGGGCAATGACATTCTTGAACCTGCAACTCCAGGATCTCCAATCCTCAAAGTAGACACTTATGTCCTTCCTGCCTGGGGGCAGAGACGTTAACCCTTGCAATGTGGCTCGTTTAACTTTTGACGCCGAGAACTCCGCCTTTGTATATGTCGCGGGACATCGGTTACAAGTTCAAAAGGGTGATACCTACACCGCAACAATGTAGAAATTGCTGGCGTTTTGGTCACCCAGCGAAATATTGCAGATCTATAGCCGAATGCCCAGTCTGTGGTGCCGACGACCATTCTAATACATCTTGCAGTCAACCTCCATCTTGCCTTAATTGTAATGAAGCTCACCCTTCGTACTCCCCCGTTGCCAGGTCTACTTAAATGAACGTGAATATCCGTTGCTCAAAGAGGCAGAAGGTCTCCCTTAATGCTATGGCAGTTACTCTCTCGCCTCCAAGGGAGACTACCCCGTGTTTCTTATTCTCATGTTTCCAAAACTTTCCCCCCACTTCTGGGGTCCTATCTTCTGCAGCCTCCTCTGTTGTTACCCCTCCCATAGCCACTCCCGGCATCAAATCCTTTGCTGTCCTGGTTTCTGACCCCCGACTACAACTCAGTCTGTTCTCACTCTTCGCGTCTTCCTCACACGCCCCAGTATCGACAAGACCCCCGTACAACACCTAATACCAATCGCCCCTCTACTTCTCAGAAGTCCAAAAAATCCACATTGGGCTCAAATCTTCTTTGCCCCTTCCTTCCCTTCTTCCACCTCCCACTTTACCTTTCCAGTCTCTGTACCTAGTTTTTTTTCCCCCCTCTCTCTGGCTCTATTACAAGTGTGGAGATTCACCTCCTCCTCTTACTATCCCTTCCACCCCCGTCCCCTCCCAAGTTTCTCCCCTCTTCTGCCACCTCCCAGGTTTCTGCCTCTTCTGTCCCCCCCCCCACACTTCATCTCCAGTCCCTTACACTCTTCCCTCCCCCTCTACTTTGGTTACAGTCCATTACTGTCCCAATCTTTACTCACCCTCCCCTTCTATCTCCAATAGGTCCCCCCAACATTTTTAAATTTCAGAAACACTTGAAGCCATTTCAGAATATATTGCAGAGACTAAACCTTCAATGGACACTGATTCACTTCCTTTTCCCTTCTCTTCCCTCTCCTCCATCTTCACAACCCCATTCTTCGCAAGCTCCTTTTCCTTCGTTTCTTGAATGTCTTCCAATGCCACCACACATTGAGTTTTTTTAACCCCTCTAGTCCGTAGGTGCCTTTACCTACAGATTCCTGGTATTTTTTAAATCGCCAATAATGGCCTATTTACAGTGGAATATCTCAGCCTCAGGGGTAATCGGGGTGTGTTCGATGTTTGTTTTCAGGTTTTCCCTGTTGGTGCTGCGTACAAGAACCAAAAAATTAACCACTCAGGCTATAATTTATTGTATTCTTCGGATTCCTTTCTCAGAGGGGACCTTTAATGAAAGTGCCCTTCTTCTACGCAATGATATTCCGTACTGTCAACTATTGTCCATACCTCGCTGCATTACACTGCAGCCGTATCCACTTGAATAAGTGGTTTACAATATGTTCTTTATATCTCTGCCCTTCGGAGCATTTTCTATCCCAGACTTGCCTTTCTTGTTTCATCCTTACCACCACCACTTTTTGTTTACTTGGTGATTTTAATGCCCCCCCCTTTTCCTCTGGGGGGGGTCTCATTGTGACTCACGTGGCATCCAGTTGGAGGCTTTTCTCGCCTCTCACCCCCTCCATGTTTAAATATGGGTACTCCCACCCATTTTGATCCTTGTACTCATACTCTCTCTTGCATCGATCTATCAGTTTTGCTCTTCCTCCACTGCACTAAGACTTCACCTGGTCTGTTTTTACCGGACTTACATGACAGCGAAATTTTCCATTCATTCTTACTTCTCCTTCCTATTCACCACCTTTCCGTACCCCTCGCTGGCAATTTGATCGGGCAAATTGGATCTTTACTCAACCTCACTGCTTTTAGTGAGGTTCCTTCTTCATCCTCCATGATGAGCTCCTACACCTCTTCTCAACTCAGTTAATTACCGCAGCTTCTCATTCTATACCCAAACCTCAGGCAGGCATTTCAGAAGTGCGTGCCTTGGGGGTCTCCTGCTTGTGTCGTGCAGTACATTTGAAACCGCTGCATGGGGCAGGTACGGTACAATGAACCGCTGAGAGACTTTTTGATTTTAAGCAGAAGCGGTGATTGCTCGCCGTGCCCATCCGTGAAGCAAAAGCACTTGTTGGCAAGACTGTTTCCACCATCACCTCTGCTTCTTCTATGAGTGCAGTCTGGAAAAAAGTGAGGAAATTGAGTGGTAAATACTCTCCTGACCGGCCCCTGTTCTACGGGTCACTGGTGTTGATGTAGAAAACCCCTCTCGACGTTGCCATTGAACTTGCACACATCTGGTCCGTATTTCCCGAGGGCTCCATCTATGCCCCTTGTTTCTATCCTCAAAGTCTGCAGAGAGTTAGTACCCTTGGACTTTTATTCCTCAGAGAAGAACAGTATAATGTGCCTTTTACACTTCAAGAACTAGAGGCAACGCTCCGCTTGCCGATCATCGGCAGCTGGGCCTGACGACATACATATTCGTATGTTACAACATTTACATCGGTCAGCCCTTGTAGTCCTCTTACACCTTTTTCAATTTATTTGGGCACAAAGGGGTTTTTCCCCAGCTGTGGAAATCTGCCCTTGTTCTCCCTTTCCGGGAAACCGGGGACTACAGGGCATGATGCCTCCCACTATGTCCCATCGCTCTTACTAGTGCAGTTTGCAAAGTGATGGAACGTCTCGTAAATCGACGTTTAATGTGGTATTTAGAGACACACAACAGTCTCTCCGCTAGTCAATATGGCTTTGTAAGGGGTTTTTCTACCATAGACCCCTTACTACGCTTGGATAAAGTATGTTCGTAAAGCCTTTGCGGAATAATCACTCATTATTGCCATATTTTTTTTACCTTGAGAAGGCATATGGGCACAACTTGGAGGTAAATATTTTGGCCCAGGCCCATTCCTTAGGCCTCCGAGGCAATCTACCATCCTTCCTTAAGAACTTTTTAACTGACAGACATTTCCCTGTTCGAGTCAATAATGTTTTTCCCCGGACTTCGTCCAAGCTGAAGGTGTCCCTCAGGGATGTGTTCTAAGCACAAAACTTTTTCTCCTTGCTATAAATGATTTGGCCTCTGTTCTTCCACCCAAATTTGGGTCATCACTCTATGTTGATGACTTTGCTTATTGCTTGTGCAGGCGCTGACTGTCATCTTTTTGCCGTTTCTCTCCAGCATGCGGTCGACCGTGTTTCCACTTGGGCCACCACGCAGGTTTAAATTTTCAAGTACCAAAACTCACCAAATTACTTTCACTAGACGCTCTGTTATCCTCCGATCATCCTTTGTATCTCAATGGCTCCCGTATTCCCCGAACGTGATAGTCAGGTTTTCTAGGCCTTCTCTTTGACCGTAGGTTATCCTGGGAAACCCACATTACCTCTCTGAAGGCAACTTGTCACAGCCGGCTAAACCTTCATAAAACCCTTGCTCATCTTTTCCCGGGGAGCTGATCGTCGAACTCTGCTTCGCCTACATTCAGCCCTCGTTTTAAAAAAACTCGATTATGGTGACCAGATTTATTCCCCGGCCTCTCCTGCTACTCTCGCTAGCCTTAACTTATCCATCACCAAGGATTACGTTTGTGCCTTGGTGCTTTTCGCTCTTCCCCCGTTGAGGGGCCTCTATGCAGAAGCGATTGTTCCATCCTTGTCTGATTGCCGTGATGCCCATTGCCTTCGCTACTATGTACGCTCTCACGATCTCCACAATCCTTCCATTTATAGAATGGTCACCGATATTAGTAGACATTCTTTATTCGTTCGCCGCCCCTGTTTGCTCCGTCCCTTTTCTCTTTGGCTACATTCACTCTTGTCTTCCCTTCAGTTACCACCTTTAGATGTTCATTTTAGCATCTCACTTTTCCCTACCCCCCTGGGAAGTTCCACTGTTGGGTCTGTTCTTTCTCACTCCCTTTCTCGAAAGCTCAATTGCCTAGGGGGCTTCCCGCTCTCTTTTCTTGATCAACTTCCACCCCCATTCTCATGCCACCGCTGTGTACACAGATGGCTCTAAGTCTTCAGATGGCGTCGGAATTCGCAGCAGTGTTTCCGGACAGCGCGTGCGGGGCATTTACTATCTTCGGGTAGCATTTTTACTGCTGAACTGTATGCCATTCTTGCAGCACTTATTCGTATCGCATCTATGCCTGTGTCATCATTTGTGGTAGTCTCAGACTCCCTTAGTGCTTACAGGCCTATACGAAAATTTGATACATCTCGCCCCCTAGTTCTCCGTATCCCAAATTTGGCTACGCCGTATCTCTAAAAAGCATAAAGATATTATTTTTTTTTTGGGTCCCTGGTCATGTCGACTACAGGGGAATGAACAGGCAGACACTGTGCGCGGTCAGCAGTACATGACCTACCAATTTCCTATAGAGGTTTTCCATTTTTGGACTATTTTGCTACAATAGCTGCCCACCTTCGCAAACCCCTTGGCAACAACGTTGGTCAACTCTGCTTGGTAACAAACTTCATTCTATTAAACCGAGCATAGGTTACTGGCCGTCTTCTTGTCATCAGTGCCGTGGTTGGGAGACCACCTCTCCGTCTTCGCATTGGCCACACTCGTCTTACTCACGGTATCTCATGAAGAGGCACCCTGTACCTCTCTGTGAGCAGTGCCAAGTTCCAGTATCGATTAGCCGCAATTTTGTTAGACTGCCCTCTCTATCAACCCAGCACGCAGAATTTACCTCCAACGCCGTCCTTCGTTCTACACTCTCTCTTTACCTTCCCTTCTTGCTGGGTGGACCCTCCTTTAATCCTGACTCTCTCATTGATTTTTTTGAAACGACTGATTTACTCCACAACTCTGATTATGATACCTTACACACTCCCCTCAGCCCTTTCTAGCTCAGTCCCCTGCTGCCCTTTTTCCCTTTCACCATCCCCTGCTCCGCGTTATCCGTAACCTATTACTCATCCACCTCCCTTTTGCCACCTGATTCCCTTGCTTCCTCTCCTGCCCTGATAGCCCTTGTGGCTTAGCGCTTTTTTTTTGATTATAATAATTTAAAAATACTCAAACCCTATTTTTTTGCAGATGACACTACATACGTTTCTCCCAAACCCCAAAACCCCAATCAACTCGCCAACACTGTCAAGCCGAATTGCAGAAAATATCTGCCTGGATGATGACTGATGAACTTACCCTGAATACTGATAAAACCTATTTCATTCAGTTTGGAAACAAAGCTGCAAATGATCCAATTAACATAACGCTAAACAGATCACCAGTCACAAGACGTGCAGAGGGAAAATTCCTGGGTATCCACCTTGACAGTAGCCTTAAGTTCCAGACACACACACAACAAATCAAGAAATCGTAAGACTGTAGGCATACTATCAAAGATACGGTACTACGTTCCACAATCAGCTCTCCTGGCACTGTACCATTCACTCATATACCCTTACCACACATGGAATTTGTGCATGGTGATCAACAACATTAAATCACCTAAGACCTCTAATAACCCAGCAAAAGGCAGCAGTCAGTATGATAACAAATTCCCACTCCCGACAGCATACTCCACCAATTTTCAAGTCTAAATCTGCTCACCATTAAGAACATCCATACTTATTCATGTGCCTACTACATACACAGAACAATACACGCAAATATAAACCATCCCCTCAAATTTCTCTTCACCAGCCTTAAAAAGACACTACAGACCATAACACAAGACACAGATCTCTTTTTGATGTACCCGTGTCATATCAAAAGTGTGTAAAAACTCTATGCCATAAAGGGCCCCAAAATAAGGAATTCATTACCAGAAGATATTATAGAAACCCGTTCTGAAAATCAATATAAGACTTCTCAAAAGCCACTTAATCACCCTAGATTAAATGCTCAACACTCAGTACTCACATACTACGTATTTCCATATCATAATTTCAACAATTACTTTCAAACCTTTTATCCATTGTCGACAGGAATATATTTGAATCATTGTTTCACAAAAAGCATTTTTGAATATATGAATATATCTTTTGTCTTATATACATTAGATTAATTTATAATTAATAATCTACTGTACAACTATGATATAATTCTTAGTGTTAAGTAGTCAGTAAGCCAATAATGTTAAGTCTGCCCATAATGCCTAGGCATAATAGAGGCATTGCAACCCATTACTGTAAATACATAATCTCAATGTACTATTTGCAAAGACATAAATAAATAAATAAAGACATACGTCTGTGTACAGGTTTTTCGACTGTAACTGAAAGCGTGTATACAGAAGCAAATACACCTTATTTTTAGAATCGACTTGATGCCCATTGCCTTTATTTTGTTCACAAATTTCATTAAGATTAATTATTTAATTGTCTTCCCCATTTATTGTGACCCTTCAATCTGGCAACACTGATTAATCCCCCCATCCCCCCCGTTTTGCGTCCACTTCGTATCATGCTTTTCCCCTCCCTCGTAAAATTCAAAAAATTCAGATTTGTTTCTTTCTATACTTGAAGGCATATGTTTGTTACAGTTGCATGAACACTTTCAATCACATTTTCGTGTTACTTAAGCGTACACTGATAGTTCCAAATGCCTTCACTTCATTTGTTTCGACTCCCAAAGTGCATTCCAAGCTATCCAAAAATTCAGCTTCGTATACCTGTACAACTAAGTCGCATTTCTAGCAAGCACAGTTGTTTTTTGGCTGGGTCCTTCGACATGGCAATGTTCTATGCAATCAACTCACAGACTTAGCTGCTTAATCCTCAATTCAAGGCAGCTGTTCGAACCTCAGTTCAAGACAGCTGCTCGATCCTCAATTCAAGACAGCTGCTCGATCCTCAATTCAGGACAGCTGCTCGATCCTCAATTCAAGACAGCTGCTCGATCCTCAGTTGAAGACAGCTGCTCGATCCTCAGTTGAAGACAGCTGCTCGATCCTCAGTTGAAGACAGCTGCTGGATCCTCAGTTGAAGACAGTTGCTCGATCCTCAGTTGAAGACAGCTGCTCGATCCTCAATTCAAGACAGCTGCTCGATTCTCAAATCAGGACCTGTGAATCTTCCACAAGGAGTCTCAAACTATTTTCCAGTACTCTCAGTAACTTGAGAGTCGCTGGCAACAATGTTGGTCAGACTTAGAGCACAGCAAATTGTTTTCGTCAAAGAGCAATTGGGTTCCCGGCCATTTTCTTTCCATTGTTTGGTGTTAGAGATCTCGTTCGCATGATTACAAATCGGTTATTCACGACTAATTCATGGATTTCACATGTAGAGACGGCCTGCACCTGATAGAGAACATATGATGTTTTAATCGAAAGTGTAGGTGATTTCTTAATAAATAGACGTAGATACTCTCTGTGCCATAATGTATTTATTACTTTGATAGCAGCTCTTAACTAAAAAAAAAAAAAGCCTGCGTTGCCATTGATTTTAAAGTAAGGATCTCGATGAACAACATGAAATTGAAATTGAAAACCTAAGTTAGATAAGTAATATTTGAGGAACGCCGTTACGTTGAAGAAAAGCTGTTGGCCTTGTGAGCGTCCAAGAGATCCTGGGGTCGGGGGGAAGGGGCGACGTCACTCCATTGGTAGTGACGTTTGGGTGTACAGTAGCCTACAGACCCTTCATTATCACATCAGCCACAATCATCACATTAACCTCTACCATCACCACCACCACTACTACTCAGTCCAACACTTCTCACAAGACATACAGTTCTACGGTTTCCGAAGATCTTTCCCACTTATATAGCTTCCATTTCCAATATGTATATGCATCTTCAATTTTTGTTTTTCAGAAATTATATTTAAACCTATATTGATAAGTCAAAGTATCTTATAAATGAAATTAAGGTACTTGATATTCTGAGCATATATACTGAATTTGTTCGTAACATTTAATATTATGTAAATAACTTGTAAAAACATATACCCAACTGTACTGGTAACCCCTGCAGGGCCTTGGTCCCAGGTTTTTGCGTACCCATCCCCTCAAAGGAGGTTCCTTGACGATGGTGAGGGGCTCTTGATTTAGGGAATTGGATCTGTGCTCCAGTTCCTGAATTGAGCCTGAATATCTTCCATTCCCCCCAACCTACAGGCGCTGTATAATCCCTATGGGTTTAGCGTTCCCCTATGGTTATACTTTGCCTACCCACATGATTTTGTTCTATCGTCCATTAAGTTTTAGTGAACAGTAAACTGTCCACTGTCGTGTCAAAAATTATAAACGTAAAAACCAAAATTATTTTAATCATTAGCCATATTACCATTGCCATATGTACCTTTATATAGCTTGTGGAGTGTTCCTCCATTCTTGCTGGATGAAAACCAACCACTGCTTGCTAAGGCGTAGTTCAGGAGATGGATCATTATCAAGTAAAAATACTGAAGTTCCCGTTCTTTCATTAAAATTATATTGGCATTTTGGCATGGTGTGGTCGTTAGTTTAATATTAAATTTTATTTTCATATATTTTTAAGGCATAATCAGTTTATGAATCTGAAGGTTGGCTAGATGTGATCTGTGATTTTATCTATCGTGACTCGCACTAAATTTATAATAAAACGTATGGAACTTATGTATACTTTTCCCTCCCCCCGTTTCCTAAAATAAGAACATAGTGTAATGAGCATTTGAGTGGGGAAAAGGGGTTATGAAGAAGAGCGCCACGAGGGACGTGTTTCTTGTTCATACTGTGGTAAAACTAATGTTCTCGGAGATATTCAAATTTTGCTACTTTCACAAGAGATTGTATGTATATATATATAATAATATATATATATATATATATATATATATATATATATAATATATATATATATATATATATATATATATATATATATATATATATATATGGAGATGGGAAGTACAGTGCCTGCACTCTGAAGGAGGGGTGTTAATGTTGCAGTTTAAAAACTGTAGTGTAAAGCACCCTTCTGGCAAGACAGTGATGGAGTGAATGATGGTGAAAGTTTTTCTTTTTCGGGCCACCCTGCCTTGGTGGGAATCGGCCGGTGTGATAATAAAAAAAAAAATATTATATATATATATATATATAGTGTGTGTGTCGTGCCGAATAGGTACAACTGGTTAGTTAGCAAGAACTCATTTAAAATTAAATCCTTTCTAAAATGTTCTCTTATACATTTAAAAATATATTTTTTTCATTTATGTTAATGTAAAAATTGATTTTGTACCAAAAGAACCTTAGAAAACTTACCTAACCTTATTATAACAAACTCAATTTAATTTAGCCTAATCCAACTAAATATATTTTAGATATGTTTACAATAATTTAATAATAAACAAACACAATTAAATTTATTTTTTTTCGTTAGGTTCAGAATGATTTTTGCGAAATTATTGCATACACGAATTTTCGCTTGCCTTATTCGGCAAGAAGAGCTTTGCTATTTAAGCCAGAATCGCAAGTTTTACGTATTCGGCACGACACACACACACTATATATATATATATATTATATATATATATATATATATATATATATATATATATATATATTATATATATATATATATATATATATATATATATATATATTGTCTTTATATATTGTCTTTGGTGTAGTATATGGGGTCCCACAGCGTTGGAAAGGTAAATAATATGGCTTAAGGGAAAATCTGAAAATTTAGAATCCGTTTCATTATTTTCCTTGTCCTACTATCCCATATGGGTCATTTATCACATAAGGAATGAGAGGTAGCCATGTTTTATCAAAGAAAATTGGGAGTAGCTTTGATTCCCTGGATCATGAGCCCTTCACCTATATCATGGGAAGGACTCCCTTGGATAGGACCATCTAGTTAGCACTTTTTATGGGTCGAGTGGTAACAGGCGCTCATAAGCGAGAAGGTGACGTTTCAAGCTTTTGTGTTGCGTAGTACGCTTAGAAAATAACATGAATACGTACAATCATGGGCTAATACTCCGCTCCCTCAACCTCAATTATGCGAGTACACAAGCAGTAGGCAAAGCATTCGATCATACCGAAATATTCAGGGTCCGATACCTGAGAAAGGCGAAGCTTTCATGCAAGACTACACCTGCTGCCTCTGTCCACTTAATAATACACAAGTATCTGGGCCTCATTGTGCCGCTGTTGGTTTCATTCTTTGAAAAACTTAAATGCGATATCAATAATAAAGAATAGTACTTTCCACGAGCATTACTCGGTTCGTTTAATTACATCCAATTAATTCTTTCTTTTGTGTTTTTCCCTCATAAATTACGGAAAAGAAAACTCTTGGCACGTGTTAAAGGAAAGCTCCAATGTTTATAACAAACACTTAATCTTGTGCTAAGGTCGTTCATGAGTTTGACTTCCGCCTTACTCAAGGTTATATTGGTTATCACAGTGCTGGGTAGCATATTGGGAAAGGCCTAGTTGGAGAACAGCGGAAACGGCAGACTTCTTTATTATTACTGCTGGGAATAATATGATGTCTATAGATGTAAATGGCAATAGAATAGTAAAGTACCACTGTTGATTATTGCACTAGTGCAGAAGACGTAAAGACTTCTTACTGTTGTTGAAGTCAAGGTGAGAGAACAGCCAGATATGGTCAGTTGGTGGGTGGGTGGGTTGATGGTGGGGGTCGACAAGTAGAAGCACACCTGGTCATGACAAGGGTATGTGCACCATATGTATCTGCGTATATACACGGAGAGCTTCTTTAATCGTTATTTTGGGATTAAAGTATTCTTGATTTTAGTGTTCATGAATTGCGGTTTTTAAAAGCCCTCGTGCAGTCAATAGCCTTAAAAAAATCCATAGATGTTCTTCCACAGCCTTTATACTGTTATTACATCTGGTGTCGAAACTGGCATGCAAACCATGTGATTTAAGAATCTTAACGAGACTGCTTGCACTGAAAACTGTTTTAGAGAACTCTTATTTCTATTTTTTTTTTGAGATTTGTTCTAAAAATATTTGGAAATGTGCTACCTAATGATACTAATAAATGTCTGCATGCATTGTTATGTCTCGTAGCTAACTTCAGATGTTCTCTTGAGTCATCGTAGGAAAACCACGTTCAGGAAATTGACGGCTTAGACGCATGGCTTATAATGACGTCTCCATATAGAGATTGCGGGAAGGCAAGTCAGAGGAAGGCTAGCTTGTGCCGAGGTGGTTGTGGCAAGGTCAAGTTACACACATTAGCCAACACGTGGCGACCTCCCAGGCAGCGTGATGTCATGTAGTACAAGTATCTACAGCTGCATCATTTTCTCAAGTGTGATGCCAAAATTTTGTCAGTGATGTCATTATTGCGTCGGTATTCTGTCATGCTTGTGTCAGTGTGATGTCACGATTGTCAGTTTGATGATATAAATGTCAGTGTGATGTTATGATTGTCATTGTAATGTCAAGATTATGTCGGTGTTTTGTCATTACGGTATTCTCAGCGTGTACTCGAGCAATACAAGTAACAGCGCATGATCATCGCGGCATTCCAGCCCCATGGCTCTGCTAGTGTAATCTGTTACTAACTTAATTTTTTTGTGCATTATTACTTCATTCGTGTTTCAAACATTTAGTGATCTTAGTTATCTTTAGTTACGAAATTATTATATAATGAAAAATACCCTAATTAAACACATAGTTTATGGTTCTCCAGCAAGCTTTAAATTAAAACGTAAGTCGTTTTTGAGCGTGCCAGAATACATTTTTACTTTGTTGTTGATTATGACTGTGTATATCCAGTGTGAGAGCTTGAGTGGTGATACACTGGGGTGGGGTTGGGGGTTTCCCCGAGGGGTGGCACAAACGTCATCTTTAGTGCCACTGGATAAGCTGGCACGTGCTTTCAAGGCCGCCCTTGATGACTAATACAGTATCCCGTTGGGGTAGGCGTCGGGAGTACCGTTTGGGTACACATTCTGGGTGTGATTACACGTACCCGGAATGAGGAAAATTAGGGGAGGGAGGGGAAATAATCTTCACATGCAGGGATTTTTTTCCTTGGTAAGGTTAAACAAATCCGCAGTGTTAGGATACCCTGTTCTACAAGGTTACATGGTGGGAACACAGCAGTGTATGACTGCACTACTCCACGAGCTACATGGTTGGAACAAAAAACTAGTTGTTTCCTCTCATAGTTCATACAGGATGAGTTTCACGCATGAGGATATGAAATCTGTCTGAACTGAGAGACTAGTAGGACGACGAGGATTTACCAAACATTCCACCATGCACCTCACTCGCGCTCCAAAAGGAATAAATGTTTAGAATAATATCTTAGTCCTTTATACTTTTGAGGGGTTTCGAAAGTTTCCCTACTCCCGCAGCCCTGCCCTGGGCCAAGCTTGTCTGGTACCTGCCTGATCAACTAGGCTGTTACTGCTAGCGGTCCACAGGGCAACATATCCATCACAGCCTAGTTTAGGGTACTTCTCGAGTTATCTCTTGATGTCTAATACACACGTTGCCTATTTTTCATCATCCACCTCATCCGCGGCCGGTTTTTATTTATTTATTTATTTTTTTGTAATTTACTTATTTGTGAGTAAATATACACTTGCAAGTTCATGTAACCTAACTTAAATTAGCTTAGCCTAATTTAAAATAAAGAATATCGCATCTGAGGAAAAATAGGAAGCGTTCAGAAATTGAAGCTGAGCACCACGTAAAAAAAGACATAAAATGAGAATAAGTTGGGTACCAGCAGGGCTGGAGGTATTCTCACGTGGCTATTGCCATCTAGGGTGACCCATAAGGTTCAAACTATTTGTTTAGAAAAGAGTAAGGTGATGAGGGTATCAAATGATTTAGATAAAGAAAAATTGGATATCAAATTGGAGAGGAGTATGGAAGAAGTGAATGTTTTCAGATATTTGGGAGTTGATGTGTCAGCGGATGGATTTATGAAGGATGAGGTTAACTATGGAATTGATGAAGGAAAAAAGGTGAGTGGTGCATTGAGGCATATGTGGAGACAAAAAATATTATACATGGACGCAAAGAAGGGAATGTATGAAAGTATAGTGGTATCAACGCTCTTATATGGGTGTGAAGCTTGGGTTGTAAATGCTGCAGCGAGGAGGCGGTTGGACGCAGTGGAACTGTCCTATTTAAGGGCAATCTGTGGTGTAAATATTATGCAGAGAATTCGGAGTGTGGAAATGAGAAGGTATTAGTATTAGTCAGAGGGCTGAGGAGGGGTTGTTGAGGTGGTTTGGTCATTTAAAGAGAATGGATCGAAGTAGAATGACATGGAGAGCGTATAAATCTATATATAAGGTAAGGAAGGAGGGGTAGGGGTCGTCCTCGAAAAGGTTGGAGGGAGGGGGTAAAGGAGGTATTGTGGGCGAGGGGCTTGGACTTCCAGCAAGCACGCGTGAGCTTGTTAGATAGGAGTGAATGGATCTGACGAGCTGTTAGAGTGTGAGCAGGGTAAATTTAGTGAAGGGATTCAGGGAAACCGGTTATTTTTATATAGCCGGACTTGAGTACTGGAAATGGGACGTACAATGCATGCACTTTGAAGGAGGGGTTTGGGATATTGGCAGTTTGGAGGGATATGTTGCATGTCTTTATACGTATATGCTTCAAAACTGTTGTGTTCTGGGCACCTCTGCAAAAACGGTGATTATGTATGAGTGAGGTGAAGTGTTGAATGATGATGAAAGTATTTTCTTTTTGGGTCACCCTGCCTCGGTGGGAGACGGCCGACTTGTTGAATATAAAATATATCTTAAAATGTATAAGATAAAAATTTAGAAAGGACTTGATTTTAAATGAGTTCTTGCTCTCATAGCTCTCTCAGTCCACAGCAGGATTCGAACCTACACTGCATCAAAGTGCGTAGTACCGTCTCTACCGTACTCTGAAAAAACTTCCCTTCACTTCTCATGTTCCTACCTTTGCAACATTGCACTGCTCCTGACGACGCACTGAGGAGAGTGAAAGTACTTGAGCTAAAGATTTACACCTTCCGTGGCTTGTCTTGCAGGTGTGTGTGTGTGTAGTGTTTGTATGTATGTTGTGTTTATGATTTGTGTATTAATATATATATAATATATTTTTATATATATATATATATATATATATTATATATATATATATATATATATATATATATATATATAATGTGTGTGTTTGTGTGTGTGCCGAGAATAAGAAAAAAATTGGGTGAGATAAACAGGTTAATAAAGCCTGGGGAACGAATGGATTTGTCAGTTAAAAACAGAGTAAGGGAGTTAGTAGATGGGGAGCTGGAGATACTGGGTAGATGGCGTGGATATTTTGAGGAGCTTTTAAATGTTGATGAAGAAAGGGAGACAGCAATTTCATGCACTGGTCAAGAAAGGGGGATAACATCTTTTAGGAGTGAAGAAGAGCAGAATGTGAGTGTGGGGGAGGTGCGCGAGACATTACGTAGAATGAAAGGGAGTAAAGCAGCTGGAACTGACGGGATCATGACAGAAATGTTAGAAGCGGGGAGGGGGGGTTGATGTAGCGTTGGAGTGGTTGGTATTTTTATTTAATAAATGTATGAAAGAGGGGGGTACCTTTGGATTGGCAGTGTGTGTATAGTTCCTTTATATAAAGGGAAGGGGGACAAAAGAGATTTTTAAAATTACTGAGGATACCAGGTAAAGTGTACGGTAGGGTTATTATTGAAAGAATTAGAGGTAAGATAGAGGGCAGGATTGCAGATGAATAAGGTTTTAGAATGGGTAGGGGATGTGTAGATCAAGTGTTATATTAAAGCATATATGTGAACAATTTTTAGAAAGAGAAGTTTTCATGGCATTTATGGATTTAGAACAGGCATATGATAGAGTGGATAGAGGAGCAATGTGGCAGATGTTGCAAGTGTATGGAATAGGTGGTAAGTTACTAAATGCTATAAAGTTTTTATGAGGATACCTGGAGGTTACCTGGAGGTTATTCCGGGGATCAACGCCCCCGCGGTCCGGTCCATGACCAGGCCTCCCGATGGATCAGGGCCTGATCAACTAGGCTGTTACTGCTGGCCGCACGCAGTCCGACGTACGAGCCACAGCCCGGCTGATCCGGCACTGACTTTAAGTATCTGTCCAGCTCTCTCTTGAAGGCAGCCAGGGGTTTATTGGCAATTCCCCTAATGCTTGATGGGAGGCTGTTGAACAGTTTTGGGCCCCGGACACTTATGGTGTTTTCTCTTAGTGTACCAATGGCGCCCCTACTTTTTATTGGCGGCATTTTGCATCGCCTGCCCAATCTTTTACTTTCGTAGGGAGTGATTTCTGTGTGCAGATTTGGGACCATTCCTTCCAAGATTTTCCAAGTGTAGATTATGATATATCTCTCCCTCCTGCGTTCCAACGAGTACAAGTCAAGTGAGGTTCAGATTAGGGTGTGCAGGAGAGGGAGATTACTTCCCGGTAAAAGTAGGTCTTAGACAGGGATTTGTAATGTCATCATGGTTGTTTAACATATTTATAGATGGAGTTGTAAAAGAAGTAAATGCTAGGGTGTTGGGGGAATCAAATATAAAATGGGAGTTGACCCAGTTACTTTTTCCTGGTGATACTATGGTTTTGGGAGATTCTAAAGAAAAGTTGCAAAGGTTAGTGGACGAGTTTGGGAGGGTTTGTAAAGGTAGAAATTTGAAAGTGACAGTCATAATAAGATTTCAGTATCTCACTTCTTTACCTGGAGTTTACCTGGAGAGAGTTCCGGGGGTCAACGCCCCCGCGGCCCGGTCTGAGACCAGGCCTCCTGGTGGTCAGGCCTGATCAACCAGGCTTTTTGTGCTGGCGCACGCAAACCAACTACGAGCCACACCCCGGCTGACCCGGAAAAACTGCTTTAGGTGCTGCCCGTGCCAGTTTAAAGACTGCCAGGGGTTGTTTTTAATCCCCTTATGTGTGTGGGAGGCAGTTGAACAGTCTGGGCCCCCTGACATTTTTTGTATGGTCTTTAACGGCTGTGACCCCCTGCTTTTCTTTGGGGGGGATGGTGCATTCTGCAAGTTTTTTGCTTTTATGGGTGATTTTCGTGTGAAAGTTCGGTATAGTCCCTCGGGATTTTTCCAGGTGTAATAATATGTATCTCCCCCTGCTTTCCCGGGAATACGGGTTTGGGAAACCCCAACGCCCCCAAATAATTTGGGGGTTTTTTTATCCCCGTTAGGGCGCCCGTGAAATTTCTCTGTACATTTTCTAGGTCGGCAATTTCACTCCTTGAAAGGGCTGTTAGTGTGAGCAATTTCCCAGCCTAGTAGAACAATGACCTAAAGGTGTTCATGGGCTTGGCCCCCCCTATTTTGAAGGTTCTCTTATCACCGTTTTTTTCTAGAATGCGATTGATAAAATTTATGGCCCTTTGAAGGTGAATCCTCCGACTGATCCTCCCGGTTTTGACGTTGGTGTTTCGCTCTATTTTGTGGCCAAAATTTTGTTTTGTACTCTGATGAAGTTTTAATTTCCTCATGTTTACATTTTGGGGTTAATTGAAATTTTTTCATCTTTGAACTTATATTGTTTTCGGCCCACTGAAAGATTTGGTTGATGTTGCCTGGAGTTTTTGCAGTGTCTGCATGGAAGCCTGTCATGCAGTTCGGGGTCATCTCAAAGGAAACACGGTGCTGGGCTGCATTTTGTTAGTCGGATATAGGATGGGGAAACAAGATGGGGGCGAGAGGGCCCTTTGTGGAACAGAGCTTTTCCCCGTAGTGCCTGGATTTACTTGTTGACGACTACTTCTGTGTTTGTTAGGAAATTATGCCCTCGACCAAACTTTTTTTTATTCTTTAGCAGGGCCTTTTGTGCGTATTAGATGGTCCCATTGTCGAAGGCTTTGCAAAGTCGTATATTTACATCTGCATTCTTTTTGTTTTAGTTTTTAAACCCTTGTCGTAGTGGCCCAAATAGGGGGAACGACAGGAGCGACCTTTTTCTAAACCCATGTTGCCGGGTTGTGTAACTGATGGGTTTCTAATGCGTGGTGATCTTGCTTCTTAGGGGCCCTTTCAAAGATTTTTATGATATGGATTAGTGCTATTCGTCTGTGTTCTTTTGCTGTTGCTTTACTGCCCCCTTTGTGGAGTGGGGCTATGTCTGTTGTTTTTAGTAACTGTGGACGACCCCCGTGTCCATGCTCCCTCTCCATAGGATGGAAAAGGCTCGTGATAGGGGCTTCTTGCAGTTCTTGATGAACACAGAGTTCCATGAGTCTGGCCCTGGGGCAGAGTGCAGGGGCATGTCATTTATCGCCTTGTTCGAAGTCATTTGGCGTCAGGATAACATCGGATAGGCTTGTGTTAATCAAATTTTGTGGCTCTCTCATAAAAAAATTCATTTTGATCTCGACTCTCAGTCTGGTTAGCGGCTTGCTAAAAACTGAGTCATATTGGGACTTGAGTAGCTCACTCATTTCCTTTGTTGTCATCTGTGTAGGACCCATCTTGTTTAAGTAGGGGCCCAATACTGGACGTTGTTCTCGATTTTGATTTGGCATAGGAGAAGAAATACTTTGGGTTTCTTTCGATTTCATTTATGGCTTTTAGTTCTTCCCGCGATTCCTGATCCTAAAGGATTCTTTTAGCTTAAGTTCGATGCTTGCTATTTCTCTGACCAGTGTCTCCTACGCATTTCAGATATATTGACCTCTTTTTAGCCGCTCTGTTATTCTTTTCCGTCGCCTGTAAAGGGAGCGCTGTCTCTTTCTGTTTTACATCTACTCCTCCTTTTTCTTAGAGGAATAAGCCTTGTGCATACATCGAGTGCTACCGAGTTAATCTGTTCTAGGCATAAGTTGGGGTCTGTGTTGCTTAGTATATCTTCCCAGCTTATATCGGTTAGGACTTGGTTTACTTGGTCCCACTTTATGTTTTTGTTATTGAAGTTGAATTTGGTGAATGCTCCCTCTTTGTTGTCATCTGTGTAGGATCCGTCTTGTCTGAGCAAGGGCTCTGTACTAGAAGTGGTTTTTGCCTTGTTTTTGGCATATGACAAGAAATATTTCGAATTGCTTTCAGTTTCACTAATCGCTTTTAGCTCCTCTTGTCTCTCCTGGATCCCGATTAGTGCTTCCTTCCATGTTTCAGATAATTTGGCATTCTTGAGTGAATGCTCGGTGATTCTTCGCCTTCTCCTGTAGAGGGAGCGTCTCTCTCTCCAGTTTACTTCTTCTCTTCTTTTTTCTTAGGGGAATATGCCATGAACATACTCCAGCTACCAGGAGGTTGATATTTTCAAGGGACTGGTTAGGGTCCATGTAATATAAGATGTCTGCAATTTTATAACTGTAGTGTAAGCTCTCCTCTGGCAAGACAGTGATGGAGTGAATGATGAAAGTTTTTCTTTTTCGGGCCACCCTGCGTTTGTGGGAGACGGCTGAGGTGTTAATAAAAAAAAAAACATATAACGCACGCACATATGTATGGGGAACAGTTGCTGGTGGCAATGTATGCACACGTCAATATTAAATATAGAGATAATTTGTGGGTCACACCAGCGTTGATATGTAGAGATATTTTCTGGGTCAGACTAATATTGACAAGCAACGTAAATTTCCAAGTCGACCAACTAGATTACCCGGACGGGGAGGTGGGGAGGGGCTTACGGCTTGGGTACACACACACACAAAGGTTGGCGCCAGTTAGGAGTATTGAGGGAGGATGCTTGCCTTGTTTAGCTATGTTGTGTATGCTGTGTGGTGTTGTTTGTTGTATGTGTGGCATTTGTGTTGTAAGCGTATTGTTTGTGCTGTGTGTGTTGTAAGTGTGGTGTTTTCCAGTTGAAATGGTGTTTGAGTTGATCGGCAGGCTGTTATATACTGCACTGCAGTAAACTGCTTCAGCAGCTCTTTATGTATCTTGGTAGATCCAGTTTGTGGCCGTGGTTGTCAACCTGCAGCATGATTGTTAATAAAGCAGCATAAGTATAGCATCTGCAAAAGCACCCTCCACAACAAATTAATGGAACTTAGGTGTTTGTTACGAAGACTCTGAGGAGCCATACATAATTTTCAGAATAATTATCTTATTTTTTACGAACTATGAAGCCATATTAATTTTTTTTAAGAGTTACAGCGTATCACCGCACGAGGGTCGATAAGGATGAAAATAAACTAAAGTTCATGTACACCTGAGAAACCTACTTCTCTCGGTGTATATTTACTCCATGCTAAAGAAAAAGCTAGTCTGAGAGATATAATGAAATGGTGATGTAAAGAAATCTGTGTAGCAGTTTTCTAGTTTTAAAACAGGAATAAACGTTTTTGTAGATTGATCACGTCTGTCATACCTACAAAAATAAATTTTAAGACTGAAATAGACGAGGGTAATAATGCAGGCGAATTACATTGTCTCCATAATCAGCATTGGACGAGGAAACATTTATTAATGGAAATGTTTCAAATGCGACTAAATTTGTACCGATAATGGTCCTAAAATTGCAAGTATGTATAATTATGCATTGCTGATTGTCTTAGTTATACTTTAAAGAGCTTAATAGGCAGGATTCATTAAACCGTTAAGGGAGGCTCTTTAATTCTGGTGAGGAACTCTTGATCCAAAGGTATTAGTCCCTCGGGACTGATTACCTGTCTTCTGCTCTCCAGTTTCAACACCTTCAATATAAACGTTATTCGAAAATTTTCGAAAGTAGGTAATTAGCCCCGAGGGCCTAATTACCTTCTATTCTACTGTATCCTGTTTCAGTACCTTCAAATAACATTTGTATTGAATTGATAAAATCACTAGTTTTCGAAACGTCTTGAGAATAGATATCCTGGTGTTGCACATGTCTTTTCATCATATAGTCGGTAATTACGTAACATTAACGATGACTAGAGTGTAAGTCAACGGCCACCCACCCATTTATTCCGTTATTAATTTAAAGATGGCAGCATTGAACCAAAATACTTAGAAATACATTTAAACGAACACTTACGCTTGCAGATGTAAACCCTGCAACTTCACCAACCACATGATAAAATGAAATGACGCCTGTTTAGTGATTAAGGAAACAGACATACGTACATGAAAATATCTGGAAGCTTCATTTTTTTCTATTTCGACAATTGCAAAAACAAGGGCCGTGTCAATTTTTTAAAATGGGGGGAGGGGGAATATGGTAATATGAACGCGTTATATACTGAGGGCCTAGTCCAAATGTGCACACCGCCACAACAACATAGTGAGAGATGTTGGAGGAAGTTCATAATAAACCCGGTGAAAAGCAGGAGCACCGTGGGTACCCTAAGAGAACATTATGTCAGCATCCGTGGTCTTAGCCTATTCAACATCTTGTACATGAGTGGTATACAATACCGACAAGATGAAAATTAGACACATGTGCAACATCTGGGTATCTTTGTAGACGTTTCGCCATCCAGTGGCTTTATCAATACAAATTCAAGGACATAATTGGAAGACAGGAGAACTATATACAAAAGATGAGGTAATCAGTCCCTCAGCCTTGGAGTTGGTATGAAGAGCACCGTAGTCATGAAGAATCTGGAGAACAAGCAAGAAGGCTGCATTCGTCAATTCGTAGCAGCTTATTTTAATTACCAGTCACCGCTTATAATGCTTTAATATTTCATTCTGTCAAGGAAACAATATACACTTTCCTAGTAGGTGCTTTTCTGTAATATTTGGTATGCTTACGAACCTCGTTGCGTTAGTTTAAAAGGCGGCATTGCACGAGTAAGGTTAAAGTTTGTTTCCTAGATGCCATGAATTATTGCTTGTTGTCGGCACAGTGTGAATGACCTGGCTAAATTGTGTTCTTTCCTTGTTGGAACATGAGGTCAGGCACCTCATCCTCATCGCCGCTGCAGTTGTGTTGGGGCGGCTCCTGGGCCAGGTCTTATGAGATAAGAGACAAAATTTAAGTTTCGAACATATGGATTCATTCCCTCTTCCCTTCCCCTATATCTCCTCCCCTCTCCCTTTCCCCTATCTCTCCCCCCCTTCTCCCCTTTCCCTATCTCCCCCTCGCCCTCCCTCTCCTCTCCCCCGCTCCCCTCTCTCTCGCCGTCTTCTCCACTCAAGGAAGGTTCCTAGATGCTGGTGAGGGGCTCTTGGTCTAGGGAACTGGATCTGTGCTCCAGTTCCCTGAAATAACCCTGAATACCTTCCATCCCCCCACAGGCGCTGTATATTCCTACGGGTTTAGCGCTTCCCCTTGATTACAATAATAAAAATAATCCCCGTCGCTCTCCCCTCTTTCTCTCTCTCTCTCCCTTTCCCTCCCTCTCTCCCTCGTTCCCTCCCTCTCTCCCTCGTTCCCTCCCTCCCTCCCTCCCTCGTTCCCTCCCTCCCCTCCCTCGTTCCCTCCCTCTCTCTCCCTCTCTCTCCCCTCTCCTCTCCCTCTCCCCTCTCTCTCCCTCTCTCTCCCTCTCCTCCCTCTCTCTCCCTCTCCTCCCTCTCTCTCCCTCTCTCTCTCTCTCTCTCTCTCTCTCTCTCTCTCTCTCTCTCTCTCTCTCTCTCTCTCTCTCTCTCTCTCTCTCTCTCTCTTTCTCTCTCTTTCTCTCCCTCCCCTTCCTCTCTACCTCCTCTCTCCCCTCTCGCGTGCGCACAGTCCTCTTTGTTCTAATACCTGGCGTTTCCGTCTTGGTGATTGGTTAATCATATGTTGTGGCTGGCTTGAGGGATGGACGATGATAAGGAGACAGTTGTACTGCGGTGGGTAGAGTATCCTGTTGCACCAGCAGTGCCTCTCCAGCATCGCTGGTGGCAAGCAAAAGGGCAGGTGGAAGAGGAAGAGGAGCAAGGAGGGTATCGGGGCTCTGAGACAAGAACAAAATACATATAAACAAAGAGTCATGGACTCGACACGTTCCCCCCCCCCCCCTTTTTTTTTCTTGTTTACACTTCTGGGTTCCGTTATCCGTTTCCAGGGAATTATCTTGTACTTTCCTCATATTTTCTCTTTTTTTTTTCTATAGTGTTCATTTTTTTTTATTCGTGTTTTTTGTTGGAGCTGTCCTTGTCTGATCTTGCCTCTCTTATTTACCCGTCTATCATCTTATTCGCTCTCTTCCCTCTCAGAGTTCACTCTCCTTTTATTCACTCTCTTCCTCTTATTTGCTCTCTCTCCTTTTATTCACATTCCTCTTGACTGGCCCCCCTCTTGTTCTCTCCTCTTGTTCACACTCTTTCCCCTTGTCCGTCTCTTCTCGTTCACTCTCTTCCCTCTTGTTCCCTCTCCCGTGGGTATCTTTTCCGGAGAAATGTGTCACCCCCCCAGCATGTGAGCAGTACCTCTTTGATTTATATATATTGAATGTATATGATACAAAGGCATTTCTCACAAGTGAATATAATACAAAGAAACATTTCTCAAAAGCTGGCCTCAATAATACAGATGAAGACTTGCGTACGGCAGCCAGAGAAGAGGTGCAACAGTTGAAGACGTTATCACACGTGAGCGGGGCCCACTAGTGGAAGCAAGTCATGCCTTTAAAGTTGGTCACAAATTAATAATGGAGATGCAGAAGCTTGAGGAGTGATGTGTGATCACAGTTCGGTGGGACCCACTGCTGGGTACCTACTTCCTGTGAAAGCGTGTGCCTTAATGCTGGTGGAGGGCTCATTATTCAAGGAATTGGAGGTACCCTCCTGTTCCTCAGATCAAACCTGAGTATGTTGCATGCTTCAGGCTCTATAACCTATATGGGTTTAGCACTTCGTTCCCTCATAATTACACAGGCTACAGTTATTACAAACTTGCCAATCGAAAATGTTGACATATGTGCAAACATCTGTGTATCTTTATTGTAGACGTTTTGTCATCCAGTGGCTTTATCAATACAGATTCTAGGACACAATTTGAAGACAGTGGAACTGTATACAAAAGATGAGGTAATCAGTCCCTCAGCCGCCTTGGAGTTGGTGTGAAGAGCACCGTAGTCGTGTAGATTCTGGAGCACACTGAACTGAACTGAGGACTCACAGGTAAGGGCCCACTAGGGGCGAGGGGCAAGTGGGGACAGGATGAAGAAGATAGTTGTAGAGAGGAAAAAATCTTAAGAAGGAGGAAAAGTGTCAGGACTATACCCAACTGCTCTGGAGCACAGGCAACGAGGCTGGCGCTTATATACTAATCGTCAGGTGGAAAAGGACGGGTAGCAGACGAGGCCATAGTCACTGGTAGACGGGATTCCCCAGTGGAAGTAGGTCACGCCCAAAGGGATGGGCAAGTTGTAGTAGTAGTTGTAGTAGCCGTGAAGACGGATTTGTAGATGTCCTTTGAATCAAGATTCCATGATGTTGCAGTGTCTGACAAGTTGTACGAGAATGGTATACAATACCGACAAGATGAAAATTTTGACACGTGCAAATATCTGGGTATGACACATGTGCAAACAACTGGGTTGGCGAAACGTCTACAACAAAGATACCCAGATGTTTGCACGTGTCAAAATTTTCATCTTGTCGGTATTGTATACCATCTTGTACAACTTACCAATCGTCTGTACGTTACAGAATCACCTGCAGGAGATGGAGACATCTGTAACACCTTGGTGAAGGGCAGGGTTCACCTGCAGGAACGGTAGTTGTTCAAGATGCTTGAAGGGTAGCCACTTACTGTGAGTTTGTGAAGGGGAGGGCTCTTTTTTTCAGGAAGGGTAGCATTTGGTAAAAGGAAAGGTTATTCACTTGAGTTGCCTGCAAAAACGGTGGGGGGGGGGAACACCTGGGTTTACAATGGAAGAGGGAAGGAGGAGGATTGGGAAAGGGCGAGAGTGATGGGAAAGGGCTGATGATCTGTAATTTTTGGCTAGCACTCTGCTGCCTCCTTTATGCAATGGAGCTGTCTACACTCTTTAGAGACTCTGGTATCTCAAATAGATATAGACTCTTTCACCAAAGAATACAGTATCTCATCTAGATATAGGCTCTTTCTTCAAAGAACAATGAAAGCTCGTGCTTGTGATATTTGTGTTTTTTTTTTTATATAAATAAGGAATTGCATAAATCTGGTCCAGGTGCTAAAATTAAACTTGTTTAACCTACATATATTGAATACTGTAATTTGATAAGAGTATTATATATGTAGGACATGAAGAAATAGTAAATAATGCAAGGGAAACTGGATGCAAATGTGGAGAACATTGCAATGCAAATTATGTTGAGAAAAGTTATCTGAGATGAAAAGGAAGACTTTTAAGTGTTTTGAAAAGATACCTTAAAATTTATATGGAAGACATGAAAAGTGTATAGTGGATAATAAAATGAAAACCTGAGTAATGAAGGAAATAAAGTTGTACAGTAATAATAATATGTTAACTGTGTCTTACCTCACAATACAGGGTTAAAGTTGAATATATGTGTGCAGTAGATTGCATGAAAAACTGTGGAGTATACATATTATGTACTTAAAAAAATACATATCATTGTGTAGTGTGTATAGTGAAAAGGAATGTGGGGTATGTACAGTATATTGATGCTACAGGTGAATGCATATTATATAATGATGGTAAATCTTGAATACAGTGCACAGCATGTGGTGATAATAATGAAAAACCTGCTGTACAAAATTAACATATAAATTAACTGATATTGGTCACTAAAATTCTTGAGCCATGACAACATCAGTGGTATCAGCAGGTAATTCTCAGGTTACATCTCTTTGTTCATCTTAATTACAGTAATGGCAATAGTAACTTGATGTCTTTTTTGTGGCTAACCAAGCTGCCCACAGATGGAGCTGTGAATGGAGAAGCATTTAACAGCTGAGAAAATCTTCAGGGATCAACATACAACAACTGTAGTATGGTCTTATGAACTGAATGAGTTGATATGGAAATGTGTAATGTAACTATCATAAGAGGACTTGTGTATTGTGAGACATGGTGCAGGTCTCAGTCATATGATGATCCACGAAGTAAAGTTTTTGGTCACTTTACTGAGTCCTTTTGCTGGCATACCGGTTCACCTCTTATGACATCATGGTACAATTTCCACTCCTTATAAAAACAGTGGCTCATAACAGAATATAGTGTCCAAGGATTAGAGAAAATATTGTACTGTTAGTATATACAGTGTTGAAGCTGCAAATGAGAATAGGATCTATCAAGTATGATAATTTTACTTTGCTAGAATGGTTTTGTCAATAATCATTAATTCGTGTGATGTTGGATATTTGGTTCATGAGCAATATATGCCAAAATAAAAGTATACTGTAATAGGATATGTTGTCATGTGTTGGTTAATACTGTGTTGGGCTGCCTCAGCTTGGTGGCTGCTTAACAGAATTCTGTTACTCATGTTCACAGCTAACCCACAAATTAGAGATAAATCTTTAGACAACATTTCGGCTCATTCTTAGCCATTATCAGTCACACCACAATAAGGGTTCAGAATGGATTGGAATATTGTCCAAGGTCTTATTTCCAGTTTATGGCTCAGTTGTGAACTGTTATTACTATTTTAACTCTTATTCTTCTTAACCACTGTTTTCTGCTGTTACAACATCTGGTTTCTACATAATAGCCTAACTAATTTTGTAAATTATGCTTCTTTAAAGCTATGTAAAATACAGATATTATGCTTGAAATTACAGATATGTAAATGAACTCGGCCCTAATACTGCATTGCCATGGCCTTGTGGAAGACTGACAAGACAGGTTGGTGTTTTATCATCCTGCAATACCTGATAATAAAGAGTTAGTTGGGCAGTTACCCAAACCTTCTGCATCAATGCTCAGGATCACTATATAATGCTCACAGTTCTCCAGCAATGACCTAATGGTTGCCTCTAATATTGTCTGTGATTACTGGCAAGTGGCTAGATAATGTTGTCTTGCCATGATGTGGGGGCTGTGATTTGATTCTTGCCATACTGTAACCTATGTTGCCCACTCACTTGTTTCTTAGGACCCTTTTAAGACCCTTATGGCCTGTAGGATTAAAAGTATTGTATATATCCACAATGTGGTCAACTGTTACCAATGAACATGAACAAATAATGACAGTGCTCGGGCTATAGTAAATAGTGTCGAAGGCTTTCTCTGTTGACATAGAGTGGTTGGGTGAAGGTGTTGCAGTGATCCTGGGGTGTGGTAGTGCCCCCGGGGTGTGGCAGAGGTATAGGGCAGTGGCGCTGAAGTGGTGGTGTGACACCAAATCACCTGTGGAAGAAAGCGCAATGCCACGGGGGGCTCAGTCTCCCAGGAGGACGCAAAGTGTTTATGTGGGAGGTAGTGGGTGTCGCCTCACCTCACCTGATTTGCTGTTGTTGACATCAGAAGCCTCTGCCCCTCCCACACCACGGGAGCGACACACCCATTCTATTGTTGTGCCACGTCCTCTTAGCTTAGCCGGCGATGCTCATGCTGCTGCCTACCTCTACTCCTGCCATGCCCCTTATGCCAGGTACTTAACTTTTGCGGAGTGCATCTGCTATTATTTTTGTTCGCTTAAGTGTTGGCATTCATCATAGCATTTTATGTACGTTTTTATTTGCTTATCTGTGGTTCATCATTAATGTGTTCATATAAAATGATTATGTACATTATAGCAAAGCACTCACTTCTGTCATATCTAAATGTACAGTATTATTGCTCTGAAGCATTTAAGTGATTATCCACTGTATCAGTAGTTCTTTAGTAAGTTAAACATTTTTCTTGTGCTTTATAAGATATTAGCATTTGTTGCATCAAGATAGACATGCATTAATTTTCCTAAATAGCAGTAGTTTATCAAGTTACCATTCATCTGTTGCAATAGAAACATTTAGTGCATCTTTAGCAGTTCAGAAGCTCTTTGTTATGCTAGTTTGTAAAATATCAATGCATCCTCTTCATAACAAATATCAGTGGTCTGTTTTAAATAGTAAGCAGTATTGTTGTAGCTGCTGTAAAAAAAGTGTTAGTATCATTTTTTCCGTTGTAGAACTGTAGCAATAAAATTAACCAATATTTCAGCTGTAAGTATTAAATTATCATTTGTTTCTGCTGTGGTGGTAATAATTAATTTCATGTCACATGTATAATAGTAATGAGCATCTCAGCTGTGATGGTACAGTAGTAGCAATATAAACAACAGTTGGTATTATCATTGTTTCACATCACAGTGGTTATTGTTTTATACCACAGCAGTCATTGTTTTTGCTGGGAGCAAGGGGCTAGTAACCCCTTCTCGTGTGTAAATTACTAAGTGTAAGAAGATAAACTTTATAGTTTTCTTCATTTTTGAGTCATCCTGCCTCAGTGGAAGAGGGCTGGTATGTTAAAAAAAAATCATTGTTTTACATCAAAGCAGTCATTGTTTATTGTCATTACAGCAGTCATTATTTTAATGTCCTGGTAAAATATGTTAAGCATATAAGATGCTTTATTTCTTTGTTTTTACCATTATTGCTTTGAAGTGGTGCATATAGAAGAGAGTTTAAGGAGTTGCAACTTTTCCTGTTAAAGTTAGAATCAAGGAACTCCCTTGTTAATTTATCCAATCAATTTCCCGTAAGTTCATCAAAATATATTTTCTTCCATAGTATTCAATAAAGTTTTGTCTCTATACTCCCTTAAATAAAAATCTGGATCCACCATTTTTATCATTTTTTTTATACAGTTATAGTGACATAAATTTGGTTAAGCTTGGGTAAAATTTTCTTCTATAATATTTACTGAAGTTTGGTCCTTATACATCCCCTTTAATAAAAATCTCAATCCACCATTTTAACCTTATTTTATTTATCCAGTTGTACTGACAAATTTGGTCAAGTTGGTAAAATGGCAAGTTGCTTACAGTAAAGTTATAGAAAAATAAATTCCAGAAGTGTTACTAAATTAAAAAATCAATAAAGCTACTTTACGATGTGAATAGTTTAAACACCTTTTTTTTTATGGTCTCTGAAATCATTTTGATAAAATGGAAGTTTTGACTGTGCATTATTCATTTCTTATTATTTTTTATTAACAGTGTACTATATATATATTCACTTTTAAAAAATTAGCTCACATCAGGGAATACAGTAAGTATCTTTTTAATGTATTAAAATAAATCCATACAGAAGATGCTTGATTAAACACTAAATTAATTTTGACTAGTGATAGGAGCTTTGTATTACTTGCAAAAGGCACTTTTTTTTTTTTTTTTTTTTTGGTGGTGTGTGTGTGTGTGTGTGTGTGTGTGTGTGTGTGTGTGTGTGTGTGTGTGTGTGTGTGTGCGTGCGTGCGTGCGTGCGTGCGTGCGTGCGTGTGTGCACGTGTGTGCACATGCGTGCATGTGTGTGCGTGTGTGCACGTGCGTGTGTGCGTGCGTGCGTGCGTGCGTGCATGTGTGCGTGCATGTACACATGTACAAGAGAGAGAGATTACCTATTTGGTTGTTACAGCAACAGAGCTAAGCTCAAGGTGTCCTTTCTTAGCATTTTGTTTGCTATAATTACTTCGTTTCCCATGAATGTAGAACACATTGCAGTTTCTTTGATTTCATCAGTTTACCATTCTGTTTTCAAGGATACATTGTTTGTCTCTTCTTGCACTGCTTTTTTTTCTGGATTTACAAATTTGATGGTGCTAAATAATCTTCCTTATGTATTTTGTTGTCTTTTTCTCTCGGAGGGATGGGTTCCCTGCTCTTTAATGATAAAATTGTCACCTGGAAAAGGAATCAGCCCCTATGGAGACTGATTGAAAAAGAAATTTTGTTTATTTCAACCTTGATCTGAGGTTCTCTTCAGCAAAATTATGCTCAAGAGGACCTCAGACCAAGGTCAAAATATATAGAACAAACTTTTTTCTGTTGCTGTCTCCATCAGTGTGTTCTCAAAAGTATGCAGCGTCTCCTCACTTAGTGACATACTCGTTTACCAACACCTCGGACTTACAATGGGCTTTCTGATCAGTATTCATACCTAAATAATGTATATTAGAGCTCGTTTCCTCTATTCTGTTTATTTCAATATACAGTACACTACTGTATAAACATTTAAAAATATGTATACCAGAAATGTTATAAATGGTGCAAAGGTGACATTAAAACAACATCGAAGATGGTTGACACAAACTCACTACCATTATAGTATGCTCCTTTCTTAGCGACAAATTCATTTAATGAGAGAGTCTCAGGAAAGGAACTTCGTCATTAAGTGATGAGAGGCTGTACACAGTTTGTTTAAAAGCTGTTTAAAATTTTCCATTTTTTAAGAATTCTTGGTCTGTGGTCACCCAGCATAATTAAGGGGTCCTTGTTGTTGCATGCCTTTCACCTTGTTCTATTTTATCTTTGTATATTTTTAGTATGTATTCATGTGTAATTGGTTATTTGTAGTGTGTATATAGATCTAATTGCTCATATGTAATTGTGTATTTGTAATTATAGAAATAAAGCTTTGTTCTTATCTTGTTTTCTTTAAATATTGTACTGTAATTAGATAATAATTTTTTAACATTTTCACACATTAATAATTTTATTTCCAAAGAAAATACAATTTTTTTTTACACAAATTGCTTTCACCTGGTGCATGCATTTTGTACAATACTGTATTGCCTATCTGTAGCATACCTTGTGTCCCAACACATTAAATTTTTATTATTACTTTATTTTTTTAATTTTACCATAATATAATTAATGTGCATATGTATATGTTTGCATGTGTCATTAAACTGTACCTGCATGTATGTGTGTGTATGCATGTGCATGTTAATGTGCACATGCGTTGTATTTGAATGATTAGAGGATATGGATATATAGTAGACCGTTATATTACATGGTTTTATTTGGCATGTTTTGGTTATTACAATATTGAAAAATTGCAGCACAATTTTATACAACACTTCATAAAATTAACTTAACACAGTTCGGTTTGCGGGAGGGGAAAAAATTTGGAGCGTCACCCATGGGATACTTCCCCAACTCAGGCCTCTGCCTGGATGTGGGTTAGACCATTAAGTCAACAGGGGAGACCTACTGCCATCCCCTGTCACCCCTGCCACCCCCCACCACCCTGCCTTTGGTTCATGTGTGTAGAACCATTCACTGCTAGGAGCTAGCTGTTTTTATTTTTGTTTCAGGATTGAGTTTAGATCTTTTAATTGCCATATCCTGTATCTGCCAAACAATCATGGCACCCATTAGGCATACAAGCATCAGTTTGTACAATTAAAAAGAATGAGATGAGTATACGAGCTTGTGTAATGAATAACCCAGGATGTCATCTCATGAAAAGAATGGCATGTAGATCATAACAAGTAAATAAAATGGAAAACTTGTTGCTTGAGTGGATCAAACAAAAAACTGACTTGACTGACTGACTTGATTGATTTACTGACTAACTTACTGACTTGGCTGTTTTACTGACTGACTTACTGACCTGATTGACTTACTGACTTGGCTGATTTACTGACTTGGCTGATTTACTGACTTGACTTAATTACTGACTTGACTGATTTATTGACTGACTTGACTGATTTACTGACTGACTTAAAGTTAGAGTTTTTCACTGAGGAGGACCCTAACAAATATAGAAGCAGTACTCTGAAACGGTGTCTAGAGCAGCTGATACCTTATCGTCAGCTGTATAATGTACTGCTGGACAAAATAGCCCAGAAAACCATTACAGAATTTATGCATGCTTGAGTACAACCATTGACTTCAGTACCAGAAACTTTATGAACCACCTCAGCCCAGTAGGGCCACAACATAACTCTCCTCTCTCTTCACAATCATCCACAAACACCAGCACCCACAATTTAAGATAAGAAATACTATTATTTCTGTTGCATTTGTAGTCTTAAGCAGTTAAAAACATAATATATCACAACAATGAACTACAATTACATATTCACTTTCATTGTGTAAGATCTGTTGGTCTAAAAAAAAGTTGTTTGGCTTTTTGGGGGCTTCCAGGAATGTAACCCTATTTTTCCCACAGGTTCTTCAGCCGTGTAATATAACGATCTACTGGATGCGTCTGGAATTAATGTTTTAACAGTGCTGGTCCTCCAACCACAGTATTTTATATTATTATATCTTGAAGGACATAAAGTAGGTTATAAATTGTTCAAGAGTAATTTATCCAATCCTTATGTAAAGTAGCTAATCAGTGAAACTGTAGGTATATAGTAAAATTCATATGTAAATGGGTACAAATGTAGTGCTTTATGGCCAGAATTGGTCAAACAATGCAAATTGCCCTAAAATAACTGTTTTTTTCCATTTTTATGTTATACATGATATAATTTCTTTTTTAATTTTGCAGTTTAACCTAAGTTTGCTGAAATTATATTACCATAACATGGCAGTCTAAGCCAGCCTAACCTATCTCACAACAGACTGCTTACTATTATTTAAACCCATAAATGGTCTGCTTATCTCTTTCCGTCTCTCTGCTTGTCTCTCAGTCTGTCTCAGAGAGAGCCACTGAACCAACAGGTATTCTTATGCATTATATCTACAAGCACAGTATAGCACTTTGGATGTTTTAGGTTATCCTAGGTAATTTACACTATGTATAATTGTATTTGTGTGTACCTGTGAGACAGATAAAAAGAGATAGACAGACAGAGACAGTTAGACAGAGACAGGTAGACAGAGACAGATAGAGACAGACAGACAGATAGACAGACCCTAAACTTTGGGTTAACTTCACTTTCCTCTTAAAAGGGGAGTGTTAATATGACATTAGACCAGTGAATCCTTGGTATTTGCCGCACTGTTTGCTCTAACTGGCGCTCAATACAGCTGGCACTACCACAAGGTACTAAGTGGTCCCAGATTTTTTAATATGGTGCACACCGAGTGTTAAGACCCATTCTATGCTGACCAGGCATCTCAGGCCAATCGTGCCAAATTTGGAGGCAGGAAAAATAAAATGTATACAGTACTATACACATTTGGGGTGCTAGCAGTAAGAACGTATATATATGTTTGGACCGTTTACGGGTTAACATCAGTGATGTTTAGACAGATTTTATTTGGCAAGATGATACTACTTTAAAGGCCAAAAAGAAAGTAAGCAAGCTCTGTCTAAGGACAACAAATATGGTATTTATAAATGATTAAATGTGTAATTATAATAATAATGATAATATCTATCTTTATTTACTACAAGTACACATACAAGGTATACAGTCCTAGCTGACATCAGTGAGATACTACTACATGTATATAGAAAGCCGCTTGTTATGCAGAGCATTTCGGGCAAATTAGGTCAGTTTTGTCCCAGGATGTGACCCACACCGGTTGACTAAGACCCAGGTACCCATTTGACTGATGGGTGAACATAGACAATCGGTATAAGGAAATACGTCCAGTGTTTCCACCCCTTCGTTGGGAATCAAACCCGGACCCTCACCGTGTGAAGTGAGAGCTTTTGCCACCAGGCCACAGGGCACCATATAGGTTGACATGGCCTAAATTCTTACACAATAATAAACTTTCTACAACATAGTTGGTAATTACCAGTGGTAGCATGCCACTGGTGAAAGCAGTTTGTCTTTTTATTATTCTCTCTGAAACTGCAAATTTATGAATATGAAGTGATCACTACATATTCTATACATGAGGGCCCCACTTATGTGGCGGGTTAGGTTCCCGAGCCCCGCCGATAAGCAAAAATCGCTGAAAGGTGAACCATAGTAGTTTTTTCATTATTGCAAGTTTCTTTTTCTGTCTCGTAAACACGCTAGATAACAGGGATATCTTGCTACTCCTACTTACACGTTGGTCACACTTCACAGACATGCACATGCATGTATATATACATACATTTAGGTTTTTCTCCTTTTTCTAAATAGCTCTTGTTCTTCTTTATTTCTTCTACTGTCCATGGGGAAGTGGAAAAGAATCTTTCTTCCATAAGCCATGCGTGTCATATGAGGCGACTAAAATGCCGGGAGCAATGGGCTAGTAACCCCTTCTCCTGTAGACATTTACTAAAAAAGAGAAGAAGAAAAACTTTATAAAACTGGGATGCTTGAATGTGCGTGGATGTAGTGCGGATGACAAGAAACAGATGATTGCTGATGTTATGAATGAAAAGAAGTTGGATGTTCTGGACCTAAGCGAAACAAAGCTGAAGGGGTAGGGGAGTTTCGGTTGGGGGAAATAAATTGAATTAAATCTGGAGTATCTGAGAGAGTTAGAGCAAAGGAAGGGGTAGCAGTAATGTTGAAGGATCAGTTATGGAAGGAGAAAAGAGAATATGAATGTGTAAATTCAAGAATTATGTGGATTAAAGTAAAGGTTGGATGCGAAAAGTGGGTCATAATAAGCGTGTATGCCCTGGAGAAGAGAGAAATGTAGAGGAGAGAGAGAGATTTTGGGAGATGTTAAGTGAATGTATAGGAGCCTTTGAACCAAGTGAGAGAGTAATTGTGGTAGGGGACCTGAATGCTAAAGTAGGAGAAACTTTTAGAGAGGGTGTGGTAGGTAAGTTTGGGTGCCAGGTGTAAATGATAAATGGGAGCCCTTTGATTGAACTTTGTATAGAAGGGGTTTAGTTATAGGTAATACATATTTTAAGAAAAAGAGGATAAATAAGTATACAAGATATGAAGTAGGGCGAAATGACAGTATTTTTGTTGGATTATGTATTGGTAGATAAAAGACTGTTGAGTAGACTTCAGGATGTACATGTTTATAGAGGGGCCACAGATATCATAAATCACTTTCTAGTTGTAGCTACACTGAGAGTAAAAGGTAGAGGGGATACAAGAGAAAAGAAGCATCAGGGAAGAGAGAGGTGAAGGTTTATAAACTAAAAGAGGAGGCAGTTAGGGTAAGATATAAACAACTATTGGAGGATAGATGGGCTAATGAGAGCATAGGCAATGGGGTCAAAGAGGTATGGGGTAGGTTTAAAAATGTAATGTTAGAGTGTTCAGCAGAAGTTTGTGGTTACAGGAAGTGGGGTGCGGGAGGGAAGAGGAGCGATTGGTGGAATGATGATGTAAAGAGAGTTGTAAGGAGAAAAAGTTAGCATATGAGAAGTTTTTTACAAAGTAGAAGTGATGCAAGGAGGGAAGAGTATATGGAGAAAAAGAGAGAGGTTAAGAGAGTGGTGAAGCAATGTAAAAAGAGAGCAAATGAGGGAGTGGGTGAGATGTTATCAACAAATTTTGTTGAAAATAAGAAAAAGTTTTGGAGTGAGATTAACAAGTTAAGGAAGCCTAGAGAACAAATGGATTTGTCAGTTAAAAATAGGAGAGGAGAGTTATTAAATGGAGAGTTAGAGGTATTGGGAAGATGGAGGGAATATTTGAGGAATTGTTAAATGTTGATGAAGATAGGGAAGCTGTGATTTCGTGTATAGGGCAAGGAGGAATAACATCTTGTAGGAGTGAGGAAGAGCCAGTTGTGAGTGTGGGGGAAGTTCGTGAGGCAGTAGGTAAAATGAAAGGGGTAAGGCAGCCGGGATTGATGGGATAAAGATAGAAATCTTAAAAGCAGGTGGGGATATAGTTTTGGAGTGGTTGGTGCAATTATTTAATAAATGTATGGAAGAGGGTAAGGTACCTAGGGATTGGCAGAGAGCATGCATAGTTCCTTTGGAGTGGTTGGTGCAATTATTTAATAAATGTATGGAAGAGGGTAAGGTACCTAGGGATTGGCAGAGAGCATGCATAGTTCCTTTGTATAAAGGCAAAGGGGACAAAAGAGAGTGCAAAAATTATAGGGGGATAAGTCTGTTGAGCATACCTGGTAAAGTGTATGGTAGAGTTATTATTGAAAGAATTAAGAGTAAGACGGAGAATAGGATAGCAGATGAACAAGGAGGCTTTAGGAAAGGTAGGGGGTGTGTGGACCAGGTGTTTACAGTGAAACATATAAGTGAACAGTATTTAGATAAGGCTAAAGAGGTCTTTGTGGCATTTATGGATTTGGAAAAGGCATATGACAGGGTGGATAGGGGGGCAGTGTGGCAGATGTTGCAGGTGTATGGTATAAGAGGTAGGTTACTGAAAGCAGTGAAGAGTTTTTACGAGGATAGTGAGGCTCAAGTTAGAGTATGTAGGAAAGAGGGAAATTATTTCCCAGTAAAAGTAGGCCTTAGACAAAAATGTGTGATGTCACCGTGATTGTTTAATATATTTATAGATGGGGTTGTAAGAGAAGTAAATGCGAGGGTCTTGGCAAGAGGCGTGGAGTTAAAAGATAAAGAATCACACATAAAGTGGGAGTTGTCACAGTTGCTCTTTGCTGATGACACTGTGCTCTTGGGAGATTCTGAAGAGAAGTTGCAGAGATTGGTGGATGAATTTGGTAGGGTATGCAAAAGAAGAAAATTAAAAATGAATACAGGAAAGAGTACGGTTATGAGGATAATAAAAAGATTAGGTGATGAAAGATTGGATATCAGATTGGAAGGAGAGAGTATGGAGGAGGTGAATGTATTCATATATTTGGGAGTGGACGTGTCAGCGGATGGGTCTATGAAAGATGAGGTGAATCATAGAATTGATGAGGGGAAAAGGGTGAGTTGTGCACTTAGGAGTCTGTGGAGACAAAGAACTTTGTCCTTGGAGGCAAAGAGGGATATGTATGAGAGTATAGTTTTACCAACGCTCTTATATGGGTGTGAAGCATGGGTGATGAATGTTGCAGCGAGGAGAAGGCTGGAGGCAGTGGAGATGTCATGTCTGAGGGCACTGTGTGGTGTGAATATAATGCAGAGAATTCGTAGTTTAGAAGTTAGGAGGAGGTGCGGGATTACCAAAACTGTTGTCCAGAGGGCTGAGGAAGGGTTGTTGAGGTGGTTCGGACATGTAGAGAAAATGGAACGAAACAGAATAACTTCAAGAGTGTATCAGTCTGTAGTGGAAGGAAGGCGGGTTAGGGGTCGGCCTAGGAAAGGTTGGAGGGAGGGGGTAAAGGAGGTTTTGTGTGCGAGGGACTTGGACTTCCAGCAGGCATGCGTGAGCGTGTTTGATAGGAGTGAATGGAGACAAATGGTTTTTAATACTTGACGTGCTGTTGGAGTGTGAGCAAAGTAACATTTATGAAGGGGTTCAGGGAAACCGGCAGGCCGGACTTGAGTCCTGGAGATGGGAAGTACAGTGCCTGCACTCTGAAGGAGGGGTGTTATTGTTGCAGTTTAAAAACTGTAGTGTAAAGCACCCTTCTGGCAAGACAGTGATGGAGTGAATGATGGTGAAAGTTTTTCTTTTTCGGGCCACCTTGCCATGGTGGGAATTGGCCAGTGTGATAATAAAAAAAAAAAAAAAGCTTATAAATGCCTGATAACATTTTACACTATCATGCATTAAGTACTCAGTACATCTAAGCCTAAAATAAATATGAAAGTAAAATGAATATATAATACATACATTACTTACCTTAAAATATGGCAGCAGAAGCCCTTCCCTGTTGCAGCTATTGTGTGTGTCAGGCCGAAAGTGGCAGTAAAGTGGAAAGAACACTGAGCATAATGGACAGTTTCTCAAATGAAACTGCCAAAATAGTGGTACACTGAGAAGGTGGATGCCAAAAAGTGGGGCTCTCCTGTACAGGTTTTTACTGTTGATTTCTACTAGAATGTGCTGCTCGTGGAGGAAGGGAGGAGTGTGTGCGACATTCCTGAATGGCTCATCTAAGGATTTAGTACTATCCTCCTTTTTCTTGAATCAAATATGATTAATTCCCACCCCTCCTATTCTGCCAGTCCTGTCAGACCCTCATAGGTTTTGTGCTTGCCCATCAATATAATAATATAATTACTAGATTACCAGTATGCACATTGACAGTAAATATAGGCAGTGATTTAATGATGTAGCACCAGTGTAAGTTACTGTAAACTTCCCTAAATCATAGAGTGAAATGAGAGGATGTTTAAGTTAGTAAATCAGAGTTGTCTGTGATAAAGAGAATGTAATAATAATTATTGTGTATCTAATGTTTTGCATTTTTTAATTTTTGTGTTCTTAGTTTCTTAATAACTACAAATATTATTGTTTATAATTTGAGCTCATGTTTTGGAATTGAATGATATTCCTTACTGTTTTAGGGTAAGGTTGGCCACAGTAATAATTTTAGTAAGGATTTTCTAACATTTCTACAGTTTTCTTTCTGGATGATGTCTTAACAAGACTCCAGGCTATTTATGTCAAGATTAGCCTTGTCTGTGCAGTATCTTTTATCACTGTCTAGTTTTGAGATAATACATTCTCTAGTTACACTTTTTACAAACTAATTATATTTTTAAATAGGTCTTTCCATATGCAACATCATAGATAAAGAGGTTAGGATTAATTTTATTTTTGTCTTATACTTCCTTGATAGGAAAACTTGTCATGTAACTTCATCCTGAAAGGGTCTTGTGACTTAAATTTTGATTTCCCAAAACACTTATTTCTGTATTACTGGTAAAATTTACAAAAAAAAATGCTAGGTAAACCAAAGGGAAAAATCACAAACAAATTCATATTTTTGGGGCCAAATTTTTATTGCATTGCCCTTTTGTTTAATCCTTTGAAGATTTCAAGATTTTTTCCTACCCCCAACAGCCGGGCCCCCCCCCCCCCCCCCAAAGGGCCAGGCTTGTTTGTTACTTTTTTTCGGGGGTGGCTTTCATTGTTTATTACGGGCCCAACTCCAGATCAGTCTGTTCTTATAGTTTAAAATTTAAAGTATTTCAATTTATATTTTTGAATCTTTTTATGTACATAAAATACTTCATTTTTCACTTAAATTACTAAATGCATTCCCCATTTCTTATTTTCTCTTGTTCTTTATCTGCTTTTTTTAATTTTTTGTAATTTTTATTCTAGTCTTGTCCATGGCCCTTTTTCCCCCGTCTCTCGCTTTCCCCCATAAAAGTCTCCCCCTTTTTTACTACAATTTTTTTCTTTTTTTCAATCTTTTCTTCCCCTTTTATAATTTATTTCATCCTATTCTTTTTGGTAACCCTTTCAGGGGTTTTTGACATACTAGTAGGCTTACGCACCAGGGGTATTGACTACTAGTACGCCTAAATTCTTTGCGGGGTTTAAATCTAGCAAAAGAAACTGGTAAACCCACTTTTGAAAGAATTTGGGGCTATTGGTCAGTTTTGCACAGTATAAAAAAAAATCCCGCAGCACACATTTTCGTAATGAGAAAAAAAAACTTTGACCGTGTTTTTGGTTTTTAAAAAATTTCTTTGGGGACTTATTTTCATATGGTATTTATGGTTGTATTCTAGTTTTTCCTGGTCTCTTTTTTAGAATGGAAGACATATTACAGAAATTGAGATGATTTTGATTGGTTTCACAATGAAAAGTACCTTGAAATTGAGCTCAAAGTAGCAGAAATGTTCGATTTTTGCCAAAGTTCAATAGTAAACAAATCATGCTGCGCATCCAATACACATCAACTGGTGAGTCTAATATTCTTTCACAAGTGCGTTGATATTATTTATACCATTTCTACACTAATGCAGTAGTCTGCATAACAGTAAATCTTTAATTTTTTGCGAGAATAAAAATTCAAAGTGGAAAGCAAAAGAAATGTAAGAGGGGCCTGGAGACATGACTAATTAACAGAGGAAATGTTATTTTAGTGCCAGGAATATCTGTCTTGTAAAGTAAAAGGACACAAGTGCAACTAATGTGACATTTATTGTGGCAACGTTTCGCTCTCCAGGAGCTTTATCAAGCCATTACAAACAATACATGAACACAGAGGGTATATAAAGGCTCAGAGTGAGGTGCAATGCTAGTGAGGTAACGTTTCGATGTTCACTAGTGGTAGTAGTAGTAGTAGTAGTAGTAGTGGTAGTGACAAAAGTAATACAATATGGTAGAGCAATATGGTAGAAAGTGACGTAGTGGGGGCAGGAACCATACATAGTTTTAATGCGAGGTTTGATAAAGCTCATGGAGCAGGGAGAGAGAGGACCTAGTAGCAATCAGTGAAGAGGCAGGGCCAGGAGCTATGACTCGACCCCTGCAACCACAAATAGGTGAGCACACACACACACACACACACACACTCGACATGTGCCTAGGACAAAATGGTAACTAACACACACACACACACACACACACACACACACACACACACACACACACACACACACACACACACACACACACACACACACAACCCCAAATAGGCCCCCACCAGGGCTCCTGCTCCCCCAACCCCAATATTCTCCCAGGACCACAGTGTTAGAAAAGAAGTTGAAGGTTTGGTACACGAATGCAGATGGAATAACGAATAAATATGAGAAGTGGCATGAAAGAATCAATAAGAAGTCCCTAGACGTCATAGCAGTCACAGAAATGAAACTCACTGAGACAATGACAGACACAATCTTCCCACCGGGATATCAGATCCTGAGGAAAGATAGAAGGAGCAGAGGAAGAGGGGTTGCACTGTTCATTAAAAACCGATGGGGATTTGAGGAAATGGAAGGCATGGATGAGATTGGAGAAAGGGATTACATAGTAGGTACAATTCAGTCTGGGGAACATAAGGTAGTCATTGCAGTGGTGTATAACCCACCACAGAACTGCAGGAGGCCAAGAGAGGAATATGAAGAGAGCAACAGAGCAATGGTGTGCACACTAGCTGAGGTGGCAAGAAGAGCTCACTCGAGCAGAGCAAAGTTACTGGTTATGGGCAGTTTCAACCACGGGGAGATCTATTGGGAAATCCTGGAGCCACATGGGGGTCCCAAAACATGGAGAGCCAAGACGATGGATGTGGTACTGGAAAACCTAATGCATCAACATGTCCGGGACTACTAGAGAGAGAGGGGAGGATGAACCAGCAAGACTGGACCTCGTGTTCACCCTGACCAGTTCAGACATTGAGGACATCACATATGAGAGGCCCCTTGGAGCTAGTGATCATGTGGTTCTAAGCTTTGAATACATAGTAGAGTTACAAGTGGAGAGGGTAACAGGAGTTGAATGGGAAAAGCCAAACTACAAAAGGGGACCCTACACGGGTAAGAGGAACTTCCTGCAGGAGGTTCAGTGAGACAAAGAATTGGTCGGGAAGACAGTAAACGAAGTGATGAAATATATAACAACACAATGCAAGGAGACAGAGGGAAGGTTTGTTTCCAAGGGCAACAGAAATAATGGGAAGACCAGAACAAGCCCTTGGTTTACCCGAAGGTGTAGGGAGGCAAAAACTAAGTGCACTAGAGAATGGAAAAAATACAGAAGGCAAAGGACCCAGGAAACTAAGGAGATTAGTTGAAGAGCCAAAAATGAGTATGCACAGATAAGGAGGGAGGCCCAGCGACAGTACGAAAACAATATAGCATCGAAAGTCAAGTCTGACCTGAAACTGCTGTATAGCCACATTAGGAGGAAGATGACAGTCAAAAACCAGGTGATTAGGCTGAAGAAAGAAGGTGGGGAACTCAAAAGAAACGATCAAGAGGTATGTGAGGAGCTCAACATGAGATTTAAGGAAGTATTTACAGTGGGGACAGGAAGGACTCTGGGAAGACAGCACAGAAGGGGACATCAACAAGAACAATACCAACAAGTGTTGGATGACGTATGCACAACTGAGGAGGGGTGAAGAAGCTGCCAAATGACCTTGATACCTCAAAGGTGATGGGACCGGGCAACATCTCCCATGGGTCCTTAGAGAAGGAGCAGAGATGCTGTGTGTGCCACTAACTGCAGTCTTCAACACATCCCTTGAAACTGGGCAACTACCTGAGGTATGGATGATGGCAAATGTAGTCCCCATTTTTAAGAAAGGAGACAGAAATGAGGCACTAAACTATAGACTAGTGTCACTGACGTGTATAGTATGCAAAGTCATGGAGAAGATTATCAGGAGGAGAGTGGTAGAGCGCCTGCAACGGAACAAGATTATAAACGACAACCAGCATGGATTCATGGAATGCAAATCCTGTGTCACAAACCTGCTGGAGTTTTACGATAGGGTAACAGAAGTAAGTCATGAGAGAGAGGGGTGAGTTGACTGCATTTTCTTGGACTGCAAGAAGGCCTTCGACACAGTTCCCTACAGGAGATTAGTGCAGAAGCTAGAGGATCAGGCATGTATAACAGGAAGGGCACTGCAATGGATCAGAGAATACCTGACAGGGAGGCAACAACGAGTCATGGTACGTGATAAGGTATCACAGTGGGTGCCTGTGATGAGCGGGATCCCACAGGGGTCAGTCCTAGGACCAGTGCTGTTCTTGGTATATGTGAATGACATGACAGAAGGGATAGACTCAGAAGTGTCCCTGTTTGCAGACAATGTGAAGTTAATGAGAAGAATCAAATCAGATGAGGATCAGACAGGACTACAAAGTGACCTGGATAGGCTGGACACGTGGTCCAGCAACTGGCTACTCAAATTTAACCCTGCCAAATGCAAAGTCATTAAGATAAGGGAAGGGCAAAGAAGACCACAGACAGAGTACAGGCTAGGTGGCCAAAGACTGCAAACCTCGCTCAAGAAGAAAGATCTCAGGGTGAGTATAACGCCGAGCACATCTCCAGAAGCACACATCAACCAGATAATTGCTGCAGCATATGGGCACCTGGCAAACCTGAAAATAGTGTTCCAGTACACCGTGTACGTCATGCCCATACTGGAGTATGCAGCACCAGTTTGGAACCCACACCTAGTCAAGCACGTTAAGAAATTAGAGTGCAAATGTTTGCAACAAGGCTAGTACTAGAGCTAATGGGAATGTCCTACAAAGAAAGGTTAAGGGAAATCAGCCCGACAACACTGGAGGACAGGAGGGTTAGGGAAGACATGATAACAGCATACAAAATACTGCGAGGAATAGATAAGTGGAGAGAGACAGGATGTTCCAGAGAAGGGACACAGAAACAAGGGGTCACAATTGGAAGTTGAAGATTCAGATGAGTCAAAGGGATGTTAGGAAGTATTTCTTCAGTCATAGAGTTGTCAGGAAGTGGAATAGTCTAGCAAGTGATGTAGTGGGGGCAAGAACCATACATAGCTTTAAGACAAGGTATGGTAAAGCTCATGGAGCAGGGAGAGAGAGGACCTAGTAGTGATCAGTGAAGAGGCGGGGCCAGGAGCTGAGTCTCGTCCCCAGCAACCACAATTAGGTGAGTACACACATGCGCCTTTTTTATCCCCTCCCTCTAACCTTTCCTAGGATGAACCCCTACCCCTCCCTGCCTCCACTACAGATTTATACACCCTCCAAGTCATCCTGTTTTGTTCTATCCTATGTAAATGTCCAAACCAACTCAGTTGTCCCTCCTCAGCCCTCTGGATAATACTTTTAGCAACCACACACCTAATCTCCAAAACTACTAATTCTCTGTATAATATTCACACCATACATTGTCCTCAGGCACTACATCTCCACTGCTTCCAGCCTCCTTCTCACTGCAACATTCAAAACCTATGCTTCTCACCCATTTGAGAGTGTTGGTACCACTATCCTCTGATACATTCTCCTTTTTACCTCCATGGATAATTTTCTTTGTCTCAACAGATGCCTCAGTACACCACCCACCTTTTTTTCCCCGCATTAGGTTTATGGTTCACCTTACTTTCATTGACCCTTCTGCTGGGAAGTCCACTCCCAAATGTCTGAACACATTCACTTCCTCAATACTTCCTCCTTCCAATCTAATATCCAATCTTTGATTACCTAATTTTTTTTTTTTACTCTTGTCACTTTGCTCTTTCCCATATTGACTTTTAATTTCCTTCGTTTATGTGCCTTCCCAAATTCGTTCACCAACCTTTGCAACTTCTTTTCAGAATCTCCCAAAAGAACAGTGTCATCAGCAAAAAGCATCTGTGACAACTCCTACTCTGTATTAGATTCATTATCTTTCAATCTCACATCTCTCCCCAACACCCTAGCATTCACTTCTCTCACAACCCTATCTATAAATATGTTAAGCAACCATGGTGACATCATGCATCCCTGTCTAAGGCCTACTTTTATTGGAAAATAATTTCTTACTCTCCTATATACCCTAACTTGAGCCTCACTATCCTTATAAAAACTCTAAATTGCTTTAACCATTTCAGGGTCCGTGCTGTACTCCTATGGCTTTGAAGCCAGTGTCAGTGCCATAGTTTTATGCCCTGAGCTCAGCTTACCCAGATGAACTGTGAGTGGTAAATTTGGGCCTAGATATAAGAGAATTTGTCAGTGTGATAAGTGTGCACCATATGAAAATAATCCGGCCCCATGTAGTGCATAATGAGAAAAAAACTGACTGTTTTTGGTTGAAAATAGCAACTTTGCAGTTTATTTTTGGATGGTTTTTATGGTTTTATTCTTGGTTTCTTGGTATCAGTTGATAGAATGAAAGATATGTTACAGAAATAGAGATGATTTTGATTTGTTTCAGGACTGAAAAGAGCTTGAAATTGAGCTCAATGTAGCAGAAATGTTCGATGTTTGCTAATATTCAAATGTAACCAAATCACATCCCTCATCCAATACATGTCTAACTGGTGGGTCTAATATGTGTTCATGAATGCATTGACATTATTTATACAATTAGTACAATACTGCATAACAATAAATCTTCTGTTTTTTTTGTGTGAATAAAAATTCTTTGTGTAAATCAAAATCAAAATGGAATTCATACGTAAAGCCTGGGAATGTAACTAATGAACAGAGGAAATGTTATTTTAATGCCAGGAATGCCTGCATTGTTTATTCTGGATGCTATTTTGAAATTGAAATACGTATTTTAAAATTTGTGTAAAGTTGGCCAAATTACCAATTTCTGATCACTTTATTGGGTAGTTGATTGGGCAGTTTCAATTCAAAGTTTATTCTCTATAAAGATTACAATGTTGAATTTACAGAATTTGGTTGTTGTGTGGTTTACATGTAGTTAAATAATGATTACAGAGTGTACCACTAGAACGCCTAGCATGGCTCACTCAAGAAATGGAAGACATACTAGTAAAATAGCTAAGAATTTGGTCTACTGGAACAATGTAATTGGCCTAAAACAGGGCTCAAATTGGGCAAAATCGCCAGTGTGTAAATACCGCTTACACAGCAAAATTCCTGAAAGTGTAATTTCATCAATCTTCCATCGATTTTTTCATTTTTGTTTTATTACTTTCAAAAAAAGATTCTCTCTTATTTCATAAGAAAAAATAATTTTTTTTTTAATTTTTGGACCATGTGGACACTTCAGATTGGGGGTCTGGACCCTGAAAGGGTTAAATAATCTCCCACATATTTCATACACTTGCAGCATCTGCTACATTGCTCCCATCTCCACTCTATCATATGCCTTTTCTAAATCCAACCTATTCATATATTTTTTATTACCCTTTCTTATGTTCCCAGCTTATCCTTCCATGTACAGTGGAGCCTCTACTTACTAGTGCATCCATGTGCGAGTTTTTCCAGATACGAGCAGCTGCTCGGTCGATTTTTTGCTTCCGGACACGAGCAAAATTTCCAGATGCGAGCGGGCCTCAAGGGAGGTTAATTGACACTGGTGAGGGGGCTCTTGCTCTTGATCTAGGGAACTGGATCTCGGTTGTTTGTTGGACTATCTTATTGAAACTTGAGCAATGTATGATGAAAAGATGCTTCTTAACGTACACCAAAAATGAAAGAAATCGGACCATAAATAATGGAGTTCACTTCTCAGCCATTAGCTTCCCCATAGCGGTATATTTTTGTATGTTTTTTATGGTTGTATTCTCGCTTTATTTGGTCTCATGTGATAGAATGGAAGATATACTACAAAAATAAATATGATTTTAATTTGTTTCACGATGAAAAGTACCTTGAAATTGAGCTCAGAATAGCAGAAATGTTCAATTCTTTGGCAACATCAGTGGTAGACATCATGAGGTAGCAGTGGCAGACAACATGAAGCAGCAGTGGCAGACAACATGAGGTAGCAGTGGCAGACAACATGAAGCAGCAGTGGCAGACAACATGAGGTAGCAGTGGCAGACAACATGAAGCAGCAGTGGCAGACATCATGAGGTAGCAGTGGCAGACAACATGAAGCAGCAGTGGCAGACAACATGAAGCAGCAGTGACAGACAACATGAAGCAGCAGTGGCAGACATCATGAGGTAGCAGTGGCAGACAACATGAAGCAGCAGTGGCAGACATCTTGAGGTAGCAGTGGCAGACAAAATGAAGTGGCAATGGCAGATAACATGAGGTAGCAGTGGCAGACAACTTGAAGCAGCAATGACAGACAACATGAAGCAGCAGTGACAGGCAACATGAGGTAGCAGTGGCAGACAACATGAAGCAGCAGTGGCAGACAACATGAGGTAGCAGTGGCAGACAACATGAAGCAGCAGTGGCAGGCAACATGAGGTAGCAGTGGCAGACAACATGAAGCAGCAGTGGCAGACATGAGGTAGCAGTGGCAGACAACATGAAGCAGCAGTGGCAGACATCTTGAGGTAGCAGTGGCAGACAACATGAAGCAGCAGTGACAGGCAACATGAGGTAGCAGTGGCAGACAACATGAAGCAGCAGTGGCAGACAACATGAGGTAGCAGTGGCAGACAACATGAAGCAGCAGTGGCAGACATCATGAAGCAGCAGTGGCTGTGGAGAAATTTTCTCCAGGAGGGGGGTATCAGCCCCCTTCAGCCCCCTTCAGCCCCCTTCAGCCCTCTCAGCCCTGAGGGGCCACTAGAAGGGGCGAGCGTCTTGTTTACTGCTAGAGTGAGTAATTGATCACAGATGCTATGCGTGGTCAAATGACCTCTGCTCCTTGCAGGGGTGTTGCAGCGTGTATTTTTATAAGAACAGTACATCCTTAATTCAAAAATTGAAAACCTCCCCACTTTTTAACCCAAAAAAATTTTTTTCTTATAGGGGAAAGGGAAAAGGGGGTTGGGGGTCGGCCTGGGGAAAAGGGTTTTGGGGGAGGGGTTTAAAGGGGTTTGTGTGCAAAGGGGATTTGGGAAACTTCCAGCAGGCATGCGTGAGCGGTTTGATAGGGTGAATGGAGACAAAATGTTTTTTTTTTTAATACTTGAACGTGTTTGTTTGGGTGTGGGGCAAAGTAACATTTAGGGAAGGGGTTCGGGGGAAAACCGCAGGCCGGACTTGATTTCCGGAGAGGGGGAAGTACAGTCCCCTGCATTTGAAGGAGGGGTGTTATTGTTGCTTTTTAAAAAACCTGTAGTGTAAAGCACCCTTCGGGCCCAAGACGGGGATGGAGTAAATGGGGGTGAAAGTTTTTCTTTTTGGGGCCCCAACCTGCCTTTGGTGGGAATTGGCCAGTTTTGATAATAAAAAAAAAAAAAAATTTTATAAATCCCTGATAACATTTTTACACATCTTGCTTTAATTTACCAGTACATCAAACCCTTTAAAATAAATATGAAAGAAAAATGAATATATAATACATTACATTACTTCCCTTAAAAATTTTAGGGCAGCAAAAAAGCCCTTCCCTGTTTGCAGCTTTTGGTGTGGGGTTCGGGCCCAAAAAGTGGCGTAAAGTGGAAAGAACACTGGGGATAATGGCCCCAGTTTTAAAATTTGAAACTGCCAAAAATTGGTAAATGAGAAGGGGATGAAAAAAAAGTGGGGTCTCCTTTAAGGTTTTTACTGTTGATTTTTTACTGGGAATGTGTTTCCCTTTTGGAAAGGAAGGGGAGGAGTGGGGCGACCCCTGAATGGCTCTTCTAAGGTTTTAAAGTACTATCCTCCTTTTTCTTGAATCAAATTTGTTAAATTTCCCACCCCTCCTATTCTGCCGCCCTTTTAGACCCTAAGGTTTTTTTGCTTGCCCATAAATAAAAATAATTTTAATTTAAACTAGTTTAAAGTAGCACATTGCAGTAAAATATGGGCCCGTGATTAATGATTTTTGCACCAGTTTTAATTTACTGTAAATTTTTTAAAAATCATAGAGTGAAATGAGGGGATGTTTAAGTTTTTTTAAATCAGATTTTGTCTGTGTTAAAGAAAATGTAATAAAAATTATTGTGTATCTATGTTTTGCTTTTTTTTATTTTTGTTTTTTAGTTTCTTAAAAACTAAAAATTATTATTTTTTAAAATTTTGAGTAATGTTTTGGAATTGAATGATATTCCTTATGTTTTAGGGTAAGGTTGGCCACATTTAAATAATTTTAGTAAGGATTTTTAACATTTCTACAGTTTTCTTTCTGGATGAGGTTTAACAAGACCCCCAGGCTTTTTTGGGGGTTCAAGATTAGCCTTGTCGGGTGCAGTATCTTTTATCATTTTCTAGTTTTGAGATAATACATTCTTAGTTACACTTTTTACAAAAATTTTTATTTTTTAAATAGGTCTTTCCATTTTGAAAACATCATAGATAAAGAGGTTAGGATTAATTTTTTTTTTTCTATATTTCCCTTTGATGGGGAAAAAACTTGTCATGTAACTTCCCCTGAAAGGGTCTTGTGACTTAAAATTTTGTTTTCCCCAAAAAACACTTATTTCTGTATTACTAAAGTTGGAAAATTTACTAAAAAAAAATGTTGGTTTAAACCAAGGAAAAACCCCCAAACAAAAATTCATAGTTTTCCCAAATTTTTATTGCATTGCCCTTTTGTTTAATCCCTTTTGAAGGTTTCAAAGAGTTTTCCTACCCCCAAAGCCGGGCCCCCCCCCCCCCCCCAAAGGGCAGGCTTGTTTGTTACTTTTTTTCGGGGGTGGCTTTCATTGTTTTTTACAGGCCAACCCAGATCAGTCTGTTCTTATGGTTTAAAAATTTAATTATTTCAATATATATTTTTAAAATCTTTTTATGTACAAAAAATATTTTTCATGTTCACTTAAATTATTTAAATGCATTTCTTTAAATCTTTTTTTCTCTTGTTCTTTATCTGTTTTTTCAAATTCTTTGTCATTTTCATTTAGTCTTGTCCTTTGCTTCCCCAGTCTCTCGTTTTCCCTATAATGTCCCCCTTTTTTTCACTACAATTTTTACTTTTTTTCAAATCTTTTTTTCCCCTTTTTCATAATTTATTTTCCTATTCTTTCTGAAAAACCCTTTCAGGGTTTCTGACATACTAGTATGGTTACGCACCAGGGCTATTGACGTATTTGTACGCCTAAATTCTAGCGCTTTAAATTTTAGAAAGAGAAACTGGAAAGGCCCTACTGTGAAAAAATTTGGGGTCTATTGGTCAGTGTGCACATTAAAAAAAAAAAACCCTGCAGCACATTTTTGCTTTAATGAAAAAAAAAAAAACTTTGACCTTTGTTTTTGGTTTAAAACAGGACTTTGCACTTATTTTTCATATGGTTTTTTATGGTTGTTTCTTTTTTTCCGGGGGGGGGTTTTCATTTTAAGAATGGAAAAATTTTACAAAAATTTGAGTTTTTTTTTTGGGTTTGGTTTCAAAATTTGGAAAAGTCCCTTGAAATTGAGCTCAAAGTAGCAGAAATGTTCGTTTTTTTCCCAAAAAGTTCAATTTTTAACAAAATCTTCCCTTGCGCACCCAAAATACACATCAACTGGTGGGGTTTTAATTTTTTTCACAAGTGCGTTGATATTATTTTTTCCATTTTACACTAATCCCAGTAGTTGCAAAAACATTTAAATTTCTTTTTTTTTTTTTGGGGAGAATAAAAATTAAAAGGGGAAAAGGGAAAAGAAATGTAAGGGGGGCCTGGAGACTGACTAATTAACAGAGGAAAGGGTTTTTTTTGTCCCCGGAATGCTTTTTTTGAAAAAGTAAAAAAGGACACAAGTGAACTAATGTAAATTTATTGTGGCAAGTTTCGCTCTCCGGAGCTTTTCAACCCCTTTAAAAAAAACCCAAAACATGGACACAGAGGGTTTTTATAAAGGTCAGAGGGGGGGTGCAATGTTTAATGGGGTACTTTTTCGAGTTCATAGGGGGTTTTGTAGTAGTTGTAGTAGTAGTAGTAGTGGGTTAGTGACAAAAGTAAAAACAATAGGGTGGGAGCAATATGGTAAAAAGTGACGTGGGGGGGGGGGGAAAAAACCATACATATTTTTAATGCGGGTTTGAAAAAGCTCGGGGACCCAAGGGGAGAGAGGGACCTGGAAGCAATCAGTGAAGAGGCGGGGCCCGGGGAGTATGACTCGCCCCCTGAAAACCACAAATAGGTGGCACACACACAAAACACACACCAACACTGACATGGGGCCTGGGGGACAAAATGGTAAACTAACACCCCAAAACACCACACACACAACAACACAAAACCACACAAAACACACACACCACACACACACACACACACACACACAAAACCCACACCAAACCCCAAACCCCAAAATGGGCCCCCCACCAGGGCTCCTGCCCCCCCAACCCCAATTTTCTCCCAGGACCAAAAGTTTTTGGAAAAGAAGTTGAAGGTTTGGTACACGAATGCAGAGGGAAAAAAACAAATTTAAATATGAAAAAGTGGCATGAAAGAATCAAAAAAGAGCCCCTTGGGCTTTCTTTAGCAGTCACAAAAAATAAAACTCACTGAGACAATGACGGGACCCCCAATCTTCCCAGGGGATATCAGACCCTTGTGGAAAGATGAAGGAGCAGAGGAAGGGGGGTTGCCTTTTTTTTTAAAAAAACCGATGGGGATTTGGGAAAAAGGGAAGGCATGGTTGAGATTGGAAAAAGGGGATTACATAGTAGGTAAAAATTCATTTTGGGGGAACAAAAGGTATTTCTTTGCAGTGGTGAAAAACCACCCAAAAACGGGCAGGAGGCCAAGGGGGAAATATAAAAGAGAGCAACAGAGCAATGGTGTGACACTAGCTGGGGGGGTGGCAAAAAAGAGTCCTCGACCCAGAGAAAATTTACTGGTTATGGTCAGTTTCAACCACGGGGAGATCTTTTTGGGGAAAAATTGGGGGCCACAGGGGGGTTTCCCAAAACAGGGAGAGCCAAGAAAAATTGGTTTTGGGGTACTGGAAAACCTCATGCATCAACATGTGGGAAAACAGAGAGAGAGGGGAGGATGAACCGAAAGGGACTGGCCCTCGTTGTTCCCCCTTTGCCCATTTCCCGGGACATTGAGGACATCACATTTGAGGGCCCCTTGGAGCAAAGTGACTTGTGGTTCAAAGCTTTGAATAAATTTTTAGAGTGAAAAAGTGGAAGGGTTTTAAAGGATTTTGAATGGGAAAAAGCCAAACTACAAAAGGGGGGGACTACAGGGGTTAAGGGGAAAACTTCCTGCAGGAGGTTCAGTGAGACAAAAAATTTGGGTTTGGGAAAAGACATTTAAACAAAGTGATGAAATATAAAACAACCAATGCAAGGAGACAGGGGAAGGTTTTTTTTCCAAGGGAAACAGAAATAAGGGGAAAGGGACCAGAAAAAGCCCTTGGTTTTCCCCAAAAGGTGTAGGGAGGCAAAAAAAAGTGCACTAGAGAATGGAAAAAATAAAGAAGGAAAAGGGCCCCAGGAAACTAAGGAAAATTTAGTTAAAAGACCCAAAAAAATGGTATGCCCAGTTTAGGGGGGAGGCCCAGCGAAAAGTACGAAAAAAATATGCATCGAAATTTTAAGTCTGCCCTTTTGAAAATTTGCTTTTATAGCCACATTAGGGGAAAAATGCCAGTCAAAAACCAGGTGTTTTGGCCCTAAAGAAAAAAAGGGGTGGGGAAACCCCCAAAAAAAAGATCAGAGGTATTGGGGGGACCCAACAGGGAGTTTTAAAGGGAAGTTTTTTACAGTGGGGACGGAAGGACTCTGGGAAGAAAAGCACAAAAGGGGACATCAAAAAAGAAAAATTACCAACAAGTTTTGGGGTTGATGTACGCCAACTGAGGAGGGGTAAAGGGGGGGCTCCCAAAGGGGCCCTTGATACCTAAAAGGGGGATGGGCCCCGGGCAAATTCCCAGGGCCCCTTAGAGGGGGGTGCAGCATGCTTTTGTTTTGCCCCCTAACCACGTCTTCAACACACCCTTGGGAAACGGGGGAAAACCCTTTGATTTTAATGGATGAGGGAAAAATGTAGCCCCTTTTTTTTGAAAGGAGACGGGAAATGAGGCCCCAAAAACTATAGATAGTGTCACTGAGTTTTATAGTATGCAAAGTCATGGAAAAAATTTACAGGGGGAAAGAGTGGTTAGAGCGCCGGGCAACGGAACAAGATTTTAAAACGAAAACCCAGCAGGGATTCAGGGAAAGGCAACCCTGTGTCCCCAAAACCTGCTGGATTTTTTAACGATAGGGTAACAGAAGTAAGTCATGGAGAGAGGGGTGAGTTGCTGCATTTTCTTGGATGAAAGAAGGCCTTCGACACAGTTCCTTACGGGAAAGATTTAGTGCGGGAATTCTAGGGGGTTCGGCATGTAAAAAACAGGAAGGGCATGCAATGGATCAGAAAATCCCTAAACCAGGGACCCCCCCCCCCCCCCCCCCCCCAAAAAAGGGTTCTTTGGTAAAATGATAAGGAAATAACTGTGGGTGCCTGTGTTGAGCGGGACCCCCCGGGGGGGTTTCAGTTGGCCCAGTGTTTTCCCTTGGTAAAATGGGGAAGGCAGGGACAGGGGGGTTAGACTCAGAAGTGCCCCTGTTTGCGGGAAAATTGTGAATTTTAATGAGGAAGAACCCAAATAAAGTTTTGAGGATAAAAACGGACTACAAAGTAAAACCTGGTTAGGCTGCACCGTGGTAAAAGCAAATGGCCTACTAAAATTTTAAACCCCTCCCAAATGCAAAGTCATTAAGTTGGGAAGGGCAAAGAAGACCACAGGGAAGAGTAAAGGCTAGGGGGCCCAAAAGGACTGAAAACCTCGCTCAAAAAAGGGAAAGATTTGGGGAGTAAAACGCGAGAAATTTCCCAAAAGCAAATCAACCAGATAACTGCTGCACAATAGGGGCACCTGGAAAACTAAAAAATAGTGTTTCCATTTTCACCGTGTAGTCATGCCCATACTGGGTATGAAAGCACCTTTTTGGGAAAACCCAAAACTAGTAAGCACGTTAAGAAATTAGGGGGCAAATTTTTGGCAACAAGGTATTTAATAGGCAAAAGGGGAAATTTTCCTTACATAAAAAGGGTTTAAAAGGAAAATCAGCCCGACAAAAATGGAGGACAGGAGGGGTTGGGGGAAGACTGATAACAGCATACAAAATACCCCAAAGGAATAGAAAAGTGGAGGGGGGAGCAGGATTTTTCCAGAGAAGGGAAAGAAACAAGGGGTCAAAATTGGAAGTTGAAGATTCAGATGAGTAAAAGGGATGTTGGGGAAATTTTTTTCTTCATTTATAGATTTGTCAGGAAGGGGAATTTGTCTAGCAAGTGATGTATTTGGGGGGCAAAAAAAACCATACATAGTTTAAAGGGAAAAGGGTAGGGTTTAAAGCTAGGAGCAGGGAAAAGGAGGGGGACCTAGTAGTGTCAGTGAAGAGGCGGGGCCAGGAGCTGAGTTTTCGCCCCCAGAAAACCAACAATTAGGAGGGTACCCACATATGCCCCTTTTTTTTCCCCTCCTCTAACCTTTCCTAGGATAAACCCCCAAACCCCCCCTGCCTCCATTTACAGATTTATACCCCCCCCAAGTTTTTCCCTTTTTTTGTTCTACCCTATGAAAATGCCCAAACCAATTTGTTGCCCTCCTCAGCCCTCTGGATAAAAATTTTACCAACCACCCCAAAATTCCCCAAAAAATTTTCTAATTCTCTGTATAATATTCACCCATACTTTGGTCCTCAGGAAATACATCCCCAATGCTTCCAGCCCCCTTCTCACTGCAACATTAAAAAACCTATGCTTCCCCCCCTTTTGAGAGTTTTTGGTACCACTACCTCTGATACTTTTCCCCTTTTTTTCCTCAGGGGAAAATTTTTTCTTTGTCTAAAACCGATCCCTCATACCACCCCCCTTTTTTTTCCCCCCCTTTTTGGTTTAGGGTTTTCCCCCTTTTTATTTCTTTGGACCCTTTGCGGGGAAAGCCCCTTCCAAAGGTTTTTTGAACACTTTTCACTTCCCCCAATACTTCCCCCTTTCCAATCTAATACCCAAACTTTAAATTACCTAATTTTTTTTTTTACTCTTGTCATTTTTGTTTTTCCCCATATTGATTTTTTAATTTCCTTCTTTTTATGTCCCTTTCCCAAAATTTCGTTCCCCAAACCCTTTCCCAAATTTCTTTTCAGTTCCCCCAAAAAAAACGTGCATCAGAAAAAAAAGCTTTCTGGGGACAATTCAAATCTGTATTGGGATTCATTATCTTTCAATTTTCACATCTCCCCCCAAAACACCCTAGCATTCACTTCTCTCAAAAACCCCCTATTAAAAATTTGGGTTAAAAAACCATGGTGACACATGATCCCTGTCAAAGGGCCCTACTTTTATTTGGAAAAAAATTTCTTTCTCTCCTATATACCCCAAATTGAGGGCCCCACTATCCTTATAAAAAACCCAAAATTTCTTTAACCCTTTCGGGTCGTGCTGTTCCTATTTGGGTTTGAAAACCAAATGGCAGGCCATAGTTTTTGCCCCGAGCTCAGCTTAACCCCGATGAACTGTGGTGGTAAAAATTTTGGGATAGGGTATAAGGAATTTGTCAGTTGGTAAGTGTGCCCCCAAAAATGAAAATTTAAAACCCGGCCCCCATGTAGTTATAATTTAGAAAAAAACGAATGTTTTTGGTTGAAAATAAGGGAAATTTGCAGTTTATTTTTGGATGGTTTTTAAAGGTTTTTTTTCTTTGGGTTTTTGGTAAAGTTTTAAGAAAGAAAAAAATTTTGGGTTTCAGAAAAAAGGATGGGTTTTTTTGTTTCAGGACTGAAAAGAAACTTGAAAATTTTAGCTTAAAGTACAGAAAAAGTTCGATGTTTGCTAATATTAAAATGTAAAACCCAAAAAAATCCCCATCCAATACAAGTCTAACTGGTGGGGCTAAAATTTGTTTCATGAATGATTGACATTTATTTATACAATTAGTACAATTTTTGCATAAAATAAATCTTTTGGTTTTTTTTTTGTGAAAAAAAATTCTTTGTGGGAAAACAAAAACAAAAAAGGAATTTATTAGTTTAAAACCTGGGAATGTAACTAATGAAAAAGGGAAAAAAGTTTTTTTTAAAAGCAGGAATGCCCGCATTGTTTTTTCTGGAAAGCTATTTTTAAATTTAAATAGTATTTTTAAAAAATTTTGAAAGGGTTTGGCCAAATTTCAATTTTTGTCCCTTTTTTGGGGAGTTTTTGGGCAGTTTCCCCAAATTTTAAAGTTTATTTTTCTATAAAAATTACAAAGTTGAATTTAAGAAATTTTGGGTTTTTGTTTTGGTTTAATGTAGGTTAAAAAATGTTAAAAGAGTGTACCACTGAACGCCTGCATGGCTCACTCAAGAAATGGAAGACATATAGTAAAATAGCTAAGAATTTTGGGGGTTTTGGGAAAAAATGTAAAATTGGGGCCTTAAAAAAAGGGCTCAAATTGGGCAAAAACGCCAGGGTTTTTAAATACGCTTAACAGCAAAATTCCCAAAGTGTAATTTCATCAATTTTTCCCTCGATTTTTTCATTTTTGTTTTATTACTTTCCAAAAAAAAAATTTCTCTCTTATTTCATAAGAAAAAAATAAATTTTTTTTTTAATTTTTTGGCCATGTGGGGGCACTTCAGATTTGGGGGGGGGGGCCCCGGAAAAGGGGTTTAAAAAATTCCCACATATTTCATACATTGCAGCATCTTTCTACATTGTCCCTCCCATCATATTTGCCTTTTTAAATCCAACCCATTCATATATTTTTTATTAACCCTTTTTTATGGTTTCCCAGCTTATCCTTCCATTTTAAGTGGAAACCTCCTTAAATAGTGCATCCAGGGGGCGAGTTTTTCCAGATATGGGGCAGCTGCTTTGGGGGATTTTTGGGTTCCGGACACGAGCAAAATTTCCCGATGCGAGCGGGCCCCAAGGGATTAAAATTTACACTGGTGGGGGGGTCTTTCCCCTTTATCTAGGGAAAAGGTTTTCGGTTGTTTGTTGGGACTTTTTATTGAAAAATTGAGCAATGTATGATTGGAAAGTTTTTCTTAAAAGTACACCAAAAAAAAGGGGAAAAAATCGGACCATAAATTTAAAGGAGTTCCTTCTGCCCTTAGGGTTCCCCTTGGGGGTATAAATTTTTTTATGTTTTTTTGGTTGTTTTCTGTTTTATTTGGTCTCATTTTAAAAAGAATGGAAGTTTTACTACAAAATAAAAATGATTTTAAATTTTTTTCCGATGAAAAGTCCCTTGAAATTGAGCTCAAAAATAGCAGAAAAGGTTTAAATTTTTTGGGGAAAATCAGTGGAGACATCATGAGGTAGCAGTGGCGAAACATGAAGCAGCCCGTGGCAGAAAAAAATGAGGGGGCAGTTGCAGACAACCCTGAAGCAGGGGTGGCAGACAAAAATGAAAAGGTAGCCCGTGGCAGACCCCATGAAAACAGCATTTGGGGACATTTATGAGGTGCGTGGGGACAAATGAAGCAGGGAGTGGCAGGGCAAAAATGAGGTTTGAGTGGCAGACAACATGAAGCAAACAGTTTGGAGACAACATGAGGTAGGGAGTGGGGAGAAAAAAACTGAAGCGCAGTGGCAGAAACATGAGGGGAGCAGTGGCAGACCCAAAATGAAGCAGCCCGGGCAGACAAAAAATGAAAACAGCGGGGAAAAACAACATGGGAAACAAACAGTGGCGGGCAAAATTTAAGGGGAGCAGTGGAGACAACATGAAGAGCAGTGGGGAGACATCTTGAGGTAGCAGTGGCAGCAACCTGAAAATGGCAAAAAGGGAGATAACTGGGGGTAGCAAAATGGCCGACAAACATGAAGCAGCAGTGGCAAAACAACATGAGGTTTGCAGTGGCAGCAACATGAAGCAGCAGTGGAGGAACTGAGGTAGCAGTGGCCCGGAAAAAATGGGAAACAAACAGTTTGGAAAACAAAGAGGGGGAGCAGTGGCAGACAAAATGAAAAAAGGGAGTGGAGCTTTTTGAGGGAGCAGGGCAGCAACATGAAGTGGCAATGGAGGAAAAATGAAATTTTGCAGTGGGGAGACAACTTGAAAACAGCAATGGGCAGGGCAACCGAAGCAGCAGTGGGCAGGCAACATGAAAATGGTAGCCCGTGGGAGACAACGTGGAAACAGCAAATGGCAGGGCAAAATGGGTAGCAGGGCAGGGCAAAATGAAAACAGCAGGGCGAAAACTTTGCAGGGAGTGGCGACCCTCATTTAAGCGCAGTGGGGACAACATGAAGCGCAGTGGCAGAATATTTAGGTTAGGTGGCAGCAACATGAAGCAGCAGTGGCGAAGTTTAGCTTAAGAGTGTAGCACTTATAAGTCACTCTGCTACTTTTTTGGGGGTTTTCCAGGTTTTTCACCATTTTAGTAGGAGCAGGGGGAAGGGGTGTGTTGGGGGGGCCCATAAAACCCCAAAAAAACAATGTGCTGTCACCCCCCCTAGCCACATACCTAATGACAATATTTTTTTTTTTTTTTTTTTTTCTAGTGTATTTTAATTTTCTATGTTATTAAACCCTTTCAGGGGGGTTTTTGAGTTTTCTTTTTTGGCTTACGCCCGGGGGTTTTTTACGTATTAGTACGCCCTTTAAATTAGGCCCCCAAAAACTTTGTGAGAGAAAGTGGTTTTGGTTCATATGAAAAAAAATGGGGGCTATTTTGGGGCCAAATGTGCGCGGTTTTAAAAAAAAAATTTGCAGCACCCCAGTGCGTAATGAGAAAAAAAAAATTTGACCGTGTTTTTGGTTTAAAAAAGCAACTTTGCACGGGATTTTTGTATGGGTTTTTATGGTTGTATTCTAGTTTTCCCGGGCTCAATTTTTTAGAAAGGGAAAATTAAAAGAAATTGAGATGATTTTGATTGGGTTTTACAAAGTAGCAGGAAAAAGGTTTTGATTTTTGCCGAAGTTCAATAGTAAAAAAAATCCTGCTAAAAGTTTCCCAAAAAACAAACAATGGTGGTCTAATTTTTCTTTCAAAGTGCGTTGATATTTTTTATACCATTTTTTCCCCTAATGCGAGTCGCATAATCCCGGCATAAATAAGGAGTTCAAATTCTCAGCCATTTTGCTTCCCCCCTAGGGTTTTTTTTTTGTTGTTTTTTATGGTTGTATTTTTGTTTTTTTTTTGGTTAAAGTGATAGATGGAAGAATACTACAAAATAAATAGATTTTAAATTTTTTTTCACGATGAAAAGTTTCCCTTTAAAATTTACCCCGAAAAAAGCAAAAAAATGTTAAATTTTTTTGGCAAAAATCCCGTGGTAGGGGCATAAAAAGGGAGCAGTGGCAGACAAATGAAGGGAGCGTGGGAAGGGCAACATGAGGAGCGTTGGACCATTTAAGCAGCCCGTGGCAGCAACATGAGGTAGCAGTGGCAGACAAATGAAGCAGCAGTGGGGAACATTTATGAGGTAGCATTGGGAGAAAAATGAAGCAGCAGTGGGGCAGGGCAACATGGGAAACAGCAATGGCAGGGCACATTTAGGTAGCAGTTGCGACAACATTGAAGCAGGGAGTGGAGACAAAAAAAAGGACAGCGGCAGAAAAAACATGAAGCCCGCGTGGCAGACATCATGAGGTAAACAGTGGCCCGACAACATGAAGCGCATTTGGGAGACAACATGAAAACAGCAGTGACAGACAACTGAAGCAGCAGTGGCAGAAAACATGGAGGTAGCGTGGAGGGAAAAAATGAAGCAGCAGTGGGAGAATCTTGAAAGGGAGCAGTGGCAGGAAAAACATGAAGTGGGGAATGGCAGTTAAAACCTGAGGTTTGCAGTGGCAAAACAACATGAAGCAGCAGTGACAGCAACATGAAGCGCAGGGAAAGGCAAAATTTAGGTAGCGTGGCAGACAACTTTAAGCAGCAAAAGTGGCCCGACAAAATGAAGGGAAAAGTGGCGACAACATGAAGCCCGCAGTGGGGAGACAAATGAAACAGCAGTGGCAGCATCATGAGGTAGCGTGGCAGACAAAATGAAGCAAACAGTGGCAGACAACATGAAGGGAGCGGGCAGAAAACATGAAAGCAGCGTGGCAGACAACATGAAGCGAGTGGAGACATCATGAAAGGGAGCGTGGGAGACAACATGAAAGCAGCTGTTTGGGAAAAATTTTAGAATTTTAAAAGTGTAGCAAATTTGTGTTTGCATTAAGAGTTTTAGCACTTATAAGTCCCCTCTGTCTGACTTTTTTTTGGGGTTTTCCTAGGTTTTCTACACATGTAGTCAGGAGCAGGAATGGCTGCTGTGGGGGCCCTATAAACCCCAAAAAAAAATGTGCTGTCACCACCTAGCCCCCTACCCAATGACATATATTTTATTCATTCTTTGGTATATATCATGTTTCTATGTTATTAACCCCCTTTTAGGGTTTTTGAGTTTTAGTATGGCTTACGCACCCGGGGTTTTTTTACATACTAGTACACCTAAATTCTAGGCCCTCAAAAACTAAATGAAAAGGGGAAAATTTTTAAAGGGTTTTCTATGAAAAAATGGGTCTTTGTGGTCAGTGTGCGCAGTATAAAAAAAAAACTGCGGCCCCACAGTGCGTAATGAGAAAAAAAAAATTTGACCCGTTTTTGGTTTTTAAAAAAGCAAATTTTCACGTATTTTCGTATGGTATTTATGGTTTTATTCTAGTTTGATTGGGTTTGGGTTTTTTTTTCTGTCTCATAAACAAAGCTAGATAACGGGTATCTTGCTTTCTCCTACTTACACTTTGGTAAAAATTCACAGACAGCACATGATATATTTTATAACCCTACATTAGGTTTTCTTCTTTTTTTAAAAAAGTTCTTGTTCCTCTTTATTTCTTCTATTGTCCATGGGGAAGTGAAAAAGGGAAACTTTCCTCCCTAAGCCATTTCGTGTCGTATGAGGCGACTTTAAAAAGCCGGGAGCAATGGGGTGTAAACCCCCTTTTCCCGTAGACTTTTAAATAAAAAAGAGAAGAAGAAAAAAAATTTATAAAAATGGGAAGTTAAAAGGGGCGTGGATGTAGTGCGGGGTGACAAGGAAAAAATGATTGCTGAAAGTTATAAAGAAAGAAGTTGGAGTCCCGACCCTAAAGGAAAAAAGTTAAAAGGGGGTTTGGGGAGTTTCGGTGGGGGAAAAAAATGGGATTAAATCTGGAGTATCTGAGAGGGTTAGAGCAAGGAAGGGGTAGCAGTAATGTTGAAAGATCGTTTTTGGGGAAAGGGGAAAAAAAGGAAAATGGGAAAGTGTTTAAAAAAAGTAAATTTTGGGATTAAAGTAAAAAGGTTTGGGTGCGGGGAAGTGGGTCCCTAATAAGCGTGTATGCACCTGGGGGGAAGAGAGGAAGCAGAAGGGGGAGAGAGGATTTTGGGAGATGTTGGGGAAAGTATAGGGGGCCTTTGAACCCAAATGAGGGGAGTAAATTTTGGGGTTGGGGACCTGAATGCCCAAAGTAGGAGAAAATTTTTGAGAGGATGTGGTAGGTAAGTTTGGGGTGCCAGGGTGTAAAAAATAAGGGGCCCTTTTATTTAAAATTTTTATAGAAAGGGGTTTAGTTATAGGTAATACATTTTAAGGGAAAAAAAAGGGGTAAATAAAATATTTCAAGATATGATGTAGGGCGAAATGACGTAGTTTGTTGGGAAATTTTTTTATTGGTAGATAAAAAACTGTTGAGTAGACTTTAGGATGGTTTTTTGTTTTTAGAGGGGGCCCCCAGATATTCGATCATTTCAGTTGTGCTACACTGAGAGTAAAAGGTTGATGGGGTTAAAAAGGGGGAATAGGGGAAAAATCAGGGGAAAAAGAGAGGTGAAGGGTTTTTAAACTAAAAGAGGAGGGCCCGTTGGGTTTAAAATATAAACCCAAAAATTTGGGGGTAGATGGGTAAAGAAAAGCATAGGCAATGGGGTAAGGGGGGGGGGAAAAGGTTTTGGGGTAGGGTTTTAAAAAAGTAGTGTTTTTTGTGTTCAGCAGAAGTTTGTGGTTACAGGGAAAAGGGGTTTGGGGGGGGAAGAGGGGGCGGGTTGGGGGAATGATGATGTAAGAGGTGTAAGGGGGAAAAAAATTTAGCATTTTGAGAAGTTTTTACAAAGTGGGAAATGATGCAAGGAGGGAAGGTATATGGGGAAAAGGAGGAGGTTTAAGAGGTGGGGAAGCAAATTTAAAAAAAAGAGAAATGAGAGAGGGGGGTGAGATGGTTTTTATCAAAATTTGTTGAAAAATAAAAAAAAAAGTTTTGGGGGGGATTAAACAAGTTAAAAAAGCCCAGAGAAAAAAATGGATTTGGGCGTTTAAAAAAAAGGGAGAGGAGGGGGTTATTAAATGGGGTTAGGGGGTATTGGGGAAAATGGGGGAAAATTTTGAGGAATTTTTAAATGTTTATGAAAATTTGGGAAGCTGTGATTTTTTTGTATTTGGGGCCCCAAAAAGGGAAAAACATCTTGTAGGGTGAGGGGAAAAGCCAGTTTTGAGGGGGTGGGGGGAAGTTCGTGAGGCGTAGGGAAAAAAGAAAAAGGGGGGAAGGGAGCCCGGGAATTTTATGGGATAAAGATAGAAATGTTAAAAACAGGGGGGAGTAAAAGTTTTGGAAGTGGTTGGGGGAATTAAATTTTAAAAAAGTATGGAAGAGGGTAAGGTACCTAAGGGATGGGCAGGAGCATGGGATAGTTCCTTTGTATAAAGGCCCAAAAGGGGGTAAAAAAGAGTGCAAAAATTATAGGGGGGGGAAAAAAGTCTGTTGGTATACCCGCAAAGTGTTTTGGTAGAGTTATTATTTAAAAAAAATTTTTAGTAAGACGGGGGATAGGATTTGAGATGGGAACCCAAAGGGGCTTTAGGAAAGGTAGGGGGGGTGTGGGAAACCGGTTTTTTTGCCCGTGAAAAATATAAAATGAAAAAGTATTTAGATAAGGCTAAAGAGGTCTTTGTGGATTTTATGGATTTGGAAAAGGCGTATGACAGGGTGGAAGGGAGGCAATGTGGCAGATGTTGCAGGTGTATGGTGTAGGAGGTAGGTTACTGAAAGCAGTTAAGAGTTTTTACGAGGATAGTGAGGCTCAAGTTAGGGGTATGTAGGAAAGAGGGAAATTTTTTCCCCAGTAAAAGTGGGCCTTAGACAAGGATGTGTGATGTCACCGTGGTTGTTTAATATTTTATAGATGGGGTTGAAAGAGAAGTAAATGCGAGGGTCTTGGCAAGAGGCGGGGGAGTTAAAGATAAAGAATCACAATAAAGTGGGAGTTGTCACAGTTGCTCTTTGCTGATGACACTGTGCTCTTGGGAGATTCTGAAAAGAAGTTGCAGAGATTGGTGGATGAATTTGGTAGGGTGTGCAAAAGAAGAAAATTGAAAGTGAATACAGGGAAAGGATAAGGTTTTGAGGATAACAAAAAGATTAGGTTGGGTGAAAGATTGGATATCAGATTGGAAGGAGAGAGTATGGAGGAGGTGAATGTTTTCAGATTTTTTGGGAGTGGACGTGTCAGCGGATGGGTCTATGAAAGAAGGTGAATCATAGAATTGATGGGGGGAAAAGGGGGAGTGGTCACGGGGATCTGGGGGAGACAAAAAACTTTGTCCTTGGAGAAAAAGGGGGGAAATGTATGAGTTATAGTTTTAAACCAACGCTCTTATTGGGTGTGAAGCGGGGTGTAAATGTTGCGCGAGGAGAAGGCTGGAGGCAGTGGAGTGTCATGTCTGAGGCAATGTGTGGTGTGAATATAATGCAGGAATTCGTATTTTGGGAAGTTAGGAGGGGGTGGGGGTTTAAAAAAAAGTTGTCCAGAGGGTGAGGGGGGTTGTTGAGGTGGTTCGGACATATGGAAAAAATGGAAAGCAAAACAAAATTTAACTTCGGGTGTATCGTCTGTAGTGGAAGGAAGGCAGGGTAGGGGTCGGCCGAGGAAAGGGTTGGGGGGGGGGTAAAGGGGTTTTGTGTGCGAGGGGCTTGGACTTCCAGCAGGCATGCGTGAGCGTGTTTGTAGGATGAATGGAGAAAATGGTTTTTAAATACTTGCTGCTGTTGGAGTGGAGCAAATAACATTTGTGAAGGGGTTCAGGGAAAACCGGGGCATTCCGGCTTGGTCCTGGAGAGGGGAATACGTGCCTGCCCTCTGAAAAAGGGGTGTTTAATGTTGCATTTTTAAAAACGTTGTAAAGCACCCTTCGGGAAAAGACATGAGGGAGTGAATGATGGTGAAGTTTTTTTTTTTTTTGGGCCCCTGCCTTGGTGGGAAATTTGGCCAGTGTGATAATAAAAAAAAATAAAAAATAATTTAGTTTTCCGGGTCTCATTTTGTAGAAGGAAGACATTACAGAATTGAGATGATTTTGATTTTTTTCACAATAAAAAAGTCCCTTGAAATTGACTAAAGTACCCAAAAAATGTTCGATTTTTCCCGAAGTTCGATAGAAAACAAATCATGCTAAAGCCAAAAAAACATCAACTGGGGTCTAATATTTTTTCACAAGTGCTTTGAATATTTATACCTTTCTACACTAAGCAGTTGTCTGCATAACATAAATCTTCTTTTTTTTGCGAGAATAAAAATTCAAAGGGGGAAAAGCAAAAGAAATGTAAGAGGGGGGCCTGGGGGGGGTGTGACTGTTAAACAGGGGAAAAATTTTATTTTAGTGCCAGGGAATGTCGTTTTTTTTATTCGGCCCTATTTGGGAAAATTTGGCTTTTTTTTGAAATTTTGTGAAATTGGAAAAATTGCAAATTTTGACCACTTTATTGGATAGTTGAAATTGGAAAAATTGGGGGTTTTTCTTGTACTCATTCGTAAAAAAATAGTTCTTTTTTTGTCGCTAGTACACTGGAATTTGGGCTAAAAAAGGGGCCCCCAAATTCGGAAAATCGTGATGCGTAAACATCGTTGGACCACTAAATTTGCAGAGCATAACTCCGTAATTTTCCCCCATAATTTCAACTTTTGGTGTTTTATGTTTGGGGAAAGTTCTCTAATTTTTCATAAGAAAAAAAAAATTTTTTTTTTTTTTTTAAAAATTTGTTGCCCCCTGAGAACAAGTCTGGGAGAGGGCCTGTCGCCCCTAAGGGGTTAAAATATTGTTTTTTTATTTTTAAATTACATGAATTGTGATAGAAAATAAGCTGTAGAGTTGATTTAGGTAATTTTTAAAAGTATTTTCTTGTGCTGGAATTCCCGGGAACGAAAAAATTCCATTTCAATTAATTTAAATGAGGAAAATTGACTCGAAAACGAGCAAATCATTTTTGAGAAAGGTCATGGAAGGTTTAAACCATAAGTAGGGGTTTTCCACTGTACAGATTGTATCTGTTCTCAGGAGACAGATTCAAAATATGGGTAAAAACTTCATGTTACTGCCCCCCTTTTTTTAACCCTTTGTTTTTTACTTAAAATCCCAATTTTTGGTTTTGATGTGTAATTAATAACTTACAAAAATTTAGCCAGACAATTTTAATTAATTTTAAGAAAAGGGTACAGTACTGTACTAAAAGCCCCACCCCTGGACTAGGGTTGTTATGAACAACAACTTGGTAAAAGTTTCGGCCCCCCCACTCTCCTCATCTCCTTCGTTCCTCTTCCCCATCCTATTCCCTAGTTTGACCCTTTATTCCTTGCATTTTTTTTTTCTCTCCCTTAATTTTTGGAAATTACGAAATTACAAATTATCGTTGCTCTGCATAATTGTTAAAGATCCTCAAATTTTACCAGTTGTTTATATGCTTTTACATTAAACCATGGTACTTTGCAGGTACTATGTGGTACACCTTCACCTTTTTTGGGTGAAACTTGCAGGATGAAGGAAGCAGAGCGTTCCCCTTCCCCCTGGAGTGGGGGTCTGGGCGTGCAGGACCCAGAGGGTCAGTGGCTTCACTAAGCCCTGGGGGGCGGTTTTCCCATGAGCTGTTTCGTTTTTCCCCCGACATGCTGAGGCAGCTTACGCCGCAGGGGCATATTATGCCGTGGCCAACTCTGTGATGTTACATTGGTGCAGGTTAGTTTACACTTTCATACAGTAACAAAATTAATATACAAAAGATATTTGGGAATAAATTGGCCCAAATTTTGTAACATATTTTTTTTTTTTCACTAAGGGCCCCCATGCACTTTTTGCTCAGTGAAAAGCCCCTTTGTTTCTGCATATCGTATTGGCTTGTTTGGCCATAGAGTTCTATAAAACATTTCCTCAGTTTGCATGTCTTCATGTTTGTGATTTTTTGTTAACCCTTTTGGCCCTTCACTCGGGCCCTAATTTTGGTCAACAGTTTAAAGGATGGGATCCTTTGGGGTACTTGATGGGGATGGGTTTTTGTTTGTTGGCAATGTAGAAAGGAAACATCCCCCACGTCTCCCCCATTGGTTGGGGGTGGCAGCATCGAGAACGTGCAGAACGAAACTCCCCCTTTCCCTAGTAGCTCAGTGACCCTCTGCAAGATCCGAGGGGTCTACAGTTTCCCACAAGACCCCCCGGGTCTTGTAGGATCTGTAGTCCCTAAAATTCTTTTCCCGGCCTTGGGCCTTGTATTTTCCTCGTTTTGGGCAGTGCATAGCCTCCCACCTCTAGGGATCCTTTCATGCTTTGGTCTTCCTCCACTCGAGCCCTTTTGGGTTTTCCCCCTCCTAGAATGGGGTGATTTAAAAAACCCTTTAGTTGGGTTGCTCCACCGGTTGGTGTGGGTTCCTGAAAGACATTTGCTCTTTCCATTGCCCACAGGGGGGTCCATGTTGTTTAGGTTTTTTCCTGTTGTTTCTTAGGCCTTCCAACCTCAATCCATTTGGTTTTTTCAGCCATAACTTGTTACCCATTTTTTGGACCCTTTTTCTTAGGATAGAAGGTGGGGGAGGGTCTGACACAGCCCTGTTTTTTTTTCCAAGATCTTTTTTTTTGGTGGAAAAGGGGGAAAATCATTCATTCCTTATTTTTTAAAATCTGAACTTTTGTTGCCCCTTTTGGGAAAGATTTTAAATGGTACATTTTCAAGGTTTTCTTTTTCTGGTTCGCTTGAGTGGGCTCCCTGACTTTCTTCTACCCGGGCCCTTTTTTCATGTTGCAATTTTATGGGAATTCTGCAGGTTCTTTTCCTTTTACTTGGGGGTTGAGTTATAGTTTGTGCTATGCTTCTGGGGTTAAGATAGCACCATGGGTTAGTCTTCATTGCCACCCCTTTAAGGAGCGGTCTGTGTTCATTAACTGGTGAACATGGTGCTGGCTTATCTTTTTCTGACATCGCGATCTTTAGCAGGTGCTTGAGTAGAGGGGAATAGGGGATAATGGATAATAGGAAGGAATTTGGATGGCATATTCCCAAAAATGCTACTCATTGGGTTTAGGGAAAAAAAAGTCAACCCAAATTAAATAAAGAAACCCCGTGTGGTAGGATTTTTTTTTGTAACCCTGATTGAAATGTGAGAAGGAATTACCTTTTTTTTTAAGTTTCTGATAGTTAATAAAACTAAGGAAAAAAGGAAACTGCAGCAGGCCCACTGGCCCATGCGAGGGAGGTCCCAAACTCCCACTGGCTTCAGCTAATGCCTTAACCTAGTCAGGTCACCACATCACTTAAGGAAGGAGCACATCATCTAAACCCAGTAGACAAGCTAGTCAGGGCCAGCTCAACCCCCTCGTGTATTTTTTTTTTTTTTTTTCCCTGGCCGATTCCCCCAAGGCGGGGGCCGAAAAAGAAAAACTTTTACCATCTTCACTCCATCACTGTCTTGCCCGAAGGGGCTTTACACTAAGTTTTTTAAAAAGAATATTTAACACCCCTCCTTCAGAGTGCAGGCCTGATTTCCCTCTCCAGGAACAAATCCGGCCTTCCGGGTTTCCCGAATCCCTTCATAAAAGTTACTTTTCTCACACTCCCAAAAGCACGTCAAATTTAAAAAACCCTTTGCCCCCATTCACTCCTATCAAACATGCCACGCATGCCTGCTGAAGTCCAAGCCCCCGCAACAAAACCTCCTTTTCCCCCTCCCTCCAACCCTTCCCGGCCACCCCTACCCCGCCTTCCTTTTCCCTACAGACTGATACACTCTTGAAAATCATTCTGTTTGCTCCATTCTCTCTAATTCCAACCACCTCAACAAAACCCTCCTCAGCCCCCTGGACAACAGTTTTGGTAAACCCGCACCCCCCTCCTAAATTTCCCAAAATTTCGAATTCTCTGATTATATTCACACCACACATTTTCCCTCAACAACATTTCCCCTGCCCCAGTTTTTCCCGGCACATTCTTTACCCACGTTCAC
>NC_069430.1:33935444-33958588 GCF_026875155.1 Cherax quadricarinatus | reverse complement strand
GGGACACGATCCTTTTCCCTAGACCAAGAGCCCCTCACCAGCATCTGGGAAACCTTCCTTGAGTGGAAAAGAGACGCGAGAGAGAGGGGGGGGGGAGAGGAGAGGGAGGGCGAGGGGGAGATAAGAACAAAAGAACATAAGAACGAAGGAACACTGCAGAAGGCCCACTGGCCATGCGAGGCAGGTCCAAGTCCCTACGGCTTAAGCCAATGCACCCAACCTAGTCAGGTCAGGTCACACTGATTTAAAGGGGAGGAACAGGGCAACCGCCTTTAGCACAAGCTATCAGGTCTAACTCCACCCACCCACATCTACTCATGTATTTATCCAACCTATTTTTAAAGCTACACAACGTTCTGGCCTCTATATAACGGTATTTGGGGAGTTGTTCCACTCATCCACAACTCTATTACCAAACCAGTACTTTCCTATATCCCTCCTGAATCTAAATTTTTCCAACTTAAAACCATTGCTGCGAGTCCTGTCTAGGCTAGATATTTTCAGCACACTATTTACTTTCCCCTTTATTTTTTCCTGTCTTCCACTTATAAACCTAAATTCATATCCCCCCTAATTCTACGTCTTTCTAGAGAGTGCAGTTTCGGGGCCCCTTTAGTCTATCCTCATGGGGAAAGGTTTCTGATACATGGGATCATCTTTGTCATCCCCCTTTGTACATTTTCCAGAGAATTTATATCCATTCTGTAATACGGTGACCAAAACTGTGCAGCATAATCTAAATGAGGCCTAACCAAGGATGTATAGAGTTGAAGAACAACCTGAGGACTCCTATTATTTATGCTTCTTGATATGAACCCAAGGATTCTATTAGCTTTATTGCGAACACTTATGCACTGTTGTCTTGGTTTCAGATTACTGCTAACCAGAACTCCTAAATCTTTTTCGCAATCCGTAATATTAAGATCTACATTATTTAGTTTATATGTGGCATGGTTATTGTCCTGTCCAACATTTAGAATTTTGCATTTGTCTATATTAAACTGCATCGGGCCACTTCTCCGACCACTGCATCAGTCTATTCAAATCTTCCTGGAGTGCTCGAATGTCCTCGTCAGAATGAATTCGACGGCCTATTTTGGTGTCATCGGCAAACTTGCCGATGTCGCTCTTTATGCCCTCATCTATGTCGTTTATGTAGATTGTGAACAGCAGGGGGCCCAACACTGGGCCCCTGTGGAACACCGCTCGTGACGCTTCCCCACTCTGATTTCTCCCCATTTATGCAAACTCTTGCTGCCTATTTGTCAACCATGCCTCTATCCAGGAAAAAATTTCTCCTCCTATTCCATGTGCTTTAATTTTCCTCAATAGTCTCTGATGTGGGACCTGTCAAAAGCCTTACGAAGTCCATATACACAATATCATATTCGTTACCATGATCTACCTCCTCAAATACCTTAGTGAAAAAAGTTAATAAATTCGTAAGGCAGGAACGTCCCTTTGTAAAACCATGCTGAGATTCGTTGATTAATTTATGCTTTTCAAGGTGGCTTTCGAACTGCCTCGGCAATTATTGATTCCCTAAATTTTCCCACTATGGAGGTTAGGCTTATTGGTCTATAGTTCGAAGCTAAGGACCTGTCACCTGTTTTGAAAATAGGTATCACATTTGCCATTTTCCACTTATCTGGCACCATGCCAGTTTGTAGTGATATGTTTTAAAAGATTAGCCAAAGGTGTGCTAAGCTCCTCTTTTCATTCCTTTAGAACCCTTGCATACAGTTCATCAGGGCCTGGGGATTTGTTAGGTTTTAATTTATCTATTTGCCTAAGGACCATGTCACTTGTGACCCTAATAGTGCACAGTTTTTATTATCTCCTGTTCTACATAATTTATCATTACTGGAATATCACTGGTATCCTCCTGTGTAAAAACTGAGAGGAAGTATGTGTTAAAAATTCTACACATTTCCTTATCACTGTCAGTGGCTGACCCGAGGAACTTTTTAGTGGGCCTATCTTGTCCCCGATCTTACTTCTGTATACCTGAAAGAATCCTTTTGGGTTAGTCTTTGATTCTCTTGCAACTTTAACCTCATAATCTCTTTTTGCTTTTCTAATTCCCTTTTTTATTTCTCTCTTTAACTGAATATATCGATTTCTTAATTGCCCCTCTCCTCTTTTGATTTGCTATATATGCCTCTTCTTTTGACCAATCAGATATTTTAATCTATTGTTCATCCATTTAGGATCATTTTTGTTTGATCTGATTTCCCTATTTGGACATAATTTGACTGAGCAGCTAGAACTATGCCATGGAAAGCATCATATTCGGCAACCATCACCACCTACCTGACCCCTAGTCAGGTCATTCCAGTTCAGCCCACCTAAGTAATTTTTCAGTCCTATGAAATCAGCCAAGCGAAAGTCAGGGACGGAGACTTGATTGCCATTATTAGGGGAATTCCATGATATGTTAAAACTGAGTGATTTGTGATCACTCTCCCCAGCTCATCATTAACCTCAAGATTATTATAAGTGTTTCCCTACTGGCAAGAACCAAGTCAAGGAGGTTATTTCCCCTAGTTGGCTCTGTCACAAACTGTTTTAAAAAACAATCCTGGATCGTATCAAGAAAGTCACCCGACTCTAAATTTCCTGTCAAATTGCTCCAGTCAATCTGTCTATAGTTGAAGTCTCCCATTAGCACAACATTTTCGTATGTAGATGCCTTACGAATTTCGTCCCATAGAAGTTTACTGCACTCCCTATCAAGATTTTGGGGCCCTGTAAATCACACCCAAAATTAGTTTTTCTCGGCCCTCGAGAAGCTGTAAACCAAACAGATTCAGTGGCTGACGCTTCTAATTTAATATCTTGTCTAACACAACAATTTAAATTGTCTCTGACATACATCGCTACTCCACCACCTTTCCTGTTGACCCTGTCAGTGTGGAATAATTTATAGCCTTGTATGTGACATTAAAGATGGCATCTCTCTATCTTTCAGATTAAAGCCAGGTCTCTGTTATAGCAATAATATCTATGTTTCCTGCACTTGCAATTAATCTTAGCTCATCTATTTTTATTTCAAACACTCCTGCTATTAGTATAGAAACCCTTTAAAGGGGAGCTAGTCCCTTGCTGCCCTCTGCTGTCCCCCTTTGTTTTCTGACCTGTTCTATTGTCTTTATTTATAACTTTATGCTGAATGCCTTTTATACATTTACTGTTCCAACCCTAGTGTTGCAACCTGCTTGTTTTCCCACACACACCCATACCTCAAATCTTCCATCAGTTTAAAATCTAGCATTTCACCAATGGCCTTCTCAATCGATTTCTGCAAGTGCTCCCCACCCTGCCCCAGAGAGATGAACCCCATCCCTTGCTACATATCATTTTTGCCAAAAAGTTGTTCCAGTTGTCAATGAATGGGATTGCAAGTTCCTTGCAGTATCTGTCTAGCCAGCAATTTACACCAATTGCTCTAGACAACCATTCATTTCCTACTCCCCTTCTAGGCAAGATGCTACATATGATTGGGATCCCTCCCTTAGACTTAATGAAATCTATAGCTGACCTGTACTTATCTAGCAGCTCTTCTCTCCTACCCTTCCCAATATCATTTCCACCAGCACTGAGACAGATAATGGGCTTGTTCCCATTACCTGACATGATATTATCCAGTCTGTTGACAATGTCCCCAACACCAGCTCCAGGGAAGCACACTCTATCTCTCATCTTCTTATTCCTATTACAAAAAGCACGGTCAACATATCTTACCTGAGAGTCACCAACCACAAGAATGCGCTTACCTTCATTAGCAGGGGAAGGGAAGAGGGAATGAATCCATATGTTCGAAACTTAAATTTTGTCTCTTATCTCATAAGACCTGGCCCAGGAGCCGCCCCAACACAACTGCAGCGGCGATGAGGATGAGGTGCCTGACCTCATGTTCCAACAAGGAAAGAACACAATTTAGCCAGGTCATTCACACTGTGCCGACAACAAGCAATAATTCATGGCATCTAGGAAACAAACTTTAACCTTACTCGTGCACTGCCGCCTTTTAAACTAACGCAACGAGGTTCGTAAGCATACCAAATATTACAGAAAAGCACCTACTAGGAAAGTGTATATTGTTTCCTTGACAGAATGAAATATTAAAGCATTATAAGCGGTGACTGGTAATTAAAATAAGCTGCTACGAATTGACGAATGCAGCCTTCTTGCTTGTTCTCCAGATTCTTCATGACTACGGTGCTCTTCATACCAACTCCAAGGCTGAGGGACTGATTACCTCATCTTTTGTATATAGTTCTCCTGTCTTCCAATTATGTCCTTGAATTTGTATTGATAAAGCCACTGGATGGCGAAACGTCTACAAAGATACCCAGATGTTGCACATGTCTAATTTTCATCTTGTCGGTATTGTATACCACTCATGTACAAGATGTTGAATAGGCTAAGACCACGGATGCTGACATAATGTTCTCTTAGGGTACCCACGGTGCTCCTGCTTTTCACCGGGTTTATTATGAACTTCCTCCAACATCTCCCACTATGTTGTTGTGGCGGTGTGCACATTTGGGACTAGGCCCTCAAGTATATAACGCGGTCATATTACCATATCTCTCTCCACTCCAGCGAGTAAATATTTAGGACTTCGAGGCGTTCCCAGTAATTTAAATGCTATATTGGCTCTGCGGGTTGTAAGTAATCTCTATGTCTGCTCCAGTTCTGATAATTCCCTACCTTAAAGAAGGTCTCCAACACTGAACAATACTTTAAACGGGAGAGCACAAGCTGTTTGAACAGTATCACCAGTGGCATATTTCCCTTATTTTGAAAGTTCTCATTATCCACTCCGTCATTTTCCTGGCCGTCGTGACATAATATAAATTACGAATTTATTCCACAGCTCATCAATACAATTTCGCGCGAATTCACGGTTCAAGTCAGACAGAAACGTCGTCAAAAGTTTGTCTCGTACGTGAGTGTTATGAGTATTGTTCCAGTCACGGTATTATGTCTTTTTACATGTCTTTTTAATTTTTCCGATGCCTTTTTTGCTGACCAGAGTACAGCAGAGCTGACTTTAGCCACATGATTGTAAAACTTAGTTAAGTATTTGGGTTCTCTTTCCTTTGCTCCGGTCGACATAAGGGCAACAAAAGGCGTGGGACCAAACGAAGTTATAACCAAACCAGAGTGAAGTTTTGCCTCTGGATTATTTAAAGCTATTAACTACAGAAGGAAACGGAGTTGACGCTGTCAAGCTCAATATGTTTAAGAGTTTGCACATTTCGTTGGTAATAGAGTATCTCACCTAAGAAAGTTGTTAATGCCATAATGTAAATATAAAAGAGACACGGATCAAACAATGGGTCAAGAACGAAAAGCAACATACAAATACGTTGCAACGTCACTGCACAGGTACTTAGTGTCTACCACTTAAGTCCTTTAGTAAGATGTAACAAGTTTTCCCCATATACTTTTGTTAACGCTGCTTACATCACTGACAATATACCACTTACACAGTTACCGATGCTAACTATAACATCATTTAGTGCAATGGGTTCGAAATACGAATAATCGAGTGAGTTTATCATAAACACATTCCTCAGTAAACACTTAAGTTCTACCAAGATAATTTGACCTTTAAATGGGTCCTCTAACACACAATGACTAAATGCCATAATATTAATAAATTTATAATGTTTAGCTAAAACTGGAGAAGAAAATGGAGCTAAGAAGGAAGCAAGGCAAATAAATGGTATACAGGAGACTAATGTGTTCAGGCAAGGAGAGCAGCAGTGATGTTTTAAGTGGTGAGGTATTTACCCACCCCTCCCTCCCTCTAGTTTTCTCCCTCACTTCCACAGGTTCGACGTGGATTTTAAGCTCTATGCGGTTTTCCATGCACTCTCTAGCCCTCTTTGGTCTCTCGCCATCTGCCTCACATTTGCCCTTTCTCTCCTCACCCTTCCCCTCTCGCATTCACTGTCACCCTCTCCCCTTCTGCTTTCACACTCTCGCCTTTATTACGCCATTTTCCTATCAGGGTCTTTCACCTTTAAGCTAAATAATACTAAATGATTCAACAAATCGCGCATGAATTCCATTGAAACAATAAAAATAATAAATACTGATAGCGAAAGACAATACTCGAAAATGAAGAGAATTCTATATAAATGTAAAAAATGCAATATAATTAAAACGGTGAACTATAAAGACAAAGATATTATGGCTGTTTTGCTCTCCAGAAGCTTTATCAAGTCAATACAAACAATATGTGCTGTGCTTCGTACGTCGGTTTACGTGCGGCCAGTAGTAACAGCCTGGTTGATCAAGCCCTGATCCACCACGAGGCCTGGTCACGGACCGTGCCGAGGGGGCGTTGACCCTGAAACCCCCTCCAGGTATATAATAGGAACAGAGTGTGGCATTAGGTAAATAGGTGGCGGCAGCAGCAGCAATAGCAACAGCAGCAGCAGCAGCAACAGCAACAGCAGTAGAGTACACGTAACCTCCCAGGTGACGGTGGGGTAAATTTATGCTTTTCAGGATTTGTGTTAATATTTTAAAAAATATGACACGGCCCTTGTTTTGTGCAATTGTCAGAAATAGAAATAAATGAAGCTTCCAGATATTTTCATGTACGTATGTCTGTTTCCTTAATCACTAAACATGCGTCATTTCATTTTATCATGTGGTTGGTGAAGTTGCAGGGTTTACATCTGCAAGCGTAAGTGTTCGTTTAAATGTATTTCTAAGTATTTTGGTTCAATGCTGCCATCTTTAAATTAATAACGGAATAAATGGGTGGGTGGCCGTTGACTTACACTCTAGTCATCGTTAATGTTACGTAATTACCGACTAGATGATGAAAAGACATGTGCAACACCAGGATATCTATTCTCAAGACGTTTCGAAAACTAGTGATTTTATCAATTCAATACAAATGTTATTTGAAGGTACTGAAACAGGATACAGTAGAAGAGAAGGTAATTAGGCCCTCGGGGCTAATTACCTACTTTCGAAAATTTTCGAATAACGTTTATATTGAAGGTGTTGAAACTGGAGAGCAGAAGACAGGTAATCAGTCCCGAGGGACTAATACCTTTGGATCAAGAGTTCCTCACCAGAATTAAAGAGCCTCCCTTAACGGTTTAATGAATCCTGCCTATTAAGCTCTTTAAAGTATAACTAAGATAATCAGCAATGCATAATTATACATACTTGCAATTTTAGGACCATTATCAGTACAAATTTAGTCGCATTTGAAACATTTCCATTAATAAATGTTTCCTCGTCCAATGCTGATTATGGAGACAATGTAATTCGCCTGCATTATTACCCTCGTCTATTTCAGTCTTAAAATTTATTTTTGTAGGTATGACAGACGTGATCAATCTACAAAAACGTTTATTCCTGTTTTAAAACTAGAAAACTGCTACACAGATTTCTTTACATCACCAATTCATTATATCTCTCAGACTAGCTTTTTCTTTAGCATGGAGTAATATACACCGAGAGAAGTAGGTTTCTCAGGTGTACATGAACTTAGTTTATTTTCATCCTTATCGACCCCTCGTGCGGTGATACGCTGTAACTCTTAAAAAAAATTAATATGGCTTCATAGTTCGTAAAAAATAAGATAATTATTCTGAAAATTGTATGGCTCCTCAGAGTCTTCGTAACAAACACCTAAGTTCCATTAATTTGTTGTGGAGGGTTCTTTTGCAGATGCTATACTTATGCTGCTTTATTAACAATCATGCTGCAGGTTGACAACCACGGCCACAAACTGGATCTACCAAGATACATAAAGAGCTGCTGAAGCAGTCTACTACAGTGCAGTATATAACAGCCTGCCGATCAACTCAAACACACCATTTCAACTGGAAAACACCACACTTACAACACACACAGCACAAACAATACGCTTACAACACAAATGCCACACATACAACAAACAACACCACACAGCATACACAACACAAACACAACATAGCTAAACAAGGCAAGCATCCTCCCTCAATACTCCTAACTGGCGCCAACCTTTGTGTGTGTGTGTACCCAAGCCGTAAGCCCCTCCCCACCTCCCCGTCCGGGTAATCTAGTTGGTCGACTTGGAAATTTACGTTGCTTGTCAATATTAGTCTGACCCAGAAAATATCTCTACATATCAACGCTGGTGTGACCCACAAATTATCTCTATATTTAATATTGACGTGTGCATACATTGCCACCAGCAACTGTTCCCCATACATATGTGCGTGCGTTATATGTTTTTTTTTTTATTAACACCTCAGCCGTCTCCCACAAACGCAGGGTGGCCCGAAAAAGAAAAACTTTCATCATTCACTCCATCACTGTCTTGCCAGAGGAGAGCTTACACTACAGTTATAAAACTGCAGACATCTTATATTACATGGACCCTAACCAGTCCCTTGAAAATATCAACCTCCTGGTAGCTGGAGTATGTTCATGGCATATTCCCCTAAGAAAAAAGAAGAGAAGAAGTAAACTGGAGAGAGAGACGCTCCCTCTACAGGAGAAGGCGAAGAATCACCGAGCATTCACTCAGGAATGCCAAATTATCTGAAACATGGAAGGAAGCACTAATCGGGATCCAGGAGAGACAAGAGGAGCTAAAAGCGATTAGTGAAACTGAAAGCAATTCGAAATATTTCTTGTCATGTGCCAAAAACAAGGCAAAAACCACTTCTAGTACAGAGCCCTTGCTCAGACAAGACGGATCCTACACAGATGACAACAAAGTGAGATACTGAAATCTTATTATGACTGTCACTTTCAAATTTCTACCTTTACAAACCCTCCCAAACTCGTCCACTAACCTTTGCAACTTTTCTTTAGAATCTCCCAAAACCATAGTATCACCAGGAAAAAGTAACTGGGTCAACTCCCATTTTATATTTGATTCCCCATAATTTAATCGCACCCCTCTCCCCAACACCCTAGCATTTACTTCTTTTACAACTCCATCTATAAATATGTTAAACAACCATGATGACATTACAAATCCCTGTCTAAAACCTACTTTTACCGGGAAGTAATCTCCCTCTCCTGCACACCCTAACCTGAACCTCACTATCCTCATAAAAACTTTATAGCATTTAGTAACTTACCACCTATTCCATACACTTGCAACATCTGCCACATTGCACCTCTATCCACTCTATCATATGCCTGTTCTAAATCCATAAATGCCATGAAAACTTCTCTAATTTCTAAAAATTGTTCACATATATGCTTTAATATAACACTTGATCTACACATCCCCTACCCATTCTAAAACCTTATTCATCTGCAATCCTGCCCTCTTGTAGACAGCCTGTACTGTCTGCACAGACAGCCCATGCTGTCTGCCAGCTTAGTTCATATTTCGCGCCACTCAAGTGCTGCCACCTATAGGCCTTGCCACTTCAGTATGCCCAGACTTGCCTCGCTCTCACTCTCACAGCGGCCTGGCATCAACACACAAGGCCTCCCAGCTCTCTCGTGGGCATGGCCCTGCCCGGGCCATGGGCACAAACACACAAGCCTGTGTAACCCACCACTACTTAATAAATAAAGTAAGAAGCCTCCGAAGACGTATATCATTTAACCACCCGCTACCAGCCTACCAAACAACTCTATTATAAATGGTGACAGCGGTGCTCCGCAGCAGTTGTGTTTGCCTGGAGAGGAGGAGGAAGAGGTATGAAGTCATCTTCACTTCATCACCCTACACAAGAAGCATCCATCTCTCAACGAGTTATCCTGATGTCGTGTCTGCACGTTTGAGCATCCAGACACAGGTACTAGCAGGATCCAGCCGAAATTTGCCGAAATTCTCCGAGAATTGTAAGTGGCGTCCCAGTGACCCCACGCTGTCTCTCAAGTCACGTGTTCAGCGTCACTTGTATGTTGCTGTTGTTGTTCAGCCAGCACAACTTTTTTCAGAAAGCCAGAGGTGAGTTTTGTGGTGATTTCTGCGTCCAGTGTGAGCTTCTCCGCGTGTTTGTGGGTGGAGGAGGAGGAGGAGGAGGAATGGCTAGATGCTCGCCCTGCCTACACTCACCCACCCCTCCTCGCCACCACACTACCAAACACTCACCGCTGCTCACTCCCCTGCTGTGTTTTCTGCTGTTTTTCGTTTTGAATTCATTGCCAGTGCTGTGTTTTCCGAGTGCCCGAGGCCACTCGAAGCTACGTGGATCCCGACGTAAACGTGGGTGGGGGCGATGTCACGTAGACCTACAAAGCCACGTGAGTTACCAGATGTCCCAGGCCTCATGCTGTGGTCTGCTGCCTGCATCACATCGACCCCACCCACGATGCTGCCCGACTTCATGACGTCACGATGTCTGCTGACGTCACCTCACGATGTCTGCCTGACGTCACCTCGAGATGTCTGCTGACGTCACAGTGCTGCTGACGTCACCTCGCGACATCACGCCTGACATCACATGATGTCACATCGAGTGTTCTAGTAATTATTTCAGTATTGTCGAGAAGATATATGTCGTGTGTTAATTAATTCCTCTCAGTCAGTGTTCTCACATTTTAGTATGTCTTAGTCAGTTTTATGAGCAGAAAAGCATCATTTGCTAGTTTAAGCCATGTTGTACCGTATGTACAGCGGTGTGTTTGTAAAGTTTCCGTGTGTCCAGTGAGGTCTGAGCCAGCCAGACCTGAGTAGCACCACTGTTAAGTCACCCTTGTGACCAGTATGTTTGACAGCTGATTACTCAGCCCTGAGCGTATGAGCCCTTTGTACAGAAAGCTTTTATGCTCGTCGCTCGTGATGTTCTGCAGAATCGTACCTGCTACGATTCCCATCGAGATTTGTTTCACTTCACCTCCAGACCGTCAGAGTGCAGTTATATGTAGAGAAACAAGTCTGGGGACGCTTAGACTAACCTCTGCTATAACTCCAACTGTCGAGAGAATGACACACTGTCAGCCTCGTGTCACAAGCTTCAGTGAGCAGCCTGCACATAGAAGATGTCACTTTGACTGCTAGCTCTCTCACTGCAGTCTGGTGTATGATGTTACGACTCCCAGATGTTTCGCCCAGTCGTCTCTGCCACGACTCACTCCACAACTCGCTCCACGCTCGCCGGCAGTGACAGCCCAGCGACAGTACCAGTCGAGAAGTGTCCTGAGTCGCTTGCCAGAAGTCCTGCCCAGTTGCCGAGTTTTGTCGTCGTCCTCACTCGAGGGCACCAGCATGTCGTGCCCTAGGTTGAGTGAAAACCTGCAGCGACTCCTACGATGTCGCTTCACCGTTCCAGAGGAGACCGTACCCTGTTACGTCACAGCTCAGCCGCAGCGATGTCTCCCGTGTTGCAGTATCTGTCCAGACGCAGGAAGGCGTGCAGTTTATGCACTTCGATGCTCACTGCCCTTTTACCACGATGTTTAGCAACACCCCACATGTTTTTTTCTTCCCTCCCTGTAGGAAGTTTTTTTTTCCATGTCCATATGTATATATATGTTTTTTATTTTGTGTTCTGTGCCCTGTTCCCACGAGGAGAGAGACCGAGGGTTTTTTTTTACTACCAGTATTGTCCGTCGGGAAAGACGCGCGGTAGGTGGCCGAGCGTATGTAGACAGCCTGTACTGTCTGCACAGACAGCCCATGCTGTCTGCCAGCTTAGTTCATATTTCGCGCCACTCAAGTGCTGCCACCTATAGGCCTTGCCACTTCAGTATGCCCAGACTTGCCTCGCTCTCACTCTCACAGCGGCCTGGCATCAACACACAAGGCCTCCCAGCTCTCTCGTGGGCATGGCCCTGCCCGGGCCATGGGCACAAACACACAAGCCTGTGTAACCCACCACTACTTAATAAATAAAGTAAGAAGCCTCCGAAGACGTATATCATTTAACCACCCGCTACCAGCCTACCAAACAACTCTATTATACTCTATCTTACCTCTAATTCTTTCAATAATAACCCTACCGTACACTTTACCTGGTATCCTCAGTAATTTTAAAAATATCTTTTGTCCCCCTTCCCTTTATATAAAGGAACTATACACACACTGCCAATCCAAAGGTACCCCACTCTTTCATACATTTATTAAATAAAAATACCAACCACTCCAACGCTACATCAACCCCCCCTCCCCGCTTCTAACATTTCTGTCATGATCCCGTCAGTTCCAGCTGCTTTACTCCCTTTCATTCTACGTAATGTCTCGCGCACCTCCCCCACACTCACATTCTGCTCTTCTTCACTCCTAAAAGATGTTATCCCCCTTTCTTGACCAGTGCATGAAATTACTGTCTCCCTTTCTTCATCAACATTTAAAAGCTCCTCAAAATATCCACGCCATCTACCCAGTATCTCCAGCTCCCCATCTACTAACTCCCTTACTCTGTTTTTAACTGACAAATCCATTCGTTCCCCAGGCTTTATTAACCTGTTTATCTCACCCAATTTTTTTCTTATTCTCGGCACACACACAAAACACACACATTTAATATATATATATATATATTATATATATATATATATATATATATATATATATATATTTTTATATTTTATATATATATATACACACACACACACACACACACACACACACACACACACACACACACACACACACACCTGCAAGACAAGCCACGGAAGGTGTAAATCTTTAGCTCAAGTACTTTCACTCTCCTCAGTGCGTCGTCAGGAGCAGTGCAATGTTGCAAAGGTAGGGAAATGAGAAGTGAAGGGAAGTTTTTTCAGAGTACGGTAGAGACGGTACTACGCACTTTGATGCAGTGTAGGTTCGAATCCTGCTGTGGACTGAGAGAGCTATGAGAGCAAGAACTCATTTAAAATCAAGTCCTTTCTAAATTTTTATCTTATACATTTTAAGATATATTTTATATTCAACAAGTCGGCCGTCTCCCACCGAGGCAGGGTGACCCAAAAAGAAAATACTTTCATCATCATTCAACACTTCACCTCACTCATACATAATCACCGTTTTTGCAGAGGTGCCCAGAACACAACAGTTTTGAAGCATATACGTATAAAGACATACAACATATCCCTCCAAACTGCCAATATCCCAAACCCCTCCTTCAAAGTGCATGCATTGTACGTCCCATTTCCAGTACTCAAGTCCGGCTATATAAAAATAACCGGTTTCCCTGAATCCCTTCACTAAATATTACCCTGCTCACACTCTAACAGCTCGTCAGATCCATTCACTCCTATCTAACAAGCTCACGCGTGCTTGCTGGAAGTCCAAGCCCCTCGCCCACAATACCTCCTTTACCCCCTCCCTCCAACCTTTTCGAGGACGACCCCTACCCCTCCTTCCTTACCTTATATATAGATTTATACGCTCTCCATGTCATTCTACTTCGATCCATTCTCTTTAAATGACCAAACCACCTCAACAACCCCTCCTCAGCCCTCTGACTAATACTAATACCTTCTCATTTCCACACTCCGAATTCTCTGCATAATATTTACACCACAGATTGCCCTTAAATAGGACAGCTTCCACTGCGTCCAACCGCCTCCTCGCTGCAGCATTTACAACCCAAGCTTCACACCCATATAAGAGCGTTGATACCACTATACTTTCATACATTCCCTTCTTTGCGTCCATGTATAATATTTTTTGTCTCCACATATGCCTCAATGCACCACTCACCTTTTTTCCTTCATCAATTCCATAGTTAACCTCATCCTTCATAAATCCATCCGCTGACACATCAACTCCCAAATATCTGAAAACATTCACTTCTTCCATACTCCTCTCCAATTTGATATCCAATTTTTCTTTATCTAAATCATTTGATACCCTCATCACCTTACTCTTTTCTAAACAAATAGTTTGAACCTTATGGGTCACCCTAGATGGCAATAGCCACGTGAGAATACCTCCAGCCCTGCTGGTACCCAACTTATTCTCATTTTATGTCTTTTTTTACGTGGTGCTCAGCTTCAATTTCTGAACGCTTCCTATTTTTCCTCAGATGCGATATTCTTTATTTTAAATTAGGCTAAGCTAATTTAAGTTAGGTTACATGAACTTGCAAGTGTATATTTACTCACAAATAAGTAAATTACAAAAAAAAATAAATAAATAAAAACCGGCCGCGGATGAGGTGGATGATGAAAAATAGGCAACGTGTGTATTAGACATCAAGAGATAACTCGAGAAGTATCCTAAACTAGGCTGTGATGGATATGTTGCCCTGTGGACCGCTAGCAGTAACAGCCTAGTTGATCAGGCAGGTACCAGACAAGCTTGGCCCAGGGCAGGGCTGCGGGAGTAGGGAAACTTTCGAAACCCCTCAAAAGTATAAAGGTCTAAGATATTATTCTAAACATTTATTCCTTTTGGAGCGCGAGTGAGGTGCATGGTGGAATGTTTGGTAAATCCTCGTCGTCCTACTAGTCTCTCAGTTCAGACAGATTTCATATCCTCATGCGTGAAACTCATCCTGTATGAACTATGAGAGGAAAACAACTAGTTTTTTGTTCCAACCATGTAGCTCGTGGAGTAGTGCAGTCATACACTGCTGTGTTCCCACCATGTAACCTTGTAGAACAGGGTATCCTAACACTGCGGATTTGTTTAACCTTACCAAGGAAAAAAATCCCTGCATGTGAAGATTATTTCCCCTCCCTTCCCTAATTTTCCTCATTCCGGGTACGTGTAATCACACCCAGAATGTGTACCCAAACGGTACTCCCGACGCCTACCCCAACGGGATACTGTATTAGTCATCAAGGGCGGCCTTGAAAGCACGTGCCAGCTTATCCAGTGGCACTAAAGATGACGTTTGTGCCACCCCTCGGGGAAACCCCCAACCCCACCCCAGTGTATCACCACTCAAGCTCTCACACTGGATATACGCAGTCATAATCAACAACAAAGTAAAAATGTATTCTGGCACGCTCAAAAACGACTTACGTTTTAATTTAAAGCTTGCTGGAGAACCATAAACTATGTGTTTAATTAGGGTATTTTTCATTATATAATAATTTCGTAACTAAAGATAACTAAGATCACTAAATGTTTGAAACACGAATGAAGTAATAATGCACAAAAAAATTAAGTTAGTAACAGATTACACTAGCAGAGCCATGGGGCTGGAATGCCGCGATGATCATGCGCTGTTACTTGTATTGCTCGAGTACACGCTGAGAATACCGTAATGACAAAACACCGACATAATCTTGACATTACAATGACAATCATAACATCACACTGACATTTATATCATCAAACTGACAATCGTGACATCACACTGACACAAGCATGACAGAATACCGACGCAATAATGACATCACTGACAAAATTTTGGCATCACACTTGAGGAAAATGATGCAGCTGTAGATACTTGTACTACATGACATCACGCTGCCTGGGAGGTCGCCACGTGTTGGCTAATGTGTGTAACTTGACCTTGCCACAACCACCTCGGCACAAGCTAGCCTTCCTCTGACTTGCCTTCCCGCAATCTCTATATGGAGACGTCATTATAAGCCATGCGTCTAAGCCGTCAATTTCCTGAACGTGGTTTTCCTCGATGACTCAAGAGAACATCTGAAGTTAGCTACGAGACATAACAATGCATGCAGACATTTATTAGTATTCATTAGGTAGCACATTTCCAATATATTTTTAGAACAAATCTCAAAAAAAAAATAGAAATAAGAGTTCTCTAAAACAGTTTTCAGTGCAAGCAGTCTCGTTAAGATTCTTAAATCACATGGTTTGCATGCCAGTTTCGACACAGATGTAATAAACAGTTATAAAGGCTGTGGAAGAACATCTATGGATTTTTTTTAAGGCTATTGACTGCACGAGGGCTTTTTAAAAACCGCAATTCATGAACACTAAAAATCAAGAATACTTTAATCCCAAAATAACGATTAAAGAAGCTCTCCGTGTATATACGCAGATACATATGGTGCACATACCCTTGTCATGGACCAGGTGTGCTTCTACTTGTCGACCCCCACCATCAACCCACCCACCCACCAACTGACCATATCTGGCTGTTCTCTCACCTTGACTTCAACAAACAGTAAGAAGTCTTTACGTCTTCTGCACTAGTGCAATAATCAACAGTGGTACTTTACTATTCTATTGCCATTTACATCTATAGACATCATATTATTCCCGCAGTAATAATAAAGAAGTCTGCCGTTTCCGCTGTTCTCCAACTAGGCCTTTCCCAATATGCTACCCAGCACTGTGATAACCAATATAACCTTGAGTAAGGCGGAAGTCAAACTCATGAACGACCTTAGCACAAGATTAAGTGTTTGTTATAAAACATTGGAGCTTTCCTTTAACACGTGCCAAGAGTTTTCTTTTCCGTAATTTATGAGGGAAAAAACACAAAAAGAAAGAATTAATTGGATGTAATTAAACGAACCGAGTAATGCTCGTGGAAAGTACTATTCTTTATTATTGATATCGCATTTAAGTTTTTCAAAGAATGAAACCAAACAGCGGCACAATGAGGCCCAGATACTTGTGTATTATTAAGTGGACAGAGGCAGCAGGTGTAGTCTTGCATGAAAGCTTCGCCTTTCTCAGGTATCGGACCCTGATTATTTCGGTATGATCGAATGCTTTGCCTACTGCTTGTGTACTCGCATAATTGAGGTTGAGGGAGCGGAGTATTAGCCATGATTGTACGTATTCATGTTATTTTCTAAGCGTACTACGCAAACACAAAGCTTGAAACGTCACCTTCTCGCTTATGAGCGCCTGTTACCACTCGACCCATAAAAAGTGCTAACTAGATGGTCTATCCAAGGGAGTCTTCCCATGATATAGGTGAAGGGCTCATGATCCAGGGAATCAAAGCTACTCCCAATTTTCTTTGATAAAACATGGCTACCTCTCATTCCTTATGTGATAAAATGACCCATATGGGATAGTAGGACAAGGAATAATAATGAAACGGATTCTAAATTTTCAGATTTTCCCTTAAGCCATATTATTTACCTTTCAACGCTGTGGGCCCATATACTACACAAAGACAATATATAAAGACAATATTTATATATATATATATATATATATATATATAATATATATTATATTATATATATATATATATAATATATATATATATATATATATAATATATAATATATAGTGTGTGTGTGTCGTGCCGAATACGTAAAAAACTTGCGATTCTGGCTTAAATAGCAAAGCTCTTCTTGCCGAATAAGGCAAGCGAAATTCGTGTATGCAATAATTTCGCAAAAAATCATTCTGAACCTAACGAAAAAAATAAATTTAATTGTGTTTGTTTATTATTAAATTATTGTAAACATATCTAAAATATATTTAGTTGGATTAGGCTAAATTAAATTGAGTTTGTTATAATAAGGTTAGGTAAGTTTTCTAAGGTTCTTTTGGTACAAAATCAATTTTTACATTAACATAAATGAAAAAAATATATTTTTAAATGTATAAGAGAACATTTTAGAAAGGATTTAATTTTAAATGAGTTCTTGCTAACTAACCAGTTGTACACTATTCGGCACGACACACACACTAATATATATATATATATATAATATTTTTTTTTTTTATTATCACTCCGGCCGATTCCACCAAGGCAGGGTTGGCCCGAAAAAAGAAAAACTTTCACCATCATTCACTCCATCACTGTCTTGCAGAAGGGTGCTTTACACTACAGTTTTTAAACTGCAACATTAACACCCCTCCTTCAGAGTGCAGGCACTGTACTTCCCATCTCCATATATATATATATATTTATATATATATATATATATCATAATAATATATATATATATATATATATATTAATATATATATATTATATTATATATATATCATACAATCTCTTGTGAAAGTAGCAAAAATTTGAATATCTCCGAGAACATTAGTTTTACCACAGTATGAACAAGAAACACGTCCCTCGTGGCGCTCTTCTTCATAACCCCTTTTCCCACTCAAAATGCTCATTACACTATGTTCTTATTTTAGGAAACGGGGGAGGGAAAAGTATAACATAAGTTCCATACGTTTTATTATAAATTTAGTGCGAGTCACGATAGATAAAATCACAGTTACATCTAGCCAACCTTCAGATTCATAAACTGATTATGCCTTAAAAATATAATGAAAATAAAATTTAATATTAAACTAACGACCACACCATGCAAAATGCAATATAATTTTATGAAAGAACGGGAACTTCAGTATTTTTATTGATAATGATCCATCTCCTGAACTACGCCTTAGCAAGCAGTGGTTGGTTTTCATCCAGCAAGAATGGAGGAACACTCCACAAGCTATATAAAAAAAAGGTACTATGGCAATGGTAATATGGCTAATGATTAAATAATTTGGTTTTTACGTTTATAATTTTTGACACGACAGTGAGACAGTTTACTGTTCACTAAAACTTAATGGCGAAAAGGAAAATAATCATGTGGGTAGGCAAAGTATAACCATAGGGGAACGCTAAACCCATAGGGATTATACAGCGCCTGTAGGTTGGGGGGAATGGAAGATATTCAGGCTCAATTCAGGAACTGGAGCACAGATCCAATTCCCTAAATCAAGAGCCCCTCACCATCGTCAGGAACCTCCTTTGAGGGGATGGGTACGCAAAAACCTGGGACCAAGGCACTGCTGGGGTTACCAGTACAGTTGGGTATATGTTTTTACAAGTTATTTACATAATATTAAATGTTACGAACAAATTCAGTATATATGCTCAGAATATCAAGTACCTTAATTTCATTTAATAAGATACTTTGACTTATCAATATGGTTTAAATATAATTTCTGAAAAAACAAAATTGAAGATGCATATACATATTGGAAATGGAAGCTATATAAGTGGGAAAGATCTTCGGAAACCGTAGAACTGTATGTCTTGTGAGAAGTGTTGGACTGAGTAGTAGTGGTGGTGGTGATGGTAGAGGTTAATGTGATGATTGTGGCTGATGTGATAATGAAGGGTCTGTAGGCTACTGTACACCCAAACGTCACTACCAATGGAGTGACGTCGCCCCTTCCCCCGACCCCAGGATCTCTTGGACGCTCACAAGGCCAACAGCTTTTCTTCAACGTAACGGCGTTCCTCAAATATTACTTATCTAACTTAGGTTTTCAATTTCAATTTCATGTTGTTCATCGAGATCCTTACTTTAAAATCAATGGCAACGCAGGCTTTTTTTTTTTTTAGTTAAGAGCTGCTATCAAAGTAATAAATACATTATGGCACAGAGAGTATCTACGTCTATTTATTAAGAAATCACCTACACTTTCGATTAAAACATCATATGTTCTCTATCAGGTGCAGGCCGTCTCTACATGTGAAATCCATGAATTAGTCGTGAATAACCGATTTGTAATCATGCGAACGAGATCTAACACCAAACAATGGAAAGAAAATGGCCGGGAACCCAATTGCTCTTTGACGAAAACAATTTGCTGTGCTCTAAGTCTGACCAACATTGTTGCCAGCGACTCTCAAGTTACTGAGAGTACTGGAAAATAGTTGAGACTCCTTGTGGAAGATTCACAGGTCCTGATTTGAGAATCGAGCAGCTGTCTTGAATTGAGGATCGAGCAGCTGTCTTCAACTGAGGATCGAGCAACTGTCTTACTGGGATCCGCGTGTCTTATGGGTTTCGAGCAGCTGTCTTCAACTGAGGATCGAAGCAGCTGTCTTCAACTGAGGATCGAGCAGCTTCTTGAATTGAGGATCGAGCAGCTGTCCTGAATTGAGGATCGAGCAGCTGTCTTGAATTGAGGAATCGAGCAGCTGTCTTGAACTGAGGTTCGAACAGTGCCTTGAATTGAGGATTAAGCAGCTAAGTTGTGAGTTGATTGCATAGAACATTGCCTTTGTCGAAGGACCAGCCAAAAAACAACTGTGCTTGCTAGAAATCCCGACTTAGTTGTACAGGTATACGAAGCTGAATTTTTGGATAGCTTGGAATGCACTTTGGGAGTCGAACAAATGAAGTGAAGGCATTTGGAACTATCAGTGTACGTTTAAAGTAACACAAAAATGGGGATTGAAAGTGTTCTTGCAACTGTAACAAACATATGCCTTCAAGTATAGAAAAGAAACAAATCTAAATTTTTTTGAATTTTACGAGGGAGGGGAAAAGCATGATACGAAGTGGACGCAAAACGGGGGGGATGGGGGGATTAATCAGTGTTGCCAGATTGAAGGGTCACAATAAATGGGGAAGACAATTAAATAATTAATCTTAATGAAATTTGTGAACAAAATAAAGGCAATGGGCATCAAGTCGATTCTAAAAATAAGGTGTATTTGCTTCTGTATACACGCTTTCAGTTACAGTCGAAAAACCTGTACACAGACGTATGTCTTTATTTATTTATTTATGTCTTTGCAAATAGTACATTGAGATTATGTATTTACAGTAATGGGTTGCAATGCCTCTATTATGCCTAGGCATTATGGGCAGACTTAACTTTAAATTGGCTTACTGACTATTTAAAACATAAGAATTATATCATAGTTGTACATTTAGATTATTAATTATAAATTAATCTAATGTATATAAGACAAAAGATATATTCATATATTCAAAAATGCTTTTTGTGAAACAATGATTCAAATATATTCCTGTCGACAATGGATAAAAGGTTTGAAAGTAATTGTTGAAATTATGATATGGAAATACGTAGTATGTGAGTACTGAGTGTTGAGCATTTAATCTAGGGTGATTAAGTGGCTTTTGAGAAGTCTTATATTGATTTTCAGACCGGGTTTCTATAATATCTTCTGGTAATGAATTCCTTATTTTGGGGCCCTTTATGTGCATAGAGTTTTTACACACTGTGATATGAACACGGGGTACATCAAAAAGAGATCTGTGTCTTGTGTTATGGTCATGTATGTGTCCTGTTAAGGCTGGTGAAGAGAAATTTGAGTGGATGGTTTATATTTGCGTGTATTGTTCTGTGTATGTAGTAGGCACATGAATAAGTATAGATGTTCTTAATGGTGAGCAGATTTAGACTTGAAAATTGGTGGAGTATGCTGTCGGGAGTGGGAATTTGTTATCATACTGACTGCTGCCTTTTGCTGGGTTATTAGAGGTCTTAGGTGATTTAATGTTGTTGATCACCATGCACAAATTCCATGTGTGGTAAGGGTATATGAGTGAATGGTACAGTGCCAGGAGAGCTGATTGTGGAACGTAGTACCGTATCTTTGATAGTATGCCTACAGTCTTACAGATTTTCTTGATTTGTTGTGTGTGTGTCTGGAACTTAAGGCTACTGTCAAGGTGGATACCCAGGAATTTTCCCTCTGCACGTCTTGTGACTGGTGATCTGTTTAGCGTTATGTTAATTGGATCATTTGCAGCTTTGTTTCCAAACTGAATGAAATAGGTTTTATCAGTATTCAGGGTAAGTTCATCAGTCATCATCCAGGCAGATATTTTCTGCAATTCGGCATTGACAGTGTTGGCGAGTATGATTGGGTTTGGGTGGGAGAAGACGTATGTAGTGTCATCTGCAAATAATATGGGTTTGAGTATTATTACATATTATTATAATCAAAAAGAAGCGCTAAGCCACAAGGGCTATACAGCGCTGCAGGGCAGGAAGGAAGCAAGGGCATCAGGTGGCAAAAGGGAGGTGGATGAGTAATAGGTTACGGATAACAGCGGAGCAGTGGATGGTGAAAGGGTAAAGGGCAGCAAGAGACTGAGCTAGAAAGGGCTGAGGGGAGTGTGTAAGGTATCATCATCAGAGTTTGTGGAGTAAATCAGTCGTTGTCAAGAAATCAATGGAGAGAGTCAGGATTAAAGGAGGGTCCATCAGCAAGAAGGAAGGTAAAGAGAGAGTAGTAGAACGAAGACGGCGTTGGAGGTAAATTCTGCGTGCTCGTTGTTAGAGAGGGCAGTCTAACAGAATGCGGCTAATCGATACTGGAACTTGGCACTGCTCACAGAGAGGTAAAGGGTGCCTCTTCATGGATACCGTGAGTAAGACGAGTGTGGCCAATGCGAAGACGGGAGAGAGTGGTCCCCCAACCACGGCACTGATGACAAGAAGACGGCCGTTAACCTATGCTCGGTTTAATAGAATGAAGTTTGTTACCAAGCAGAGTTGCCCAAACGTTGTTGCCAAGGGGTGCGAAGGTGGGCAGTTTATTGTAGAAAAATAGTCCAGAAATGGAACACCTCTATAGGAAATTGGTAGGTCATGTACTGCTGACCGCGCGCAGTGTCTGCCTGTTCATTGCCCTGTACGTCGACATGACCAGGGACCCAACAAAAAATAATATTTTATGCTTCGTAGAGATTTCGGCGTAGCCAAAGTTGGATACGGAGAACTAGGGGGCGAGATGTATCAAATTTTCGTATAGCCTGTTTGAGCACTAAGGGAGTCTGAGACTACCACAAAGATGACACAGGCTAGATGCGTACGAATAAGTGCTGCAAGAATGGCATACAGTTCAGCAGTAAAAATGCTTGCCGAAGATAGTAAATGCCCCCGCACGACGCTGTCCGGAAAAAACTGCTGCGAATCCGACGCCGTCTGAAGACTTAGGCCATCTGTGTACACAGCGGTGGATGAGAATGGGAGTGGAAGTGATCAAGAAAAAGAGAGCGGGGAAACCGCCATAGGCAATTTTAGCTTTCGAGCAAGGGAAGTGAGAAAGAACAGACCCGAACAGCTGGAACTTCCCAGGGGGTAGGGAAAAAGTGAGATGCTACATGAACATCTAAAGGTGGTAACTGAAGGGGAAAACAAGAGTGAATGTAGCCAAAGAGGGAAAAGGGACGGAGCAAAAGGGGCGGCGAACGAATAAAGAATGCTCTAATATCGGGACCATTCATAAATGGATTGTGAATCGTGAGACGTACATAGTACGAAGGCAATGGCATCACGGCAATCAGACAAGGATGGAAAAAATGCTTTGCATAGAGGCTCTCAACGGAAAGAGCGAAAAGCACCAAGGCACAAACGTAATCCTTGGTGATGGATAGAGTTAAGCTACGAGAGTAGCAGGAAGCCGGGGAATAAATCTGGTCACCATAATGAGTTTCGGTTTAAAACGAGGGCTGAATGTGGCAAGCAGAGTTCGACGATCAGCTCCCAGGAAAGATGAGCAAGGGTTTATGAAGGTTTGGGCGTGACATTGCCC
>NC_069430.1:33853110-33934944 GCF_026875155.1 Cherax quadricarinatus | reverse complement strand
GCAATCCCCCTGTTTCAATAGATGACATGATTGAATATTTTGGGGGGTACACATACCGTCTCTCTCCCCTCTCCAAACCCAGGGGGAATTTATCGGGCCCCTTTCCTTGAGGATCTAGTCACTCAGAACCCTTTTCACTTTTTCCTCTTTTTGTTGCACTGTGTCCAGCACTTGGTGGTGTGCCCACCTCTCCGTCTTTCTGGAGTCCCTTCTGTCTCCTCTGTGAACACTTCTTTGAATCTCTTGTTGAGTTCTTCACATACTTCACGGTCATTTCTTGTTGTCTCTCCTCCTTCCTTCCCTTTAGCCTGATTACCTGGTCCTTGACTGTTGTTTTCCTCCTGTGTGTGTGTGTGTGTGTGTGTGTTAGATAGGATTGAATGGAGACAAATAGTTTTTGGGACATGACAAGCTGTTGGAGTGGGAGTAGGGTAATATTTAGTGAAGGGATTCAGGGAAACCGGTTATTTTTATGTAGCCAGATTTGAGTCCTGGAAATGGGAAGTACATTCTTTGCACTTTAACGGAGGGGTTTGGGATAGTGCAGTTTGGAGGGATATGTTATTTATATATATGCTTGTAAACTGTTGTATTTGGGTGCCTCTTCAAAAACAGTGATTATGTGTGAATGAGGTGAAAGTATTGAATGATAATGAAAGTACAGTGGACCCCCGGTTCACGATGCTATCGGTATCCGATAAATCCGGTAACCGATGCATTATATTGCAGAAAATTTGCCTCGGTTCCCGTTACAAAACCCGGTATGCGATGTGATTCATACGAGATGTGTCCACATGTGGCCTGAACTGAACCGTGTGTGCCAGTGTTTACAAGCCAGCCAGTGTGCGCGCATCTAAGGATACATTTGGTACATTCCATATTATCCGTATTATCACTGTTTTTGGTGCTTGTTTCTGCAAAATAAGTCACCATGGGCCCCAAGAAAGCTTCTAGTGCCAACCCTTCGAGACAAAGGACGCTAATGACTATTGAAATGAAGAAAGAGATAATTGCAAAGTATGAAAGTGGAGTGTGTGTGTCAGAGCTGGTCAGGTTGTATAGTAAACCCCACTCAACCATCTCTACTATAGTGACCAGGAAAACGGCAATCAAGGAAGCTGTTCTTGCAAAAGGTGTAACTGTGATTACGAAACAGCGACCGCAAGTGTTAGAAAATGTTGAGAGACTGTTATTGGTGTGGATAAATGAAAAACAGATAGCAGGAGATATCATCTCTCAAGCGATCAGTTGCACGACGATTTGGTAAAGAAATTGCCTGCAACTAGTGGTGATGTGAGTGAATTTAAGGCCAGCAAAGGTTGGTTGAAAGATTTAAGAATCGTAGTGCATACATAGTGTATTGGCATGGTGGGGCTGCCAGTTCAGACCACAAAGCGGCTGAAAAATATGTGCATGAGTTCAAGGAGTACATAGAGGCTGAAGGATTGAAATCTGAACAAGTGTTTAATTGTGACAAAACAGGCCTGTTTTGGAAGAAATTGCCAAGCAGGACCTACATTACTCATTAGGACTTGCTACCTCAAGTCCTAATGGAGGGGGATTCCCCTTCTAAACAATAGGTTCAACACTCTCCCCTCCTCCCATCCCATCAATCATCACCAGATCTTCATTAAAGGTAAGTGTCAATTATTCTATTGTTATTATTCTATTGTTATTGTTGTTATTGTAATTATTCTATTGCATTAAACTTAATATTTCATGTGGTAAAAGTTTTTTTTTTCATACTTTTGGGTGTCTTACACGGATTAATTTGATTTCCATTGTTTCTTATGGGGAAAATGGATTCGCTTTCCGATAATTTTGGTTCACGATGAGCTCTCAGGAATGGATTAATATCGCGAACCGGGGGTCCACTGTATTTTCTTTTTTGGGATTTTGTTTCTTTTTGGATCACCTTGCCTCGGTGGGAGACGGCCAACTTGATGAAAAAAAAAAAAGTCTTCTAAGCATGTCCCTGGGGTTTCCTGGTAATAACTGCTGTTTTCAACCCTAGCACTGCAGCCTGATTGTTTCCCACAGACACCCATACCCCTATAATCTATCAGCTTAAAATCCTAGACAAGTCATCAGTGACCCCTGTCAATCGAATTGGCTAATGCAACCGCTCTAGCCCCAGACAGATGAACCCCATCCCTTGCATACATATCATGTTTGCCATAGAATTTGTCCCAGTTATCAATGAATGGGATTGCAAGTTCCTTGCAGTACCTGTCTAGCCAGCAATTTATACCAGTTGCCCCAGACATCCATTCATTGCTCACTTCCCTTCTAGGCAAGATGCTACATATGATTGAGATCCCTCCCTTAGACCAGACTACTTCTATGGCTGACCTGTACTTATCCAGCAAGCTCCTGTCTCCTGCCCTTCCCGATGTGATTGCCACCAGCACTAAGACAGATAATGGGCTTGCTCCCATTACCTGACATATTATCCAACCTACTGACTATGCCACTAACACCAGCTCCTGGGAAGCACACCCTCTGTCTGATCTTCCTTATCTCTATTACAGAAAGCATGGTCCATATATCTTACCTGAGAGTCTCCCACAATCAGAATATTCTTACCTTGATAAGCAGGGAAGTCAGTGGTATCTTTAACATCACTAACCACTGAAGTACATTCATCATGGAGAACAGAGAATTGATTTCCTACCTCCATATCTTCTCTTTTAATATTCCTTCTTCCTGAATTTTAAACCATTTGCCATTTAAAGTGGCTGCTACTCACCAATTCACTGCTGGTATCCTTTTCCTCCTTTCCAGCTCCAACCATCTCACACTCACTCCCAAATACATCTAGGCAAAGCTTCAGCCTCCTGTATAGAGATTTCTTATTGGAACACCATGCATTTTTTTATTACAGGGAATCGACGCATTAGAGCTCACCGACTAGTGTTGAGTGCGGCAAGTGACTACTTTGCTGCTATGTTTACATCTCCTGTGTTGGAGGCCACTCAGGAAGAGGTGGCCATGAGGGACATGGATTCTGATGCTCTGCTCATTTTGGTCAACTACTGCTACACAGGTAAGTCCTCCTCGCTAGACGATTACAGCATTTATGACACAAAAAAGAAGTTTGTCTTTTTAAGTGCTTATACTGATATATGCATGCCCTTTTCAGTTAGTGTACGAAGATACAAAACTAATATAACCTGCAGCAAGTTCCATGGACATAGTACAGGAAGAAATCTTTTCATTTATTTCATGTATGACCCAGTCTATGTAGGGAACTGTGGATAATGGGGGCCAAATTATAACAGCATATTATATTAAAAAAATCTTTACAAATTTGTATGCCATTTTGTACAGTTTGTCCCATATTCAGACTTACCACTGCCATTCCTTCTTGTAGCACTTTCTTTATATACCAGTTGTATTATAATCAGCATAGAATAGCAATTCTGGTCATTATTATTTTAATTTATATTTTTTTGTGGTTTTTATATATAATTTTGCCCATATGTTTTCAGTCCATAAGTTGAGGAAATCAGTAGTACACTTTTCAGGAACACAACTCGCACGAATTATGATTGCCCTCTGTGCTTTGTTGTGAGGAAAAGGAAATAGGTTTTTACAGTAATGTTTCAGAAGGCATGCATATTACTGAAGTACAAATGGTAATGAAGAGGAGAATGCAGCCAGTGCACTGGAAAGTAAAATTAGAAGAATACATATCAGTACTGTATGAAAAATTTAAGCAAGCTATGGAGGCAGTTTTTTGGGAGTATACCTAGAGAGGGTTTCAGGGGTCAACGCCCTTGCGGCCCGGTCTGTGACCAAGCCTCATGGTGGATCAGGGCATGATCAACCAGGCTGTTACTGTGTCCGCCAAAACCGATCAAACCACAGCCCAGCGGGTCGGTATGCCCAAAGGATTATGTATACAGGGGGGCCCCCTTTATACGGGGGTTTTGGTTCCGGCTACCCCCGTAAAGCGAAACCCGCCGAATGTGGAACCCCCTTTTTTTTTCCATTACAAATGTACAAAACACTAGATAACAATTTACACAACATATATTATGTTAGCAATAAAACAGCATCAAAAAACAAAAAAAAGTACAATACCAAAGTGCACCCATTCTTCCCTTTAAAAATTTTTATAGTCTTAACTAGGGTGAGACAAGATATTTTTTGTAAAAAATCAAGTGTGGTAGTTGGTAGTCAGCCACCCCATACCAGGCCACCCCACCCACATACTTTCTAGATATTTAACACCCCAGAGCGATAAAATGTATTACAGTTAACTCATTACTTACCTTAAAAAATGAATGAGTAGTATTTATTGTAAAAAAATCAAGTGGGTAGAGGTGTCAGCCGGGCCCAACCAGCCAAACCCCACCCACCATACTTTTCAAATGATTTTTAAAGCACCCCAGAGCGAAAAAATGTATTCAGTTCACCATTACTTCCCTTTAAAATATAGGGTAGATGATATATTATTGTAAAAAATAAAGTGTGGTATTTAGGGTATCACCGGGCTACCAACCAAAGAAAAAAGGGAAGTTTTGAAAAACAGCGACCGTCGGGTTTTTGTGTACAATTCATTGTGTACGGGTTTTCCTACATTGATCGGTAAAAAAATAAAGAAGAACACTCCCATTCTCATGAAACATCATTTTGAGAAAAAATGGCCTGAGTAAAGGGAAGGGAAAGTAATCACTGATTTTTTTGGGTTATCCTGGGTTTCCCCAAACACATTTGTTTGTATTTAGTTATGTATTTTTTATTATATAATTTTTAAAAAAAATATCACGGAGGGTTAACTAAAAATGTTTTTTAACGTAATTAAAAATTTAATGATACCCGGAGACAGCGTAAACAAACGAACAGGTTGGGGCGATCACTCGGCAGGGGAAAAGACGGTATTAAAAGGCCCTTTTTAGTTTTTCATGTACATTTGTAAGATTTTAAAATTTTCCCTTTATAATTTTCATTATATTAAAATAATTAAATCACGAAAAAAATACTTTTAAACCCTTGTACAATTAGTACAAAATTATAGCAAAAGGGAAAGGCATACAAAGTAATTTTTTTCTACATTACCTATAACAGTGAGGGCTAGAGAAAACGTAATTCCCCGACACTTCTAAAAACCCGTTGGTAAACCCTAATTATATTTTATAAATTTTTTACTGTGGGTGCATGTATCATTTTTGTGTGTTACATAAGGGTTTTCTTAAAAATTTTTGAAAAAAAAATCATAGATAGTTTAAGGGGAATTTATATTAACGTAAATGCACTTTAATGCGCCCAAAGATTATTTTTTTTTTTTATTATTATTATTATTATTTTATTATTATTATTATTTTATTATTATTATTGCATCAAGAGTAGAGAACTTAGTATTTTAAGTGTACCTACTCCACACAGTTTTAAGTTTTTTAGGTCAGGTGTCACAATTTTAATTATCAAGTACAATACATATAAAAAATCAATAACTTTAAAACACTTGAAATTTTGGAAAGTTTCCAGACAAAAAAAGGAATTTGAGGGAGAATGAAAAAAAACCGGGGGGCCCTGTGACCGTTTTAGAAAGACAGGGGGGGGACCCGTTAGCGAGTTTTGGTCAAATTTTAAAAATTTCCTTTTTTTGCAAAACCCGTAAAGCGAAACCCATAAAGGGGGGGCCCTGCTGTACCATAAGGGATATTAGAAATTTCTTTGTGAAAAAAGTTAAAAAAAATCTGATAATTAAATAATTAAAAGATGAGAAAAAAACTTCCCTTCATTTCTCTAGTATAGGTATGCACTTAATATTTTCCCCGGAAAAAAAGGGTTTCCCTTAGCATTGAAGAAAAAGGTATTTCCCATGTGCAAAAGCCTATGAAAAAAAAAAGGAAGACAAATTTTTTTAAAAAGTTAAAAATTAAGGATGTTAATTTTCATTTGTTTACTGTGATTTTTTTTTATTTTTGCAACTTAAGACAAGGAAACTTTAAAAGGCACTGTAATGGTTTTTCAGGTACTCAGAACTTCAAAAGTACATGGAAGTTTATTGTCCACGCTCACACTTTTTATTAACAGAAGTAGTAGATTTGCGACTTTCACCAACAGCTTACCCCGGCAAACGTCTCGGCATACGTTATTTGCAGACACTCGGGATGCCCCGAACTCCACCGTCTTCTTCCAACACAGCTGGTAATTAATCAGCTCCATACAACCGCAAAACTTTGATAGAAAAAACAGTGAAAAATAATTAAAAACTGTCCGGGGATTCAGCGGGTTTCTTTACAGGCGGAGTCTTTGTTTTTATAATTCATTCCTTCATTTAAATTTTTCCTATTCGTACTTTTCCCAAGAAAGGAAAAAAAAATAAAGATGTAATAGTTCCCAAAGGCTTTTTTGTTGTTTAAAATTTTTTTTAAAGGGTTAGACCTTGTATACTTTTCCCTCTTTTTATGCTGTAGTTTGTTCCGGGTTCATGCCCCCCTTATTCATTTATGATAAAATAGAACATGAAAAGGGAAATCAAATAAAATGGGAAATCTTGTTCCTCGTACTTCTGAAGAGTGTAAATTTCTATTTTAACACCCATTTTAAAAAACCCCCTTGATTGAGGTACTGAAAATCTTTAGTGTATAATTCGCATTTTTTATTCTCTAACATTTGAAATTTTTGTTACTTTGGGGTACAGAAAAGTGCGTTAAAATTTTGTTAAAATGTTTAAGGGGGATTTTTAATAAATTAAAATAATAAATCCGCATAAAAAAAAACAGTGCGGGGCAGTTTCCATCTTACTTGGTGTTGCCACGTTACTGAGAACATGAATGTAATTGGTATTTCATTTTTTTATGCAAAAAATAAATTTTTGTGGTATTTAAAGTAGGTCACCCACTAAAGTCTAAAACCATCCTAAAGCTAAAAAGAAGAAATTAATTTTTTTATTTCCTTTGATTACAGAAAAGTTGAAATATGTTTAAGTATCATTTAAAAACATCCATGCTTGCACCTTTCCCAAGGGTGGCTTTTTAAATGAGTGAGGGTGAATGTTTTTTCCTTGGATTCCCAAAACCTGGTCCCCATGCTGGGGCCCTTTTAATGTGGTGGTGAGGCTTGAGGGGTTTTGTGCCTATGGGGGGGCTCTCTCTTGGGGGGGGAGTGCCACTTTACCCAAGGGTGCTTGCCCGACTATGACCCCGCATCTTTTTGGATAAGTGGGGGGGAATTTCCCCTTTTTTCTAAATTTGATGACACAAGTGAATTTTGCTATTTATTTATTTTTTTATTCATTTTTTATTCTTTCAAATAGTACTTGGGGTTATGTATTTTTCAATAAAGGGTTTTCAATGCAAGAACCTTTTTATCCTAGGGATATGGGGCCATTAAAAATTATTGGCTTACTGCTACTTTAAAATAAGAATTATAACAATTTACAGTAATTATTAAATTTTAAATGAATCTAATTTATATAAGACAAAAAAAGGGGGTAATTATAAATATTAAAAGTTTTTTTTAGGATTGAGCTCAGGTTTGGGGGGCAGAAGAGGGGAACTACTTCCCATAAAAAATATCTTAGACGGATGCGTAATGCACCTGATTTTAAATATTTATGGGGTTTTAAAGAAGTAAATGCTGGGTGTTCAGGAAGGGGGGGGATTAAATTTTGGGGAATTAAATACAAAATGGGAATTGCAGGTTTCTTTTTTCGATGTACTTGCTTTTGGATTCTAAAGAAAAATTGCAAAGGTTTGTGGAAGATTTTTGGGAATGTCGTAAAGGAAAAAAGTTTGAAATGAACAAGAAAAGAGTAAAGGGGATAGGGGATCAAGATTTTAAATAAAGAAAATTAGATATCAAATTGGGGAGGGGGATATGGGAAAAAGTAAAAGTTTTAGAACTTATTGACGTTCGGCGGATGTTTTTTGGGATAGGTTTTCTAGAAAATTATGGGGAAAAAAGTGATGGTGCGTTGAGGGATATGTGGAAAAAAAAACGTTATCTATGGAGGCAAAGAGGGGAAAAGTGAAAATTTTAGTGTATCAACACTCTTATTTGGGTTAAAGTTGGGTTTGAATACACAAACAAGGAGGGAGTTGGAGGGAGGAGATGTCCTGTCAAGGGCAAAGTGGGGTGTAAATATTTTGCAGAAAATTCGGGTGGGAAATTAGGAAAGGGTGGAGTTAAAAAAAGTTTAGCAGAGGGCGAAGGGCGTTGTTGAGGGGGTTTGGTTTTTTAGAGAGAAGGATCAATAGAATGACATGGGAAATGTAAAATCTGTAGGGGAAGGGAAGGGGGGCAGGGGGTCGCCTTAAAAGATTTGGAAAAGGGAAGGGTAAGGGGGGTTTTTTGGGGAGGGGGTTTACTTCCCGGCGGCCTAGCGGTTCATAGGGTAATGGGGAAAAAATGGTATTTGGACCCATGATTGTTGGAGTGTGAGCAGGGGAATATTATGAAAGGATTAAGGGGAAACCCCTTTTTTTTATATACAGGGCTTAAGTCCTGGAAAAGGGAATACAATGCCTGCACTCTAAAGAGGAGTTCGGGATATTAGCATGTGGAGGGATATGTTGTTATCTTTATATATATGCTTTTAAATTGTTGTATTCTGAACTCTGCAAAAAAAGTGATTATGTGTGAAAGAGGGGAAAGTGTGAATGATGAAAAGTATTTTTTTTTTTGGGGAATTTTTTTTCTTTTTGGTCCCCTGCCTCAGGGAGACGGTGACGTGTTAAAAAAAAAAAAACAAAATTCAAAAAAGTTTTTTGTGAAAACAACGGTTTTTATATTCCTATCGACAATGGTAAAAGGTTCAAAATAAATTTTGAAATTTGATAGGGGAAAGTTTGGTATGTGAGTATAGAAGCCCAAATTTGTTAGGGGGATTAAGGGCTTTTGGGAAAAAGACTTAAAATTTTTTTTTCAGACCGGATTCTTTAGTTCTTTTGGGAATGAATTCCATATTTTGGGGCCCTTTATGTGCATGAGTTTTTACGCATGTGATACGGACACGGGTCATCAAAAGAGATCTGTCTTTGTTATGGTTTTTAAAAGAAGAAGATGAAAGACCTTTAATATGTTTTTATTTGCCTTGTATTATGTTTATTTAACAGTGAATTTTTCACATCAATGCAATTAAAATGAACTGTAAAATTTTATAATGGTAGAAACAAAAGATTTTAAAAATTTTATAAAAAATTGGTTCTGTACTTTGAAAAAATGAAAAACCCCTTTTATTAGAAATGTTAGTACTATAAGAAAGGCCCTTTTATATGGAAATCATCAGTCTATAAGGAAAAAGTCGTGCTAAAGCAAATGGCTGTGCACAAAAGATAGTCATGCTTTTAAAAAAAAAATCCGGTTAGCATCACACAAAAAAAGAATTATTCTTTAGGAAAACATATGTAACAATACAGTGAGTGAATTCTTTTTGTTTTTTAAGGAGCACTTTCAAAAAAATGATGCAACACCAGGGGTTTGTCCAACTTCCCACTGAGAAGCGCTTGTCTTTTGGCTTCTGACGATCTCAATGTTTTCCCTTTGGGAGCTTACTTTAGGTCAGGATAAAAAGATCCCTTTTTTTGTTTCTTAAATTTTTCATACAATATTTTCTTTGTGATTTTTTTTTTTAAATTGGGAATTTTTTTTCAACATTTTTCATTTGGTTTTTAAGTTGTAATATTTACACCAACATTGTTTGCTCTGACAGAATTGATATTTTGCTTGAAAATATTTTCTGTTTTCAAAAAATTTTTACCCGAAAAAAAGTTGTTTAAAGAATTCGTTTACCATAATTTTAAAATTTTTCAAATTAAAAAAAAAATGATTTAAAGAAGTGCAGAAAAGGGAAAAGAGATTTTGGAAATTTTATGAGTGCATGGGGAAATTTTTAACCCTTGGAAAATACTTGGGTTGGGGGTCTCAGTGCTAAAAGGGGAAAAATTGGGAATTTCACCATTATTCACAAACAACTTGCATTTTGGGAAAAGGGAAACTTTTTGAGTTTTTCCCTTTATCCCTAACCATTGACAAGTCACAATCGAAACAAAAAATGGAGAGGAAAAAAGGTTTTAATGCCCAATCTGTGTGTGCCCAATGTGTATGCCCTGAGTCAAAGGGGGGGGAGAAGAGAAGAGACTTTTGGGGGAATGTTAAGTTAATGGGTTTTGGGGCTTTTAGCTGAGTGAATCATTTTTTCACAGAAACTTAATGCTAAAAATGAGTGATGCAGTTGTAGAGGTGTAGTAGGTAAATTTTGGGGGTGTCAGGGGTAAAAGAAACTAGGGGCCCCCGATCGAGGATTTGATAGCCAGGTTTATAGACGAAGATTTAAGGGTAATTTTTTATTTGGTAGGGGGGCAAAAAAAAGAAAATTAAGTAATACAGGAAAGAGTAAGGTTTTGGGGTAAAAAAAAAATATGAGAAAAATTAATTCAATTTGGGGGAGAGAGTAGGAGGGGGTAACTTTTTCAGATTTTGGGGTCGGTTCACAAGGTTATGAAAGATGGGGATCATAAATTGATGAGGGAAAAAGAGTGAGTGGTGCACTTAGGTCTGTGGAGACAAAGAACTTTGTCCTTTGGGAGGCAAAGAGGGAATGTATGAGAGTATAGTTTACCAACGCTCTTATATGGGTGTGAAGCGTGGGTGATGAATGTTGCAGCGAGGAGAAAGGCTGGAGGCAGTGGAGATGTCATATCTGAGGGCAATGTGGGGTGTGAATATAATGCGGGAGAATTCGATTTTTGGAAGTTAGGAGGAGGTGGGGGAAATTACCAAAACTGTTGTCCAGGGGGCTGAGGAAGGGTTGTTGAGGTGGTTCGACATGTAAAAGAAATGGAGGGGAAACAGAATGACTTCAAGAGTGTATCAGCCCTGTAGTGGAAGGAAGGCGGGGTAGGGGTCGGCCTAGGAAGGGTTGGAGGGAGGGGGTAAAGGAGGTTGTGTGTGCGAGGGGCTTGGACTTCCAGCAGGCATGCGTGAGCTGTTTTGATAGGGTAAATGGAGACAAATGGTTTTTAATACTTGACGTGCTGTTGGAGTGTGAGCAAAGTAACTTTTATGAAGGTTTCAGGGAAACCGCAGGCCGGACTTGAGTCCTGGAGATGGGAAGTACAGTGCCTGCACTCTGAAGGAGGGGTGTTAATGTTGCAGTTTAAAAACTGTAGTGTAAAGCACCCTTCTGGCAAGACAGTGATGGAGTGAATGATGGTGAAAGTTTTTCTTTTTCGGGCCACCCTGCCTTGGTGGGAATCGGCCAGTGTGATAAAAAAAAAAAAAAAAAAATGTATATAGAGGAGAGACAGGTATGTCTGATCATTATTTAGTGGTATATACAGTAAGAGTAAGGGGTAGATGGAATACGATCTCAAACCATCCCATCTGACACCAGCAATCATTCCCCGGACTGAACAACATTCCAGTCTGAACAACAACTGAACCTCTTGATTATGTCGGCATGCTTGTAGACATTGAGCTGCAATCACTTGATTGGCTCATTAGATCTTTCTTTCTTTCAACACATCGGCCATATCCCACCGAGGTGGGGTGGCCCAAAAGGAAAAACGAAAGTTTCTCCTTTTACATTTAGTAATATATACAGGAGAAGGGGTTACTAGCCCCTTGCTCCCGGCATTTTAGTCGCCTCTTACAACACGCATGGCTTACGGAGGAAGAATTCTGTTCCACTTCCCCATGGAGGTAAGAGGAAATAAACAAGAACAAGAACTAGTAAGAAAATAGAAGAAAACCCAGAGGGGTGTGTGTATATATATGCTTGTACGAAGGATGAGGTTAATCATAGAATTGATGAGGGAAAAAAGGTGAGTGGTGCAGTGAGGTATATGTGGAGTCAAAAAACGTTATCTATGGAGGCAAAGAAGGGAATGTATGAAAGTATAGTAGTACCAACACTCTTATATGGGTGTGAAGCTTGGGTGGTAAATGCAGCGCGAGGAAGACGGTTTGAGGCCGTGGAGATGTCTGTTTAAGGGCAATGTGTTGTGTGTGATATGCAGAAAATCAGATGTGAAATTTAGGAAAATGTGGATTAATAAAAGTATTAGTCAGAGGGCAAAGAGGGGTTGTTGAGTGGTTTGGTCATTTAGAAGAATGATCAAGTAGAATGACCATATGGAAAGCATATAAATCTATAGGGAAGGAAGGCGGGCATAGGGTCGTCCTCGAAAGGGTTGGAGAGAAGGGGATAAAGAGGTTTTGTGGGCAAAGGGGTTGGACTTCCCAACGTGCGTGAGCGTGTTTAGATAGAGTGAATGGAGACTAATGGTACTGGGACCTGACGACCATTGGAGTGTGATGGCAGGAATATTTAAAGTGAAGGAATTCAGGAAACCAGTTATTTCAATAGTCAGACTTGATCCTGAAATGAAGTACAATGCCTGCACTTTAAAGGAGGGGTTTGGGATATTGGCAGTTTTTGGGGGATATGTGTGTATCTGTTATATGTGTATGCTTCTAAACGGTTGTATTCTGAGCGCCCTCTGCAAAAACAGCGATAAAGTGTGATGTGGTGAAAAGTGGTGATGATGATGAAAGTATTTTCTTTTTGGGATTTTCTTTCTTTTTGGGTCACCCTGCTCGTGGGAGATGGCCGACCTGTGAAAAAAAAAAAAAAAAACATGTACATATGTTAATGTGACCCAAGTTAAATAGAAGTAGCAAGATGTACCTGACATCATGCAATTTTTATGAAGACAGAAAAAGGACACCAACAATCCACACTTGTAAAACAATTACAGGCTTTCGTTTCACACTCCACTATGCAGGACGGGAGTACCTCCTGAGTTGTGTCTACCAACCTACTACCTAGAACGTGCTCAGTGTTATATTATTTTTATTACACACACTGCCGATTCCCACCATGGTAGGGTGGGGGGGGGGCCCCCAAAAAGAAAAACTTTCAAACCATCATCACATCCATCAGTGTCCCTTTTCCAGAAGGGTTTTTTAAACGCAACATTAACACCCCCTCCTTCCGAGTGCAGGCACTGGACGTCCCATCTCCAGACTCCAACTCTGGCCAGCCGGTTTTCCCGAATCCCTTCATAATGTTCCTTTGCTCACACTCCAACAGCACGTCAAACATTAAAACCCATTGTCTCCATCACTCCATCAAACACGCCACGCATGCCCCTGCAAGCCAAGCCCCAGCACACACAACCTCCTTTACCCCCTCCCTCCAACCGTTCCTAGGCTGATCCCCTACCCTGCCTTCATTCACTACAGACTGATACACTCTTGAAGTTCATTCTGTTTCGCTCCATTCTCTCTGCATGTCCAACCATCTCACCACAACCCTTCCTCATCCCACTGGACAACATTTTTGGTAACCGCACCCCCTCCTAACTTCCAAACTATGACTTCTCTGCATTATATTCACACCACATCATTGCCTCAGACTGACATCCTCCACTTGCCTCAGCCTCTCCTCGCTTGCTACATTCATCACCCAGGCTTCACACCCCATAATAAGAGCGTTGGTAAAACTTTACTCTCAACATCCCCTCTTTTCCTCCAAGGACAAAGTTCTTGTCTCCACAACTCCTAAGTGCACCGATCACTCCTTTTCCCCTCATCAATTCTATATTCACCTCATCTTTCATAGACCCAACTGCTGACACGTCCACTCCAGACAAAATTTCTGAATACATTCACCTCCTCCATATTCTCTCCCTCCAATCTGATATCCAATCTTCATCACCGAATTTTTTGTTATCCGCATACCCTGACTCTTTCCTGTATTCAATTTTAATTTTTCTTCATTTACATGTCACTACTCCCCGGGGGTGGTTGACCAATTCATCCACCAACCTCTGCAACTTCGCTTCAGAATCTCCCAAGAGCACATGTCATCACAAGTGCAACTGTGACAACTCCCACTTTATGTGTGATTCTTTATCTATTAACTCCACGCCTCTTTTGGAGGTATCAGCTTTGCCACCTTGGCCTATACTCTGTCTGCGTTGTGTGTGTGTGTGTGTGTGTTGTGCGCATGTGTGTGTGTGTGTGTGTGTGTGTATGTATGTATGTATATATGTACAGTAGAACCCCCCATATCCACTGATCCTGTATCCGTGGTTTCAGTTATCCATGGTTTACTGTTGCCCAGAAATGCCTCTTAATTTTGCATAATAATGGCCCTAAAGCTCAAAAGTAGAAAACCTGCCAATTCTTCAAAGCCTAAGAGAAGCCTTGAAGTGCTTCTCATCAGTAAAAAAGTGATAATTCTCCACTTACTGTGCATAATTTATCAAACTTTATAATAGGTATGTATTGGACTTATATATAAGGTTTGCTACTATCCACGGTTTTGGTATCCATGGCAGGTCCTGTGAATGTATCCCTTGCGGATATGGGGGTCCTACCGTATTAATTTTTTCCCTTTTTTCCCAATTCACCAGCCATATTCCACCAAGGCAGGGTGACTTAAAAAAAATGAAAGTTTTTTCTTTTTAAATTTAGTAATTTATACAGGAGAAGGGGTTACTAGCCCCGTGCTCCCGGCATTTTAGTTGCCTCTTACGACACACATGCCTTACAGAGGAAAGATTCTTTTCCACTTCCCCATAGAGTTTTTACTGTATACAGTGGTACCCTGAGTTCTATACAGCTCCCAACTCGAACAATTATGTAAGTGTATTATTGTAAGTGCTTTTGTAAGTGTATTTTTGAGGGTCTGAAACAGACTAATCTAATTTACATTATTCCTTATGGGAACAAGTTCGTTCGGTAATGGCACTCGAACAGCCTTCTGGAATGAATTATGGCCGAAACTTGGGGTACCACTGTATATTTATTTATTTCGGAAGCATGGGGCTAGTAACCCCTTCTCCTGTATCCATTGCTAAATTTAAAAAGAGAAAAATTTGTTTTTCTTTTTGGGCCACCTTGCTTTGGTGGGATACGGCTGGTTTAGAACATAAGAACATAAGAAAGAAGGAATAACTGCAACAGGCCACCGAACCCATGCAGAGCAATCCATGTCTCCCCCCCCCTCCCTCCTATCTCTCTATCATCCCAATTAGCCCAAGACCTCCCCCCCCCGATTACCCAATGACCCACCCAGTCTGGTCATCCTCCCGTCAGGGAAGAGCACGACACTAGACCCAGCAGCACTAGCTAGTATGGTCCAACTCACATTCGCTCCAACCCACTCCTTATTTATCTAACCTATTTGTTAAAACTACACAACGGTTAAAACTTGAATAACTGTACTCCGGGAGTTTGTTCCACTCATCCACAACTCTATTACCAAAACAATGCTTTCCATAGCCTTCCTGAATCTGAATCTTTCCAACTTGAAACCATTGCTGCGAGTCTGTCTTGGCTGAAATTTTCAGCATCTATTTAACATCCCCTTTATTTATACCTGTTTTTTTCATTTATACACCTCGATCAATATCCCCCCTAATTCTACTCCTTTCGAGAGTTCAGATTCAGGGCCCTCAGTCTACCTCATAGGAAGATTTCTGATACATGGGGTCATAATTGTCATCCTCCTCTGTCGATTTCCAGAGCATTTATATCCCATTCTGTAATACGGTGACCAAAACTGAGGCAGCATAATCTAAAGAGGCTTAACCAAGGATATATAGAGTTTTGAAGAACAACCTGAGGACTTCTATAATTTTATACTTCCAGATATGAAGCCAAGAATTCGTAGCTTATGGCGAACACTAATGCAATGTTGTCCTTGGTTTAGATTACTGCTAACCAGAACTCCTACATCATTTTCGCAATCTAGTAGTATTAGATCGACATTATTAGTTATATGTGGCTTGGTAGTTACAGTCGCAACATTTAGAACTTGCATTTGTCAATATATAAACTACTGCCTTCTGCCCTCTTCTCTCGATCATTAACATAAGTCGATTCAAATCAAATCCTGGAGTGCACTAGTGTCCCCTCATTAGAATGAATTGACGGCCTATTTTGCTGTCATCAGCAAATTTGCTTATGTCGCTATTTATTCCCTCATTTATGTCGTTTATGTAAATTGTGAACAACAATGGGCCGAACACTGACCCCTGAGGAACACCGCTTGTGACGTGCCCCCATTCTGATTTCTCCCCATTTATGCAAACTCTCTGCTGTCTATTTGTCAGCCATGCCTCTACCCAGGAAATAATTTCTCCTCCTATTCCATGTGCCTTAAGTTTCCTCAATAGCCTTTGGTGTGGAACTCTATTGAAAGCTTACTGAAGCCCATATACACAATATCATATTCATTACCATGATCTACCTCCTCAAACACCTTAGTGAAAAAAGTTAGTAAATTCGTAAGACAGGACCGCCCCCTTGTAAAACCGTGTTGAGATTCATTAATCAGTCTGTGCCTGTCAAGATGGCTACAGATTGCTTCGGCAATTATTGATTCCATAAATTTTCCCACTATGGAGGTAAGGCTTATTGGTCTATAGTTCAAAGCCAAGGACCTGTCACCTGCCTTGTAAATAGGTATTACATTTGCCATTTTCCACTTATCAGGCACTATGCCAGTTTGTAGTGATATGTTAAAAAGATTAGCCAAAGGTATGCTAAGTTCCTCTTTACATTCCTTTAACACCCTTGCAAACAGTTCATCAGGGCCTGGGGATTTGTTAGGTTTTAGTTTCTCTATTTGTCTGAGGACCATGTCACTAGTTACCACAATCATACATAGTTTATTATCCTGTTCTACATAATCTATCATTTCAGGAATATCGCTAGTATTTTCCTGGGTGAAAACTGAGAGGAAGTAGGTATTGAGAATTTCACACGTATCCTTATCACTGTTAGTGATCTGACCAGAGTTACTCTTAAGTGGGCCAATCTTGTCCCTAATCTTACTTCTGTATACCTGAAAGAACCCTTTTGGGTTAGTAGTCTTTGTTGAAAGATGATGATTTATTTATTTATTTATTTATTTATTTATTTATTTATTTATTTACTTATTTACTCATATATTTATTTTACATTAAATTTCAGGCACTGGTAGTATGGTTAAAGCATGACCTTGAAACACGAACAAAGGATATGGCCCGTTTGTTAGGTCTAGTGAAGCTTCCCCTTCTCTCACCACAGGTATTACTTTCATAATGAGTCATGCTTCTGCATTTGCATGGTACTTTTATCATGAGGTATTATTGCATTCATATAATTGAGTTTTGTAACTTGGGAAAGAGTTAAAATAATTGGTGAACTAGATCTCTTTGGAATCCAAATAGGTTATAGTCAGATGATATGCATACGTATGATGAAATTGCAAATCCCATTTAGTAACAGAGATCCTTTAAGAATTTGTTTCCCCATATATTATTTATACATAATGAGTTATTTCCAGCAAAATAGAATGCTGCACGTCTTGTCATGTTCCATGTATAAAACATCTCTTTCTCTAAAAATTCTCTGGAAAAGTTCAGTTTCTCCACTTCCATATACACTGAACACTTGCTGCTGTCCATAGCCACCATCTTTCAGTTTTTTCTAGCAGATGGTTAGGAAATAATGTGAGAGTAGACTAGACATGCTTGTACTTAAAAAGTGAGCCATTAGATAGAAAACTGAGTTCAGTGGAACCTCGGCTTACGAATTTAATCCGTTCCGTGACCTTGTTCGTATCCTGATTTGTTCGTATGCTGAGTCAATTTTCCTCATTTAAATTAATTGAAATGCAGTTAATTCGCTCCAGCCTCTCAGGAGGCATGACAAAATAATGCTAATATCAACTCTATGGCTTAGTTATCTATCACAGTTTAATCTAATATGACATAATAAACAATATTAATAACGTAGAAACATGATATATACTTTAGAATGAATAAAATAGGCCATAATATGGCAGGTGATGGCGACGCCGGCAGCGGCAAAAGCCCCGCCTTTTTCCTCCCCCTCTAGTATCTTCCCATCCTTTCCCCCCACCCCTTTACCCTTGGGGGGGAAAACCCTATATTAGGGGTGAGGTTTCACAAAAGTAACCACAGGTGTGGCCCAAGACAAAATAAAAACTATAAATAGGGAAAAAAGATCACTGGGGCCACAGTGGTGGTGGGGCAGGGGCCAGCTGCCCTCACTCTATGCTCTGCTTCTTTTCTTCTTCTCTAGTTTTTTTTTTCGATTTTTAAATTTTATTTTTCCTCGGGAAACTTGGGGGATTGTACGCGAATACTTTCTTTTTGGGCGGGGCATTTTGTAAGAAATTTTACAATATAAGACAAAATTAGGCACCCAAAAAGGGCCCTGCTGCGGTCACTCAGACAGCCACCTTTTCCCTTTTGACTCTTGGTTTAGAAACGAATAGTTTGGGGGCCTAAAAGTCCCACACCACCCTGGGGGTTACCAATTTGTATTTTGAACCCTTTGGGCACAAAAAATATAAAAAAAAATTTACGAAAAAGGGTTAAAAGTTGACAACTAAAAGTTATTATTATTATTATTACTATTGTATTATTATTTTTATTATTTTTATGTTAAAATTATTATTATTTTTAGTATAAGTTTTTTTATAATTTTTATTATTATTATTATTTTTAAATTTACAAAACATTTTATAATTTTTAAATTATTTTTATTATTATTAATCCCTTACGTTTTATAATTTTTAATTTTTAAATTAAAATTTTAGGGAACGGACCACAATCCAATTCCCTAGATCAAAAAGCCCATCACTTTTTACATACAACTACTACTAATAAAATAATTAAAAAATTTTTTTTTTTTTTTTTTTTTTTTTTTTTTTTTCAAAAAAGTGGGGGCCGTCTCCCCCCCCAAGGAAAGGTGCCCCAAAAAAAGAAAAAAAATTTCCCCCAAAAAAAAAAATACTTTCATAAATCATTCAACATTTTCCCACCACACTCGCACTTTAAACACTGTTTTTGCGGGAGGTGCTCAGAAAAACAAAAACCTAAAAACATACACATAAAGATAAAACAACATACCCCTTTCCAAACTGCCCAATATCCCAAACCCCTTTTTTTAAAAAAAAGGCCCAGGCATTGACCCCCTTTCCCAGACTCAAGCCCCGACTATATAAAAAAACCCCGGTTTCCCCCCCTAATGATGGTGAAAGTTTTTTTTTTGGGGCCACCCGGGCCTGGGGGGAAGGGCCATGCAAAAAAAAAAAAAAGTATGGTGTGAAATGTATGTAGGGTTAAATGAAATGTATTATGTATTTATTGTGTTTTATGTATGTATGTTTTGAAAGTAGTATTTTATGTATTTAATATAGGGAAATATATAAAAATATATATATATTTTTTTTTTTTTTTTTTTTTTTCAACAATGGCCGTCTCCCACCTCCCCCGGGCAGGGTAAAACCCAAAAAAAAAAAAAAATCCCAAAAAAAAAATTTTTTTTCATCTCATTCAACATTTTTTCACCACATTTCGACTTTACCTTTTTTTTGCAGAGGTGCTCAGAAATACAACTTCTAGAACAAAAACCCTATAAAGAAACAAAAACATATCCCTCCAAACTGCCAAAAACCCAAACCCCCCCTTTTAAAAGTGCGGGCTTTTGTACTTCCCTTTCCCCCAGGACTCAAGTCCGACTATATGAAAAAAACCCGGGTTTCCCCCCTGAACCCCCTTCACAAAATATTCCCCTGCTCAAAACCCCCAAAGATCGTCAGGCCCCAATACCTTTTCTCTCCTTTTCACCCCTTTAATCTAACACCTCACGAAACCTTGTTTTGGAAGTCCAAGCCCCTTACCCAAAAAACCCTTTCCTTTACCCCCCCTCTCCCAAAAACCCCTTTTCCCGAGGACCCCCCCCAACCCCCCCCTTTTCCTCCCCATAGTTTTTATATTTTTCCAGGTCATTCTACTGTAAATCCTTTCCCCTCTCTAAATGCCCAAAAACCACCTAAATCCCCCCCTTTTCTTCTCCCCTCTGACTAATACTTTTAAAAAAACCCAAAACCTTCCCCAAATTTCCCCACACTCGAATTTTCTATAATATTTACACCACCCTTGCCCTTAAACAGCCCATCTCCGCTGCCTCCAACCGCCCCCCTCGCTGTTTGCTTTTAAACCCCCCAAGTTTCCCACCCCCCCATATAAGATGTTGGTACTACAAAACTTTCATTTTTTCCCTTTCTTTGCCTCCAAAGAAAACTTTTTTTTGACTCCAATATACCTAAAACCCCCCACTAAACCTTTTTTTTTCCCTCATCAATTCTATGATTAAAACCCTTTTCCTTTCATAAATCCATCCGCCGCCGCCCAACCCCCAAAAGTATCTGAAAAAAATACTTTTTCCCTACTTCCCCCTCCCCAATTTGATTCCAATTTTTCTTTCAAATCATTTGACACCCCCATCCCCCTTACTTCCCCCTTTTTTATGTTCACTTTCAAACTTTCAAACCTTTAACCAAAAACATTCCCAAACTCCCTCCCCTAACCTTTGCAAAATTTTCTTTAGAAACTCCCATAAGCACAATCATCAGCAAAAAGTAAAATGTTCAATTCCCAATTTTTAATTTTATTCCCCAAAAAAAAAAAAAAAAAAACCCTTTTTGAAAAATTTTTTTTTAAATTTTTTTTTTTTTTTTTAAATAAAAAAAATTTAAAAAAAGGTGAAATTAAAATGGGGTTTTTAAGGGTTTTAAAGGGAAAAAAGGGGGGGTTTTTTTTAAAATAACCTAAACCTTACTAAAAATTAAAAAAAAATTTTACAAAATTAAAAACTTTAAAAATTCCCAAAACTTGCCCATCCTTTAAAAATTTCCCGCACCCCCTTAAAATATGTTTTCTAAACCCTAAATGCAAAAAAAAAATTCCCCATCTTTAACCAAATACTGTTTTACTATTTTAATTTAATGTTAAAAACCTGATTTTTCCCCATCCCCCCACCCAACTTTAAACCTTTCCCTTTCTCCTCCGCAACCTACATTCTGTCTTACCTCTAATTCCCTTTTAATTTTAAAACCCCAAAAACCCACAAATTTTCCTGGTATACTCAGGAAACCCTTTTCCTCTATAATTTTTTTCAGTCTCTTTTGTCCCCTTTCCCTTTTTTAAAGGGACTTTTTACCCTGCTCCTGCCCAAACCAAATAAACCCTTTCCCCCCTTTTTATACATTTTTTTAAAAAAAAAAGTACCAACCCCCTCCCCCAAAACTATATCCCCCCCCCCGCTTTTTAAAAATTTTTGTCATGATCCCATCAGGTTTTTCTGCTTTTTCCCCCCTTTTTTTACGTAATGCCTCACGTACCTTTCCCCCCACTTTCATTCTGCCTTCTTCACTCCTAAAAGATGGGATACCTCCCTACCAGTGCCAAAGAAATTACTGCCTCTGGGTTTTTTCCTTAACATTAAAAATTCCTCAAAATTTTTCTCGCCTCAACCCCAAAACCTTTCCCTCTCCCCATCTACTAACTCCCCTACTCTGTTTTTTTAAAGACAAATCCATATTTCCCTAGGCTTTCTTTAAATTGGGTTTTAAATCCACCCCAAAATTTTTTTTATTTTCATTAAAATTTCTTGACAGTGCCTCTCCCACTCTCCTTTTGCTCCCTTTTGCCCCCTCTCACCACCCCCCTTTACCTTTCTTTTACTCTTTCCAAAAACTCGCTCTTCTTATAACACTTCCCGCTTTTTTAAAAAACCCCTCATAACTACCTTTTTCTCTTTTTTCACAAACCCCTTTTCTTTATCATTCCACCAAACACACCTCTTTCCTCCCGCCCCCACCCTCCATAACCAAAAAAATTTTGCCCCCCATTCTAATTTCTGCAATTTTTAAAAAAATTTTTTCCAACCCTCTTCAAACCCCCCCCCTACTCAACTTTGCACTACCCCCCCTTTCGCCAAAGTCGCTTTTATCCCACCCGAAAATTCCTCCCCCCTTAGTTTTTTACACTTTCACTTCCCTCTTACTTTTTGTTGCCAACCCTTCCCCCTTTTTCCCCTCTACCTTTCCCCTAAAAGTAGCTACAACTAAATAATGACCATTTTAAACAGTTTCCCCCTTAAAAACTTTTACATCCGGGGGCCTACCCCTCAACCTTTTTTTCCACCAATTTTCATAATCTAATAAACTACTTTCCCTTTCGGCTACATCATACCTTGTAATTTTTTTTATCCCTTTTTTATAAAATTGTAATAAATTTTTTACCCAAATTTTTTTTCTACACATAGCTCAATTTAAAGGGTTTCCCCCTTTACATTTTCCCCGGGAAAACCCCCCAATTTTTAAACCCACTTTCTTACTCCCTCCATAAAAAAATTTTTAAACCCCCTTTTGCCTTAAAATCCCCAAAACCCCATTAATCTCACACTTTATCAAAACCCCCACGCATTCCTCCAAAATTTCCCCCAAAAACTCTCTCTCTCCTCTACAAATTCCTCTTTCCCAGGAACATACCACGCTATTTTAAAACCCCCTTTTTACATCCAAACTTTATTTTTCCTTTCCCCATAAAACCTTGGGAATTTTAAAACTTTTTAGTCCCCCCCTTTTTTTTTCCATTTCTTTTTCCTTCAACTTATTGCTACTCCCTTTAGCTCTAACCTATTTTAAAAACCCCCGACCTAACCCATTTTTCCTCTCCACTGAAACTCCCCCTCCCACCCCCCCTTTAGCTTGTTTTACTTAAAGCCGGACCTCCGCTTCTTTTCATTCAAAAAACCACAACATCTCTTTTTTACATCCCGCACAACTCCAAAGCACATTCCCAATTCCCACTTTGACAATTTTTTTTCTTTTTATTCTTTTTAGTAATCTTACAGAAAAGGGGTTTTCTACCCCCTTGTTCCCCCCCATTTTAGTTGACTTTTCAAAACGCATGGCTTACGGGGGAAAGATTCTTATTCCACTTCCCCTTTGGTTTAAAGGAAAATTTAAAAAAACCAGAAAATAAATTAAAATAAAATCAAAGAAAACTCAGATGAGTTTTATTAAAAAAATGTTACATGTATGTTTTAGTTGCCTTTAAATTTTAAGTAGAAAATGCAAGACAAACCTGTAAAACTTGCATTTTATGAGACAGAAAAAAAGAATCAGCAATCCTACCATCAGGGAAAACAATCACAGGGTTTGTTTTTTACTCACTTGGCCCGGACGGGAAATACCTCCCTGGGTGGTTGCTGTCTACCAACCTACTACCTATTAATAATTTATTTATTTATTTATTTATTTATTTATTTACAATTTGAGCACACATACAGAGGTACAAAAAAATACAGATAAGAGCAGCATGCCAAAACCACTTATACTATGCATAGCATTACGGGCTGGCTTAAAATTAACTTAAGATTAACTAAGCAATGATGAAATCAGTGATAAAACATTAATGTAAACAGATTACTATAAAGCACAAGTGAGTATTACAATGACAGGTCATATGGTTGCATGCATTGTTGTACATTCAGTCGTATGGAGAATTCTGTTAGGTAGTGTATTTAAAAAATAGTAAAGTTAGATTGGGTTTTAGGTTTAACATTTATGTGATATAATTGTGAGAAACATTTAAGATATACAATTTTAAGGTTCAGTTATTCAGTATTTATTTGTTTTTGGGTGAGTAAGTGATCTTTGAGAAGAGACTTGAATTTATAAACAGGTAGTGTTTCTTTTATATTTACAGGTAATGAATTCCAGATTTTAGGGCCTTTTATGTGCATTGAGTTTTTGCATAGTGTGAGATGGACACGAGGAACATCAAAGAGTGATCTGTGCCTTGTGTTATGGTCATGTGTTCTGTTGAGGTTGGCAAGGAGATGTTTGAGGGGAGGGTTAATATCAGAGTTAAGTGTTCTATGTATGTAATAGGTGCAGTAATAAGTATGGATGTTTTGTATGGTGAGTAGGTTTAGTGTATTGAATATTGGTGGAGTGTGCTGCCTGTAGTGAGAATTTGTTATCATTCTAACTGCAGCCTTTTGTTGGGTAATTAGTGGTCTGAGATGGTTAATTGTTGTTGAGCCCCATGCACAAATTCCATAGGTGAGATAGGGGTAAATAAGAGAGTGATATAGGGCCAGGAGGGCTGACTGTGGAGCATAGTACCGTATCTTCGATAGTATGCCTACAGTCTTGGAAATTTTTTTAGAAATTTGTTGTATATGTGTATGAAATTTGAGTCTATTATCAAGGTGGATTCCTAAGAATTTTCCCTCTGTTAGCTTTGTGATAGGTGATCCGTTTATCATTATGTTAAGAGGGACATCTGTAGCTCTGTTACCAAACTGAATGAAGTAGGTTTTGTCAATGTTTAGTGTAAGTTTGTTAGTCCTCATCCAGGTAGATATTTTCTGTAATTCGGTATTTACAATATTGGCTAGCGTGACTGGGCTCGGGTGGGAGAAGACGTATGTAGTGTCATCTGCAAATAGTGTGGGTTTGAGTAATTGTGAAGCATTTGGTAGGTAATAATAATAATAGTAATAATAATAATAATAATAATAATAGTAATAATAATAGTAATAATAATAATAGTAACAATAATACATAACAGTAAGGAGAAACTTCAGAAGGCTACCAATAGTTGCCACCACCATCAGCAAAACATTGGTAACCACTACTAGTACACTTTTCACCTGTCTAGACTTAGTAGTGTATTAGTATTAGGTTAGGTCTGCCCGAAATGCCTTGGTATGATAGTGGCTTTCTTTGCTCCAATCATATTATGATATGTAAACACACATTGCAACCTTTGCAAAGAAATAAATATTTTATTTATTTATTTAAGGAACCTCCCTTGAGGGGGAAGTTTGCATCCTGAAATTTCCTTCGTATCCAGAAGCAAAAAATTGGCCGAATCACGGTTCGTATCGTGAAAAATTCGCACGGTGGGGCGTTCATAAGCCGAGGTTCCACTGTACTTCCAACCTCAGTTAGGCTGTGACAGGGTAATCATCCAACCTTCACAGCACACACTTTGCTTTGGACTGAATGACGATATGATCAGAGATAAAATACCGTAAAATAAATATAAGGAAGCCATTACAAAACCAAAAATGTGATGAGGTAATAATGAAGTACTGGCATAAGATTGGTTGACTGTCAATACTGTATAGTATAATAAGATTTGAGTTTCACATTTTCTTTGCATTTTTTATTCAATTTTCTTGCTCTACCAATAATCTTTTGATTTTCAGTTCTTGACTGATCATATAGAAACTAATTCACTCTTCAAAGAAGATCGAGATTGCCAAGAATTGATTCTGGAAGCGCTCAAGTACCATTTATTGCCAGAGAGACGTTCCACTCTTCAGTCACCTCGTACCAAGCCCAGAAAATCCACTGTTGGAGATCTTTATGTTGTTGGGGGCATGGACTCCAATAAGGGTGGGTGGAGAGGAAGTAAGATTTAGGATGTTCCCTCTCTTTTTTTTTGGGGGGGGGGATATGAAAATTGTTGTTACATTTTTTCATTTAAATTTTGTTTAATTCCATCATGCTTTAGCCCTTTCAGGGTCCAGAAGCCAAATCTCAGAGTGACAGCCAGGGTCCAAGAATTTAAAAAGAAAAAAAAAATTGTTATTTTTCTTATGAAATGGTAGAGAATCTTTTTCTGAAGTTAATAAGACAATAAGTATGAAACTTGATGCAAAATTGACGAAATTACGCTCTCGTGAATTTTGCTGCATCAGCGATATTTACACATTGGTGATTTTGCCCAATTTGACTCCCATTTTAGGCCAATTACATTATTCCAGTCGACCAAATTCTTAGCTATTTTGCTAGTATTACTTCTATTTCAACGATTGAGCACAAGAAATCACCCAACCAACTGTTTCAACTACCCAATAAAATGATCGGAAATTGGTAATTTGGCCAATTTAACACAAAGTTCAAAATATTCCAATTTCAAAATACAGTAGACCCTTGACTAACGATATTAATTGGTACCCGAGAACGATTATCGTTAGTCGAGTTTTTGTAACGTTAGTCGAGGCAACATGTTAGCGTTAACGTATCGTTGGTTGAATTTAACGTTAGTCGATGCCAATGTTGGTCGAGGGTCCACTGTAGGGTCCAGAATAAATAATACAGGCATTCCTGGAACTAAACTAACATTTCCTCTGTTCATTAGTTACATTTTCAGGCCTTACAAATGAATTCCATTTTGATTTTTTATTCATATAATGAATCTTTATTCACACCAAAAAATGGAATATTTACTGTTATGCAACATTGTAATACAGTGGATCCTCGGTTATCGGCCATAATCCTTTCCAAAAGGTCGGCCTAAAACTGAAATGGCCAAAAACCAAAATGATATTTCCCATAAGAATTAATATAAATACTATTAGTCCGTTCCAGACATTGTTTTGTGTATGTAAAACTATAGTTTTACATACACAAAACAATGAGAAAGAAATATAAAGCACTAATTTTATTAATAAATGAACATTACATACCTTTATTGAAGACTCTTGTTGGCATATGGAAGAAGGCGAGGAGGGGTTACTTCCCTTCTTTGTCTTTTGCTACCACAAGACCAGCTTGAGTCACTGCATCTCTGTCGCACAAAAAAACTGTTCACTCCCTGCCTCCCTGCTACACTCCCTCTCTGCATGCCTGCTACACTCCCTGCCTTCCTGCTACACTCCACATTTATACATCCTGTTTCTCTCTCTGATGCCAATGAGGAGGGCTTTCCTCGGATTGAACTTTAATTCCTCCCATTTCCTGGGCACTGTATGACTCTTATGGGTTTTGCACTCTACCATGAATGTAAGAATGATATACACCCTCTTGGTTAACCTATAATGCTACACTGCTTTAAATGACCAAACTTTTTCAACACATGCAAACTTTTTTCTCTTTCACCACGAATCATTCCTTTTTCTTCAAACCCATATTTTACCAACTAGTGACTGCATTCTTAAATCCACACCATACCTCCTTAACCTTTTCATCACTTTCCTTTTTCTAATCAGCTTCTGTCATAACAGTTGCTTATATCTAGCATTAACCGTTACTTTGTTTAACTCTTTACATTCACTTTTGTTTTACCCATTGACACTATTGTCCTTGTACTTCACCTTCCATTTACTGTAGCTCATTTTTCTTTCAATACACTGGCCATATCCCACCGAGGCAGGGTGGCTCAAAAAGAAAGACATCAATATTTACTGTAGCTGCCACTAAATAATTAAAGGACATAACAGCCGATTTTAAAACATACACCCAGAAGTTTACCCTTCAACATTTTATCCACCTATATTATATGTAGTGTAGCGAATTTTCATCATTAAAGACTTCTTCAAACCTTGTATACTTGCTTTTTTTTTCAGTACACCAGTTGTACCTCACAGAGGCAGGGTGACCTAAAAAGAAAAACTAAAGTTTTTCCTTTTACATTTAGTAATTTATGCAGGAAAAGGGACTACTAGCTCCTTGCTCCTGACATTTTAGTCGGCTCTTACGACATGCATGGCTTATGAAGGAAGAATTCTTTTCCACTTCCCCATGGAGATAAGAGGAAATATAGAAAGAAGAATAAGAACTGTTAAGAAAATAGAAGAAAACCCAAATTAGTGTGTAAACATATATGTGTAGACATGCATGTATAGTTATTGCTGAAGCATATGCCAGGGTGTTGGGAGAGAGATGGGATTAAATTATGGGGAATCAAATACAAAATGGGAGTTGACACAGTTACTTATTGCTGATCATACTGTACTTTTGGGAGATTTTAAAGAGAAGTTGCAAAGGTTAGTAGACTAGTTTGAGAAGGTGTGTAAAGGAAGAAATTTGAAAGTGAACATAGATAAGAGTAAAGTGATGAGGGTATCAAACGAGTTAAGTAAAGGAAAATTGGATATCACATTGGAGAGAGGGATTATGGAAGTGAATGTGTTCAGATATTTGGTAATAGAATTGTTAGTGGATGGGTTTATAAAGGACGAGGTTAACCATAGAATTGATGAAGGAAAGAAGGTGAGTGGTGCATTGAGATATCAGTGGAGACAATGTTTTCCATGGAGGCAAAGAAGGGAATGTACAAGTGTATAATGGTACGAATGCTCTTGTATGGGTGTGATGCATGGGTTGTAAATGCTGCAGCAAGGAGGAGGCTGGAGGCATTGGAGATGTCATGTCTAAGGGTAATGTGTGGTGTAAGTATTATGCAGAGAATTCATAGTGTAGAAATTAGGAAGTGGTGTGGAGTTACTAAAAGTATTATTCAGAGGGCTGGTGAGGTTGTTTGGTCATTTAGAGAGGATGGAGCAAAATAGGATGACTTGGAGCATGTATAAATCTGTAGTGTAGGGGAGGAGGGGTAGGGGTCATCTAAGGAAAGGATGGAGGAAGGGGGATAAAAGAGGTTTTGTGTGCAAGGGGTTTGGATGTGCAGCAGGTATGTGTGAGCATGTTAGATAGGAGTGAATGGAGACGAATGGTTTTTGGGACCTGACAAGCTGTTGGAGTGTGAGCAGGGTAATATTTTGTGAAGGAATTCAGGGAAACAATTAGCAGACCCGAGTCTTGGAGGTGGGAAGTACAATGCCTGCACTTTAAAGGAGGGGTTTGGGATATTGGCTGTTTGGAGTGACATCTAAACTGTTGTATCTGGGTACTTCTGCAAAGACAGTGATTATGTGTGAATGATGGTGAAAGTGTTTCTTTTATGGGTCACCCTGCCTTGGTGGGAGAAAGCCAAAGTGTTGAAAAAAAAAAAATTAATGTATAGTGTGACCTAAGTGTAAGTAGAAGTAGAAGATATACCTGTTATCCCATGTGTTTATAAGACAGAAAACAGATACCAGAACTCCTACCATCATGTCTAGCAATTACAGGTTTCCATTTCACACTCACTTGGCAGGACGGTAGTACCTCCCTGGGCGGTTGCTGTCTACCAACCTACTACCTAGTGTATACTTTTTTTTTTTCAACAAACCGGCCGTACCCCACCAAGGTAGGGTGGCCCAAAAGGAAAAACGAAAGTTTCTCTTTTTAAATTTATTAATTTATATGGGAGAAGGGGTTACTAGCCCCTTGCTCCCAGCATTTTAGTCGCCCCTACAACATGCATGGCTTACAGAGGAAGAATTCTGTTCCACTTCCCCATGGAGATAAGAGGAAATAAACAAGAACAAGAACTAGAAAGAAAATAGAAGAAAGCCCAGAGGGGTGTGTATATATATGCTTGTACATATATGTGTACTAGGTAGTAGGTTGGTAGACAGCAACCGCCCAGGGAGGTACTACCGTCCTGCCAAGTGAGTGTAAAACGAAAGCCTGTAATTGTTTTACATGATGGTAGGATTGCTGGTGTCTTTTGTCTGTCTCATAAATATGCAAGATTACGGGTAAGTCTTGCTACTTCTACTTACACTTAGGTCACACTACACATACATGTACAAGCATATATATACACACCCCTCTGGGTTTTCTTCTATTTTCTTTCTTGTTCTTGTTTATTTCCTCTTATCTCCATGGGGAAGTGGAACAGAATTCTTCCTCTATAAGCCATGTGTGTCGTAAGAGGCGACTAAAATGCCGGGAGCAAGGGGCTAGTAACCCCTTCTCCTGTATATTACTAAATTTAAAAGGAGAAACTTCAGTTTTTTCTTTTGGGCCACCCCACCTCAGTGGGATACGGCTGGTACGTTGAAAGAAAAGAAGAACATATATGTGTGGTGTGACCTAAGTGTAAGTAGAAGTAGCAAGACGTACCTGAAATCTTGCATGTTTATGAGACAGAAAAAAGGACACCAGCAATCCTACCATCATGTAAAACAATTACAGGCTTCTGTTTTACACTCACTTGGCAGGACGGTAGTACCTCCCTAGGCAGTTGCTGTCTACCAACCTACTACCTAGTGTATACTTACGTTTTATTATTAATTATTTTTTTATTAACACACTGGCCAATTCCCACCAAGGCAGGGTGGCCCGAAAAAGAAAAAGTTTCACCATCATTCACTCCATCACTGTCTTGCCAGAAGGGAGTTTTACACTACAGTTTTTAAACTGCAACATCAACACCCCTCCTTCAGAGTGCAGGCACTGTACTTCCCATCTCCAGGACTCAACTCCGGCCTGCCGGTTTCCCTGAATCCCTTCATAAATGTTACTTTGCTCACACTCCAACAGCACGTCAAGTATTAAAAACCATTTGTCTCCATTCACTCCTATCAAACACGCTCGCGCATGCGCACTGGAAGTCCAAGCCCCTCGCACACAAAACCTCCTTTACCCCCTCCCTCCAACCTTTCCTAGGCTGACCCCTACCCCGCCTTCCTTCCGCTACAGACTGATACACTCTTGAAGTCATTCTGTTTCGCTCCATTCTCTCTACATGTCCGAACCACCTCAACAACCCTTCCTCAGCCCTCTGAACAACAGTTTTGGCAATCCCGCACCTCCTCCTAACTTCCAAACTTCGAATTCTCTGCATTATATTCACACCACACATTGCCCTCAGACATGACATCTCCACTGCCTCCAGCCTTCTCCTCGCTGCAACATTCATCACCCATGCTTCACACCCATATAAGAGCGTTGGTAAAACTATACTCTCATACATTCCCCTCTTTACCTCCAAGGACAAAGTTCTTTGTCTCCACAGACTCCTAAGTGCACCACTCACCTTTTTCCCCTCATCAATTCTATGATTCACCTCATCTTTCATAGATCCATCCGCTGACACTTCCACTCCCAAATATCTGAATACATTCACCTCCTCCATACTCTCTTCCTCCAATCTGATATCCAATCTTTCATCACCTAATCTTTTTGTTATCCTCATAACCTTACTCTTTCCTGTATTATTCTCATAACCTTACTCTTTCCTGTATTCACTTTTAATTTTCTTCTTTTACATACCCTACCAAATTCATCCACCAACCTCTGCAACTTCTCTTCAGAATCTCCCAAGAGCAGTGTCATCAGCAAAGAGCAACTGTGACAACTTCCACTTTATGTGTGATTCTTTATCTTTTAACTCCGCGCCTCTTGCCAAGACCCTCACATTTACTTCTCTTACAACCCCATCTATAAATATATTCAACAACCACGGTGACATCTTTCCTACATACTTTAACTTGAGCCTATCCTCGTAAAAACTCTTCACTGCTTCACTACCTCCTATACCATACACCTGCAACATCTGCCATATTGCCCCCCCATCCACCCTGTCATATGCCTTTTCCAAATCCATAAATGCCACAAAAACCTCTCTAGCCTTATCTAAATACTGTTCACTTATATGTTTCACTGTAAACACCTGGTCCACGCACCCCCTGCCTTTCCTAAAGCCTCCTTGTTCATCTGCTATCCTATTCTCTGTCTTACTCTTAATTCTTTCAATAATAACTCTACCATACACTTTACCAGGTATACTCAACAGACTTATCTCCCTATAAATTTTGCACTCTCTTTTGTCCCCTTTGCCTTTATATAAAGGAACTATGTATGCTCTCTGCCAATCCCCAGGTACCTTACCCTATTTCATACATTTATTAAATAATAGCACCAACCACTCCAAAACTATATCCCCACCTGCTTTTAACATTTCTATCTTTATGCCATCAATCCCAGCTGCTTTACCCCCTTTCATTTTACCTACTGCCTCACAAACTTTCCCCACACTCACAACTGGCTCTTCCTCACTCCTACAAGATGTTATTTCTCCTTGCCCTATACATGAAATCACAGCTTCCCTATCTTCATCAACATTTAGCAATTCCTCAAAATATTCTCTCCATCTTCCCAATACCTCTAACTCTCCATTTAATAACTCTCCTCTCCTATTTTTAACTGACAAATCCATTTGTTCTCTAGGCTTCCTTAACTTGTTAATCTCACTCCAAAACTTTTTCTTATTTTCAACAAAATTTGTTGATAACATCTCACCCACTCTCTCATTTGCTCTTTTTTTACATTGCTTCACCACTCTCTTAACCTCTCTCTTTTTCTCCATATACTCTTCCCTCCTTGCATCACTTCTACTTTGTAAAAACTTCTCATATGCTAACTTTTTCTCCCTTACTACTCTCTTTATATCATCATTCCACCAATCACTCCTCTTCCCTCCTGCACTCACTTTCCTGTAACCACAAACTTCTGCTGAACACTTTAACACTACATTTTTAAACCTACCCCATACCTCTTCGACCCCATTGCCTATGCTCTCATTAGCCCATCTATCCTCCAATAGCTGTTTATATCTTATACTTATGTATCCTCTTAAGATGTATATTGCCTATTAAAAAAATCTTTCTAAAAATAGTGGGCGAGGGGCTTGGACTTCCTGCAGGCGTGCGTGAGCGTGTTTGATAGGAGTGAATGGAGACGAATGGTATTCGGGACCTGACGATCTGTTGGAGTGTGAGCAGGGTAATATTTAGTGAAGGGATTCAGGGAAACCGGTTATTTTTATATAGCCGGACTTGAGTCCTGGAAATGGGAAGTACAATACCTGCACTCTAAAGGAGGGGTTCGGGATATTGACAGTTTGGAGGGATATGTTGTGTATCTTTATACGTATATGTTTCTAAGCTGTTGTGTTCTGAGCACCTCTGCAAAAACAGTGATAATGTGTGAGTGAGGTGAAAGAGTTGAATGATGATGAAAGTATTTTCTTTTTGGGGATTTTCTTTCTTTTTGGGTCACCCTGCCTCAGTGGGAGATGGCCGACTTGTTAAAAAAAAAAAAAAACCCTACTGTCAGTTTCTTTTGGCACACTAAACTTTTTTGCTATGCTTTCTTCATTGGCATTAAAGTCTCTCAAGATAATTGTTAGGTATTCTCTCTCAGTTCAGAATTCATTCCTTTCATCTTGGGTAACAACTTTCATGCACTTCTGTACATTCTTGAGTTTTAATTTGTGTTTTACTAGGTGTTTTATTGTTTGTGTACCAGACTTTGTATTACAGGTTCAACTGGAATTGAAAAGTACAACTTAAGAACCAATAGCTGGACCACTGTGGGAACAATGACTGGACGACGTTTGCAATTTGGTGTGGCAGTTTTGGATGGAAAATTGCATGTAGTTGGTGGTAGAGATGGCCTCAAGACACTGAATACTGCTGAAGCATATGATCCAAGCACAAACACTTGGTCTCAGCTTCCTCCTATGTCAACTCACAGACATGGCTTAGGTAAACTCTCCTGTGATAAATTTGAATTTTGCATTTCTGGATGTGTTTTAACCCTTAAACCCTAAACGGTCCAAACATATATATAAGTTCTCTCACCCAGTGCCCTGAATATTTTGAAAAATAAAAAAAAAAAATTGTTGAAATAAAGTGAAATTTTTTCTAAGTGTTTTAGGATTAAAATAGAAAAAATAGGGTCAATACTTACTGAGATAGGAGGCTGCAAAGTTGGCACTTAATGCTCACGTGACACATTGAGTCCTGCTCTTGCAGAAGTGTTGCCAATATACCTTTTTTTCTCATTTTTATATTATATAATTTTTATGTTCTGATAATTACAATTTATAGTAGTTCTTGTCATTTCATAACCAATCTTTGTTCTGACACTAATATTAGGTACTGAAATTGTACTCAAATTGTCACAAACACATTGACAGGTGGACATTTACACCTGCCTTTGTCATTTACTATTGTTTAGGAATATATACAAAGTATTTATAGGTCCCAGCAATGTTTTGGATACACTAAAGTATAGAAGAAGGAAGAAGAGAGAAATAAGTCACTCTGTCTGACTTTTTTGGGTTATCCTAGGTTCTCTACACATATGCTGCTATGTATGATAATTCTATGTAACTGTATTTGTGTATACCTGAATAAATTTACTTACTTACTTAAGGAAGAAGAAGGGAGAAGAAAGAAGTAGTAGTAGTAGTTCCCTTGAAGCATGATGTCAGTGACAAGCATCTGAGAGGGCAGTGATAAGATGAGATAAAGGATGACATTTGATGGGCACCTGCTAGGGTGCAGAGATAAGATAGGATAAGGGATGACATTTGATGGGTGCCTGCAGGGTGCAGAGATAAGATGAGATAAGGGATGACATTTGATGAGCGTCGACATCTCTGTCTCTGCTTATCTGTGTCTCTGTCTTTTCTTTCTGTCTGCTTGTCTCTCTTTCCATCTCTCTGCTTCTCTCTATTTCTGTCTCAGAGAGAGCCACTGTGAACCAACAGATATTCTTATGCATTATATCTACAAGCACAGTATAGCACTTTGGATTTTTTAGGTTATCCTAGGTAATTTACACTATGTATAATTGTATTTATGTGTACCTGTGAGACAGAGATGAGAAGAGATAGACAGACAGATAGACAGAGACAGGTAGACAGACCCTAAACTTGGGGTCAGCATCACTTTCCTCTTAAAAGGTAGTGTTAATATGACATTACATCTTTTTGGGTCACCCTGCTTCGGTGGGAGACGGCCGACTTGTTGAAAAAAAAAAATCAGTGAATCCTTGGTGTTTTCCACACTATTTGCTCTAACTGGCACTCCCACAAGGTATTAAGTGGTCCCAGATTTTTTAATATGGTGCACACCGAGTGTTAAGACCCATTCTATGTTGACCAGGCATCTCAGGCCAATAGTGCCAAATTTGGAGGCAGGAAAAATAAAATGTATATATACGTTTGGGGCGCTAACAGTAAGAACGTATATAATACGTTTGGACCGTTTACGGGTGAAACTGTTCAAACGTAGATCTAAGCTTTATTTTTCCTGCTTCCAAATATGGCACAATTGGCATGAGATGCATGGTCAGTATAGAATGGGTCTTAACACTCGGTGTGTGTGGGACCACTTAGTACATTGTCTGAGCACCAGTTCAGTTGAGTGCCAGCTAGAGCAAATAGCGTGGCAAACACCAGGGATTCACCAATGTCATGTCTTATTAACACTCCCCTTTTAACCCCTTCAGGGTCCAAGGCCAAAATCTGTTGTGGTGCCCCAGTGTCCAAGAATTTAAAAAAAAAAATTTTATTTTTTCTTATGAAATGGTAGAGAATCTTTTTCTGAAGGTAATAAAACAAAAAGTATGAAATTTGATGGAAAATTGACGAGATTATGCTCTCGCGAATTTTAATGTGTCAGCGATATTTACGAATCGGCGATTTTGCCGACTTTGACTCCCATTTTAGGTCAATTACATTATTCCAGTCGACCAAATTCTTAGCTATTTCACTAGTATTACTTATATTCTATCGATTGAGCACAAGAAATCACCAAGTCAACTGTTTCAACTACAAAATAAAGTGATCGGAAATTGGTAATTTGGCCAATTTAACTCAAAGTTCAAAATATTCCAGTTTCAAAATAGGGTCCAGAATAAACAATGTAGGTATTCCTGGCACTAAACTAACATTTCCTCTGTTCATTAGTTACATTTTGAGGCTTTACAAATGAATTCCATTTTGATTTTTTATTCACATAATGAATTTTTATTCACACCAAAAAATAGAAGATTTACTGTTATGCAATATTGTAATAATTGTATAAATATCATCAACACATTTGTGAATGTATATTAGACCCACCAGCTGGCGTGTATTAGACGTGTGAAGTCGTTTGTTTACTCTTGAACATCGGCAAAAATTTAACATTTCCGCTACTTTGAGCTCAGTTTCAAGCCATTTCCAGTGCTAAAACCAATCAAAATCATATCTATTTCTATAATATGTCTTCCATTCTATCAAATGAGACCAAGAAATCGGAAATATAACTATAAAAAACATATGAAAAAGCACTGCAAAGTCGCTGTTTTGATCGAAAATCATGGTCTCAGTTTTTTTCTCTCATTATACACAGTGTGCTGCAGGATTTGTTTTATGTGGTGCACACATACCACATAGATGTATTCTCTCATATCTAAGCCCAAATGTACTACTCACAGTTTATCAGAGTGAGCTGAGCTCATGATGTAGATCTACGATTTGGACCCTGAACGTAAAGCCGTAGATCTACGGGACGGACCCTGAAAGGGTTAAGAAGAAAGTGATGTTGACCCAGAGTTTAGTGGCTTTGAGATGGACGTGGCCACAGATGGTCGAGGAAATATCAAAAGCCTCTATAATAACCCATGTGCAGCATTTGTGCAACATCCTTTCATTTCTGATACCACTGGTAGTGTCATCCTGCCAGAATGTCCAATAACCTATGCCCTAAATAAAGAGAAATGATTCTGGAATGTGTAATATGTATTCGGCAAGCTGGCCGGCTGGCTGGCTGACTGACTGTGGCTGTCTCTCTATCTGTATCTGTCTCTGTTTATCTGTCTGTCTATATCTCTGTCTCTGTCTCTCACAGGTACACATAAGTACAGTTATTATACATAGTGTAAATTACCTAGGATAACCCAAAAATTCCAGGCAAAGTGCTATACAGTGCTTGTAGATATAAGGCATAATAAGCATGACGCAAGTAATACACATTTTCACTTGCTTGGGAATCAGGGAGCCGTTCATATACCTGTTGGTTATGAGCCGCTCCCTCAGATAGACACACAAGCAGACGGAAAGAGAGAGAGACACAGGGAGACAGAAAGACAGATAAGCAGAGCTAAACAGACAGACAGAGAAACAGACATATTAGTGTGTAACAGTAAAAACAAATAAAGCCAGGGTTCCATGGAGTGGTGCACATTCATCATGTGTCACTGCACTGTCAGCAGTTTACTGACACTTGTCAACACCATGCTTCAAGGAGTTTCATATATACACCAGCATGTCTAAAACATTGCTGAGACCTATAAATACTTTGTATATATTTCTAGACAATAGTCAATGACCAAGGCAGGTGAAAATGTTCACCTGTCGGTATGATTGTGACTATTTGAGTACTATTTCAGTACCTAATATTAGTGTCAGAACAAAAACTGGCAATGAAATCACAAGAACATAAATATTACATAAATTAAAATAAAAATGAGAAAAAAAGGTATATCAGCAGCACTTCTACAAGCAGCAGGACTCAGCGTTACCATCAGGTGAGCATCCAGCGCCAACTTTGCGGGCTTAAATCCCGTTAAGTACTGACCCTAAAAATTTTTTTTTATCCTATTACACGTAGAAAAATTCACTCTTCATTTAAAAAAAAATATTTTTTTTTTTCAAAATACAGAGCACTGCACAAGTGAACATAGATTTAAGATTGGACAGTTTAAGGGTTAAATTGGGATTTTATTATTCATTCTTCTTATGAATGTGTAGCTTGCAACTTCCTGTGTATATATAATACATACCAGTGATGCAGTCGGATCACAGTAAGCAGGTACATCACAATATGAAAAACAACCACTATGAAAAAGTTTTGAAATTCCAAGCACTTTCAGCATTTCTCACATTTTTAAGGACCTGTAAAAAAAAAAACAGAACAGCAGGCTTATAAGACTGAGATATCACCTCGCATACAACATTACACCCATCCCATTTTGATGCAGGTGAGATGGTTGAAGACTTGTCAAACATAGCTTAAATTTATCTCCGATTTTATTAATTATAAATGAATCTAATTTGTTAGGTAGTAGGTTGGTAGACAGCAACCACCCAGGGAGGTACTACCGTCCTGCCAAGTGAGTGTAAAACGGAAGCCTGTAATTTTTTTACACGATGGTAGGATTGCTGGTGTCTCTTTTCTGTCTCATAAACATGCAAGATTTCAGGTACATCTTGCTACTTCTACTTACACTTAGGGCACACTACACATACATGTACAAACATATATATACATACCCCCTCTGAGTTTTCTTCTATTTTCTTTCTAGTTCTTGTTCTTGTTTATTTCCTCTTATCTCCATGGGGAAGTGGAACAGAATTCTTCCTCCATAAGCTATGCGTGTTGTAAGAGGCGACTAAAATTCCGGGAGCAAGGGGCTAGTAACCCCTCCTCCCGTATAAATTACTAAATTTAAAAAGAGAAACTTTTGTTTTTCTTTTTGGGCCACCCTGCTTTGGTGGGATACGGCCGGTTTGTTGAAAGAAGAAAGAGAAGAATCTAATTTGGTTTAGGGTTATACAAATTAGATTCATTTATAATTAATAAAATTTGGGAAGAATTTAAGCTATGTTTGACGAGTCCTTGACCTTCCCAACTGCATCATAATGGGACGGTTATAATATTATATGTGAGGTGATATCTCAGTCTTGTAAGTCTTCTGCTGTTCTGTTTTACAGGTCCTTTATAATGTGAGAAATCATGAAAACACTTGGAATTTCACCATTTTTTCACAGTAGTTGTTTTACATACATACCAGTATATATTTTCTTCTTGTCTGGACAGATAAGCACACTAAATTACATGCAGTATTTGTATCACAGGCGTAGGTGTTTTGGAGGGTCCCCTCTATGCTGTTGGTGGTCATGATGGTTGGAGTTACCTCAATACTGTGGAAAGATGGGATCCACAAGCACGGCAGTGGAGTTATGTTGCACCCATGGCTTCTTCAAGATCAACCGTAGGAGTAGCTGTTCTCAATGGAAGGTGCAGTCCCTGCATTGTCAAATATATTATACTTTAAATTTCTCAATGTAGTATTTTTCTTAGGGTTGTATCTTTAAAACTAAATTTGATTCTCTTGAGCTGGAAAAAATTCAAAACACAAAGTATAGACTAATTGTCAATGCATACACTGCAGCAGGAAAAGTTTAGTGTTAATACCCAAATAATAGTTTTTTCCTTTGGTCACACACTCTGTAGCCATATGGTAACCTGCCCAATCTTAACCTTCTCCTTGTAATGAAAAGTGTATCTAATTTTTTCTCTTTCATATTGTGATGAATGGGTTTGAAAACCGACAAGTGTTAAAAAAAAATAAATCATCATTTAGATATAAACCAATGAGAGCTTCACTTTAGAAGTCATATACCTCAAAGTAAACAGAGAGCTAAGGAGGCCTAAAACCTTTTTCTGTAGTGTGTGCTGGGTATGATATAATATCTCCTGCCAGTCTAAAGATGTTAAGAGGAAAGAAAGAAAGTTTATTGTATATACTGTACATATAAAAAAACAGGATGTCTTAGATTAGTAATAAGATACCCAGTGGTAGAGGAAGTCATATTTAATATAGTGAAATAAGCACAAGAAAATATCTTCTACACTTTGATTTTAGCACTACTTTGAAGATTTTGAAAAACCAAAAACTTGCTTTATAGATTAACATATTACTCAAAAAATTTATTGAAGCAGGATGTTATAGGCCTTTGTTTTTGTGAAGTGACAAAGACTGTTATTAATCACTGAATATACTGTATCTTCAGATTGTATGCAGTGGGAGGAAGAGACGGATCATCATGCTTACGAACTGTTGAGTGTTATGATCCTCATACCAATAAGTGGACCCCTTGTGCACCCATGGCCAGAAGAAGAGGTGGTGTTGGAGTTGGGGTAGTTAACGGCTTCCTTTATGCTGTTGGTGGTCATGATGCACCAGCATCCAACCCATGTGCTTCCAGATTTGACTGTGTTGAAAGGTGATAATTATTTACATATAATACAGTAACTCCGTGGGGAAATGGAAAGAATCCTTCCTCCGTAAGCTATGCATGTTGTAAGAAGTGACTAAAATACTGCATAAATTACTAAATGTAAAAAAAAAGAAAAACTTTTATTACTTCTTTTTTGGGTCACCCTGCCTCGGTGGGAAATGGCCAGTGTGTTTAAAAAACAAATAATGTAGTAAGCTGCAAGAAAACAACATTTACTCACTTCATATATAAATATACACATACTTATGATATAAGTACAGTGGAACCTCGAGTTTCAGCCTCCCCAAGTTTTGGCCGTTTTGAGTTTCGGTCACTTTTTTTTGCTAAATTTTGTCTTGAGTTTCGAACAGTGCCTTGAATTTCAGCGCCATACCAGACCTGTCTACATGCCCACACCTGCCCGCTGCCCACACAAAGCATTCCACACTTTTGTTGCGAGCCAGTCTGGCTTTGTTTCTGCACTTTCATCCGAGCATTTCACAATAATCCATTGTATTTTTGTGCTTGTTGATTGAGTGCGACTGCTGCATATTTAACCATGGGCCCAAAGAAACTTCTTAGTGCAGCCCTTTGGTAAAGAAAGTGAGAAACATGATAGAATTGAAGAAAGAAATTGTAGCAAAGTACAAAATTGGAGGAGGAAGAGAGAAGGGAGAATGTGCCTTCTTCAGTGATTCTACGATATGTAAATACTAAAGCAGCAGGAGTCAATAAAGGCTATACGCCAGCCAGTGATAAGGTGTAGCATTAACAGTGTAGCAAGTAAGTTAAGCGATTAAGCGACAGAAAAGGACACAAAACTAACTCCTCTAGTGTTATTGGAGGTATATAGGGCCACTGACAACACTGCCGCTGCCACCGCCGCTGCCATGGCCACCACTATATGGCTTATGTTGCCAGTGGCCCTGATAACCCAACAACAACAACACCACCACTACCAACACTCGTGATATACAAAATGACATATTTTATTCATTCTAGAGTATATATCATGTTTCTATGTTATTAATATTGTTTATTATGTCTTACTAGATTAATGTGATAGATAAATAAGCCGTAGAGTTGATATTAGCGTTATATTGAAGGAGTAACTTTTCCTGTCTCCAAACAAACTCTCCTCCTCCCTGTCTTCCATAAGCCAACAAGAGTCTTCAATATAGGTATGTAATTTTTTTTTTTTTTTTTTTTCAACAAGTCGGTCGTCTCCCACCAGGCAGGGTGACCCAAAAAAAAAAAAGAAAATCCCCAAAAAGAAAATACTTTCATCATCATTCAACACTTTCACCACACTCACACATTATCACTGCTTTTGCAGAGGTGCTCAAATACAACAGTTTAGAAGTATATACGTATAGAGATACACAACATATCCCTCCAAACTGCCAATATCCCAAACCCCTCCTTTAAAGTGCAGGCATTGTACTTCCCATTTCCAGGACTCAAGTCCGACTATATGAAAATAACCGGTTTCCCTGAATCCCTTCACTAATATTACCCTGCTCACACTCCAACAGATCGTCAGGTCCCAAGTATCATTCGTCTCCATTCACTCCTATCTAACACGCTCATGCACGCTTGCTGGAAGTCCAAGCCCTCACCCACAAAACCTCCTTTACCCCTCTTTCCAACCCTTTGAGGACGACCCCTACCCCTCTTTCCTTCCCCTATAGATTTATATGCTTTCCATGTCATTCTACTTTGATCCATTCTCTCTAAATGACCAAACCACCTCAACAACCCCTCTTCTGCCCTCTGACTAATGCTTTTATTAACTCCACACCTTCTCCTAATTTCCACACTCCGAATTTTCTGCATAATATTTACACCACACATTGCCCTTAGACAGGACATCTCCACTGCCTCCAACCGTCTCCTCGCTGCTGCATTTACCACCCAAGCTTCACATCCATATAAGAGTGTTGGTACTACTATACTTTCATACATTCCCTTCTTTGCCTCCATAGATAACGTTTTTTGACTCCACATATACCTCAACGCACCACTCACCTTTTTTCCCTCATCAATTCTATGATTAACCCATCCTTCATAAATCCATCCGCCAACACGTCAACTCCTAAGTATCTGAAAACATTCACTTCTTCCATACTCCTCCTCCCCAATTTGATATCCAATTTTTCTTTATCTAAATCATTTGATACCCTCATCACCTTACTCTTTTCTATGTTCACTTTCAACTTTCTACCTTTACACACATTCTATGTAATGTTTATATTTATTTCTCATTGTTTTCTGTATGTAAAACTATATTTATTCTTTAAAAAAATTATTTTTTGTGAATATGTTTGGGTGTCTAGAACGGATTAATTGGACTTACATTATTTCTTATGGGAAATATTGCTTTGACTTTCAAACAGTTTTGAGTTTTGGCTGAGCTTCTGGAACGGATTACGTCGAAACTCGAGGTTCCACTGTATGAGTATATTTAGGTATGAATGGAATATACATTTTTTGCTTTGGAATATTTATTGCCTGATTTATGGTAGAATGATGTCTAGATACCAGGGTGAGATGCTGACAAAAATAGAGTATATGTATGCAGAATAAACTTTTATTGGGACAACATTTTGCTTTACTAAAAGCTATAAGACTTGGTAAAGTTTTTTACAGTTGATATAATAAAAGCTTGCTTTTCATACATCTTTTATTCCATGGTGGTGTCTGTTCTCTCTTTGTATCTGTTAGGTTTTTTAATTTCTTTTATCTTTTAATACATGTGATAATGCAGTGTTTTGGTCCAACTTGGAATATAAAGACCACGATAGACCAGAATGTCTAAAGTTTCACCTCTAAGTGTGGGTTATATGTGAATTATTCCAGCTATGGTATTCTGAATTATTCTAATGCAGTGGACCCCCAGATATAGTAGTTGTCGGATTTCGTAATATTCGGTAATCGTAAAGTTTTTTCATCAAAATATTGGCTTGGTGATTGTCATTTAGCTCAGTAATAGTCATTCATCCCAAACGCGTCCAAGCGGCCCCGACACACCATTTACAGTCAGTGTGCCATTGTTTATCAGCCAGTGAGCACGACCCTATGCGTTCATACGATACATTACGTAATATTCCATTCGTTTTACTGCTTGCAACTGTTTAATAAGCCACCATGGGCCAAAAGAATGCTCCTAGTGCCAGCCCTTTGGTAAAGAAGGTGATAAACACTATAGAATTCAAGAAAGAACACACCAGCCAGGGTACTTCCCCACACACCAGACAGGGTACTTCCCCATACACACAATTTGATTTGAGTGGGACTTGCGCATGAGTTAATAGAATTCTCAAAGCTTATTGCTTGGGGTGAAGGGCCTGCCTAGTATGGGCCAACAGGTCTGCTGCAATGTTCCTGCTTTCTTATGTACACCAGCCAGGGTATTCCCCCACACACACACCAGCCAGGGTACTCTCCTACACACACACCAGCCAGGGTACTTCCCCACACACACCAGCCAGGGCACTTCCCCATACACCAGCCAGGGTACTTCCCCACACACAAGATTTGATTTGAGTGGGACTTGCCCATGAGTGAATAGAATTTTTTTTTTTTTAACAAATCGGCTGTCTCCCATCGAGGCAGGGTGACCCAAAAAGAAGGCAAATCACCAAAAAGAAAATACTTTCATCATCATTCAACTCTTTCACCTCACTCACACATAATCACTGTTTTTGCAGAGGTGCTCAGAACACAACAGCTTAGAAGCATATACGTATAAAGATACACAACATATCCCTCCAAACTGTCAATATCCCGAACCCCCCCTTTAGAGTGCAGGCATTGTACTTCCCATTTTCAGGACTCAAGTCCGGCTATATAAAAATAACCGGATATAAAAATAACCGGATATAAAAATAACCGGATATAAAAATAACCAGATGTAAAATAACAGGATATAAAAATAACCGGATATAAAAATAACCGGATATAAAAATACCCGGATATAAAAATAACCGGAATATAAAAATAACCGGTTGCTATCTATTTCCCTGAATCCCTTCATTAAGTATTACCCTGCTCACACTCCAACAGATCGTCAGGTCCCAAATACCATTCGTCTCCATTCACTCCTATCGAACACACTCACGCACGCCTGCTGGAAGTCCAAGCCCCATGCCCACAAAACCTCCCTTACCTCTTTCTTCCAACCTTTTCGAGGACGACCCCTACTGCGCCTTCCTTTCCCTACAGATTCAAATGCTCTCCATGTCATTCTACTTTGATCCATTCTCTCTAAATGATCAAACCACCTCAACAACCCCTCTTCAGCCCTCTGACTAATACTTTTATTAACTCCACACCTTCTCCTAATTTCCACACTCCAAATTTTCTGCATAATATTTACACCACACATTGTCCTTAGACAGGACATCTCCACTGCCTCCAACCGCCTCCTTGCTGCTGCATTCACAACCCAAGCTTCACACCCATATAAGAGTGTTGGTACTACTATACTTTCATACATTCCCTTCTTTGCCTCCATAGATAATGTTTTTTTGTCTCCACATATACCTCAATGCACCACTCACCTTTTTTCCCTCATCAGTTCTATGATTAACCTCATCCTTCATAAATCCATCCGCCGACACGTCAACTTCCAAGTATCTGAAAACATTCACTTCTTCCATACTCCTCTTCCCCAATTTGATATCCAATTTTTCTTTATCTAAATCATTCGATACCCTCATCACCTTACTCTTTTCTATGTTCATTTTCAACTTTCTACCTTTACACACACTCCCAAACTCGTCCACTAACCTTTGCAATTTTTCTTTAGAATCTCCCATAAGCACAGTATCATCAGCAAAAAGCAACTGTGTCAATTCCCATTTTGTATTTGATTCCCCATAATTTAATCCCACCCCTCTCCCGAACACCCTAGCATTTACTTCTTTTACAACCCCATCTATAAATATATTAAACAACCATGGTGACATTACACATCCCTGTCTAAGACCTACTTTTACCAGGAAGTAGTCTCCCTCTCTTCTACACACCCTAACCTGAGCCTCACTATCCTCATATTCCATATACTTGCAACATCTGCCACATTGCTCCCTTATCCACTCTATCAAAGCTTATTGTTTGGGGAGCATTGAAAATTGGGTTGGGTTGAAAAGTGGAATGGTTTGTGAAGGACCTGCCTAGTATGGACCAACAGGCCTGCTGTAGTGTTCCTGCTTTCTTATGTTCTTATGTACACCAGCTGAGGAAATTACTTCAGAGGAGGAGAAAGAGAGAGGGAAGAAGGTGCCTTCTTCAAAGATTAAGGACATTTGTGCAAAGTGGAGTGAGGTGCAAACATTTGTAGAGGAACATCACCCTAACCCTCTCCCATCTTCCATACACCAATAAGAGTCTTCAGCAAAGGTAAGTGTGATATTATTGTTTTATACTCGATTTCTCATTCTTTTCTGTATGTAAATCTATATTTAATCTATAAAAAATAATTTTTCTTAATACTTTTGGGTGTCTGGAACGGATTAATTGGATTTACATTATTTCTTATGGGGAAAATGAATTCGGATATTGTCAAATTCAGCTTTAGTCACACTCTCTGGAACGGATTAATTACAGTAACCGTGGGTCCACTGTATAATGAGATTTGCAGATACGAAGTAATGAGTCTTTATTGTGGAATTTAATGAGAAGTTATAGACTAAAGCATTATAGCATAAATTGTCAGAATTCTTGCATGACATAAAAAGTGACTACAGGTATGAAAAAGTTAGTAGTAAGAAAAAGGTGGATAAACAGATAATCATATTTTGTAAGCATTTCATATACTCTTATTAGTGAAATAAAGTTAAATAGCAAAATGATAATAAGTAATCTGAAATGTTAATATTTATGGGTAAAATTATAAAGGAATAGGAGTGTTAGTATTGGGATATTTTGAATCCTTGAAAGGGTGGTAAATCTTTTTTATGAAGATTTAAAATTAAATTTAGAGCATTGTTTTTCTCCCATATAAACTCAAGAGTAAATTGCTGTTTTTCAGATATGATCCTGCAACAGACACCTGGACTCAAGTAGCTTGTTTAAGCATTGGCTGTGATAGTGCAGGAGTGAGTCTCCTGGGTGATTGCTTGTTTTGTGTTGGGGGTTATGATGGCCAAACTTACCTAAATCTTGTACATGCTTATGACCCTCAAACTAATGAATGGACACAGGTAAGAATCACAAGAATTTTTGGACATTTATTTATTCTTAAAAAACTGTAGCATAGTTTTGTATTAGTTTAGCAGTTTTAAATAATATAATTTATTCTGTATTGAGTACTCATCTGTTTGTGGTAGGAGGAATTCAAAAATAATTTACTAATGGCTAATATCTAGATCATCACATGTTTTACCTGTAATGTAAAGGCAATATTTGCATCACATAGAATTGCATGTATAGAGAGCATGTATAGTTCCTTTATATAAAGGGAAGGGGGACAAAAGAGATTGTAAAAATTATAGGGGAATAAGTTTACCAAGTATGGTAGGTAAAACACAGGCAACATTTAGGCAACTTTATTCCGAAACGTTTCGCCTACACAGTAGGCTTCTTCAGTCGAGTACAGAAAGCAGGCAGGAGCAGTAGAGATGTGAAGATGATGTAATCAGTCCATCACCCTTGAAGTCGTAGATTTGAGGTTGTCAGTCCCTCAGCCTGGAGAAGATCTGTTCCAAAGTCTGGAACTAACTGAAGATCAAGCGACAGTGTTGAGACTTAAATACTGTTGGAAGGAGAGCTGCAGAGTAGTAGTAGTAGTAGTGAGAATGTAGACACTGAGAGGTCACGTCCCTCTCAGATTCTCAAGTGAGAATTGTTTGATCTGAGAGGGACGTGACCTCTCAGTGTCTACATTCTCACTGCTACTACTACTACTACTTTGCACCTCTCCTTCCAACAGTATTTAAGTCTCAACACTGTCGCTTGATCTTCAGTTAGTTTCAGACTTTGGAACAGAACTTCTCCAGGCTGAGGGACTGACAACCTCAAATCTATGACTTCAAGGGTGATGGACTGATTACATCGTCTTCACATCTCTACTGCTCCTGCCTGCTTTATGTACTCGACTGAAGAAGCCTACTGTGTAGGCGAAATGTTTCAGAATAAAGTTGCCTAAATGTTGCCTATATGTCTTACCTACCAACCTGTCGGTATTGTATACCATTTTGATATTTACCAAGTATACCAGGAAAAGTGTACGGTAGGATTATTGTTGAAAGAATTAGAGGTAAGACAGAGAGTAGGATTGCAGATGAGCAAGGAGGTTTTAGAGTGGGTAGGGGATGTGTAGATCAAGTGTTTACATTGAAGCATATATATTTTATTTTTCAACAAGTCAGCTGTCTCCCACCAAGGCAGGGTGACCCAAAAAGAAAGAAAATCCCCAAAAAGAAAATACTTTCATCATCATTCAACACTTTCACCTCACTCACACATAATCAATGTTTTTGCATAGGTGCTCAGAATACAACAGTTTAGAAGCATATACGTATAAAGATACACAACATATCCCTCCAAACTGCCAGTATCCCAAACCCCTCCTTTAAAGTGCGGGCATTGTACTTCCCATTTCCAGGACTCAAGTCTGGCTATATAAAAATAACCGGTTTCCCTGAATCCCTTCACTAAATATTACCCTGCTCACACTCCAACAGCTTGTCAGGTCCCAAATACAATTTGTCTCCATTCACTCCTGTCTAACATGCTCATGCACGCTTGCTGGAAGTCCAAGCCCCTTGCCCACAAAACCTCCTTTACCCGCTCCCTCCAACCTTTTCGAGGACAACCCCTACCTGGCCTTCCTTCCCCTACAGATTTATATGCTCTTCATGTCATTCTACTTTGATCCATTCTCTCTAAATGACCAAACCACCTCAACAACCCCTCTGACTAATACTTTTATTAACTCCACACCTTCTCCTAATTTCCACACTCCAAATTTTCTGCATTATATTCACACCGCACATTGCCCTTAGACAAGACATCTCCACTGCCTTGAACCACCTCCTCGCTGCAGCATTTACAACCCAAGCTTCACACCCATATAAGAGTGTTGGTACTACTATACTTTCATACATTCCCTTCTTTGCCTCCATAGATAACGTTTTTTGTCTCCACATGTACCTAAACGCGCCACTCGCCTTTTTACCTTTATCAATTTTATGATTAACATCATTCTTCATAAATCCATCCGCTGATACGTCATCTCCCAAATATCTGAAAACATTCACTTCTTCCATACTCCACCTCCCCAATATGATATCCATTTTTTCTTTATCTAAATCATTTGATACCCTCATCACCTTACTCTTTTCTATGTTCACTTTTGACTTTCTACCTTTACACACACTCCCGAACTCGTCCACTAACCATTGCAATTTTTCTTTAGAATCTCCCGTAAGCACAGTATAATCAGCAAAAAGTAATTGTGTCAATTCCCATTTTGTATTTGATTCCCCATGATTTAATCCCATCCCTCTCTCGAACACCCTAGCATTTACTTCTTTTATAACCCCATCTATAAATATATTAAACAACCATGGTGACATTACACATCCCTGTCTAAGATCTACTTTTACCAGGGAGTAGTCTCCCTCTCTTCTACACACCCTAACCTGAACCTTACTATCCTCATAAAAACTCTTTACAACATTTAGTAACTTACCACCTATTCCATATACGTACTTGTAACATCTGCCACAATGCTCCCCTATCCAATATATAATATGCCTTTTCTAAATCCATAAATGCAGTAAAAACTTCCCTACCTTTATCTAAATACTGTTCACATATATGCTTCAATGTAAACACTTGATCTACACATCCTCTACCCACTCTAAAACCTCCTTGCTCATCCGCAGTCCTACATTCTGTCTTGCCTCTAATTCTTTCAATAATAACCCTACCGTGCACTTTCCCTGGTATACTCAGTAAACTTATTCCTGTATAATTTTTACAATTTCTTTTGTCTCCCTTCCCTTTATATAAAGGGACTATACATGCTCTCTGCCAATCCCTAGGTACCTTCCCTTCTTTCATACATTTATTAAACAAAAATACCAACCACTCCAAAACTATATCCCCACCCCCTGCTTTTAACATTTCTGTCATGATCCAGTCAGTTCCAGCTGCTTTACCCTCTTTCATTCTACGCAATGCCTCACACACCTCCCCAGCACTCACATCCTGCTCTTCTTCACTCCTACAAGATGGTATACCTCCCTGGCCAGTGCATGAAATTACCGCCTCCCTTTCTTCGTTGACATTTAACCCTTTCAGGGTCAACAGGCCCTCTCGGAGACTTGTTCTCAGGGTTGCCCAAATTTAAAAAAAAAAAAAAAAAATTTCTTATGAAAAGATAGAGAATCTTTTCCCGATCATAATGACACCAAAAGTATGAAATTTGATGGAAAACTTACGGAATTATGCCCTCGCGAAGTTAGCAGTCTCGATGATGTTTACGCATTGACGATTTTGCCCACTTTGAGCCCTATTTTCGGCCAATTCCAGTGTACTAGTCGACAAAAATCATAACTATTTCGCTGGAACTCCATTTTTTCTATCGAATGAGTACAAGAAACCACCCATTTACCGATTTCAACTATCCAATACAGTGGTCAGAATTTATCAATTTTGCCAATTTCACACAAATTTCAAAAGATTCCAATTTCCGAATAGGGTCCAGAATAAACAAGAAAGACATTCCTGGCACTAATATAACATTTCCTCTGTTCATTAGTCATGTCCCCATGCCCCTCTTACATTCTTTTGCTTTCCACTTTGAATTTTTACTCTCACAAAAAATAGAAGATTTACTGTTATGCAGACTACTGCATTAGTGTAGAAATGATATAAATAATATCAGCGCACTTGTGAAAGAATTTTAGACTCGCCAGTTGACGTGTAATGGATGCAGAGCATGATTTGTTTACTTTTGAACTTTGGTAAAAATCGAACATTTCTGCTACTTTGAGCTCAATTTCAAGGTACTTTTCATTGTAAAACCAGTCAATATCATCTCAATTTCTGTAATATGTCTTCCATTCTATAAAGTGAAACCAGGAAAACTAGAATACAACAATAAATACCATACAAAAATACAGTGCAAAGTCGCTGTTTTAATCCAAAAACACGGTCAAAGGATTTTTTTTCTCATTACGCAGTGTACTGCAGGATTTTTTTTATGCCACCCACACTGACCACATAGACCCATTCTTTCATATGTAGGCCTACCCGCTTTCTCTCATTAGATTTGAGGGCGCTGAATTTAGGCATACTAATACATCAAAAACCCTGGTGTGTAAGTGTTAGTAACACGTTAGTAACAACAGGTGAAGATCCACTTAGGTCTTCTTACACACATATAAATATAAGCAAAAAAGTTCTATAATGCTTTATCTGGTTTTATTCAGTATAATACTAAGCTTATAGTCACTTAGTAATTTAAATAATTGATAAAATTTAGGTATACCTTTTCTTATAAATTCATATGTACACAATCTCTGTAATTTCATAATCAAAGTCAAGATCAATGAATCACTAGATAGGGTGCCTTTACCACCTCCTCAGTCAATCATATACACTACAGCTAGAACTGGTTAGAGACTATCACGAGACTTTAATAGTTGGAGAACTCAGACATGGGGTATTGCTTCACTTAAATGGCTGACTGCACAGACGCAACCCGTCAAGTATTCCGAGACTGAAGTAATCCAAGCAAACCTTGGTTGAAACCTAGGAATCCTGGTTCAAAGGTTCTCCTGAGGCTTGCAACAAGAGAATAAGGGAGCTCCGTGGCTTGGTGCTTTCTCTACCGGAGGAGAGAATGAACTGCCATGAGTAAAACTCCCTAGCTTGACGTCACCTAGGAATGAGTGAGTTTGTGAAGCATAAACGACCACAAGGCAATTTGACATATAAACACAAAACATCCTACAAAATAAATCAATAATTCATGGCCAGATAATATTATAAAACTAGGAGTCTTTATTTTAGCTACGAATAAAGGTACCAGTAATATAATACTAAGTGAAAAATCTGTAATTACACACTAATCAATTGATCCTTCTTGAATTATGCACAAAGGGCGTAACACTCCTCCCGTACGACTGACTGTCGCACCAATAGACTTCAACTCATACCAGGCACACAATGCCTCCATTCTATACTATATATCCAGGCAATTGCAAAGACAACGTCCTTCAGAGTAAAAAAGATTTTTCAGGGTCACCATGAAGCAGGAGTCAGGAAACGAAATTTTAAACTTTGCTCCATCTCTTAGAGGCAAACACACAGTAGTTGACCTCTGGCGATGTCAAAAGCTGAGGACGTCATGGGAACACAACAGGAGACATGGCCAAAGCAGTGTATATTCTCAGCTTCTGCCAGACTGGCCTCCTGGATCTCAACTCCATAAGGACTCCTATTTTTGTTACAGCAATCTTCTTACTGTTAATGGCAAAAGTCAAAATATTAAACACAAAACCAATATTAATTATTTGGAAAGAAAAAAAAAAGAAAAAGGGAATATCTGACTTATCTTTAAGGGCGGGACAGAGCGTCAGTAATTACGTTATCCTGGCCACGTATGTGGTTAATACTTATTGAAAAGGGTTGAATTCGAAGAGCCCATCTCTGAATCCGGGCATTCTTCGACTTCATAGTATTAATAAAGGTCAAAGGGTTATGGTCTGAATTGACTGTGATTTTGTGGGGAGTAGTGTCCAGGTAAACTTCAAAGTGCTCTAAAGATAACACTAAAGCTAAGGCTTCTTTCTCTACCATTGCATAATTTAACTGGTGGGACTTTAATTTGGCAGAAAAATAGCAAATAGGATGAAGAATATTAGAGGAGGATGAGGGTTGTAACAAGACTGCTCCCACAGCATAGCTACTGGCATCTACATGCAAAGAAAAGGGAACATCAAAATTTGGACTTTGTAATACTGGTGACGATTCAATTAATCATTTCAATTTGCTAAAAGCCATGTCACATTCTGAGGTCCAGCAGAATTTAACTTTAGAACTGGTTAATTCAAACAGGGGAGCTGCCACCTGAGAGAAGTTGGGGCAGAACCGGCGGTAGTAGCCGGCCATCCCTAGAAATCTTTGTACTCCTTTTCTGTCCTGAGGTATAGGGAATTCTGAAAAGGCTTTGATTTTAGCATTAAGAGGAGCTACTGTTCCTTGGCCGATACTGAAGCCAAGGTATTTTATTCGGGCTTGCCCAAACTCACACTTGGCTAAATTAACCGTAAAATTGTATTCTTCTAATTTTTTCAGAAGTGCTTCTAGCCGAGACACATGCCGTCCCCACTCTTCACTTATCACTACTAAATCGTCCAAATAAGCTTCCACACCTTCCAGCTCATAAGTTAGACTATTCATCAGCCTCTGAAAGGTAGACGCCACATTGCAGAGGCCGAAGGGCATAACTAAATAGTTAAATAGACTACCAGGAACAGTAAAAGACGATATCTCTTGGGCTCGTGTTGACAGTGGTACTTGGTAATAACCTCGTAACAGGTCTAGTCTACTCACATATTTAGCCCTGGAGACTTTATCTATTAAATCGTCCACCCTAGGTAGAGGATACCCATCTGGTAAGGTCACGGAGTTTACCTTCCGGTAATCTGTACACATACAGTAAGATCCATCTGCTTTAGCCACGAGGACACAGGGCGAAGCCCACGGACTTTTGCTGCATTCGATCAAACCGTGAGTTAACAGAAAATCTATTTCCTCTCTTAAGTGCCTTATTTTTCACTGGGCTCGTTTGATACGGGGCTTGCTTGATTGGCAGAGCACCTTGTACATCCACATCATGTGTCCCCAGAGTGCAACGTTTGGGGTCGTCTCCGAATAAACTCGGATAAGCCATTAGCAACTCTTTAATCTTTCTAGCTTGGTCATCTCCTAAGTTACATAAAAACTGGTCCATAGTGCTCAACACTTCTGAATTTTTAAGACGCACTTTTACCCCTCTAGAACAATCTGTAAGGCATGTATCCTCTTCTTGTGGTAGAATGGAAGTAGTGGGCGATGTTCCCTCATAATACCTTTTCAACTGATTTACATGGTAGGCATGGTTGGACTTCTTTTTACCTGGAGTACGAACTAAGTAATTTACCTCACTCAGTTTCCTCACTATCTCCATGGGTCCTTCATACCTGGGCTGTAGCGTATGCCCAGGAACCAATTTTAGAGCTAAAACTTTATCCCCTACTTGAAAAGAACGTAGAGCAGCCTTCTTATCGAAACGCTGCTTCATTTTAGTCTGAGCTTTTGCTATATTTTCTAAAGCCAGGCTCCTCGTGAAGGACAAGTGCTCTTGCATTAAAGATGGCGATAAATACAAAGGTGGATCGGCCCTTCTGGACCATACTTCCTGTAACACGGCCAATGGTCCTCATACCGCATGTCCATATATTAGCTCAAAGGGGCTGTACCCTAAACTTTCTTGCTCATTCTCCCTGATTGCGAGGAGGAGAAAAGGGATTCCCTCATCCCAATTCTTAGAGAACTGCTCACAATAAGCACGCATCATGAACTTTAAAGTTTGGCGAAATCTCTCTAAGGCCCCCTGGGTTTGAGGTCTAAAAGCAGTAGAGAGTAAGGGTCTAATACCGAGTCTAGATAATGCTTCTCGGAACACTTTGGAAGTAAAATTAGAGCCTTGGTCTGATTGAATTTCCCGAGGCAGGCCTACCTGGGAAAAGAATCGAATTAGAGCCCTTACTATAGCTCGAGCATTTATTTTTCTTAATGGAACAGCTTCAGGATACCTGGTGGCAGTATCCATTATAGTCAACAGGTATTGATTACCCAACCTGGTTTTAGGAAGGGGCCCCACACAATCGATTATCAAACGAGTAAAAGGTTCTCCTTCTACTGCAATAGGAATGAGGGGAGCAGGTGGCGGTGTCTGTGCTGGTTTACCTATTTTCTGGCAAATCGGGCAATTTCGAAGGTACTCTACCACCGTCTCTTTCATCTTGGGCCAGAAAAAATATCGAGACAACTTTCTCAGTGTCTTCCGTATCCCCAGATGTCCCCCCATTGGACTATTATGGGCCACTTCCAGAGCCAGAGTTCGGAATCTTCCCGGCAAAACCAGTACCTGTTTTGTAGCACTTAAGTTAATACCTGGGGCAGTTGTAGGAATTTTCCTCATAAGAAGACCATTACTATAATAGAAGCAATCTTTTGCATCTGCCGCCTCAGTTTCAGTAATGGCTAGTCCTCTTACTCCCTCCAAAGAAGAGTCTTCTCGCTGTTCTTGGATCAAATTTTCTTGTTTAAAATCATTAATGCGCAAGGCCGTTAGATCTGATGTACTAATTTCTGGTAACTTATCTTCAGCTTCTGGCATGTGAGCATTGCTAAACAATAGATCCAGGCCCCAATCAGAGGGATTATTGCTCAAAGACGAAGGGAGTGAACGGGACTTTGCCATGGCTCTCGTAACTACGGTGAGAGGAAATAAAAGTGGACCCTCCTTGCAAGCCTCAAGGGCAAAATTTTCAGCTGAGGTATTCTCTATGAGGAGAGGTTCTTTACAGATTCCTCCCAGGCCCAAGTCGTTTCCGACAAGTAAGTCTACTGACCTAATGGGAAATTCTGTTTCTGATATACCTACCACTGCATATCCATCATAAGAACCTATTTTCAAGTATATTTTATGGAGGGGAACCCGAGACACGGTCCCTCCATACGCCTCTAAAAGCACGTCTATCTTGGTATAGGTAGAGTCATTCAAAGAGAGAACACCTTCCCTCAACAAAGTTAGGTAGCTCCCGGTGTCTCTATAAGACTTTACTTCACCGAGTTGGGATTTGGTAGTCCCGGCCTTACCGATAGAAAAATAAGGACTCATTGCCTCACTTACTTTTTTTTTGGACATGATTGAGGGAGTCAAGTCATCTAGAAGTGGGAACCTTTTGACCGGCTGAATCTTGCTCCATCCATGGGTCCAGCTGTCCCTGGGACCTGGTAGACGTCATCTGTACAGGAACCACATCAAGAACTTTATTCTTCTGGTCTCTTTCTAGCTTGTAACAGAGGCTTCTCACATGCCCTTTCTTCTGACAGTAGGAGCAGGTAGGTTTCTTCCTTGCTTTATCCACCTCCAGGTGGGGCTTAGTATCGAAATGTTCCCCAGCATTAGGTTTAAGAACAGCGTAAGGAGCCACCTGATGGGGAGGTAATTTCTGGCGAATCTCTTCTCTTGGCCGGTATCGCCAATCCCTAGGGGGTGTTCTCCTTAATTTCTCTCGAGGGGATTTATCTCTCATTAACTGAGAGGAGATTTCGTAATGATCAGCGAGCGAGGCAGAAGTTAAGACGTCCAAAGTCTGATGATCAATTAAAAACTTACGCAAGTCTCCCGACAGGGCATTATTAAACTCTTCCTGTAATATTGACTGAGTTAAGCTTTCCACAGAGTCACAGCCCGAGGCCCTTAACCACCTTTCCAGGGCTACCTTCTTCTGATGGGCAAAGTCTACCCACGTTTGCCCGGGTAGCCGTTGTAGGGTATGGAAAGTCCATTGGTAGCTCAATGGGAGCAAGTCATAAGTTTCCAAAATTACTTTTTTAACGACCTCATAATTCACATACTTATCATAAGGCAGAGTAGCTGTACATTTTTGAGCCTTACCAGTTAAAGTTGTGTGCAATAGGGTGGCCCAATATTCCTTAGGCCATTGCATCCCCCTTGCCTGGTTCTCAAAGGTGTGAAAATAGGTGTCAAGGTCAGCTTCACTGAACCGAGGCACTAAAGATGCTGCCTTATGTAAATGAAAGGAGAGGTTCGGGGAAACCGTCAGTCTAACGTCTCTCTCCGCTTGTTGTCTTTCACAACGGATTTTCTCTCTCTCAAATTCTTCTTCATACAGTTTTCGCTGTGCTTCTAACTGAGCCGTTTGCAGATTTATGAGATGCACCATTCTCTTAAAATAGTCCAGAGAGATAGGTGTCAAGGGAATTGGTGGAGACTGAGGAAGAAACCCTTCCGGTCGTATCTTGGGCCAAGCTCCCGCTCCTCGCACGGCATCATAGTTCGGCGACGGACTATTAGAAGCCCCTGCTTCATTTTTCCCTTTCAGGAGGAAGTTTGTCACGCGACATTTCCTCTGCTCCTGGGATTGACATACTCTCAGCAACTAAGGAATTTGTAGGACTTCCAGGGGCTGATTTGCCGGCTCCACCTGATGCCTCTAGATCGTTTACTCGAGACATGCGATCCAGCTGGGATGTTAGACTTTTGACCTCTGAATCAGGCGACTCAGAAACTTCAGGAGGTATGGGGAATAAGATATTCCTTATAATAGACTGAACGGTTTCTGTGGTATAATGATTGTTATATGTCACCCCTAAATGTTTCGCTATCCGCAAGCACGTCTGCAGTTTCAAAGTCTCTAACTTATCCAAAGTCAATTCGTTAACCAGTTGCTGTATGTGAACTTCCATTGGGAAGATATAGTCGGGATATCTCCTAGGACAGGCCCCCACTTGTTACGTTTTGAGCCTTTCTTTTCAGAGAGGAGACACGTTAGTAACAACAGGTGAAGATCCACTTAGGTCTTCTTACACACATATAAATATAAGGCAAAAAAGTTCTATAATGCTTTATCTGGTTTTATTCAGTATAATACTAAGCTTATAATCACTTAGTAATTTAAATAATTGATAAAATTTAGGTATACCTTTTCTTATAAATTCATATGTACACAATCTCTGTAATTTCATAATCAAAGTCAAGATCAATGAATCACTAGATAGGGTGCCTTTACCACCTCCTCAGTCAATCATATACACTACAGCTAGAACTGGTTAGAGACTATCACGAGACTTTAATAGTTGGAGAACTCAGACGTGGGATATTGCTTCACTTAAATGGCTGACTGCACAGACGCAACCCGTCAAGTATTCCGAGACTGAAGTAATCCAAGCAACCTTGGTTGAACCTAGGAATCCTGGTTCAAAGGTTCTCCTGAGGCTTGCAACAAGAGAATAAGGGAGCTCCGTGGCTTGGTGCTTTCTCTACCGGAGGAGAGAATGAACTGCCATGAGTAAAACTCCCTAGCTTGACGTCACCTCGGAATGAGTGAGTTTGTGAAGCATAAACGACCACAAGGCAATTCGATATATAAACACAAAACATCCTACAAAATAAATCAATAATTCATGGCCAGATAATATTATAAAACTAGGAGTCTTTATTTTAGCTACGAATAAAGGTACCAGTAATATAATACTAAGTGAAAAAGCCGTAATTACACACTAATCAATTGACCCTTCTTAAATTATGCACAAAGGGCGTAACAGTAAGCCATACTAGTACAGCCGAAACCCTGAAAGGGTTAAAAGTTCCTCAAAATATTCTCACCATCTACCCAATACCTCCATCTCCTCATCTATTAACTCCCCTACTCTGTTTTTAACTGACATATCCATTCGTTCCCTAGGCTTTCTTAACTTGTTTAACTCACTCCAAAAATTTTTCTTATTTTCATTAAAATTTCTTGGCAGTTCCTCTCCCAGTCTATCATCTGCTCTCCTTTTGCACTTTCTCACCACTTTCTTCACCTTTTACTCTCCATATACAGTGGACCCCGACATTCGATGGCATCGACATTCGATGCATTTTAACGCAAAAATTTTGCCTCGACATTCGATCGAAAACCCGATATTCGATACGATTCATACGAGACGTGTCCACGTCTGGCCTGAACTGCCCTGTGTGTGCCAGTGTTTACAAGCCAGCCAGTATGCGCGCATCTAAGGATACATTCGATACATTCCATATTATCCATATTATCACTGTTTTTGGTGCTTGTTTCTGCCAAAATACATTAAGGGACAACAAGCTAATTTTGAAGATTTAGTTGTACATCTTAATCAAACAATACAAGAAAACAGACAGCAATGTGATTTAGAATTACATATAATGGTGCAGAATGCTACTATGCAATTATTACTGCAGTAATAATATCTGACAGCTAAGTAAACTGTCACATACAGTGGACCCTCGCCTTATGATCAGCTCTCAACTCGAACAATTATGCAATTGTATTTTTGTAAGTGCTTTTGTACGTGTATTTTTGGGGGTCTGAAACGGAATAATCTAATTTACAATATTCTTTATGGGAACAAATTCGTTCGGTAATGGCACCCGAACAGACTTCTGGAATGAATTAATATCGTAAGTCGGGGCTCCACTGTATTTTGATTGAGAATAAGGGTGAACTGAACCACAAATTGAGAATAAGGGTGAACTGAACCACAAATCTTGCTTCAAAAAATGGCTGTGTGTGCATTACACATTACAATAAAGAACTGCTGTAATAATGTGTAAGAATCTGTTAACCCTAACAGTATGCAAACTGAAAATCCAGCTGAGTGGAGCATGCAACTATTTTTTCTATACCTTATTTTACATGTAATAAAAATAATATAACAACACAGTGGACCCCCGCCTTATGATGGCACCACGTTACGTTAAATCCGCCATACGATACATTTCAACGCAAAAATTTTGCCTCGCCTAACGAGATTCGTCCGGGACGCGTCCCACGTGTGGCCTCAGCGCCAGTGTTTACAAGCCAGCCAGTGTGGTCGCATCCACGCATACATTCGATACATTTCACCTTATCCCAGTGTTTTTTGTGTTTGTAACTGCAAAATAAATCACCATGGGCCCCAAGAAAGCTTCTAGTGCCAACCCTGCGGTAAAAAGGGTGAGAATTAGTATGGAAATTAAGAAAGATTTTGAAGGTTTTGGGGCTAACCCTGAGAAGCCTATGCCAGTTGTGTAATCCATTGTGCCTACTTCGAAAATTAAGGAAATGTGTGCGAAGTGGGTTGAACTGCAAACCTTTATGGATGAAAATCACCCTAACACAGCTATTGCAAACCGTGCTGGTGACTATTACAATGACAATGTTGTGGCCCATTTTAGGCAAATCTTAACCCGTAAACGGTCCAAACGTATATATACGTTTTTTCAACATTTGAAAGTATGTAAAAAAAGTAGATCATCTTTTTGCTTTTTTACATTTGAAAATGTGTAAAAAACTTTAATCTGTTTTTTTTTTTTTTTTGAAAATACATGTATGTAAAAAAAACGTAGATCTACTTTTGTAGCACTACACATGTGACGTAGATCTGCTTGGACCGTTTATGGGTTAAAGGAATGGCGACAGAGGTCCAGTGACTCTCAAGCTGGTCCTAGTGGCATTAAAAGAAGAAGGGAAGTAACCCCGGAAAAGGACTTGCTACCTCAAGTCCTAATGGAAGGGGATTCCCCTTCTAAACAGTAACAACTTCGACACTCTGCCCTGCTCCCATCCCATCAATCATCACCAGATCTTCATTAAAGGTAAGTGTCAATTATTCTACTGTTATTATTCTATTGTTATTGTTGTTGTAATTATTCTATTGCATTAAACTTAATATTTCATGTGGTAAATTTTTTTTTTTCATACTTTTGAGTGTCTTGATTTCCATTATTTCTTATGGGGAAAATTAATTCGACTTTAGATATTTTCGACATTCGATGAGCTCTCAGGAATGGGTTAACATCAGATGTCGGGGGTCCACTGTACTCTACTCTTCATATAATACTTCTGCTTAGTAAAAACCTCTCATAAGCTACCTTTTTCTCTTTTATCACACCCTTTACTTCATCATTCCACCAATGACTCCTCTTTCCTACTGCACCCACCCTCCTATAACCATAAATTTCTGCCCCACATTGTAATACTGAATTTTTAAAACTATTCCAACCCTCTTCAACCCCCCCACCCTCCACTACTCATACTTGCACCAGCCCACCTTTCTGCCAATAAGAACATAAGAAAGAAGGAACACTGCAACAGGCCTACTGACCCATGCGGAGCAGGTCCATGTCCCCCCCATCCCCCCGGATTAGACCAATCCCCCCTATCCCCCCAGATTAGCTCAATGACCCACACAGTTTGGTCACCTCCACTCGAGGAAGGAGCATGGCACCAGACCCAGCAGCACAAGCTAGTCAGGTCCAACTCACACCCACCCACACCCACTCATTTATTTATCTAACCTATTTTTAAAACTGCACAACGTTTTAGCCTGAATAACTGTACTCGGGAGTTTGTTCCACTCATCCACAACTCTATTACCAAACCACTGCTTTCTTATATCCTTCCTGAATCTGAATTTTTCCAACTTGAAACCATTGCTGCGAGTCCTGTCTTGGCTGGAAATTTTCAGCACGCTATTTACATCCCCTTTATTTATTCTTGTTTTCCATTTATACACCTCGATCATATCCCCCCTAATTCTATGCCTTTCGAGAGAGTGCAGATTCAGGGCCCTCAATCTATCCTCATAGGGAAGATTTCTGATACATGGGATCATCTTTGTCATCCTCCTCTGTACGTTTTCCAGAGCATTTATATCCATTCTGTAATACGGTGACCAGAACTGAGCAACATAGTCTAAATGAGGCCTAACCAAGGATATATAGAGTTGAAGAACAACCTGAGGACTTCTATTATTTATACTTCTAGATATGAAGCCAAGAATTCTGTTAGCTTTATTGCGAACACTAATGCACTGTTGTCTTGGTTTTAGATTACTGCTAACCAGAACTCCTAAATCCTTTTCGCAATCAGTAGTATTAAGATCTACATTATTTAGTTTATATGTGGCATGGTTATTTAACTGTCCAACATTTAGAACTTTGCATTTGTCAATATTAAACTGCATCTGCCACTTCTCCGACCATTGCATCAGTCTATTCAAATCATCCTGGAGTGCTCTAGTGTCCTCATTAGAATGAATTGGACGGCCTATTTTGCTGTCATCAGCAAATTTGCTTGTGTCGCTATTTATTCCCTCATCTTTGTCGTTTATGTAAATTGTGAACAACAACAGGCCCAACACTGACCCCTGAGGAACACCGCTTGTGATGTGCCCCCATTCTGATTTCTCCCCATTTATGCAAACTCTCTGCTGTCTATTTGTCAGCCATGCCTCTACTCAGGAAAAAAATTCTCCTCCTATTCCATGTGCCTTAAGTTTCCTCAATAGTCTCTGGTGTGGAACTCTATCGAAAGCCTTACTGAAGTCCATATACACAATATCATATTCATTACCATTATCTACCTCCTCAAACACCTTAGTGTAAAAAGTTAGTAAATTCGTAAGACAGGAACGCCCCTTTGTAAAATCGTGTTGAGATTCATTAATCAATCTGTGCCTGTCAAGATGGCTACAAATTGCTTCGGCAATTATTGATTTCATAAATTTTCCCACTATGGAGGTAAGGCTTATTGGTCTATAGTTCAAAGCCAAGGACCTGTCACCTGCCTTGTAAATAGGTATTACATTTGCCATTTTCCACTTATCAGGCACTATGCCAGTTTGTAGTGATATGTTAAAAAGATTAGCCAAAGGTATGCTAAGTTCCTCTTTACATTCCTTTAACACCCTTGCAAACAGTTCATCAGGGCCTGGGGATTTGTTAGGTTTTAGTTTATTTGTCTGAGGACCATGTCACTAGTTACCGCAATCGTACATAGTTTATTATCCTGTTCTACATAATCTATCATTTCAAGAATATCGCTAGTATTTTCCTGGGTGAAAATTGAGAGGAAGTAGGTATTGAGAATTTCACACATATCCTTATCACTGTCAGTGATCTGACCGGAGTTACTCTTAAGTGGGCCAATCTTGTCCCTAATCTTACTTCTGTATACCTGAAAGAACCCTTTTGGGTTAGTCTTTGAATCCCTTGCAACCTTAGCCTTATAATCCCTTTTTGCTTTTCTTATTCCTTTCTTTATTTCTACCTTTAATTGAATATATTGATTTCTTAACTGCTCATCCCCTCTTTTGATATGCCTGTATATGCCTCTCTTTTGACCAATGAGATGTTTTAATCTATTGTTCATCCATTTGGGATCATTTTTGTTAGATCTAATTTCCCTACTTGGAACAAAAGTTGTCTGGGCAGCTAGAACTATGTTCTGAAAAACGTCATATTGGCAACGTAGATCACCTACCTGACCCATAGTCAGGACATCCCAATTTAGCCCACCCAGCAAATTTTTCAGTCCCATGAAGTCAGCCAAGCGAAAATCTGGGACAGAGATGTGATTGTAGTTATCTGGGTAATTCCATGATATATTGAAACTAAGTGATTTGTGATCACTTTACCCAAGCTCATCATTAACCTTAAGATTATTAATTAGTGAATCTTTGTTGGCAAGAACCAAGTCAAGCAGATTGTTTCCTCTAGTTGGTTCTGTCACAACCTGTTCTAAAAAGCAATCCTGAACCGTATCAAGAAAGCCACTAGACTCAAGATTTCCTGTCATGTTGTTCCAATCAATTTGTCTAAAGTTAATATCTCCCATTATCACAACATTTTCATATCTAGATGCCTTATGAATTTCGTCCCATAACAGCTTACTGCACTCCCTATCAAGGATTGGAGGCCTATAAATCACACCCAAAATTAATTTGTCACGTCCCTCGAGAAACTGTAGCCAAACAGATTCAGTGTTCGATGTTTCTAATCTTATATCATGTCTAAGACAACAATTTAAATTTTCTCTGACATACATCGCCACTCCACCACCCTTCCTGTTGACCCTATCAGTGTGGAATAGTTTATAACCCTGTATGTTGCATTCAGAAGGCATTTCTCTATCTTTCAGGTTGAACCAGGTCTCTGTTATACCAATAATATCTATACATGTATTACCTACACTTGCAAGTAATCTTAGCTCATCTATCTTATTTCTTAGACTCCTACTGTTTGTATAGTAAACCTTAAGGGAGCTAGTCACTCGTTGCCCTCTACTATCTCTCTTTTTTTGTTGATCAATTGATTTGCCATTACTAGCAACTTTATTTTGAATATTGTCTTTTAAACATATCCCTGAGGTATCCCAGTAATAACTGCTGTTTTTAACCCTAATGCTGCAGCCTGATTTTTTCCCACAAACACCCATACCTCTATAATCTATCAGTTTAAATTCCTAGACAAGTCATCAGTTACCCTCTCAATTGAATTGGCTAATGCAACCACTCCAACCCCAGAGAGATGAACCCCATCCCTTGCATACATATCACATTTGCCAAAGAATAGGTCCCAGTTATCAATGAATGGGATTGCAAGTTCCTTGCAGTACCTGTCTAGCTAGCAATTTATACCAATTGCCCTAGACATCCATTCATTGCCCACTCCCTTTCTAGGCAAGATGCTACATATGACTGGGATCCCTCCCTTAGACCTAACTACTTCTATGGCTGACCTGTACTTATCCAGCAGCTCCTCTCTCCTGCCCTTCCCAATGTCATTATGTCCAGCACTAAGACAGATAATGGGCTTGTTCCCATTACCTGCCATAATATTATCCAACCTGCTGACTATGTCACCAACACCAGCTCCAGGAAGGCACACTCTCTGTCTGACCTTTCTGTCTCTGTTACAAAATGCACGGTCCATATATCTTACTTGAGAATCGCCTACTATTAAAATATTCTTACCTTGATTAGCAGGGAATTCAGAGGTACCTTCAATTTCACTAACCACTGAAGTACACTTATATCTCACCCGAACTTCCTCCTCAGTTTATACACTTTCATCTCCCTCTTACTTGTTGTTGTCATTTTCCTCTTGTCCCATCTACTTCTTACTCTAACTGTAGCTACAACTAAATAATGATCCAATATATCAGTTGCCCCTCTATAAATGTGTATATCCTGGAGCCCAACCGTCAACCTTTTATCCACCAATACATAATCTAATAAACTACTTTCATTATGTGCTATATCATACCTTGTATATTTATTTATCCTCTTTTTCATATATGTGAACAGTATTTAGATAAAGGTAAGAAAGTTTTCATTCCATTTATGGGTTTAGAAAAGGCATATGTTAGAGTGGATAGGGGAGCAATGTGGCAGATGTTTCAAGTATATGGAATAGGTAGTAAGTTACTAAATGCTGTAAGAGTTTTTATGAGGATAGTGAGGCTCAGGGAGGTATACCATCTTTTAGGAGTGAAGAAGAACAGGATGTGAGTGTGGGGGAGGTGCGTGAGGCATTACGTAGAATGAAAGGGGATAAAGCAGCTGGAACTGACGGGATCATGACAGAAATGTTAAAAGCAGGGGGGGATATGTGTTGGAGTGGTTGGTATTTTTGTTTAATAAATGTATGAAAGAGGGGAAGGTACCTAGGGATTGGCAGAGAGCATGTATAGTCCCTTTATATGAAGGGAAGGGGGACAAAAGAGATTGTAAAAATTATAGAGGAATAAGTTTACTGAGTATACCAGGAAAAGTGTACGGTAGGGTTATAATTGAAAGAATTAGAGGTAAGACAGAATGTAGGATTGCAGATGAGCAGGGAGGTTTTAGAGTGGGTAGGGGATGTGTAGATCAAGTGTTTACATTGAAGCATATAAGTGAACAGTATTTAGATAAAGGTAGGGAAGTTTTTATTGCATTTATGGATTTAGAAAAGGCATATGATAGAGTGGATAGAGGAGCAATGTGGCAGATGTTGCAAGTATATGGAATAGGTGGTAAGTTACTAAATGCTGTAAAGAGTTTTTATGAGGATAGTAAGGATCAGGTTAGGGTGTGTAGAAGAGAGGGAGACTACTTCCCGGTAAAAGTAAGTCTTAGACAGGGATGTGTAATGTCACCATGGTTGTTTAATATATAGATGGGGTTGTAAAAGAAGTAAATGCTAGGGTGTTCGGGAGAGGGGTGGGATTAAATTATGGGGAATCAAATACAGAATGGGAATTGACACAGTTGCTTTTTGCTGATGATACTGTGCTTGTGGGAGATTCTAAAGAAAAATTGCAAAGGTTAGTGGACGAGTTTGGGAGTGTGTAAAGGTAGAAAGTTGAAAGTGAACATAGAAAAGAGTAAGGTGATGAGGGTATGAAATGATTTAGATAAAGAAAAAATGGATATCAAATTGGGGAGGAGGAGTATGGAAGAAGTGAATGTTTTCAGATAATTGGGAGTTGATGTGTCAGCAGATGGATTTATGAAGGATGAGGTTAATCATAGAATTGATGAGGGAAAAAAGGTGAGTGGTGCATTGAGGTATATGTGGAGACAAAAAATGTTATCTATGGAGGCAAAGAAGGGAATGTATGAAAGTATAATAGCAACACTCTTATATGCTGCGGCAAGGAGGTGGCTGGAGGCAGTGGAGATGTCCTGTCTAAGAACAATGTGTAGTGCAGATATTATGCAGAGAATTTGGAGTGTGGAAATTAGGAGGTGTGGAGTTACTAAAAGTTTTAGTCAGAGGGCTGAAGAGGGGTTCTTGAGATGGTTTGGTCATTTAGAGAGAATGGATCAAAGTAGGATGACTTGGAGAGCGTATAAATCTGTAGAGGAAGGAAGGTGGGGTAGGGGTTGTCCTCAAAAAGGTTGGAGGGATGGGGAAAGAGGTTTTGTAGGAGAGAGGCTTGGACTTCCCGCAAGCGTGCGTGAACATGTTCGATAGGAGTGAATGGAGACGAATTGTTTTTGGGACCTGATGAGCTGTTGAGTGTGAGCAGGGTAATATTTAGTGAAGGGATTCAGGGAAACCGATTATTATTATATAGCCGGACTTGAGTACTGGAAATGGGAAGTACAATGACTGCATTTTAAAGGAGGGGTTTGGGATATTGGCAGTTTGAAGGGGTATGTTATGTATCTTTATATATGCTTCTAAACTGTTGTATCTGGGCACCTTTGCAAAGACAGTGATTATGTGTGAATGAGGTGAAAGTGTTGAATGATGATGAAAGTATTTTCTTTTTGGGGATTTTCTTTCTTTTTGGGTCACCCTGCCTCGGTGGAAGACAGCCGACTTGTTGAAAAAAAAAAAAGAAGAATTGCATGTTATGCACCATCCTCGTGTTCGAATGTTAGAAATAAATATTGGTAGTTGGGTGGTAGATTACCATGGGAGATAATACCATCTTGTCATATAAATGTGGAGCAGAAGCTGTTTAGGTGCTTTGAGTTTTTCTAGAGGATGGGGCCGAATATTATGACCAAGAGGGTATATGATTATCTCCAGGATGGAAGGAAGGCTATTGGTCATCCCAGGAAGAGCTGGAGGGAGGGTGTGAATCAAAGGGCTGGTAATCCATTTTTGCATCAATTACTAACAAGAAAAAGAAGGAAATTTTAAAGCTAAGTTGTTTGAATGTGCATGGATATAGTGCTGATATTAAGAACTATTTAGGTTTTTTGAATGAAAAGCAGCCGAATGTCCAAGCACTAAGTGAAACAAAAGATAAAAGGGTTAAGGAAGTATGGTGTAAATCAGATGATGTCAGAAATGAGAGGTAAAGTCCAAAAAGTTGTCATTAAGTGAATATGTGTGGAGAGAATGAATGGTTATGAAATGATGTACATGTTTTCCTGGTCAAGAAATTTTATTTGAAGAAATGGAGGTCATGTTGGTGTGATGGGGCTGAGGGATGTAGTGGGGTTGTAAATTTTGTTTGTGGTAGGGGAAGGGGGAAGAATTGAGTTTTTTTTGTTTGAGAGTTGTAAGCATTCTCTGGCATTACAAATACAGCACAACATATGAGTTAATGGCAGTAAATAGGATATTCACTGTGGAAGAATAATGCTGAGTTGGTTTGTAGTTGGGCATGATTAAGTGTGTTTCTGTCTGTGACTTTGTATATAATGAGCATGGACATCATGGCCATTGCATTAATAGCTCAATTAAAAAATTTAACACAGCATTTTCTTTCAGATGACTCCGTTGACAACTGGTCGTGCTGGGGCATGCGTAGTGGTGGTAAAGAAGGAACATTGACCCAGACCTCATTTACTCACAGATAAGTTGCCTCATAAACACTTTGAAGTGAATGATAAAAACTAAGCAATAATTATTCTCCTTCTGAATCTCAATATATGTCCAAGATCTTCCTAGAGTTGTTTATGCCAAAATATGGAATATTACTTACTGTAGCTTTAGATATTATGAACTTGTTGATATTGAAATTAGTAACTTATGGTAAAATGTTTTTAATTACAACATCGTCCCAAAATAATTATTATATGAAAATGCTCTCAATGAATGGATAGGAGTTATATTTCAAAAGTTAATAGAAAGAGTGTGTATCCTATGTTAATTAGTCAGTGCAGATCTTACTGTTTACATAATGTTCATGAAAGTAATACACTGTTTGGGTAAATGGACATTGCCCATAACTAGTCAGAGTAGTGAACACAAACATTTTTTTGGGTGTAATTTTGCTTTTGAAGACATCTAAAATTTTCAGTATTCCAAAGTTAATGATAGGCAATGAAGAATTATTAATTTATATATGGCACTGAAAGTATCCAAGATATGCAATACAAAATGTTTTTGATGAGTTTTATGCAAGAAAATTGTCTTTTCATGGATAGTAAATAAAATTAACTTAATCATTAAAGTACATTATGTACACTAGTATATCAAAATTATTTTGATTTCAGTTAACATAATATAGTGCATGTATTTTACAAATAAATTCCATATCATGCTTTCTTATTGTTAGACAAAAAAGTAAAATGTGTTAATATTTTTATGACTGTCTTGCATTGCTTAGAATGAATGGCACGATTTGCAACACCATGACCCCCGGCGGATTTAACCCGTTGTTAATGGTATTTTAGCTACTAACACTACACATGATTCTTAGTATATTTCTACTCCAAGGAAGGTTAACGGGACCACTGTGACAAAACAATACAACCGGCGGATTCCCGCAGTCATGAGCCATAAACTCTAGCCAGTCCGTTATGCCGCTAACAGACTAGCAAATCGTAAGATCCATCCAACTAGGTTTGTTTCAATCCATACGGAATGGTTTGACATGTGACCAGTGAAGAATTTGGCAAGTTGTTCACGACGCACGGAGATCTCGCTTGCGTGGCCGTGGTCGGTAACTCTAGTCAAATACCTTTCAGTGGTCAATCTTTGTGCTGCAAGGTAGTGGTAACGCGACCAGTTTACCGCCGCGGGTCAATCCGGGGGGTATGGTTTGTTTGCAATCGTGTCATTACGATTTCTTGAGTCATGTTGACGGCAGTGAAGGGACTTGAGCTAGAGTTCGTCACGGCCACGCTAGCTGGAGATTCGTCTGTAAAAACTTGCATTTGTGGTCACAGTGGTGCCTGTGCTAACCTTCCTATGGTGTAGAAATATACCTAGTTGGATGAATCTTATTGTGGCTAGCTGGTCTAGTGGCTAACGCGACGGGCTGGAGTTTTGAGACTCTATGACCGTGGGTTCAATCCCGGCCGGGGGTATGGTTAGTCTATCTCACATTAAATGCCTTTCATAATGTGTTTTCCCATGTCCCTCCATACTATTTATAATATCTACTCCTGCAATGCTAGTGAGTAAACTCTCTGAACACTCAAATAGTGTATCAGTTCACAAACAAAGGTAGCATAATTCACTTGTATATTTGTGCACTTTGCGAAAGGGTATTGTTTTAACTTCTCTCTTTCTCCTATGAATACACTTTTACCTTATTTCTTGTTTTTCTTGTATTTTGGCACTTGAAACATTTCTAAGAGGAGATTTTTCCCTTGATGAGTCCTTGCAGTATCCTTACCTAACTAACCTATGTCCTAATAATTATTGCTTTGTGTCTTTACACTTCTTATGTAATGGCTTAGTCACAGCATCTACTAGTCTGTCTTAATACCTTCTAACCATGAAATATATTTAGTAAAGCCGACACATAGTGTATCAAAGATACTTGAACAGAGTACGTCTTTATTAAAACTAAATTTTCTTGGGTAACTTGATAAAACTCTCACTTAGCAAAGCATAGTTTTAATAAAGGCATGCTCTGTCTGAGTTTTTGATTTACTATCGTCCTACCACACTATTTCAAATTTTGTATATTATTACTTTGATACTTATTACAATGACACAGACTGCCATTTAGAAATAAATGATATAGAATATCTGCAGGTACCATTTGTTATGATCTATAGATAATGGGGAAATAGCCTCCATGAAGCGAATACAATAAAAATGTACATTTTACAATGCTTCCTGTATAAAAAATACAAGCATAAAGGTGAAATAAATCAAAGATAATTAATAAGACTATTTGGTGCTTGTTTCCAAGGAGAAAATTTAACAAGATTAGATTTTAAGCAAACATTGAAGTAAAGGAAAGAAAACTTGCAGATACTTGTGGTCAAGGAAATAAGCTAGCAAAGAAGGAATGTCATGAGAAAGTAATATTAAAAACATTTTACTAAGGATATAATTGAGTAATCTTTGTAGTTTTGAGGGGTCATTTTTACCTTTTATGTAACCTGCATCTGGTGTCATAAATTGCTAATACGTTAACCCTTTGACTGTCGCAAGCCCCTTTCTGAAACTGTCATTCTATGTCGCAAAATTTTTTGAAAAAATTATTTTTCTTACGAAATGATAGAGAATCTTTTCCTGACGGTAATGACACCAAAAGCACGAAATTTGGCCGAAAACTCACGGAATTATGCTCCCGCGAAGTTAGCGGTCTCGGCGACATATACGCAGCGGTGATTTCGCCGAATTTGAGCCCTGTTTTTGGCCAATTCCGTTGTTCCAGTTGACCAAACTCATAGCTATTTCTTTAGAACTCCATTTTTTCTATCAGTTGAGTACAAGAAACCACCCATTTACCGATTTGAACTACCAAATAAAGTGGTCAGAAATTGGCAATTTGGCCAATTTCACACAAATTAAAAAAGATGCCAATTTCAAAATAGGGTCCAGAATAAACAATGTAGACATTCTTGGCACTAAAATAAAATATCCTCTGTTCATTAGCCACATCTCTAGGCCCCTCTTATATTACTATTGCATTATATTTTGATATTTTTATTCATACAAAAAATACAAAATTTACTGTTATGCAGGCTACTACATTAGTGAAAGAATATTAGACTCCCCAGTTGATGTGTATTGGACGTGTGGTGTGATCTGCTCACTCCTGAACATTGTTAAAAATTGAACATTTCCACTACTTTGAGCTCAATTTCAAGGTCGTTTTCATCATGAAACTACTCAAAATCATCTCTATGTTTTCCATTTTATCATGTGAGACCATGAAAACGAGAATACGATGATAAATACGATATAAAAATACAGCTCAAAGTCGGCGTTTTAATCCAAAAAAACTGTCAGTTTTTTTTTTTCCTCATTACGCACTGCGTGCTGCAGGATTTTTTTTATGTAGTGCACACTGACCACACAGACCCATTCTCTTACATGTGGGCCTACCAGCTTTCTCCTGCTTGATTTGAAGCCACTAGAATTTATGCATATTAATACGTCCGAAACACTGGCTCGTAAGGCATATATATACGACCAAAACAGTCAAAGGGTTAAATAGCATTTACAGGTATCATAAATATAGTTGATTTGCATTATAATTTTTTTTAAATAAAGTTACTTGTATGCAGCATAAATATTTAATAGATTTTGGCGAATATGAAGGCGTTTATTAAGCGTAACATTCTATAATTAAATAGTAAATTCATTTATATTAATGGATAAAACTCTACAGTACTACCATGCTTGAACAATTGACAACAAATCTTCAATTTGGAGATGGTGTTCAACCACTAGTGATCTGATGATAATCCAGGACAGCCAGAAGCATCTCCATATTGTGAGTTAGTTGTGGATTAATTTATATGTTGTTTGTCCAAAGAATTTCCAGGTAGGAGCACATTGATCTTAACAATATTTGATTGACAGTGTATATTTTTCTCTGGGTTAGTAAAAATGTTCTCAGTTGAAGCATATTTTATCAGGTATTATGTCCTATTTATCTTATTCTCATCTGTCTGCTGACTTAATTTGGAAACACCCCTGCATACTTAATACCCCAAATGTTTAATATGAAAGAGCAAAAAAAAAAAATTATTTTATGCTACATTTAGTATGACAGGCCTTATAAGTAACTTATATAGAATATATCTGGGTTGACATAATCAAAATATTTTCACAGAAAGTGCTAGTTGGTTTAGGATAGTGGGTGAAGCAAGACAGGTATTTAGTAACCTTGTTTTCATGGAGTTGCGAGAAGGCTAGTGTATGGGTAAGTGAATACAGTTGAAAAGGGATGAAGGAGCTTGCAAAGTGGAAATTATGTGGTAAGTAGTAATTTCTGATGATACTGTACTAGCACAGGGTACTGCATGAGATATATTGTAATGGCATTTAAAAAATGGTTGTTAGGAAGCTGAAGGTAAATGCCAGCATGAGGATGATTTAACTGGTGGATACAAAATTAGAAAGAATAAAAGACTACTAAGTATCTGTGAGGTATTCTTGATTTAGGAATCATTTCAAAGTCAGGCTGAAATTATGAGCATTAGGAACTTTCTGCAGCCTTTAAAAACTATGAAAAGTAAAAATGTGGACATTTAGATTTGGTGGAGGTTGGCAGATGACATGACTTAACATGCCACGATGTATGGAAGAATATCTATCATGGGTAGGCAATAAGAGAATAAATAAAGAACAAGAAAGATTCCTATTCACATGACTTGTAAATGTGAAAAGAATGATAGATCCTGGAAAGGATAAATAAAAGCATAAGTAGAATTTGAGTAAGGAAAACCAAAATAGTTGTAACAGTAGAGTTGGAAATGGTGGGAAAACATAGGTAATGTGGTGTATGGAGTTGTTTGAATTTTACAGAAACCAGTTCTTGACTATGAAATATTATAAAACAAACTTGATTTATACCTGGCTGTAATAATCATGTGCCACTTTGTTCACATGAAAAATGTAACTCACTGATAAGTAAGAATATGTAGGTCACCCTGCCTCGGTGGGAGACGGCCGACTTGTTGAAAAAAAAAAAAAAATGTAGGTTGATTTGATTATTTAACAAATTTGATATTTTGTCCATACTCGCTTCTTCAGAATAGCCCTTTGGGTTCTTTATAAATATGCCAGCATATTTGACACTGCATCCTAGAAGATAACTTCATCACTTAGATTTCATAATATTGCTGTGAGGATATGCATTTTCAAATAGAAGTAAAGCCACTAACAATTGTGAACAAGGTCAGGAGTGAAATCCTCTCGCTATATATGGAAATATTAATATCTTGGATGTTTATAGATCTATTAGCATTCTTCATGAATAAATAAATGTTTTATAGTAATTCATAGTATAGAATAAGTAGATGGGGTATAAATACTGGTGGGGAGCATAGGTGCTGGAAATATGAATCTATTGGTACTATACTTGTCATTATGCTCCTCAGCTTAGATATTATATTGTAATTTACTTGTAAAGTACATAGTATTCAGTTAATAAGCTGAGCTTAAATTTTCCTGCTGTTTCCCCATGTTAGCATTTATTCCATGATTTTTTTATGATGGCAATGCAGTAAATATTAAGTGTTCAAAAGTCAGTAAAATATTGTGCTACATAATATATGAGTATTGTGCTGTGTAGAATTTTTTTTATATAAACTGGTTTATGTAGCTTTATCTTAAAGTTTCTACACATATACTGATACACAGTATCAGTTAAACCAATGACACTTTGGGCTGTAAATAATTCTAGCCTTTATTATTCTATATTATTATCACTCATTATAACTAAAAAAAATAGGAAATATTGACAGGTCCCAAGTCAAATTTCAGGGTTTTTACTTATACTTCATTTTCTCTCTAAAAAACTGTAGATTCTAAAGAGATATCAATATCAGCAACCATAGTAAAGGTAATATTAAGATTGACACCTTGCATTGTTGATTTAATACATCAAATTATTATCAATCATATTGTAGGTAATTCTTTAACTTAAAGGTACAGAAAAAGGCTATTGTGGGCAAAATCCTAATAGTATTTTTAGAATTACTCAATATATGTACACACAAAAATTAACGCAGTAGGACTTGAACTGATAAAACTAGTTTCCAAGATGAAGTTACTATATCAGGGATGTATTCATTGTTAAAATGAATTACTATATAGTACTGTACTCAAATATATATTTTTCTTGATTAAATTTGCTAGTTGGAGAGAAAAACAAAAGTATATTACTATGAAATTTGGCCTCCAGCAAGGCAGTGAAGTGTTTAGCAAGTTAATAAAGTAATCAAATAAGAACTAATAGCCCTCTTACATACAGCAAGGGACACATACCAGCCCAACAAAGGTGCTTACAAATCCTGCATTGAACAACTTTTAATTTTAAACCTTAAATAATTATATACTGTACCTGCTCATTACTGCATATTAATACCATATACAGTTCACATATTACTGAATTTAAAAAGAAAAACTTGTTTTTCTAAAGACCTAAAAAGAAAAACTTTGTTTTTTCTTATTAGGTTTGACCTAGAAAGAAAAACTTTCATTCTTCTTTTTAGGTCACCTTGCCTCAGTGGCATACAGCCAGTTTATTGAAAAAAAAAAAACAGTCCACAGTAATGGACAGATTAATTTTATCAGAAAGATCTGGAAAAAAAAGGAATAATCAGTAGTCAATAACAGCAGTATAGAAGACACCCTTTAAAGGTAGATTTCTGCTTAATAATATAATTACTGGAGCCACAGAAATATAAAGTATTAGAGCCATTGAAGCACATACAGGATATCAAATCTTAAGGCATTTGCTGCCTTAAATCTTCAAAGTATTCAAATTATATACTGTATTAAACTGAACATATATAAATAAACATTTGAATCTTTGATATACACACAGATATGTGTAGTGTGATTAACGAGTAAAGAATGTTTGGATACATTTAACTGGATGAAGAGGTGAAAGGCAGAATGGTTCAGTATATGAAGAGGGAAATAGATGAATGTGTAACATTAAATTAATGGGGTGATAATACTTTTCATGCATTGCCTTGCTGAACTATAACTAATACATGTTATACAATTGTAGATAAATGAGCAGATAGGCATTCATTAGCTTGTTTTAGTTGCAGATAGATTTCTTATTTAACCTGGATCACTTGCTATTTAAATAGTCACTTTAACATAGTTGAACTTTCAACTTACCGTGAGTGATTATGAAATGAAGAGATTGGATTTTAAGGCTTTTAAGTAATCCTATGAAAAAAAATGAAAATTCAGTTTAGGATCATCTATTGATATTCTAATCTTATTTAATGTTGGAGAAAGAAAATAATAAATTAATACTAAAAGTATTTCCTGACTATCTTCAAAGACTAAATGAATAACATTGTATAGTTACATGTCTGTTCTTGTCACTGACATTCCTCTTGAGATAGCACATTGTAGTAGTGTTTAGACTTTTAAATATGGGCAGTGCCATAATAAGTGGTGGTGGTATTAATGCCCAAGTCTTACTCTAGTATTGCTGTATCATACAGTATTTTGTTAATTGATAAAATTGTAAAATTTCTAGTGCTTTGAAGCTAATTGGGAAGAGCAATTTGCAGAAGAAACATGAAACAACAGCAACAACAACAATAATAATAATAATAAAAGGCAAACTTAGACTGCCTTTACCAATTAATGCAGTGCTATTAATGTAGTAGCAAAAATAAAGGGTGCATTGATGCTATCAGCTGTTGCCTAATTAAAATTCTGGGTAAAATGTTGCACTGATTGTGAGCAAAGTTGTTCTTGCTTATGGTGATACTCGCAGTTAGCATATGGTTACTGCTTGTAAACTTTGTGATATTAAACCCTCCTCTTTTTCTAATCTTGCATTAATATTTCTACAAATCTGTGAGATGCTGAAGAGTTAATGTTCAAATATTTTAGGAATCTGTAAACTTTGAGAAGAGAGGGATGAAATCATTGCATTGAAATTAAGTATTGTTTTGTCATTATATAAGTTATGGAGACTAGTAACCAGTGTAACACTGCTGATATTGTATTAAGTTCCTTTTCTAAAGTTTTTAAAAAATATTGTAAGTTATTGGGTCTCAATACAATACAAAAATTATCCTTTACCCGGAGCCTGATGATTTCAGGATGTGTATAGCTGCCATATGAATGTAAAAAATAGTGTAGGCTTTCATAATTTGCTGGAGAAATGCTGTTAATGAAATAGAGAGAGAGAGATGTTGAAATACAGTTAGTATAATCTCTTTCCTTTCTCCTATGATAGCACAATTGAACATTCCTCTCTTCTGCAATGATTTACAGCATGTACTCGCTCACTTTGACATGGACAATCTTGTACTCAAGGAACTCTCATTGTTGAGCTTTACAAAAGCTCTTCCCTATCTGCCCTTTATGATCTCCATACCATATACCATTTATAAAGCCACCTCTACGTGAAACTGAACACCTGTCAGATTGAATAATATTTGTGTATTAATATGAAATATATAATTTAGTAGTAATAGGAAATGTACTGTACAACATACCTACTTAAGTGTTTTTGATAATAAATAATTTTTCATTAAGGATAATATGCATGATGTATTCATTATTTCACCCTTTAATTGTTGATCAGAACTTACAAATTTGAAATAATATTTAAAATTAACCCTTTCAGGGTCCAGAGGCCAAATTTCAAAGTGCACACCAGGGTCCAAGAATTTAAAAAAAAAAAATTTGTTATTTTTTCTTATGAAATGGTAGAAAATCTTTTTCTGAAGGTAATAAAACAAAAAGTATGAAATTTGATGGAAAATTGACGAAATTATGCTCTCGCGAATTTTGATGTGTCAGCGATATTTACGAATCTGCGATTTTGCCGACTTTGATTCCCATTTTAGGCCAATTACATTATTCAGTCGACCAAATTCTTAGCTATTTCACTAGTATTACTTCTATTCTATCGATTGAGCACAAGAAATCACCAAGTCAACTGTTTCAACTACAAAAGTGATCGGAAATTGGTAATTTGGCCAATTTAACACAAAGTTCAAAATATTCCAATTTCAAAATAGGGTCCAGAATAAACAATGCAGGTATTCCTGGCACTAAACTAACATTTCCTCTGTTCATAGTTATGTTTTGAGGCTTTACAAATGAATTGCATTTTGATTTTTTATTCACATAATGAATTTTTATTCAAACCAAAAAATAGAAGATTTACTGTTATGCAATATTGTAATAATTGTATAAATATCATCACCACATTTGTGAATGTATATTAGACCCACCAGCTGGCGTGTATTAGACGTGTGAGGTCGTTTGTTTACTCTTGAACATCGGCAAAAATTTAACATTGCTGCTACTTTGAGCTCAGTTTCAAGCCATTTCCAGTGCTAAAACCAATCAAAATCATCTCTATTTCTGTAATATGTCTTCCATTCTATCAAATGAGACCAAGAAATCGCAAATACAACTATAAAAAACATACGAAAAAACAGTGCAAAGTCGCTGTTTTAATAAAAAAATCATGGTCTCAGTTTTTTTTTCTCTCATTATACACTGTGTGCTGCAGGATTTGTTTTATGTGGTGCACACATACCACATAGATGTATTCTCTCATATCTAGGCCCATATTTACCACTCGCAGCTTATCAGAGCGAGCCGAGCTCATGGCGTAGATCTACGGTTTGGGCCCTGAACGTAAAGCCGTAGATCTATGGCACGGACCCTGAAAGGGTTATTAATGAAAACTAAATAAAATGTCATCAAGGATTTAGCATATAGTACAGTAATCTGATAAAGTAAACCCTCAATATGACGGACTTCTGAAATAACAGACAAAATCCACTGGGGTAAATTGTACATTTAACTTTTATTTTCATTGTGTATTGCAACATATCTGTAAATTGTGTGCTGCAGTTTTTGAACCATAGTATCTACATGCCTCTTGCAAAACACTGATGGAGTAAGTGATGGTGAAAGTGTTTCTTCTTTTTCGGGTCACCCTGCCTCAGTGGGAAACAGCCGATGTTTAAAAAAAAAAAAAATATCATTGTTCTGATTTAGCAAACACCCACAAAATCACACCCTATTAGTCCGTTATGTCAAGGATTTATTATAATGTACAAATATGCCAAGTTGATGAGCTCGCCATGAATTCAAAAAGTATTGTTAGTCTTTTAACTGCTGTCTTTAGGATCTCATTTACTACCATAAGATGTGGAGGCTCAGTATTCAAAGAGGTGGTTGAATTGTGTCTATGATGAATAAAATTTTTTGAAGGAAATGAAGTTAGGTTTTCTTCAATTCATGTTCAACTATATAGTATACTAATTGGCAGCTAAAAATTTGAGGTTACAAAACTGTTCTACATTTTCTGGTCAAGTACTACTGCATAATAACAGTAGCTCTTATTATTATGAAGTACGTAACTTGAATTTTGAAAACGCTGGGAAATCCTATGATCACTCCAGTTATTGATAATGAAATGTTTCGTGTTAAAATACACGCAATGTGATAATCTGTACAAGGTATCTGGAACTTTGCTTTTCAGAAACAAGATGGGTTTCTGAATAAACACTGATGTTAATATCTGTTGTTTTAAAAATATTAAATGTATTGAGGATTTAATATATTGGTAAGTAAAAGGACACAGATGTAACTAATGTGACATTTTATTGTGGCATTTGTTGCATCTGTGTCCTTTTACCTAACATTTTGTTGGTAGTTCTACTATTATTACCATTTAATATATTCCTTATACTTAACATTTCATTCTATATGTCCTTGGGCTTACCATTAAATTTTTAATATACAGCTTTTTAAAAAAAATATTGTATAGCTCAGTGTTCAAGCATCATCATATAGAAGCCATAGGATTAGATTTTGATGTAATTGTCTTGTTAATTTTGAACTGCAGTCTGATTTTTCACAAGTATAATTACAGAAAACCCATCAGAATTTTTTTTTATATATTCTGGCAATGAAATAGAATCCTCGTTACCTGTACTCTTGGACAGTATTTTGATATGAAACTTGTTAGAGCATGAAATGTCTTAAGTTAGCACTTCTAGTTATGAAGAGTACCTGGGCATTTTTAAATACTGCATTGTAGCATTTTTGCTAGTAAGTGATATGATAGTAAGTATTATTAGCAGTTCTAAAATTAAATAAATTTTATGTATATATTATACAATGTTTCTAATATAAGCACTGCTTTCTAGCCTCTTTAATTGAAGAATTAAAAGCAGCTAATACTCTTAGTTTAGTATTATGTCCTCAAAATCTGAAATTAATATGTTGTCCAAATTTTTTTTGCCTTTATAATGTCATGTGTTTTAATGTTTCTTTTATCTTTTTTTCATTCAAAACTAACCAGTTAATACCAGATTTAAACCAGGCATTGTAGGTTCTGATCATCTATGCATCTACAAGTGTTGTATTTTGAAAATGTGTAACAGAGCATACAAAGTGTTATGTGCTAATTATGCCACAGAAAAAATAATCTATTAGGGAATATTTACCATGCACACATTACAGCAGTGTTTTAGATAACTAACACCGTCCATTTTGTTTATCTAGTGCTTTCTCTTCATTTTTATGTTTATATAGCTCAAAACATTATTGTATTGATATGAAGCAATGAAACATGTAATTTTTTGGTAGTGTATTTGCCTAGTTGTAGTTTTAATTCTTTATTTTAACTAATGAAGGAAGATTTCTTTTGTTTCATAAAATTTACCAAACATTTTACATGGCAAAAAGTTTTTCATTTATAAAGGCTGTCTCTGGCTGCCTCCTTGCTGCAGCATTTACAACCCATGCTTCACACTTATATAACAGTGTTGGTACCACTATATGTACTCTCATACAGTCCCTTCTTTGCCTCCATGGATAACATTCTTTGTCTCCACAAGATACCTCAATGCACCACTCACCTTTTTTCCTTCATCAATTCTATGGTTAACCTCATCGTTCATAAACCCATCCGCTGACAAGTCAACTCCCAAATATCTGAAAACATTCACTTCTTCCATACTCCCTCCCTCCAATGTGATATCCAATTTTTCTTTGTCTAAATCATTTGATACCCTCATCACCTTACTCTTATCTGTGGAAAGGAGGACAAAAGAGATTGTAAAAGTTATAGTTACAGGTAAAGTGTACAGTAGGGTTATTTTTTTTTTTTCAACAAACCGGCTGTATCCCACCAAGGCAGGGTGGGCCAAAAAAGAAAAATGAAAGTTTCTCTTTTTAAATTTATTATAATTTATACAGGAGAAGGGGTTACTAGGCCCTTGCTCCCGGCATTTTAGTCGCCTCTTACTTACGGAGGAAGAATTCTGTTCCACTTCCCCATGGAGATAAGAGGAAATAAACAAGAACAAGAACTAGAAAGAAAATAGAAGAAAACCCAGAGGGATATGTATATATATGCTTGTACATGTATGTGTAGTGTGACCTCAGTGTAAGTAGAAATAGCAAGACATACCTGAAACCTTGCATGTTTATGAGACAGAAAAATGGACACCATCATGTTAAACAATTACAGGCTTTCATTTTACACTCACTTGGCAGGACGGTAGTACCTCCCTGGGTGAATGCTGTCTACCAACCTACTACCTACAAGTAGGGTTATTATTGAAAGAATTGGAGGTAAAACAGAGAGTAGGATTGCAGATGAGCAAGGAAGCCTTAGAGTGGGTAGGGGATAGATAAAGTGTTTACATTGAAGCATATATGTGAACAATATTTAGATAAAGGTAGGGAAGTTTACATTGCATTTATGGATTTAGAAAAGGCATATGATAGAGTGGATAGGAGAGCAATGTGGCAGATGTTGCAAGTGTATGGAATAGGTAGTAAGTTACTAAATGCTGTAAAGAGTTTTTATGAGGATAGTAAGGCTCAGGTTATTGTGTGTAGGAGAGAGGAAGATTACTTCCCTGTAAAAGTAGGTTAAGCTTAGACAGGGATGTGTAATGTCATCATGGTTGTTTAATATATTTATAGATGGGGTTGTAAAAGAAGTAAATACTAGGGTACTGGGGAGAGGGGTGGGATTAAATTATGGGGAATCAAATACAAAATGGGAGTTGACACAGCTACTTTTTACTGATGATACTGTGCTTTTGGGAGATTCTAAAGAAAAGGTACAAAGGTTAGTGGACGAGTTTGGGAGGGTGTGTAAGGGTAGAAAGTTGGAAGTGAATATAGATAAGAGTAAGGTGTTATGGTATCAAATGATTTAGATGAAGAAAATTTGGATATTACATTTGAGAGAGGGAGTATGGAAGAAGTGAATGTTTTCAGATGTTTGGGAGTTGTCTTGTCAGCAGATGGGCTTATGAATGACGAGGTTAACCATAGAATTGATGAAAGAAAAAAGGTGAGTGGTGCATTGAGGTATCTGTGGAGACAAAAAAAAACGTTATCCATGGAGGCAAAGAAGGGAATGTACGAAAGTATAGTGGTACCAACACTCTTATATGGGTGTGAAGCTTGGGTTGTAAATGCTGCAGTGAGGAGGTGGCTGGAGGCAGTGGAGACATCCTGTCTAAGAGTCTAAGAGCAATGTGGTGCAGATATGCAGAGAATTTGGAGTGTGGAAATTAGGAGGAGGTGTAGAGCTACTAAAATTGTTAATCAGAGGGCTGAAGAGGGGCTGTTGAGGGGAGTTTGGTCATTTAGAGAGAATGGAAAAAAGTAGAATGACTTGGAGAACGTATATATCCGTAGGGGAAGGAAGGCGGGGTTGGGGTCATCCTTGAAAAGGTTGGAGGGAGGGGCTAAAGGTTTTGTGGGTGAGGGGCTTGAATTTCCAGCAAGTGTGCATGAGCATGTTAGATAGGAGTGAATGGAGATGAATGGTTTTGGGACCTGACGAGCTGTTGGAGTGTGAGCAGGGTAATATTTTGTGAAGGGATTCAGGGAAACCAGTTAGCCGGACTAGAGTCCTAGAAATGGGAAGTACAATGCCTGCACGTTAAAGAAGGGGGTTTGGGATATTGGCAGTTTGGAGTGACTAAACTGTCGTATCTGGGTGCCTCTACAAAGACAGTGATTATGTATGAGTGATGGTGAAAGTGTTGAATGATATATATATATATATATATATATATATATATATATATATATATATATATATATATATATATATATATATATATATATATATATATATATATATATATGCATGCATGCATGCAATAAGATCACAGTAAACAGGTGATTTCAAAATATGCAAAACAACCACTCTGAAAGAATAGAGAAATTCCAAGCGCTTTCGTGACTACTCACATTATCAAGGAACTATGAAAGTGAAGCATCCAAGGAAACTATATAAGGGGTCGGCCAGCACCTCACTATCAGATCCCACAACGGTTAAACACGTGACGCGCGGCGAGCCAACTTGGATAGGTCCTTTGCAAAACTCACCCCAAGCTATTTATTTGTCCAGTGTATTATTAAATTCTTCCCAAATTCTATTAATTATAAATGGATCTAATTTATATAAACCAAAGGAAATATTCATATTATTGTCAAAACTGCTTTTTATGAAACAAGATTCAATTATATTCCTGTCGACCATGGACTTGCTTGATACTACTTTCTCAACTTTTTGAAAATCAATTGGATGGTTAAAATCTCTTACATGAATAAATAGAGCATTGGAATCTTGTCCAGTTCTAATGCTATATTTATGTTGTTTTAATCTTAGTTCGAGATTTTTACCAGTTTGACCGTAATAAACTTTATCGCAAATTTTACAAGGAATCTTATAGACACATCCATCAGCATTTTGGGGGGAATTCTTAATCAAAAGTTTTTTTACTGTATCAAGATTTTTGAATACAACTTTAATATTAAAAGTCTTAAGAAGAGAAGGCATATCAACCAAGTTTTCATGGTAAGGGAGAACCAACATATTTTTAGTTGAATAAGGCTGGTTGCCCTTTTTTGGATTATAAAAAGTGTTCCTAGCAACTTTAAAAGATTTATCAATTACATTTCTTGGGTATTTTAAATCATTACCTATTTCATAAATTTTGGATATTTCCTCATCTATGAACTCAGGACTACAAATTCGTAAAGCTCTCAAAAACATTGATGAGAAAACAGACAGTTTGACTCTATCTTGATGCGAGGAATAATAGTGGACATAGGAACAGTTATTTGTCTGTTTTCTCATCAATGTTTTTGAGAGCTTTACGTATTTGTAGTCCAGAGTTCATAGATGAGGAAATATCCAAAATTTATGAAATAGCTAATGATTTGAAATACCCAAGAAATGTAATTGATAAATCTTTTAAAATTGCTAGAAATACTTTTTATAATCCAAAAAGGGACAACCAGCCTTATTCAACTAAAAATATGTTGGTTCTCCCTTACCATGAAAACTTGGTTGATATGCCTTCTCTTCTTAGGACTTTTAATATCAAAGTTGTATTTAAAAATCTTGATACAGCAAAAAAAAAACTTTTGATAAAGAATTTCCCCCAAAATGCTGACGGATGTGTCTATAAGATTCCTTGAAAAATTTGCGATAAAGTTTATTATGGTCAAACTGGTAAAAATCTCGAACTAAGATTAAAACATCATAAATATAGCATTAGAACTGGACAAGAT
>NC_069430.1:33775655-33847610 GCF_026875155.1 Cherax quadricarinatus | reverse complement strand
AAATTTTCTTAGGGAAAAGGGCCGGGACCCCCCAAATTTTTGATACTGAACTGGGTACAAAGGTAATGACTCACAAGTTACAAAGGTAATCACAAGAAAGAGCGAAAAGCACCAAGGCATAAACAAAATCCTTGGTGATAAGGGGGTTAAGGCTAGAGAGAGTAGCGGGAGAGGCCGCTAAATAGATCTGGGTCACCATAATCGATTTTCAATAAAATGGGGAATTGGTGAAGGAAGTTCGACGATCAGCTCCCCCATGAAAGAGAGCAAGGTTTTAAAGAAGGTTACCGGGCTGGACAAGTTGTTTTTTTAAGGGGAAAATAGGGGGTTTTTAAGGGTAACCTACGCAAAGAGAAGGCCCTAAACCCCTGAAAATCGCATTCAGGATACGGGAGCCATAGAGATGCAAAGGATGATCGGTTTATGACGGGCATCAGGAAAGAAAATTGGCGATTTTGGGGTACTGGAAAATTTAAAAACTCTTGCATGGTCCCAATTGGAAACAGGGTCAATATGCTGGAGAGGAACTGTAATAGGTGACAGTCAGTGCCTCAAAGCAAAGCAAAGTCAACAACATAAGTGAGCCCAAAATATTGGATGGAAGAACAGATCCCAAAATCATTTATAGAAAGGAAAAAGTGTTGTGTTTCAAACACATCACGGGGAAACCTTTCATTTGGACAAAGCCGGGGCGCATATTACTGCTCGAACATGGAAATGTCTTCATTAAAAAGTTTTTAAGGAAAGATGGTAACTGCCTCGGGGCCAAAGGGAGTGGGTTGAGCCAAAAATATTATACCCCCAATTGTGTCATTGCCTTCTAAAGGTCAAAAAATATGGAAATGCTGAGTGGTTTTTTTCCAAAGGCATTAAAAAACATACTATCCAAGCGTAGTAAGGTTCGGGAAAACGGCCCTTCCCCGCCTTAAGAGGGAAACGTTGTGTGTCTCTAAAACCACTTTAAATTCTAGTTGACAGAGGATAGTAATTATTTCTATTTGTACAGTAGTTTTAATTTAAGGAATAAAAATTTTAAAAGACAAAAGAATATCATGACCCCAAAATGCTTTTTGTGAAAACAAAATTCAATTATATTCCTGTCAACAATGGAAAAAAGGTTAAAAAGTGATTGTTAAAGTTATGAGGGGGTATAGGGGCTACTTTAATATTTTCTGGTAATAAATTCCATTCTTGGGGCTCTTTTGTGCAAGGTTTTTACCAGGTGATATGGCACTGTTATATCTTGGAAATTGGTCACCCTGGTTATTAACTTTTTAAAGGAAAATATGATCATCATAATTTTATACGCAAAAGTCCCCGTTTATAGCTAAAATAGTACTTTCGGCGTTATATTATTACTTTTTTAAATATAAAAAAAACCATGGTATTATCACTATTTTTATTATTTTTAGGAGGATTTTTATGTTTTAGAGCAAAGTTGGGAAAACCACCGGTAAATTTGTTCAATTGTTTATGTCCGGTGACTGCGTTTGGGTCGGTGATCCAGCCCTGTGATGGGTAATGACGGCAGGTAGTCAGTCTGCTCACTGTTCTAGCCTTGACAACTAAATCGAAAATTTGGTTCTCTCTTGGTGTATACTTTTGAAGGGGTTTTGAAAATTTAGGCTCTACAGCTGACCAGTTTTTTCCTTTTTGCTCTAAGATTGTTTTGATATTTATTTTTTTGTCATTTTAGTAATCCATAGAGATACTCTTCTCAGACAAAACCTTGCTTTTTATTTCCCTTTACGGCCCGGGATTCGAAGGTCTTGTTGAATCTGTACTTTTGTAGTTTGAGTTTACACAGTTTTTGTTAAGCAAAGACTAAATGTTAGTGAAGATTTAAAATTTACTGGAAGAAAATTAATCTTCCTTTATTAATGTGATACTTCAATGATTTTAACTAAATATGTTTTTTTTAAAATTTATTGCACAAATATTAAGATATAATATTAGGTACAGGAAAAGAAAAAGTATTGTATTTAAATACAAAAAAATTTAATATTATTCTATGGTTTTTCCCCGTTAAAAATGATTCCCCAGACCTAAAATCCCCTTTAACTAACTCTGGATTTTTACCGGAGTTTACCTAGAATTTTTCCGGGGGTCAAGCCCCGGCCCCCCGGTCTGTGACCGGGCCTCCTGGTATCGGCCCTGATAAACCAGGCTGTTTCCCTACGCACGCAAACCAAAAACGGCCACCCCCCGGGCTGGTCAGAACCGACTTTAGGGTTGCCAGGCCACTTGAGACTGCAGGGGGCTGGTGTAACCCCCCTTTTGTATGCTGGGAGGCATTGAAAAAAGTTCGGGCCCCGACACTTTTTTTGGGGGCTCTTAACGTGCTAGAGACACCCCCCTTTTTTTATTGGGGGATGGTGCATCGTTCCAAGTCTTTTGCTTTCGTGTGAGTGATTTTTGTGGCAATTTTGGTACTAGTCCCCTAGGATTTTCCAGGTGTATATAATCAGTTCTCTCCCGCCTGCGTTTCCCGGGGAATACAGGTTTAGGAACCTCAAGCGCTCCCATAATTTAGGGTTTTATCTCCGTTATGCACCCCCTGAAGGCTCTGTACATTTTCTGGGCAGCAATTTCACCGCCTTGAAAGGTGCGTTTGTTGGGACAATATTCCAGCCTAATAAACAAGTGACCGAAAAGGTCATCATGGGTTGCCTGGAGTTTCCGGGGGAGAGTTTCGGGGGTCACGCCCCCGGGGGGGCCCCCGGGGGTTCCACCCCCCCCCCCCTGGTGGTCCCGCGCCTTCAACCAGGGCTTTGTTGGCTGGCTCCCCCCCAACGGCGGGCCCCCCCCCGGTGACAGGGGAATACTTTGGGGGTTGTCCGTGCACTTAAGACGCCAGGGGGCTGTTGGAACTCCCCCAGGTGCTGGAGGGATTGAAAAGGGGCCCCTGACCTTATTTGTAGGCTTAACGTCTGGCCCCCCCGCTTTTCATTGGGGGGATGGTGCATCGTCTGCCAAGTTTTTGCTTTCGGGATAGTGATTTTTCCCTGTGCAAGTTCGGGACTTCCCTCTAGGATTTTCCAGTTTAAATCATTTCTCTCCCTCCCGCATTCCAGGGAATACAGGGTTTTGAAACCCAAGCGTCCCAGTAATTGAGGTGTTTTATCTCCTTAAGGGGCGCCGTGAAAGTTCTCTGTACATTTTCTGGGCGGCAATTTCCCTGCCTTTAAAGGTGCGTTAGGTGCCAATATTCCCGCAGAAGAACAAATGACCTGAAGAGTGTTATCATGGGTTGGGCCCCCCTGTTTGAAGGTTTTCATTTTCCATCCTGTCCCTTTTTCGCAGATGCTTGTACAAGTTATGGTCTTGAAGGGAATCCCCCGACAAATCATTTCCCCAGGTCTTTGAGTTTGGGGTTTCGCTCTATTTTTTTGGCCGAATTTTTTTTGTACTCTATGAAGATTTAATTTCCCCCTGTTTTACCATATCTGATAATTTAAATTTCCATGGAACTTCATATTGTTTTCCCGCGCCCACTGAAAGTTTTGGGTTATGCCGCCTGGAGCCCCCCTTTGGGTCTGCAATGAAGACACGTCATGCAGATTCGGGGGGCATCCCCCAAAGGAAGAACGGGCGGGGGGGGGGGACATCCTTGTCTATGTCGGATTGAGGGTGAGGGAAAAAAGGGGGAGTACTGTCCTTGTGGAACAGACTTTTCACCCGTAGCGCCTCGGACTTTACTCTGTTGACGCACTCTCTGTTTCGTTATGAGGAAAAATAGATCCATCGACCCCACTTTTCCTTTATTCCTTTAGCGCGCATTTTGTGCGCATTTTTCGCCATGGCCACTTTCGAAGGTTTTGCAAATCTGTAAATTACATCTGCATTCTTTTTGTCTTCTAGTGCATTTAGAAACCCGTCTAGTGACCAGTGTTGGGCAGACAGGACGACCCGTTCAAACCCAGTTGCCCTGGGTTGTGTAACTGTGGGTTTCTAGAGGGTGGTGATCTTGCTTCTTTGGCCCCTTTCAAAAATTTTATGAATGGGATGTTAGTCATTGGTCTGGTTCTTTGCTGTTGTTTAACTCCCCCCCTTTGTGGGTGTGGCATGTCTGTTTTTTTTTTAGAAACGAGGGACCCCCCGTGTCCATGCCCCCTTTCCCATAGGATGGAAAAGGCTCGTGATGGGGGCTCTTGCATTCTTGATGAAACAGAGTTCCATGAGTCTGGCCCGGGGCAAGTGCATGGGCATGTAAATTTATCGCCTTTTTCAAAGTCATTTTGGGTCAGGATAATCGAAGGCTTGTGTTAATAAAATTTTTTGTGGCTCTCTCAAAAAAAATTCATTTTGATCTTTGACTCTCTCGGGTTGCGGCTTGCTAAAACTGAGTCATTTGGGACTTGAGTAGCTCACTCATTTCCTTGCTGTCATCTGTGAGCCCCATCTTTTTTAAAGTGGGGGCCCAAAGGACTTGTTATCGTTTTTTGATTGGCATAGGAGAAAAATTTTTTTTTGGGGTTTTCTTTCGATTTCGTTTATGTTTTAGTTCTTCCCCGCGATTCCTGCTCCTAAAGGGATTCTTTTAGTTTAAGTTCATGTTTCTATTTCTCTGACCAGTGTCCCCCCTGCGCATTTCAGATATATTGACCTTTTTAGCCGCCTGTTATTTTTTTCCGCCACCTGTAAAGGGAGCGCCTGCCTTTCTATTTTCATCTACTCCTCCTTTTTTTAGAGGAAAAAGCCTTGTGCATACATCGAGGCCACCGAAAAATTTTTCTAGGCTAATTTGGGTCTGGTGCTTAGTAATCTTCCCAGCTTATATCGGTTAGGACTTGTTTACTTGGTCCCGCTTTATGTTTTTTTATTGAAGTTGAATTTGGTGAATGCTCCCTCGGACTAGCCCTCTTTTTGTCGTCTGGGGCCCCACGTACATGTCGAACCTCAATATTTTTGTGATCTGAGAAATTTTTTTTTTGATATGGTGACATTTTTTATCAATCTCATTGTTAGTAAAGAGAGGTCTATGTATTCTCCAGTCATGGGCTCTATTATTTGCTGGTTTTAAAAATTGTTTTTTTGGCAGAGTTTTAAAAGCCGTGGGTGGAGTTTATCAAGTCCCCTCCGGGTTTATTACTGAACAATTATTTGCAATTTTCCTCCTTTTTGGGTTGCCTTAAGTTAAAAACCCCCCCGGGAGCAGTGTTGGGTGCAGGAGCTGGAAGTTTTTCCAAAGTGGTCAATTTTTAACAGCGTTCCGGAATTTTGGGGGTGTTGCCCCGGGAGGCTTGAGACTACCAAAATGATGGTTTTGGTTCCGACCTTTATGCAAAAACTTCCATCGTCTTTGAGGCTTTAAAGAGTTTCTGTGCAAACAAGTGACTCGCAATTACGGGCCAAACCCCCCCCCCTTTTGCCTGTTCACTCTGTAAAATTTTAAAGGGTTTTGTAACCGGGATCCATATTTCTTGTCCAAGTGATCCTTTAGGGTCTCAGTGAAAGCCGCGAACATTCCCTTTGCCTCTGCAACATCCAGGGGATGAAAGGTATTTTGTTGTTTTTGCTGGCTTTAGCCCTGTATTTTGAAAAGAAGAATTTAGGGATGGTGGATTGTTGGTACGGGGGGGGGATTTTTTTTCCCGGCATTAAAACTGTATTTTTTTGGTTTGGAGGGGAGGCCATCGAGGGTTTTCCACTCCAGGAATGACGATTTGGTGTCGATTTCTCCTTTTCCCCTGCCTTTTTTTTTTTCCTTCCGGCACTAAAAAACCTCTCCCCTTGATGGCTGTGGCAACCCGGTTTTCCCCAGGGCCGGGTGTTTTGTACTTTTTGTCCCCTTTAGATGGATGCCTGGAAATTTTTATTTAAGCAATCTTTCCTGACTAAAGAGGTACACTTTTGGGGTAAAAAAGCTTAAGGAAGGATTTTTTGTTTTCCCTGTTGTCATAGGACAGGGCTTTTCTGGGGTGGTCTATTGCATGCCCCACTGTTTTTCCAGATTTTCCATGCCAGCAGTACCAAAGTATAGTATTGCACGGCCTTGGTTTTTGTGACGTATTCCCTTTTGGTGCATTTTCCCTGTTTTACTTCTATCCCCCCTACAACCAACTGGAGCTCCCCCCCCATTTTGTTTTTGGAATTTTTACCCTCACTATTGCTATTGGAGTCCTCTTGTTGCATTTCCTGCGGTATTTCTAGTTTGCAATTTTTGGTTTTATCTTATCTTTGACTCCTTTTTTTCCCCCACTATGGCTCCTTTCCCCTATGAGGTCATTTATATGTACTTCCTGCGTAAATTCCCCACTACCTGGACAAAATCCCGCTTCACCCCTTACTGTTCCCAGGACGTATCTCCAGCTTCACCTTTTTTGTCTCCCGGACAGCACCCCCTCACCATTTCTGTCTCCCAGGACAGCACCTCCAGTTTCTATTTTTGTCTCCCAGGGAAACACCTCCCCCTTCGTTTGTGCACATCCCGTTCAAGGGAGTACCATTCAGCCCAACTTTTTTGTTCCCATCGGTTTAGAAAGCTTCCAGGTTTTTTTATGAAAGAGCTTTGATGTTTCCTCTTTTAATACCCTTGTGGTTTTTTGTCCACAGATTTTCCCCCATTTGGGCATAAAACCCAAAACACTTCCTGTTTTAATACTGCGTACTGTTCTGGGATCCGCACAGGGGTGCACCCAAATTTCCACAAAAATGACAATTTATCCTTTTGGAAACCCCTTTGTTTTGACTGACAACGACTAAACAGCTTATAATGATTTTAATGGTTGATTTACTGCAATTTACTAGCAACCTTTGAATATTATTTAAAACCTTAAAAGAACCTGCTATTTTTATTTCTGTTTCAAACTCTTTTTGTTATTGGAAGCTTACCGTCACTTCGATTTTTTAAATTTTTTTTTTTATAAGGGCGCCACAACCCCCCTCTGTTTACAGTCTGTTTATTTCCAACGAAATGTTTGAAACCAGTCCGGGTTCGGACCAGTCAAGGGTTTTTGGGCCCAGTCAAAGGGTTTCGGACCCGTCGTCTGCTCGATCATGGGTCACTTATTTTTAAAAATACTGGTCGGGGATTTGACTAACAATGAAGGATTCTGGAAATTATCTACCCCAGTAATATTGATTTTATGATACAAAGTATAACTTGCGTGTTGGGAAAAGCCGGTGATATCTGGCAGCTCCCACAATGACGAACGGTCGACCCCCTTGTTTATCAGCGCTTATCTGGGTTTTTTTATTTTTTTTTTTTCCGCTCCACCCCAATAAATGCTAATTATCACTATGTTACTGGTGCAAAAATTTTGGGGGAAGGACGCTTTTTTGTATAAAATTGCTTCTCGTTGTGTATATTGCGACCGCTGGGGAATAAGGTTTATGAAATTCACGTAAAGTCTCGTTTTCAAGAAAAAAAAACTAATGAAAACACTCCCCTCCACTAAAGTACCATTAAATACTGGTTAGTTGCTATAAACACTGTATTTGCTATTCACGGTATCACTAATTATATGCGAGTCACTAAAAAGCCAGGAAGTTATTTAAAAAAAAACTGACCGGGGGTAAGTTTTTTCTGGCGACTTTTGGCACCTGCCCCTATGGCTTTCACTTTATTTACAAATTCACCTTTTTTTAAATGACCTTTTCCTTTATCATCAAATACTAGGGAGCCACGTATAACACTATACCCTATGTATACTCAATGTTATCAGGGAGACTTTCTTTCCTCTGACACGAAAAGTTCAATTATTATTATTATTTTCCACACGGGACACAGGCCTATGATTCCCCTCTTGCAGTAAACTCTGCTAGGTAGTGCACACTAATTCTCCTTTTTTGACTCAGTATATAATGTTTTCCGCCCAAGATTGGTTCCAGGCGCTAGAGGGATGTATCGTATAGGATTGATGACACAAATTAAAGTTCTAGCATGTAAGAGCGACCGTGAAAACACGAGATAACCCGGAGCACAACGAGGCACGCTGACACGCTGACACTTAATAATAATCATGACAGTGCCTCCCTAGTTTTGAATGGTTCTCATTATCCATCCTCTCATTTTTCTAGCAGATGTGATTAATACAATGTTATGGTCCTTGAAGGTGATATCCTCCGACATGATCACTCCCAGGTCTTTGACGTTGGTGTTTCGCTCTATTTTGTGGCCAGAATTTTTGTACTCTGATGAAGATTTAATTTCCTCGTGTTTACCATATCTGAGTAATTGAAATTTCTCATCGTTGAACGTCATATTGTTTTCTGCAGCCCACTGAAAGATTTGGTTGATGTCCGCCTGGAGCCTTGCAGTGTCTGCAATGGAAGACACTGTCATGCAGATTCGGGTGTTATCTGCAAAGGAAGACACGGTGCTGTGGCTGACATCCTTGTCTATGTCGGATATGAGGATGAGGAACAAGATGGGAGCGAGTACTGTGCCTTGTGGAACAGAGCTTTTCACCGTAGCTGCCTCGGACTTTACTCTGTTGACGACTACTCTCTGTGTTCTGTTAGTGAGGAAATTATAGATCCATCGACCGACTTTTCCTGTTATCCCTTTAGCACGCATTTTGTGCACTATTACGCCATGGTCACACTTGTCGAAGGCTTTTGCAAAGTCTGTATATTACATCTGCATTCTTTTTATCTTCTAGTGCATTTAGGACCTTGTCGTAGTGATCCAATAGTTGAGACAGACAGGAGCGACCTGTTCTAAACCCATGTTGCCCTGGGTTGTGTAACTGATGGGTTTCTAGATGGGTGGTGATCTTGCTTCTTAGGATCCAAAATCTTGTTGCATAAGAAGAAAATAGTAACAGACCCCATTCTGAAGTTCTTCATAAAATTTCTTATTCGCAACAGACACGAGGTATATCAAAAAGAGATCTGTGTCTTGTGTTGTGGTCATGTCCTGTTTAGGTTGGTGAGAAGGTTGAGTGGAGGGTTCATATTTGTGTGTATTGTTCTGTGTATGTAGTAGGCACATGAATAAGTATGGATGTTCTTAACGGAGAGCAGATTCAGACTTTTGAAAATTGGTGGAGTATGCTGGCGCGAGTGGGAATTTATCATTCTTACTGCTGGCTTTTGCTGGGTTATTAGGGGTTTTAGGTAATTGGATGTTGTTGATCCCCTAATGTAAGATTAGGATATATGAGTGAATGGTACAGTGCCAGGAGAGCTGATTGTGGAATGTAGTACCTTATCTTTCATAGTATGCCTACAGTCTTGGAGATTTTCTTGGTGATTTGTTGTATGTGTGTCCGGAACTTAAGGCTACTGTCAAGGTGGATACCTAGGAATTTTCCCTCTGTGAGTCTTGTGACTGATGATCCGTTTAGCGTTATGTTAATTGGATCACTTGCAGCATTTTTTCCAAACTGAATGAAATAGGTTTTATCACTGTTCAGGGTAAGTTTGTTAGTCATCATCCAGGCAGATATTTTCTTTGTTACACAAAACAAAGATTTACTGTTATGCAGACTACTACCTTATTGTAGTAATTGTATAAATAATGTCAACCCATTTGTGACTTGCACATTTGAATGGCCCAGCCAAACAGGTATTGGATGGTGGCAGTCATTTATTTACTCTTGAACATTGCCAAAGAATCATACATTCTGCTACTGTGAGCTCAATTTCAAGGCACTTTTCATCACGAAAGCAATCAAAATCATATCTAATTCTGTAATATATCTTCCATTCTATCAAATGAGACAAAAAAAAAAGCAAAAACAGAATGCAGCCATAAAAACCACATGAAAATGCCACTAATGGTCGGCTAATCACTGAGAAGTGAACTCCATTATTTATGCTCCGATTTCTTTCATTTTGGTGTTCATTAAGAAGCATCTTTCCATCATACATTGCCCAAGTTTCAGTAAGATAGCCCGACAAACAACTGAGAAAAAAGTATTTACCAAAAATCATTTATTATTATAACAATTACAGTGGACCCTCATTGATCGTAATTTTTCCGTTCCAGAGAGTTTGACTAATATCAAAATTGATGATTTGAGAAACCATTTTCCCCATAAGAAATTATGTAAATCCAATTAATCCAGACACCCAGAAGTATTAAAACAAAATAATTTTTTATATGAAATGTAGATGTACATACACAAAACAATGAGACATTGTTGCAAGTACAGGATTTAGAGGAATTTTTATTTCTTGGAAGTTTATAAAGATCTTCAGAATTTGGCTTATTTCAAATATTACCCCTCTCAGGCAACAAGGTATTGGATCAAAAGCTAGTTTCTAGGTGTTATAATTTATTTCTACTAGGAAACTCAATCAAATAATATTAAAATCTTATGTTTAATTTTAGAGTACAGCGAAACCTCCACTTGCGAGCTTGTCCATGTGCTAGTTTTTCCAAATAGGAGCAGTTGGTGGGTCAGTTTTTTGCTTCTATACAAGAGCAAAATTTCCATAAGCGAGCAGACCTCAAGGCAGGTTCCTGGACACTAGTGAGGGACTCTTGCTCTTGATCTAGGGAATTGTATCTCATTTGTTTGTTGGACTATGTTATTGAAACTTGGGCAATGTATGATGGAAAGATGCTTCTTAACATACACCAAAAATAAAAGAAATCTAAGTATAAATAATGGAGTTCACTTCTCAGCAATTAGCCAGCCCTTAGCGATATTTTTGTATGGATTTTATGGTTGTATTCTCATCTTTTTGGTCTCATTTGATAAAATGGAAGATATGTTACAGAAATAGATATGATTTTGATTGCTTTCATGACGAAAAGTACCTTGAAATTGAGCTGAGCTCAACATAGGAGAAATGGTCCATTGCTTGGCAACATTTAAGAGTAAATAAATGATGCCACTTGTGGAAATTTATTTGGTCCCTAAAGTTCCAACAGCAGATCCAGCATGGCCGGCTGAGCCGGGCGGCCCTTAAACCCTCCAATACAAACAAAGCATTCTCTGGTTGGCGATTCTTGGTAGGCATGTATTTAATTTATAGATTTACTCTTCAGGGAAGGAGTAGGTAGTTTTACTGGTAGTACACTAATATTAGGTTCACTAAGGCAAATGTAGATAATAATAATGTAGACCTAAGACCTTAACATAGGTAGTAATAGGCCATTAATGTAGGCAAACACTAGGATAAGTTAGCTAGGGAGAACTGGCAGCCCTAGCTTGAATGATGAGGCGCGGGTCTCAAGAACACAATAGTGTTCTTCTTACGACAGACACCATCAAAACAAGACGTGCCGTGAACAACAGACGGCGCCCCACGTGTCTTCACATCCGAGACCTGGGGAAATCGGGTAGAGGCACCTCGATGTACCGTAGATGACCTCCTCCGGCAGGCCCATACAGTAAGATAAAGCCTCCACCTTTTTTCTCATAGATTCTGGCCAGTGTCTTGGGAGATCGTGGTTGGGTTTTAACTGTGGGCCCGATGTGCAACAGAGAGAGCATGCCCAGTAAGTACCAGTGTCTCAGAGCCGTCTGAAGCTAGGGTCTGAGTCTGCATAGTTATACTAGGGGATACATACCCTCTTGGATATAGGAATTTCTGAGGTGCAGGCAGGACATTAATTACGATTGAATATTGCAGGAATTAATGCTCCCGGTTGCACGTGGTTTCTGAGGGGAAGTCCAAAGGAGCTAAGGCTAGCTTAGGGAAGTGAAGATCAGGATATACTGCAACACCAAGTAAGTTAGTCCTTTATACGTGCATGCAGGCGAGGTTTCCTCGCCACTTGTGAGGCTGAGGTACCCACCTCAGAGCTCGGTGTCAACAGTAGTTTGCCAGGGTAGGCGACTCACTTGGAGGCAGCCCACACAAATTTTCACAAAAGTGGTCCTTCGAGAACCGTGATGTGGAATAGCTAGGTTAAGCTATCATACCTAGGCCACAGTTAGGAACCAGTTTAACAGAGTTAGGTTAAGCTATCATACCTAGGCCACAGTTAGGAACCAGTTTTACAGAGTTAGGTTAAGCTATCATAGCTAGGCCACAGTCTGGGCTGAATGGTACTGCCCTTGATACTGGCCATGTAGTCACAAACTGTAAGGCTGGAGGGGATGTCCTGGGAGACAGTAATAGTAAAGCTGGAGGTGCTGTCCTGGGAGACAGTAATGGTGAAGCTGGAGGTGCTGTCCTGGGAGACAGTAATGGTGAAGCTGGAGGTGCTGTCCTGGGAGACAGAAATGGTGAAGCTGGAGATTTTGTCCAGGTAGTCGGGAATTATACGCAGGAAGGAATACACATATAAATGACCTCATAGGGATAGGAGCCATAGTAGGAAACAAGTGTAGCCCAAAGATAAGATAAAACCAATATTGCAAACTAGAAATACCGCAGGAAATAGCAAACAAAGAGACTCCAATAGCAATAGTGAGGATAAATTACCAAAAACAACGGGTGGGAGCTCATTTTTGGGTGCTAGGGAGGATAGAAGTAAGACAGGGAAACATGCACCAACAGGAATACAGTCACAGAAACCCAAGGCAAGCGGAAACCAAGCCTGTGCACATACTTTTGCACTTGGTATCTGCTGGCATGGGAAATCTGGAAAAACAGATGGGACTTTGCAACTATGACCACCCTAGAAAATGCCATGCCCATATGACAACAGGAAAATGCAAACTCCCTTCCTGAAAGCTTTTTCACCCTGAAATGTGTACCTCTTCAGTACAGGAAAGATGTGCTATAACTTAAATTCCGGCATACCATCTAAGGGGACAAAAAGATACAAAACATCCAGGCCATGGGAAAACCTGGGTTTGCCACGCCACTCAAGAGGGAGAGGTTTTTTAGTGCCAGGAAGGAAAAAAAACTGGCAGGAAATGGCAGAAATCGTACACCAAATCCAGTCATTCCTGGAGTGAACCACAAATCGATGGCCTCCACTCCAAACCAACAGATACAGATACTAATGCCGGAAAAAAAATCCCCCCCCAGTACCAACAATACCACCAGTCCGATAACATTTCTTCTTTGCAAATATACAGGGGCTAAAGCCGCAACAAACAACAAAATAACCTTTCATTCCCTGGACTGCTTGCAGAGGCAAAGGCAATGTTCACGGCTTTCACTGAGACCCACATAAAGGGTCACTTGAACAATGAAATATGGATCCCAGGTTACAAACCCATACAGATGTGACAGAGTGAACAGGGAAAAGGGGGGGGTTGGCCTGGGACATTGCAGAGTCACTTGTTTGCACAGAAATGCTTAATGCCTCAATGACGTAGTGGAAGTTTTAGCAGTAAAGGTCGAGAACCAAAACCTAGTCATTGGGGTAGTCTACAAGCCTCCGGATGCAACATCCCAGCAATTCCAGGAACAGTGTTAAAAATTGACCACTGTCTGGAAAATCTTCCAGCTCCTGCACCCAACATCTTGCCCCTGGGGGATTTCAACTTAAGGCACCTAAAAATGGAGGAATATAGCAAATAATATTGTTGCAAGTAATAACACCAGGAGGCAGCTCTGATGAAAACTCACACTCACACGAGCTTTTAAATCTCTGCACAAAATTCAATTTAAACCAGCAAATAATAGAGCCTACTAGACTGGAGAATACACTAGACCTCATATTCACTAACAATGATGATCTGATAAGAAATGTCACCATATCAAAAACAATATACTCAGATCACAACATAATTGAGGTTCAGACATGTATGCGTGGAGCCCCAGACCGACAAAATGAGACTAGTCACGAGGGAGCATTCACCAAATTCAACTTCAATAACAAAAACATAAAGTGGGGACCAAGTAAACCAAGTCCTAACCCGATTAAGCTGGGAAATATACTAAGCAACACAGACCCAACTTATGCCTAGAACAGATTAACTCGGTGGCACTCGATGTATGCACAAGGCTTATTCCTCTAAGAAAAAGGAGGAGTAGATGTAAAATAGAAAGAGACAGGCGCTCCCTTTACAGGCGACGGAAAAGAATAACAGAGCGGCTAAAAGAGGTCAATATATCTGAAATGCGCAGGGAGACACTGGTCAGAAGAAATAGCAAGCATCGAACTTAAGCTAAAAGAATCCTTTAGGAGTCAGGAATTGCGGGAAGAACTAAAAGCTATAAATGAAATCGAAAGAAACCCAAAGTATTTCTTCTCTTATGCCAAATCAAAATCGAGAACAACGCCCAGTATTGGGCCCCTACTTAAACAAGATGGGTCCTACACAGATGACAGCAAGGAAATGAGTGAGCTACTCAAGTCCCAATATGACTCAGTTTTTAGCAAGCCGCTAACCAGACTGAGAGTCGAAGATCAAAATGAATTTTTTATGAGAGAGCCACAAAATTTGATTAACACAAGCCTATCCGATGTTATCCTGACGCCAAATGACTTCGAACAGGGCGATAAATGACATGCCCATGCACTCTGGCCCCAGGGCCAGACTCATGGAACTCTGTGTTCATCAAGAACTGCAAGAAGCCCCTATCACGAGCCTTTTCCATCCTATGGAGAGGGAGCATGGACACGGGGGTCGTCCCTCAGTTACTAAAAACAACAGACATAGCCCCACTCCACAAAGGGGGCAGTAAAAGCAACAGCAAAGAACTACAGACCAATAGCACTAACATCCCATATCATAAAAATCTTTGAAAGGGTCCTAAGAAGCAAGATCACCACCCATCTAGAAACCCATCAGTTACACAACCCAGGGCAACATGGGTTTAGAACAGGTCGCTCCTGTCTGTCTCAGCTACTGGATCACTACGACAAGGTCCTAAATGCACTAGAAGACAAAAAGAATGCAGATGTAATATATACAGACTTTGCAAAAGCCTTCGACAAGTGTGACCATGGCGTAATAGCGCACAAAATGCGCGCTAAAGGAATAACAGGAAAAGTCGGTCGATGGATCTATAATTTCCTCACTAACAGAACACAGAGAGTAGTCGTCAACAGAGTAAAGTCCGAGGCAGCTACGGTGAAAAGCTCTGTTCCACAAGGCACAGTACTAGCTCCCATCTTGTTCCTCATCCTCATATCCGACATAGACAAGGATGTCAGCCACAGCACCGTGTCTTCCTTTGCAGATGACACCCGAATCTGCATGACAGTGTCTTCCATTGCAGACACTGCAAGGCTCCAGGCGGACATCAACCAAATCTTTCAGTGGGCTGCAGAAAACAATATGAAGTTCAACGATGAGAAATTTCAATTACTCAGATATGGTAAACATGAGGAAATTAAATCTTCATCAGAGTACAAAACAAATTCTGGCCACGAAATAGAGCGAAACACCAACGTCAAAGACCTGGGAGAGATTATGTCGGAGGATCTCACCTTCAAGGACCATAACATTGTATCAATCGCATCTGCTAGAAAAATGACAGGATGGATAATGAGAACCTTCAAAACTAGGGAGGCCAAGCCCATGATGACACTCTTCAGGTCACTTGTTCTATCTAGGCTGGAATATTGCTGCACTCTAACAGCACCTTTCAAGGCAGGTGAAATTGCCGACCTAGAAAATGTACAGAGAACTTTCATGGCGCGCATAACGGAGATAAAACACCTCAATTACTGGGAGCGCTTGAGGTTTCTAAACCTGTATTCCCTGGAACGCAGGAGGGAGAGATACATGATTATATACACCTGGAAAATCCTAGAGGGACTAGTACCAAACTTGCACACGAAAATCACTCACTACGAAAGCAAAAGACTTGGCAGACGATGCACCATCCCCCCAATGAAAAGCAGGGGTGTCACTAGCACGTTAAGAGACCATACAATAAGTGTCAGGGGCCCGAGACTGTTCAACTGCCTCCCAGCACACATAAGGGGGATTACCAACAGACCCCTGGCAGTCTTCAAGCTGGCACTGGACAAGCACCTAAAGTCAGTTCCTGATCAGCCGGGCTGTGGCTCGTACGTTGGTTTGCGTGCAGCCAGCAGCAACAGCCTGGTTGATCAGGCGCTGATCCACCAGGAGGCCTGGTCACAGACCGGGCCGCGGGGGCGTTGACCCCCGAAACACTCTCCAGGTAAACTCCAGGTAGGAACCAGTTTAAAAAAGTTAGGTTAAGTTAGCACATCTAGGTCAAAGTTACACAGAGGCTAGGCCAAGCTGACTATACACAGAAGTTGTTATTTGCAGTAATTTACAGGAAGGCCAGGTAGGCTAGAGATGCTTGTGAATTTAATTATTTACAGTGATTACAAGTAATCCAGAGTAGGAGACTTGTGTGTTGATTACTTACACTGGATTTGCAAGGTAGCCACAGTTAGGCTAGGCTTGTGGAAATTTTTACAAAGTTATAGTAGCTAGGACAGATTTAACCTAGTTATTATTTACAGGGAGTTATAAAGCCAGGTTTAAGTTATAGCACACTAGCTAGGTAAGGATTTACCATATCCAACCATCCATGCTAGACAGAGTAAGCTGGGCACAGGCCAAGCTGGTTAGATACATTATTTATTTACTGTTTCACAAGTTGAATTGTTGAATTTACTTGTGTTAACCAAGTGATTTTAACCCTTTGACTGTCGCGGTCATATATGTACGTCATGGGAGATACCGTGTTTGACGTATCTATACGCATAAATTCTATCGGCTTCAAATCAAGCGGGAGAGGGCTGGTAGGCCTACACGAGAAAGAATGGGTCTCAGTGGTCGGTGTGCACCCTGTGAAAAAAATCTGGGACTCAGCGGTGCATTGTGGGAACGCCATCTTGGTAGTCCATTTTCACCATGCCTCGCGGTAAGAAGTTCCTCACTCCTCGGCGGATTGGAGGTCTTTTGTTCCCAAGTGATAGCTCAAACAGTGATGATAGTGTCAGTGAAAGTGAATTCCCTGGTTTTGAAGCGGGTGTGACCGAGAAAATTACCCAGGATAACATAATTAGTGATGAAAACCCAGATGACCCACAACCATCCACCTCTGGTGCTAGGCCGGCTCGTTCATATTCACCTGTACCAGGACGAAAGAGGAAACTATTTGCCCGTGTACAAGACTCAGATGTGAGCAGTGCAAGTGATAGTGATAGTGATTTCAAGGTTATTGAAAGCACTTCTAGTTGTGACAGTGAGGGTGAATATTCCCCAGTGAAGCGGCAGTATATACGACGTCGCATGCGGTCTGGTAGTGTGCCATATGCTCTTCCAAGAGGAAGGAGTACATCTCGGAGCACATCCCGTGGCCCTACACCACGTCCTGATAGTGAAGATGACGATATTGTTACGATGGGTATAAATGATGTGAGTGAGGCAGCAGGCGGTGGTGGTGATAGTGACGGTGCCATGAGTCATGTGACACCAGCAGCGGGCCACGCTAGTGCCGCGCTGCTGACTCTGCACAGCTACAACCCGCCTCGGCCGACCCCACACTCTCACAACCACAACACAACCTGCACAACCACAACGACATTACAATATCCAGAACGCACCAGCTGACCGCATCTGGGATTGGCATCAAGATGACGAGTTTGTTCCCAATCCCCATGACTTTGATGAAGGACAAAGTGGAATACGGCCATCATGTACACTTGGGAACATCCCACTGAACTGGAATGCTTTCAGTTGTTCTTCGATGAACCCCTGATGGACATTATTGTCAGGGAAAGCAAAAATTAAAAAATACAAAGAGTACACCTGGCAAACACTATTTTTTCACCAAGACCCACCCCTACACTAGGGAAGGCCCAAAAACTTTTGGCAGAATGTATCTTTTTTCTTTGCCCCCAATAATGCTTATCCCAACATTTTGTAAAAGCATAGTGTCAACACAAGGACGACAGCCCCGCCTGATTTCAACCCTGCTTTCAGTGACATTTTTAACCAGTGAAAAAGTTTTTGTTCGTTACGTATGTTACACTTTTCAGACAAAACCGGGCCTGCAGAAGCGACGGGTTTATATAAGATCAAAACTTTGTGTTTATGTCCTGAAACAAAGTGCTGTATGTATTTTTTTCCCTTCGGGAAAGCTTGTTATTGAGAGCCTTTGATTTTTTTCAAAGGAAGACTCTCTTTTCAAGCATTTAATCCCAAAAAGCAAGAGGAAACGCTTTGGTAAAAATTAATTTTTTTCTGTGTGATTGCAAAAGGGTCGGGTTTTGGATTAATTGTGTACATGGGGGAAAAAACAAGGGAAAAGATACCGGGAAAAGGTTACGGGTTTATCCCCTGGGGGATGGGGTTGAACAAGATGGGCCATTTTGGTGGGGGGGAAAAATTTTTTATATACGGGACAACTGGTACACAACCCCTAAAACTCAGTGATTTTTGGGCGAGGAACATGACAGATGTGTGTGGCACAGTGGTAGAAACGAAAAACTTTTTCCTAGGTTGGGGAAGCTGGCATCGTAAGGTAAAGGGTGCAGGTGTTTGCTCCCAAATTGACAATGGCTTTTTGGGTGGCATGAAAAGGGGATGTAAACCACTCTCCCACTTTTTCACCGAAACGAAATGGAAAAAGACGGGGCAAGCAGAATAGAGAGACCAATAAAAACCCCAAATTGAAAAACCTTCAGCGTGATGGTTTTACAACCTCATATGCGCTTAGTGGACAAATGTGACAGGGAAAGATTGGGTTTGTGACTGTTTTCGAAAAGAGTTATAAGGGGTACATAAAACTTTTTTTTTTTTTTCCATCTTCTTAAACTTTTCCATCGGAATGCTTATAATAGAAATAAGTTAAAAGACCAAGAAAAAAAAACCCAAAATATGGTGAATTTTTTTGTCAGTCATCAGACAAATAAAATTAAGTACCAAGAAAAAACACCTCAATAGAACCAGCCCCCAGGGAAAATTATCAACACTTTGTCCTCTCGTCGGGGGTCTGGGGGATAAATACCCCATCCACTCCCTTTGCTTTACAAACTGCCAAAAAAAAATGCCCCAGAAGAGGTTTTTGTCTGTGGACATACCAAAAAAACCCCCAAAAAACGAGAAAACACTCTTTTTAAATTGTGAGGAGTTTAAAAAACACCATTGTGCTTACCCCCCATTTTCAAAAATTCCAAAAGGGGCTGCACCCACTTCTAAAAAGTGCCCCAGGGGATTGTACATGTATTTATTTTATAAAGCAATCGTAATAAACATTTTTTTTACATTGTTTTTTTTGTGAAACAAGTTTTGGGCAACATTATAATGAACGAGTGTTTTTGCTATAATTGTTTTTACATTAAAACGAGGGAAATATTTAAAACATTGCACAAAAATTTTGGTCTCACGGGCCCACAAAATTTAAAGTGAAAAAAAAAAATAGGAAAAAAAACAAAAAAACCATCGAATACAAGTAAATAAAAGTTTCCCGGGTGGCGGCAGTCCCGCTGTTTGCCCCAGCTGATCAATTTCAGCAAAAATTCAGGGCTATATCTCGGTAAGTACTGATGGGAAAATTTTTTTTTTTGGGGCTTTAAAAAAATCGAAAAAAAATCTTAAAAATTTTTATAAAAAAAAATAATTTTTTTTTTTGAATATTTTGCGACACCCCGGGACAAATTCAGGGTTTGGCCCCTTGACAGTCAAAGGGTTAATTTGTATACGCACCCCTTTTTTGTGTGATTTTTATCGTCCCTTTTATTCAGTTTAAAGTGGGATTTGTGAATTATACCTGGGGCAGGTTAAGTCCCGTAATTAAATTTTTGGGATTGTACAGTTTAAATGCTTTTTACATCGATACAAAATTTTTTATTGGATTTGGAAAGCTAACAGTGTTCATTTTTTATTTTATTTAAAGGTTTAAATAACAAAGGGAAAAGGGTTTAAATTGTTGAGAAGCCTTAAGATCGTTCATTCTTGCCCCAAAAACCGGACGTGCTTTTGGGGGGGACTGGGGAAAGTTTCAATTAGTGTCCCCCCTTCCTCATTAAAAATTCGACAATGGCAGGATGGGGGTTCAGGAGAGCCCGGTTTTAGTGTTAACAAAAATTTAAAACGAAACAGTGCAGCATACAAAGGGCATCTGAACAGAATGCGTAACAGGTGCAAGGCTACTTGCCCCAAAGCAGTAATGGGAGAAATGCGTTTATTTTTCGGGACTGCTTTAAGAGTTTGGGGGGAAAAAAGGGGGAAACCTTTTACAAGAATTTCTTTTAGCATATGGCTACGGGCTATTGAATGATGGGAATCCCCCGGGGAAATTTCAGCAGGCTATTGACGAAATTTAATAAGGATGTTTTAGATTGTCAAACAGGAGAGGAAAAATGTTTCAAAGATAAGTTAAGTACTTAAAAGGGTAGTAAACCAAGGGTGTCCAACACCGCCCGGTACCCCAAACAGCCACACACCGTCAAATGTTGCCCAAGTTGCCCCGTTGAATTTACCAAAAGTTCAAAGGAACCTTAACAGATTTCATTGTTTTGGGATCAATTTAGGGGCCCAGATAGATGACGGAACGATTTCAGACGGGCCCTCCAAATTGCCCGTATTTGCGGTGCAGCTTTAAAGGGGAAAACCTTTTGACCTGGGCCGGCCCCTAACCCGATTACTGCAACTAATTACCAAAATGCCAAAAACCAATTAAAAGACATGTTTTGGGAACACTGAAGAGATAAAGGTTTGCTATACTTTTTCGGTTGTTGGATCTAGGGCTTGCCGACATGACCGTCAAAGCCTAGAGAATTTCCCGTATTGAAATTATGAGCTTGAAAAATAGTTTCAGATATTTGCATGATGGGGATGTTTCAGAATGGGTCCTTAGCCAGGTGATTCGGAGGAAACGGGCCCTAGCGACAGTGCATGAGGTACACTTAAAATATCGGACGAATAGGTTCACGATAAAACAAATTGTTGAGGGGTTGGGAGATCTCGTTTCTCATTTGAGTATAGGTGTGAGAGAAGAGTCACCACCATCGCCACATAAAAACCCAGAAAGTTGCTCAAAGATCTCGAGAGATCAGCTTAAAGCTCGTACGACTAACGTTGGAGTGTACTATGGTAAAGAGGTGTCTAAGGTAAGAACCTCTGAGCAGAACCTTAGAGGCACTCATGCCAGAATATGCGTGTTCTGCGAAGGCGAACACTCTAGCACAAGTTGCCCGGAGTATACAACACTGAGCAGTAGGCAACAGAGACTAAGGGAGTGAGACTTTGCTTCAAGTGTTGTGGGGAACACTTTGCGAGAGACTGTGGAAATCCAGCTCAGTGAGTGTGAGTCTGTTGCAAAGGTAAGCACCATACTGCACTATGTCCCAATAATTTAAGGGAACCCAAGCTAGTAGGGATTCTCTCAGGTAGAGATAGAAAGTGAGTCTGACCCTGAAATGGTAGCCAGCGTGATTAGTGGGAGTGAAGTCTCTAATCCGAGTGAAAATTTTCACGGAGGCGCTGCCCTACCTACAGTCATGGCAAAGGTTGTGAATGGGCACAGGTCCGAAACACCCGATTTATTCTTTGACCCAGGAGCCAAGTATCCTTGGATAACAAAGAAGTTGGTGGCTAAATTAAATCTGAAGGCCAGAAGAAGTGAGTATGATGTTGGAGGGGCTATAAGTCAGGGCCCACCCCAAAACTTATGATGTGGTGGAGGTCACAGTCAAATTAGGTGGACATCGCAGAGACATTACGCCTTGGTGGTAGAGACATTACCCAGGGCAATTACAGCGAGAGGTCTTGCTGCAGCCAGCTAAGCGATTTAAAGACCTTGACGTGAAGCTGGCAGACCAGGGAATTACCCCTGACACGGTCAGAAATGTAGGTATCCTGGTGGGAGCCAATCATATAGATGACTTCCTGTTACAGACGGACGTTTAAGGAAGGAATTGGTTTATACAGATCCCCCGTAGGATACATTTATAGGCGGCAGGATTCCACCTGAATTCCTGCCACGCCAAAATAGAGGAGAAGCTGTCCCCATGATAGCTGGGGGAGTAGTGATAATGAGTACCAGTATACACGATGAACCACCAGGGGAACTGAACCAGGTAGGGAGTGACGAACACTCGGCCACCTTGGGAAAACACTTTTACAGGGTACGTAAAGAGGGAGATAGATTGCCTTTAAATCCAGAGAACCTCGTAACAGTGGGAGGAAAGGCTACCAGGGCATGTGGGCCACTGGGTGGGAAAGTACGGAGCCGCTCAGTCAAGGCTAGACATGCGAAAGATGTTAAAGTTAAGGGAAAGGGTGCTAAGACCACCAGGACCAACAAGTTTGCACCCCCAGAGGTCCACACAGGGGAAACTGGACGGTTGAAGTTAGACCGGAGTCTGCTTGACGAGAGTGGCTGGACGGCACTGCGTGTCCAGGGTCCGCCGTGGGGGCTTGCGGAAGGTGGACTTGATTTAGACTTAGCGCCTACCTTTGCCGACGGGAGGATGTGGAAATTTATTTGGTCCCTAAAGTTCCAGAGCAGATCCAGCATGGCCGTATGGGACGGCTGAGCCAGGCGGCCCTTAAACCCTCCAATACAAACAAAGCATTCTCTGGTTGGTGATTCTTGGTAGGCATGTATTTAATTTATAGATTTACTCTTCAGGGAAGGAGTAGGTAGGGTAGGAGTGGGTAGCATGACAGTGTCAGCGTGTCTCGTTGTGCTCCGGGCTTTCTGGTGTTTTCACGGTTGCTCTTACGTGCTAGAACTTTAATTTGTGTCATCAATCCTATACGATACATCCCTCTAGCGCCTGGAACCAATCTTGGGCGGAAAACATTATATACTGAGTCAAAAAAGGAGAATTAGTGTGCACTCCCTAGCAGAGATTACTGCCAGAGGGTATTCATAGGCCTGTGTCCCGTGTGAAAAAAATAATAATAATTGAACTTTGTGTCAGAGGAAAGAAAGTCTCCCTGAAAACATTGAGTATACATAGTGTATAGTGTATACTACAGTGGCTCCCTAGTATATTGATGATAAAGGCTAAAGTGTCATTTGAAAACAGGTGAATTTGTAAATGAAGTGATAAGCCTATAGAGGCAGGTGCCAGAAGTCGCCAGAAACTTACCACAGGTCAGCTGTTTTTAATAATCTTCCTGGCTTGCTAGTGTACTCGCATATAATCTAGTGATACCGTGAATACAAAATACAGTGTTGTAGTAGCAACTAACCAGTATTAAAATGGTACTTAGGGGAGTGGAGTGACTTTCGTTATTTTTCTTTTTTTTGGGAAATACCAGACGTTACTGTGAATTTCATATAACCGTAGTTACCAGAGGTCGCAATATACACAACGAGAAGCAATATTACTACAGAAAAACGTCCTTCCTCCAAAATTTTGCACCAGTCACTATAGTGATAATATAGCATTTATGTGGTGGAGACGGAAAAAAAAAAAAAAAAAAAAATAGAGAAGCTAGATACAGCGTTTGATAAACAAGGGTGGAGGTCGACCGTTCGTCATTGTAGGAGTGCCAGCAGTCACGGTTTTTCAACACGCAAGTTATACTTTTGTATCAATCAAATCACATATTACTCGGTAGATAATTTCCAGTAGATCCTTCATGTGTTAGCTCAAATCCATGACCAGTATGGTTTAAATATGACCCATGATCAGATCAGAAGACTGGTCTGAACCCTTGATTGGGCGAACCCTTGACTGGTCCAAACCCTTGACTGGTCCGAACCCTTGACTGGTCCAACCCTTGACTGGTCCGAACCCTGGCTGGTTTTTCAAAAACGGTTTCGTTGTGCACTACCTAGCAGGTTATTAATAGAATATTCAAGAGGTTGCTAGTAGAATTGCAGTAAATCAAACCCTTCACAAACATTATGGGAAGCTGTGTGTAGTCTGTGGTCAGTCAAACAAACGGGCCCCCACATGCATAAATTGTCATTTTGTGGAAATTGGTGTCACGCCCCCTTTTGCAGACATCCAAGAAAATAGCTACAAGCAGTATTAAAACAGGGAAGTGTTTTTGGGTATGCCCAAATGAGGTAAATCTGTGGACTAAAATCACAAGGGTATTAAAAGAGGTCAACATCAAAGCTGCTTTCATAGAAAACCTGGAAGCTTTCTACAACAGATGGGAATATAAAAAGTCTGGGCTGAATGGTACTGCCCTTGATACTGGCCATGTAGTCAGAAACTGTAAGGCTGGAGATGAGGTCCTGGTAGTCAGTAAATGGGGTGATAGTGCTGTCCTGGGAGACAGTAATGGTGAAGCTGGAGGTGCTGTCCTGGGAGACAGTAATGGTGAAGCTGGAGGTGCTGTCCTGGGAGACAGTAATGGGGAAGCTGAAGATGCTGTCCTGGGAGACAGTAATGGTGAAGCTGGAGATTTTGTCCGGGTTTAGTCGGGAATTATACGCAGGAAGGAATACACATAAAATGCCCTCATAGGGGCCCAGGAGCCATAGTAGGGAAACAAGTTAGTCAAAGAAAAGATAAAACCAATATTGCAAACTAGAAATACCGCAGGAAAAGCAAACAAGAGGACTCCACTAGCAATAGTGAGGATATATTACCAAAACCAACTGGTGGAGCTCCATTGTTGGTGCTAGGGAGGATAGAAGTAAGAAGGGAAAAATGCACCAACAGGGAATACAGTCACAGAAACCCAAGGCAAACGGAAAACCAAGCCTGTGAATACTATGCACTCGGTATCTGCTGGCATGGGAAAAACTGGAAAAACAGATGGGACGTGCAAAATATGACCACCTAGAAAATGCCATGCCCATATGACAACAGGAAATGCAAACTCCCTTCCTGTAAGCTTTTTCCCCCTGAACTGTGTACCTCTTCAGTACGGGGAAAGACTGTGCTATAACTTAAATTGCCAGGCATCCCATCTAATGGGGACAAAAAGATACAAAACATCCAGGCCATGGGAAAACATGGGTAGCCACAGCCACTAAAGAGGGAGAGGTTTTTTAGTGCCAGGAAGGAAAAAAACTGGCAGGAAATGGCAAATTCATACACCAAATCCAGTCATTCCTGGAGTGGAAACCACAGTCGATGGCCTCCACTCCAAAACCAAACAGTACAGATACTAATGCCGGAAAAAAATCCCCCCCCAGTCCCAACATACCACCATTTCCGATAACATTCTTCTTTGAAATTTTACGGGTCTAAAGCCAGCAAACAAACAACGAAATACCTTTCATCTGTGGACTGCTTGCAGATGCAAAGGCAATGTTCGCGGTTTTCACTGAGACCCACAAAAAGGGATCACTTGGACAACGAAATGGACCCCGGTTAAACCTATACAGATGTGACAGAGTGAACAGGCAAAAGGGGGGGGTTGGCCTTTTACATTGCAGAAGTCACTTGTTTGCACAAAAACTGCTAAAGCCCGAATGATGGTAGTGGAAGTTTTAGCAGTAAAGGTCGAAAACCAAAACCTAGTCATTGTGGTAGTCTACAAGCCTCCGGATACAACATCCCAGCAATTCAGGAACAGCTGTTAAAAATTAAACCACTGTTGGAAAACCTTCTGCTCCTGCACCCAACATCTTGCTCCTGGGGGATTTCAACTTAAGGCACCTAAAATGGAGGAATATAGCAAATAATATTGTTTGCGTATAACACCAGGAGGCAGCTCTTGATAAAAACTCACCTCACGCGAGCTTTTTAAATCTCTGCACAAAATTCAATTTAAACCCAGCAAATATTTAGAGCTACTAGATGGAGAATACATAGACTCATCTTCACTAACAATGATGATCTGATAAGAAATGTCACCATATCAAAAAAAAATATACTCAGATCACAACATAATTGAGGGTTCAGTCATGTATGCGCGGAGCCCCAGACCGACATAATGAGATTAGTCACGAGGGAGCATTCACCAAATTCAACTTCAATAACAAAAACATAAAGTGGGACCAAGTAAACCAAGTCCTAACCGATATAAGCTGGGAAGATATACTAAGCAACACAGACCGCAACTTATGCCTAGAACAGATTAACTCGGTGGCACTCGATGTATGCACAAGGCTTATTCCTCTAAGAAAAAGGAGGAGTAGATGTAAAACAGAAAGAGACAGGCTCTCCCTTTACAGGCGACGGAAAAGAATAACAGAGCGGTTAAAAGAGGTCAATATATCTGAAATGCATAGGGAGACACTGGTCAGAGAAATAGCAAGCATCGAACTTAAGCTGAGAGACTGAGAGTCGAAGATCAAAATGAATTTTTTATGAGAGAGCCACAAAATTTGATTAACACAAGCCTATCCGATGTTATCCTGACGCCAAATGACTTCGAACAGGCGATAAATGACATGCCCATGCACTCTGCCCCAGGGCCAGACTCATGGAACTCTGTGTTCATCAAGAACTGCAAGAAGCCCCTATCACGAGCCTTTTCCATCCTATGGAGAGGGAGCATGGACACGGGGGTCGTCCCACAGTTACTAAAAACAACAGACATAGCCCCACTCCACAAAGGGGGCAGTAAAGCACAGCAAAGAACTACAGACCAAAAGCACTAACATCCATATCATAAAAATCTTTGAAAGGGTTTCCCAAGAAGCAAGATCACCACCCATCTAGAAACCATCAGTTACACAACCCAGGGCAACATGGGTTTAGAACAGGTCGCTCCTGTCTGTCTCAACTATTGGATCACTATGACAAGGTCCTAAAAGCACTAGAAGACAAAAAAAATGAGATGTAATATTTACAGACTTTGCAAAAAACCTTCGACAAGTGTGACCCTGGCGTAATAGCGCAAAAATGCGTGCCTAAGGATAAAGGAAAAGTCGGTCGATGGATCTATAATTTCCTCACTAACAGAACACAGAGAGTAGTCGTCAAAAAGAGTAAAGTCCGAGGCAGCTACGGTGAAAAGCTCTGTTCCACAAGGCACAGTACTCGCTCCCATTTGGGTTCCTCTTCCATATCGAATAGACAAGGATGTCAGCCAGACCATGTTTCCTTTGCAGATGACCTGAATCTGCATGACAATGTCTTCCCATTGCAAAGCTCCAGGCGGACATCAACCAAATCTTTCAGTGGGCTGCAGAAAAAAATTGAAGTTCACGTTGAGAAATTTAAATTTACTCAGATATGGTAACATGAGGAAATTAAATCTTCATCGGGGAGTACAAAACAAATTCTGGCCACAAATAGAGCGAAAACACCAACGTCAAAGACCTGGGGGTGATCATGTCAGAGGAACTCACCTTCAAGTCCATAACATTGTTAAATCGATCTGCTAGAAAAAGACGGATGGATAATGAAAACCCTTTCAAAACTAGGAGGCCAAGCCATGTGAACTCTTCAGGTCACTTTGTTCTATCTAGGTGGAATATTGTCTACGAACGCCCCTTTTTCAAGGCAGTTGTGAAATTGACCTAGAAATGTACAGGAATTTCACGGGACATAACGGGATAAAACACTCAATTATTGGGGGCCCTTTGGGGGTTTCCCTTTAAACTGTATTCCCTGGAACGCAGGAGGGAGAGATACATGATTATATACACCTGGAAAAATCCTAGGGGGTACTAGTACCGAACTTGCACACGAAAATCACTCAGTACGAAAGCAAAAGACTTGGCAGACGATGCACCATCCCCCCAATGAAAAGCAGGGGTGTCACTAGCACGTTAAGAGACCATACAATAAGTGTCAGGGGCCCGAGACTGTTCAACTGCCTCCCAGCACACATAAGGGGGATTACCAACAGACCCCTGGCAGTCTTCAAGCTGGCACTGGACAAGCACCTAAAGTCAATTCCAGATCAGCCGGGCTGTGGCTCGTACGTTGGTTTGCATGCAGCCAGCAGCAAGAGCCTGGTTGATCAGGCTCTGATCCACCAGGAGGCCTGGTCACAGACCGGGCCGCGGGGGCATTGACCCCCGGAACTCTCTCCAGGTAAACTCTCTCCAGGTAAACACTAATATTAGGTTTACTAAGGCATCTGTAGATAATGATAATGTAGACCTAAGACCTTAACATAGGTAGTAATAGGCCGTTAATGTAGGCAAACACTAGGATAAGTTAGCTAGGGAGAACTGGCAGCCCTAGCTTGAATGATGAGGCATGGGTCTCAAGAACACAATAGCGTTCTTCTTGCGACAGACACCATCAAGACAAGACGTGCCGTGAGCAACAGGCGGCGCCCCACGTGTCTCCCCTTCCCAACTCAATTTGAAGGAAAAATGGTGGGAAATCGGGTAGAGGCACCTCGATGTACCGTAGATGACCTCCTCCGGCAGGCCCATACAGTAAGATAAAACCTCCACCTTTTTTCTCGTAGATTCTGGCCAGTGTCTTGGGAGGGTTGTGGTTGGGTTTTAACTGTGGGCCGGTATGTGCAACAGAGAGAGCATGCCCAGTTAAGTACCAGTGTCCTGTCAGAGCCGTCTGTCTGAATCTTTGTCTGAGTCTGCATAGTTATTTACTAGGGATACGCATACCCTTTGATATAGGAATTTCTGAAGGAGCTGCAGGACACTAATTACAATGGAAATATTGCAGGAAAAAATTTTTTTAATGCTCCGGTTGCACGTTGGTTTCTGAGGGGAAGTCCAAAGGGGCTAAAGGCTAGTTAGGAAGTGAAGATCAGGATATACTGCAACACCAGTAAACAGGGGGGTTAGTCCTTTATACTTGCATGCAGGCGAGGTTTCTTGCAAACCAATCATTTGTGAAAATCTGTCCTATAAGCCACTTGTGTGCTGATGTACACACCTCAGTTCTCTGTGTCAACAGAGTTTGCCGGTAGGCCGACTCACTTGGAGACAGTTCCACACAAATTTTCACACCACTGTTTCCATTCCCAGTATGCAGTCATGAATGGGTTGGACATTATTATACAATTGTTACAATAAGAAATAACAGTAATATCTTCCTATACTTTTTGTTCGTGTGAATAAATTTACGAAATTTTATAATAATTAATACGTAATAATAATAATCAATAGTATGTATAATTATAATATGTATGATAATATGTTGTAAATAATATAGTATAAATAATTATAAATATAGTTATGATAATAAAATCATAGTATAATATTTAAGGCTATATCTAATAATAACATATACATATAATATTATAATAATAATGGCTTCAAAAGGTTTAAATCCCACCACAGATGTATAAGACCAAACGAAGTGTAAATTTTCCAGGTGGATTATTGTCACCCCTGTCGTCATTATGTACTTGTGAGATGTGATAAAATTATGAATTTAGATACAACTCACTCAGAAGATGTTCAAGAAATGGTAAGTATTTTATCCACAGTGGTGATATTACAGACCATTCTGAGAGAAATACCCTGACTTTGCTAGCTGTAAAAAAAAATAAAGCATTACCACATATGTGAAGTGTGTGTGTGTGATTTGTGTTGTGTGTGTGTGTGTGTGTTGTGTGTGTGTGTGTTTGTTGTGTGTGTGTGGGTGTGGCGCGCGCGCGCTGGGTTGTCTGTGTTTGTGTGATGAGTTTGTGTGTATTCCGTGTGTGTGTTGTGTTGTGTGTGTGTGTAGTGTGTGTGTGTGTGTGTGTGGGTTGTGTTGTGTATGTGTGTGTGTGTGTGAGTATGAGTGGTGTGTCGTGTTGTATGAGTGGTGTTGTGTATGTGTGTTCTTTGTGTGTGTTGTGTGTATGAGTGTGTGCATGTGTGTGTTAATTGAGTTGTGTGTATTGTGTGTGTGTGTGTGTGTTTATGTGTGTGTGTGTCATGATTTTGTATGTGTGTGTGTGTGTGTGTGTGTGAGAGGAGAGAGACTCAGCAATGTCAACATTTTGCACAATAAATCACTACAGTTGTGACCGGGTGTGGGAAGTGTTTTAATTGCTCATTACTCTAAAAATATGTTCCTGATTGCAGCCATGTATAATACGTAAGTAACCATTTCTTGTACAGTATTATTACCTTGTAATTGTGAGTTCATTACTTTGTAACTTGTGAGTTCATTACCTGTGTACCTAGTTCAGCCATCAAAACGTTGGAGCCCGCTGTCGCTGACCCATTGTTGTACCCTTGTAATCTGTAAATACCTTTGTAATGCTTGTCATGATTGCTGACTAGACCTACCTGGAGTTCATTTACCTTTGTATATTGTGAGTTCATTACTTTGTAAAATTGTGAATTCTTACCTCTGTAACTTGCTCAAGCTATCATCAAGACTTTGGTGCCAGCTTCAGTCCCTGGACCCATTATGTACCTCTGGTATAATCTGTTTGGACTACCGCCCACAGGTGGGTATGGGGGCATAATAAACATATTAAACTACTAACTGACTTCATAAAGGCCATCACTAGTATGGCTAGTGTTTACGCACAAACAGCGGGAGCGTCTGTGGAAATTTTATTTGTGTCCAAATAGTTTCACAGCTCAGATCCAGCGATGAGCGTCTTCTGTGGTCGTCTGAGCGTGCGACCCTTAAACCCTTCCCAAACAAGCAAGGCATTCTCTGGATGGCGGTTGGTAAGTATTTAATTTATAGATTTAACTCTTCGGGGAAGGATAATTAAGAGTAGGTGGTTTACTGGTAATACACTAATATTAGGTTTTACTAGGCATCTGTTAGATAAGTGATAGAGTATGACTATGACCTTAACATAGTAGTATTACGTGACCGATAATGTTAGGCAAACATTAGGATTTAGTTAGCTAGGGAGAAACTGGCAGCGTCTAGCTTGAATGGCGGGGGCGCAGGTCCACTAAAGACAGAAATAGCGTCCTTCTTACGATTAGTCTACGATTCGGACGAAGACGTGCGTGAACATCAGGCTGGCGCCCCCACGTGTCTTTCATCTGAGGACCTGGGTGAGAAATTGGTAGTAGACACCTCGATGACCGTAGATGATCTCCTCCATCGCCATACAGTAAGAAGAGATATTCACCCTTTCCGTAGGTGATCTGGCCAGTGAATATGGGATTGTGGATTGAGTTAACTGAGGGTCTTCGGCGTGCTAAGAGAGAGTATTGGCCAAGTAAGTACAGCGTCTCAGAGTTCGTCTGAGCTAGTCGTCTGAGGTCTGCATTAGTGATATACTGGGGATAGCATACCTCTTGGATATAGGATATATTTTGTCTGAGGGTGCAGCAGTGGGACCACTATTAACGATTGAATATTGCAGGTTTGGTAATTAATCGTCCCGGTTTTGCACGTGGTCCCAAGGGGAAGTCCAGGGGGCTAAAGCTAGGTCTTACGTGAAGTTGAAGATCAGGATATATGCGGCGACACCAAGTAAGTTAGTCCTTTATTACGCGTGCTGATGACAGGCGAGGTTTCTTGCAATACCAATCATTTGTGAAAGAAAGCTGTCTATAAGCCACTTGTGAGGCTGAGGTTAGTCCATTCAGAGCTCGGTTTGTCAACGAGTTTGCGCAGGGTAGGAGATCACTTGGTAGGAGCCCAGACAAATTTTCACAAAAGTGGTCCTTCGAAAACGGATGTTGGAATAGCTAGGTTAAAGCTATCATTAGCTTAGGCACACAGTTAGGAACAAGTTTAACAAAGTTTAGGTTAAGATATCATAGCTAGGCCGCAGTTAAGGAACACCAGTTTTAAAAAAGTTAGGTTTAAGGTTAGCACACCTAGGTCAAAAGTTACTCAGATAGAGGCTAGGCCAGCTGGACTATACACAGAAGTTGTTATTTGGCAGTAATTTACAGGAGGCAAGTAGGCTTAGAAGAAGCTTGTGAATTAATTATTTACAGTTGATTACAAGTAATCCAGAGTGGAGATCTTGATTTTTGTTGTTTAATTACTTACGTGGATTTGCAGGTAGCACAGTTTTAGGCTAGGCTTGTGCAATATTTACAAAAGGTTATATAGCTAGGACAGATTTAACCTAGTATTATTTACCGGGGGTTATAAAGCCAGGTTTTAAGTTATAGCACAGATTAGCTAGGTCTAGGTGATTGACTTGTAACCATCCCACGCTAAACAGAGTAAGCTGGCGCACGCAGATAGGCCAAGCTGTTTACATACATTATGTATTTACTGTTTGCACAAGTTGGAAATGTGTTGAATTTGCTTGTGGTTATCCAAGTGATTTAATTTGTACACTTGCTCTTTATTGTGTTTTTCATCATCTTTGATTTCATGTTTAATGTTGGGATTTGTGAATTATACCGGAGGGACTTGTTAAGACTGTTATTATTTGATGGCATTGTACAGTTGAGTTGCTAGATTAAGCTTTCACATCGATACACGCATTTTGATTTGGATTTGAGAGCTAACAGTGTGACATTTTGATTGTCATAGTAGAGTCAATAATATAACAAGATGGGAATTGTTAAGCTTGTTGACGAAGCCTTAGACTCGTTTCAATTCTCACTAACACCGTGACGTGCTGTGGGGTGGACTGGTGTAAAAGTACAATTTGTGTCACACTACCTCATTAAACTTTCGACAATGGTCAGATGGGTGGTTCAGGAGGTTCTGGTCAGTGCTATCAAAATTAAAAAAACGATCAGTGTAAGCAGCATACAAGGGCATCTGAACAGGAACGGCGTAACAGGTGCACAAAGGCTACTTGCAACGCAGTACTGTAGACTGCGATGATTTGCGCAGAGAACTGCTTGAAGAGTTTGGGGGAAATGTGGGAAGCCTATGAACAAGCATTCTCAGCATATGAGCTACAGGCTATTGAGGATTGAGGAATCCCAGGGAAGTCTTCGGTGTGCTATGGACGAATTCACTATAGGAATGATGTAGATTGTCACCAGTGAGATGAATATGTACAATGATAAGTTAAGTACATTAAAGGCTAGTATTCCAAGGAAGGTGTTGAACAACGCAGGTACCCCAAACGAACCACCACACCTGTCATATGTTTGCCAAAGTTGCCCCAGCTGAATTTATCAACGTTTGACGGAACCCTTAACAGAGTACATTGGTTCTGGGATCAGTTTAGAGACCAGATAGATGACAGAAATGATTTGTTACAGATGCCGTCAAGTTGCAGTATTTGCGGTTCGTCAAACTCAGGGTAAAAGCTTAGATATGGTCCGGCATCTACCGCTTATGAATTGCTAATTCCAACATGCCCAAAGGACCAATTAGAAGAATGTTTGGCAAACACTGAGGAGATAAAGTTAGCTATACTTTATCGGTTGTTGGATCTAGAGGGCTTGCCGACATGACGTCAAAGTTAGAGAAAGTTACGTATTGAGATTATGAGACTTGCCAATTTTTCAGAGTCTGCAATGGTGTGTGGAATGTATTCAAAATCGGGCCTTAGCCAGGTGATTCAGAGGAAAACTGGCTAGCACGACACAGTGCTAGTGAGTTGTACACTTAAAAATCGGACGAACTTGGTTCACTGATTAAGCCAAATTATTGAAGGGTTTGGGGATTTCTCAAGAATCTCACCTGAGCATAGGTGTCAGGGGGGAGAAAATTACCGCGTACCAAGGTTAGAAGTCGGTCGACGCTTCCCCAGACTTTGCGAGAGAGGGACCTAAACCACCTCCACTATGAGTTGTAATGCACGTATTATGCCCAGGGCGAGTCCTCCAACCACGGGCCAAGGGAGAAGCCACTTAAAGCGGCAGTATGAGACGGGTGCGTGTTTTGCGCGCTCTGAAGAACACGCTAGTTCGTTTAGGGTTGTGTTCAAGCTTACACCACTATAACCAAAGGGTTCAACGGCTAGAGGAGAAGTTGAGACTTTGTTTTCAAGTGTTGTGGAGAACATTTTGCCATGGGACTGTAACACCATGCTCAGGAGTGTCGGGGCATGCCGGAACGGAGCACCACAGTGCACTGTGTCCTAATGATGCGGATTAGCCACAGGTTAAGGAGAGCAACCGCAAGAATGGGCGGAGAGCAAGAACAAGTCAGAAGTACAACGATGTAGTGTGGTGAGTTACGGCACGATGATTTGTTCTGGTGAGCAATGTTCAAGGGCTCTCAGTGGCCCTTGCCCACCATGTAATGGCGGTGGTCGCGAACGGGAAGAGAAGTCTGAAACAACCCGTTTGTTCTTTGGACAGTGGGGCACAGAGTATTCCTTCATAGCGGGTAGAGTTAGGCACTAGGTGAAGCTAGAGGACAGTTGGTAAAGTTGAATGAAGGTGGAACGGTTTTGGTGGGGACAACAGTCCCACGCAGAGTCTTATCCAGTAGTCAATGTGACGGTCAGGTTAGACGGGCCATCGACGGGAAATTTCAGTCCTTGATGGTGAAGAGGCTGCCCATATCTATTACCACTAGGGGACTGTGAAGCAGTCAAACGTTTGAGGGAGTTTTGGTGTGAGTCTAGCAGAACCATGGACATTGCTATAGACAATGTTAGTAATGTAGGTCAATTGGAAGGAGGGGATTACATAGACGATGTTCGTGACTTACGAGAAGGGTTATTCGATAAGGAAGGTGTGGGCATTGTACAGGACTTCCAGCGGTGGTTATATCGGCGGAGGCGAATACCAGCTCACTTCTCCTGCGACCCGGGAATGGAGTGGCTCTGGTATTACAGCGGACTGAGGCTGTATGTGGTGATGCAGATTGGTGTGCCGAAGGTCGTGTCAGAGGCGCAAGTTGGCATATCCGACAGTGAGCCTGGCCATAAACTATGGGACCTGGATGTAGTAGGGATTAAAGTGTTGACACCGTCCCCCCGAACACCGAAGAGACGTATCGTGATTGACTTGAACATGGTGCGTGTCGAGGGACGCCCCCCTCTCACGGCAGTATTGGTTGTGCGACCTCCCATGGATAACGGGACACCCAACGCTGCCCACTAATTTCAAGAGGGCACGTGGTCAGTGAATGCAGTGGTGAACAGCATGACAGGGAGGGTCTGGGTGTGGGTGAAATTGATGATATTTTAAGGAACGCAGCTGGCCCTTGGGTTCATCGAAGAAAGTGCCAATGCAGCCCTGGGGAAAAACACACATTATTTCCACACCATGGCAGTCACCAAGGAGTCGGTAACCACTCCATCAGAGTTAGTCTTCAAACTGCAGCTGCAGGTCGAGTCCCCGTAGAGCCTCGTTGAAACGATGTCTGCTCGCCAGGGCCCTCCCTGACGCAGAAATTAGCAGATGTGTTGTTGAGATTCAGGATCGGAACAGTTGACGCCTATGCGGGCAGACATTAGCAAAGCCTTTCCTACGTATTGGGTTGCAGCCACAGGATAGGGACTACACAAGGTTCTTGTGGCTGGCTAACAGGGAGATGCCAAGCGGTATGTACCATAGATTCAGGTGTGCAGTGTTGTTTGGTGCCACTAGTTTCACCATTCCTATTACAGGCTAATAGACTACCACCTTGTGAACTGTAACAGCCCGCTTAAAGAATTCTACTGAAGACCTATTTTTATGTAGACAACATGCAGGAGTACACCTCAGATGAAAGGCTGTTGATGGAATATTCTACCGAGAGTCTAATCAGGAGATGACTCTCAGCTAACCATGCCATTGAGAGAATGGGGTGACAATACAATCCAACGTTGCGGGGTCATTGGTGTGGAACATTGACTATACTGGCTACTCAGTGCCTGAGGGGTAACATCGGTGTTGGGACTAGAGTGGGAAGTCAGGAAGACAGATCTGAGGCTAAAGATGGAAGCCTGTTGGGGAAGGGTAAGTCTGACAGGAGAGGGTCTTTGTGAAGCAAGTAGTGCAGATGCCTTCGATCTTTGGGTTTGTTGACACCCTATCACCATTCGAGGGAGGATGCTCAGTACAACAGACCTGGGAGCTGGTGAACCTAGGTTGTGGACGACCCACTGCCGCAGATACAGTTGCAGGAGTGGGATATGGTTAACAAAGACCCTAGCGGAAATTGCAACGTGAGTTCACATTCCCAGGTTCATCGGGTGCACCGGGCGGGATTATGACTTGCACGTCTTTGTGAGGCCTCTCCAGGGCCTTATGGGGCAGTAGGTTTTGGTGGCCAGGGGTCCAAGTCAATCTGGTCACAGTCGTGCGCGGGGGAGACACCCTGAGGATTGCTCGATCCGAAGCTAGAGCTCACAGCGATGTTTGCTATACTGGGAGCAGGGAAGGGTAAGTACGTAGATGGAGGTGTTAAGTTGAAAGTAATCTTGAGGTGACACACATCCTATGTATGGACAGACTCGGAGGTGGCATTACAGTGGGTCCAGAATGACTGGTTCTAAGCTCCCTATGTCAGGAATCGGGGTAAAGGAGATTGGGAAACTACAGTCAACGTCACAATTCTGTATGTGGTCCTAAGATCGCAAACCCAGCCGACCTGATAAGCTGGAGGGGTGAGCCACACAGAAAGTTGTGAGTAATAAGCGAGCTTTGGGTTCTCAAAGGCCAGACTGGTTTACCCGCAAGGGATTGCTGGCCGGGAGCAGAAATTTCGTGAGACAAATCAGCAGCATAGTACATTTCGCGGGGTGGGAACACGACACTGAACTTATTTGACCAGGCGTATTCCTCTTGGAGAAAACTTATAGGAGTCACGGAAATGGTTTTCGTTTCGTGAGGAAGCTGCATGACAAGGTAGCTGGGTCGGACAGTTTTGTCTCTAGGGGTCCCAGAGGGATATTGGATAAGGCAGTACCAAAGGGGGAGGTTTCCAGGGAGTGCTGGAAGTACTTGCGACCCGGCAGCAGGTTATGGCGTCAGGACGCGTTGTCCAACGTTGACGACTCAGGGAAACAGCAATTGGTTCACTCATTGGGATTGTTCCTAGATCATTGCGGGGCTAATAAGATGCAGGGGAAGAATATCAAAAACTCTGAGCCTCAGCTATGGGGCCAAACATACCGTGCTGCTGGGAAAGGAGGGATGGGCGACAGAGCTATAGTTAACAAGATGCCCATTCAGAGGACTTAAATGGGGGTTAGGAGATACCCTCACCTGCCTACGTCAGATTACTGGGTACCTGAAGGGTCGAGCTGCCGTCAAAAGGGTGCTAAAGAGTTGCACGGTCGTGCCGGCGGTTACGATGGCGAGGACCCTACCCACCCAGGTCCCACGCACCGCTGCCTCTCAGGAAGCGGGTACTTAGTGACAGGCCCTTTGAGACGTAGGTAATTGACTATAAGTGGGGCTATCACATTGAAGAACTCCAGGAGCGTTAAGGAGGGCTCGCAGAAGTATATGTATGCTGTTTACCTGTTGCCACTACTCGAGCGGGTGCATTGGAGTGGCAGAGATATTACGACAGAGACTTTTCGTGAAGTTGTTCAGTGGAGGGTTTACTGCCAGATTCTGTGCCCGCGATTTGATTATCTGGACAATGGCACAAGCTTTAGGTGCGGCCCTCCGATAAAGTTTTCAGGAATCTTAGGGACGAACGGAGAAGTACGAGAACACCTAAGAGATAGAGTGCGAGGGAGGTTGTTCAGTAGCTCCCAGGGCATCCACTGGCAAGAGGGGATTCTATGACGCTGGTGGGCCAGGTCATAAAGGTTGCTTCGGAAGGTCTGGCACGGAGGAGGGTGAGTGTGAATGATGAAATGGGACAGTGTTAGTTGAGATAGAAGGTCAAGACGTTATTAACGGCTTGGACCTACGTACAAAATGGGATTGACGAGCAAGATGCTCTCACCCCCCAATTCACGTGCGTTTGAAGAAGGATTGTAGCCCTTCCCGCAATTTTGGTCAGTCTTCCAAGGAGCTGGTTTATTATGGGCCAGATGGTCCCCCATCAATGAAAGAACTGCCACAGGAGTCAACAACTGACTGGTGAACATCCTGGACAAATGGAACCAGGTGTGGCGCAGATTACTTGACAAACCTTGCGGGAACATTTCTATGGTGCCGACCGAGGCGAATAAGATGATGCTAAGTGAGAGGGGACCTGGTGCTGGTAGCATTCCGAGGCGCCGAGGGTCATACTGGCCTCTTTGGACACTTGGTATAGTGTCAACCCACCCAGACAAGGCTGGGCGGTTGAGAATGGTGGAAAGTGACGAAATGAACGTGGTTCGAGATCTTTGTAAGACCCATCAAACTGGCTTTTGCCTCTTGTCGAGGTCACACGAGGTGGGAGAGACGGGACATGGAAAATCAGACCAGTGGTTGGAGCGAGCACTGAGCGTCGGACGGACCGCTTGTTCGAACGGCTGCTCGAGTCCAGGGCCCACTGGGGGGGGCCTGCGGGGGAGACTTTGATCTAGACTTAGCGCCTACTGTGGCCGGCGGGGAGGATGTGGAAATTTATTTTGGTCCAATAGTTCACAGCTCAGATTCCAGCTTATTTTTTTGTTTCTTTGGGAAGGGGGGGGGGCGGGGTCTGGTCGTCTGAAGTCTCCGATTGCGGACCGCTTAAACCCCTTCCCAAACAAGCAAGGCATTCTTGGTTGTGGCGGTTCGGTAAGCTTATTTAATTTATAGATTTACTATTCGGGGAAGGAGTAGGTAGGTGTTTACTGGTAATACACTAATATTAGGTTTTACTAAGCATCTGTAAGATAATGGATAGAGTAGTCCTAAGACCTTAACATAGGTAGTTAATAGGCCGATAATTGTAGGCATACATTAGGATAAGTTAGCTTGGAGAACTGCAGCCCTGCTTGAATGGCGGGGCGCAGGTCACAAAGACAGATAGCGTCCTTCTTACGATAGACTTCGACTGGAATCGTAGTCGCTGCCGTGAACACAGGCGGCAGCCCCACGTGTCTTACACTACGAGACCTGGGGAAAATCTGTTAGAGGTCACCTCGATGTACCGTAGATGATTCCTCCATCAGCCCATACAGTAAGACTAGATGATTCACCTTTCCAGTAGGATCTGGCAATTGACTGTAGGAGATTGTGGATTGAGTTAAACTGCAGGGCTCGGCGTGCGACAGATGAAGAGTGTGTGCCCAGTAAGTACCATGCAGTCTCAGAAGTCGTCTGATGCTAGCGTCTGAGTCTGCATAGTTCATACTAGGCGGATACATACCCTCTTGGATATAGGAATTTTGAGGTGCAGGCAGGACCACTAATAACGATTGTAATACTTGCAGGGACTTTAATGCTCCGGGTTGGCACGTGGTTCCAAGGGGAAGTCCAAGGGGGCTTAAAGCAGGCTTAGGAAGTTGAAGTTCAGGATATATGCTGCAACCCCAAGTAAAGTTAGTCCTTTATACGTGCATGCAGGCGAGGTTTCTTGCAATACAATCGTTTGTGAAAAATCTGTCCTATAAGCCCACTTGTGAGGCTGAGGTTACCCATCTCCTCAGAGCTCGCGGTGTCAAAGAGTTTGCCGGGTAGTGTCGGACTCACTTGGAGCGCCCAGACAAATTTTCACAGAGCGGTTTGGTCCGCCTCCACAGTTTAATTACCATATTTTTATTCTGAAGTATATATCAAAGTTTCTGTGTGATTTTATATTGTTTAATATTTATATTGGCGACGTGTGATAGATAAATATAGCCATAGAGTTCGATAGCGAATATTCAAGGAGTATGTCGTCCTGTCTCAAGATAAAACGCTGTGTCGGACGCAGAACCACCCATACCGACTACATGTATGACTCACATGTTTTTATTCATTCAAAGTATATATCAGTGTTTCCAAGTTATTTACTTTGTTTGTTATGTCATATTAGACAAACTGTGATGATTAAATAAGCTGTAGAGATGATATTAGCGATTTTTTAAGGAAGTATTTTGACTCGGTCTCCTCGGAAAAACTCTCGTCCACCGCCAACACCGCCCATAACTCTACATGGATTGGATATTTTATATATTTTAGAGTATATATCAAGTTTCTATGTTATTTTTATTGTTTGTTATGACATATTTAGATGAACCTGTGATAGATAAAATAAGCTATATAGATGATATTTAGCAAAAATTATTAGAAAGTATTTTGCTCGGTCTTCTAGGAAAAACTTCTCGTTCCACCGCCAACCCGCAGCTCATAACTCTACAACAATGGCATATTTTATTCTTTCTAAAGTTTTTATCTGGTTTCTATGTTATCTTATATTGTTTTATTTTGTATATTAGATGAACTGTGATAGATAAATAAGCTGTATAGTTGATTTAGTTGAAAATTATGAAGTACAGAATTCACTGGATTGTATTAAATTCAGTTTCAATATTTAAAATGAGGAAAAATTGACTGCAAATGAGTAAATCAGTTCGCGAGCAAAGTATGGAATGGAATAACTTGCAGTCGAGGTTCCTCTGTATTTAAATATCAACATGCCCTAAAAAACTGAACAGATGCTGCGAGAATGAGGATGAACAGTCCCTGGCTAAACACCCCCCAGATCCCCTCCAATAATCACTAAATCCAAATAGCACTGGCTCGCTGGTTGATCAGGCTCTGACCCAACCAGGTGGGCCTGGTCACAGACGAGCCATGGGGAGCGTGACCCCCGAAACTTCTCTCCAGGTTTAAACTCCAGGTTTCCAGGTAAACCTATCGAGAAAAAAAGAAACAGTTCAGAATGGGCAATAACGCCATGAAACGCAAACAAAACGTTACTCGTCAATCCTACCAGCCTAATAAGAAGGGCTTAAAAAAATGTATTAGAGAACAGATTGATTTCCACTTCACGAGGTGATAAAATGACCTGGTAAACCCTATCACAAAATTCTAGGAACAAAAAAGATATTACGAATAGAGTGAAATTGAATTAGACAAAACCAGGATATGAACCCCAACTACCACCTACTGAAACAGCAAACAGAGCTCAATGAGGAAAGAAAACTCTTGCCAATAAAATCCCAAGCTCAGATACCCCACCCATGACTACCTCACTGGAAACTACCGTGAGGTAAACCTATATGAAGCTCCCCTTATTATCATCACACTTGATAAAACAAGACAAAAAAGTGTCTGACAGGTGCTATCAACAAGCATTGTTGAACACTATTTTTACAAATCCATTTGTAATCTGCTAATCCTTTCCTACAGTTCGCAAAATGCAAGGGTCATCCCTGATCCAGAAGGAGGAGACCACACTGATTGAATAACTATAGGCCATATCCAACTTACACCCTCTCTGTGAAAATTTTGTCTGGACTGCTTCCAAGTGAGTGCGCCTACACCTGCAAGCACTGTTGACACTGAGCTCTGAGGTGCGGGTACATCAGCTCACAAGTGGCTTTTAGGACAGATTTTTCATAAATGGCTGATGTTGCAGAAATCTCGCCTGCATGCACGTTTAAAGGACTAACTTGCTTGGTGATTTTAGAATCTATCGTGGTCTTCTACCTCCCTAAGCTTTTTAGCCCCTTTTGGACTTGCCCTCAGAGCAACGTGCAACCGGGAGCTTATTCCTGCAAATATTCAATCGTTTTTTAGTGATTTGCCTGCCCCTCAGAAAATTCACTTATTCCAAGGGGGGTGAATCCCTAGTATAATATGCGAGAAAGTGTCACTAGCTCTAGGCTGACAAGAGTCGGCTAGTGTACGTACTGGCTTGCACTACCAGCTTCACAAAGGCCCTAAGCTCAACTCTCCTCACAATTTTCCCCAAGTACACTGCCAGTGATCCTAGAAAAAGGGAGAGGTCTTGTCTTATGTATGGCCTATGGAGGAGGACATCTACGGTACGTCATAGGTGCCTCCACCAGATTTCCCCACGGTCTAATATGAGAAGACATTGTGGGGCGCGCGCCTGCTGATATGGCTACGTGTTTGTTCAGATTGTGTCTAGTCTTAGAAGGAAGCTATGCGTCGTTCGAGACCCGTTGCTCGTCGTTCAAAACTTGGCTGCCAGTTCTCCCTAGCTAACACTAATTTATGTGTTTGCCTACATTCGGCCCTATTACTAGTCGTGTAAGGTCTTAGGTCTACATTAATTATTATTCTACTTGTTGCCTCAATAATCCTAATATTAGTGTACTAACAGTATAAACTACCTACTTCTTCCCTGAAGGGTAGATCTATCAATTAAGAAGTACCCTCCAACAACCTTCACCAACCCGGGTGAGTGTGTTTGTGTTTTGGGTGGGTGCAAGGGCCCTCGAACGGTGTGTTTTTTCCCATTGGGACTTCTCGGACTGAATAAGTTCCAACATCCTCCCGCCAGCGAAGGTAGGCACTAAGTCTAAATCAAGTTCACCTTCCGCGAGCCCCTATGGTGGACCCTGGACACGAGTGCTGTCCGGCCACTCTCGTTGAGCAGACTCTAGTCTAACTTCAACCATCAAGTTTACCCTGCGTGGGCATCTGGGGGTGTAAACTTGTTGGTTCCAGTGGTCTTAGCATCCTTTCCTTTAACTTTAACATCTTTTGTATATCTAGCCTTGACTGAGCGGCTCCGTACTTTCCCAACCAGTGGCCCACATGCCCTTGTAGCCTTTCCTCCCACTGATGCGAGATTCCCTGGATTTAATGGCAATCTATCTCCCTCTTTATGTACCCTGTAAAAGTGTTTTCCCAAGGTGGCCGAGTGTTCGTCACTACCTCACTAACAGAACACAGAGAGTAGTCGTCAACAGAGTAAAGTCTGAGGCAGCTACGGTGAAAAGCTCTGTTCCACAAGGCACAGTACTCGCTCCCATCTTGTTCCTCATCCTCATATCCGACATAGACAAGGATGTCAGCCACAGCACTGTGTCTTCCTTTGCAAATGACACCCGAATCTGCATGACAGTGTCTTCCATTGCAGACACTGCAAGGCTCCAGGCGGACATCAACCAAATCTTTCAGTGGGCTGCAGAAAGCAATATGAAGTTCAATGATGAGAAATTTCAATTACTCAGATATGGTAAACACGAGGAAATTAAATCTTCATCAGAGTACAAAACAAATTCTGGTCACAAAATAGAGCGAAACACCAACGCCCAAAGACCTGGGAGTGATCAGGCGGTGGATCTCACCTTCAAGGACCATAACATTGTATCAATCGCATCTGCTAGAAAAATGACAGGATGGATAATGAGAACCTTCAAAACTAGGGAGGCCAAGCCCATGATGACACTCTTCAGGTCACTTGTTCTATCTAGGCTGGAATATTGCTGCACACTAACAGCACCTTTCAAGGCAGGTGAAATTGCTGACCTAGAAAATGTACAGAGAACCTTCACGGCGCGCATAACGAGATAAAACACCCCAATTACTGGAGCGCTTGAGGTTCCTGAACCTGTATTCCCTGGAATGCAGGAGGGAGAGATACATGATTATATACACCTGGAAAATCCTAGAGGGACTAGTACCGAACTTGCACACGAAAATCACTCACTACGAAAGCAAAAGACTTGGCAGAACGATGCAACATCCCCCCAATGAAAAGCAGGGGTGTCACTAGCACGTAAAGAGACCATACAATAAGTGTCAGGGGCCCGAGACTGTTCAACTGCCTCCCAGCATACATAAGGGGGATTACCAACAGACCCCTGGCAGTCTTCAAGCTGGCACTGGACAAGCACCTAAAGTCGGTTCCTGATCAGCCGGGCTGTGGCTCATATGTTGGTTTGCATGCAGCCAGCAGCAACAGCCTGGTTGATCAGGCTCTGATCCACCAGGAGGCCTGGTCACAGACAGGGCCGCGGGGGCGTTGACCCCCGGAACTCTCTCCAGGTAAACTCCAGGTAAACCGACCTGGTTCAGCTTCCCTGGCGGTTCATCGTGTATACTGGTACTCATTATCACTACTCCCCCAGCTATCATGGGGACAGCTTCTTCTCTATCTGGCATGGCAGGGAATTCAGGTGGAATCCTGCCACCTGTGATGTAACCTACTGGGGATCTCTATAAACCAATTCCTTCCCTAAACGTCCATCGTGTAGACAGGAAGTCATCTATCTGATTTGCTCCCACCAGGATACCTACATTTCTGACTGTCTCAGTGGTAATTCCCTGGTCTGCCAGCTTCATGTCAAGGTCTTTCAATCACTTAGCTGCTGCAGCAAGACCTCTCACTGTAATTGCCATGGGTAACGTCTCTACCACCAAGGCTGTAATGTCTCTGCGATGTTCACCTAATTTGACTGTGACATCCACCACATCATAAGATCTAGGTGGGGCCTGACTTATAGCCCCTCCCAACATCATACTAACTTTCCTTGTGGCCTTCAACTTTAATTTAGCCACCAACTTCTTTGTTATCAAGGATACTTGTGCTCCTGAGTCAAAGAATAATCGGGTTGTTTCGGACCTGTGCCCATTCACAACCTTTGCCATGACTGTAGGTAGGGCAGCACCTCCGTGATTCTCACTCGGATTAGAGACTTCACTCCCACTAATCACGCTGGCTACCATTTCAGGCTCAGACTCACTTTCTGTCTGTACCTGAGAGATATCCCTACTAGCCTGGGGTTCCCTTAAATTATTGGGACATAGTGCAGTATGGTGCTTACCTTTGCAACAGACTTGACACTCACTGAGATGGGTGCCACAGTCTCTAGCAAAGTGTTCCCCACAATGCTTGAAGCAGAGTCTCAACTCCTTTAGTCTCTGTTGCCTACTGCTCAGTGTTGTATACTCCGGGCAACTCGTGCTAGCGTGTTCGCCTTCGCAGAACACGCATATTCTGGCATGAGTGCCTCTGAGGTTCTGCTTAGACACTTCTTTACCATAGTACACTCCAACGTTAGTCGTATGAGCTTTAGACTGATCTCTCGAGATCTTTGAGTAACTGTGTGGGTTTTTATGTGGTGATGGTGGTGACTCTTCTCTCACACCTATACTCAAATGAGAAACGAGATCTCCCAACCCCTTAACAATTTGTTGTATCGTGAACCTATTCATCCGATATTTTAAGTGTAACTCATACACTGTAGTGCTAGCCAGTTTCCTCTGAATCACCTGGCTAAGGATCCATTCTGAATCATCCTCATCATGCAAATCTCTGAAACTATTTGTCAAGCTCATAATTTCAATACGGAACTTCTCTAGGCTTTGACGGTCATGTCTGCAAGCCTCTAGACCCAACAGCCGATAAAGTATGGCCACTTTTATCTCTTCAGTGTTGCCAAACATGTCTTCTAACTGGTCTTTGGCATGTTGGTAATTAATGTCAGTAATCTGGTAGTGCCGGACCAAGTCTAAGGCTTTACCCTTGAGCTGTGATCGCAAATACTGCAATTTGATGGCATCTGACAAATCGTTCCTGTCATCTATCTTGGCTTTAAACTGATCCCAGAAAGCAATGTACTCTTTTAGGGTTCCGTCAAATGACGGTAAATTCAACTGGGGCAACCTGGGCAACATATTGACAGGTGTGTGGCTGTTTGTGGTACCTGCGGTGTTCGACACCACACTTAGAATACTAGCCTTTAATGTGCTTAACTTATCTTTGTACGTATTCATCTCCTGTTGACAATCTACATCAACCTTAGTGAATTCGTCCTGAGCTTGCCGAAGACTATCCTGGGATTCAGCATCCTCAATAGCCTGTAGCTCATTTGCTGAGAATGCTTGTTCGTAGGCCTCCCATTTTCCCCCCTAACGCTTCAAGCAGTGTTGCAAATTATCGCAGTCTACTTTACTGCATTGGCTAGTAGTCTTGCACCTGTTGTGCGTTCTGTTCAGATGCCCTTTGTATGCCGCCACTGATCGTTTTAATTTTGCTAACACTGAACCAGACTCTTCTGAACTCCCATCTGCCATTGTTGAGGTTTAATTAGGAGTGACGCTAATTGTACTTTTCTCAGTCCACCCCAAAGCACATTACGGTGTTAGGCAAGAATGAACGAGTCTCAAGGCTCCCCAACAAGTTTAACAATTCCCTTCGTTATATTGACTCTACTCTGACTTAAAATGTACAGTGTTAACTCTCAAATCCCAAACGAAATGTGTATCAATGTGAAAGCTTAACCTAGCAATCTCCTGTACAATGTCAGTGTGAAGACTTACTCAGCCCGGTAACAACTTCAGTCAGTATTACCAAGGCTGGCTCCTCCTCAGGCAAATTAATGAATAGAAAAAGAAATAATAATTCACAAAGAAAAACACTTTATTATTTATTAAAACAAACATAAAACAGTAAAAAATGAAGGTGTATCCTATTAAGATAAGATAAGATAAGATTTCGTTCGGATTTTTAACCCCGGAGGGTTAGCCACCCAGGATAACCCAAGAAAGTCAGTGCGTCATCGAGGACTGTCTAACTTATCTCCATTGGGGCCCTTAATTTGTCCCCCAGGATGCGACCCACACCAGTCGACTAACACCCAGGTACCTATTTGCTGCTAGGTGAACAGGACAACAGGTGTAAGGAAACGTGTCGAAATGTTTCCACCCGCCGGGAATCCAACCCGGGCCCTCCGTGTGTGAAGCGGGAGGTTTAGCCACCAGGCACTTGAATTCAACGCTAATATATATATAGTGATACTGGGGTGTCTGGTGGAGGTTGACACTGTCTTGCAGAAATCGTAGCCATTGCTGATGATGTGGGGGGGGGGGTCGCAGGTGTTGGTGGCAACCCAACGGTCAGTTCTTCACAGAGTCTATAGCCTTGAATAGTCAGTCCAGATGAGAGGAATGCAGGTTCTGTACCACTGCAAAGATGAGGGGTTATGTCCTGCATTGGCTTACATATGAACAGGTAGGTAGATCCAACATGGGATGTCTTGGGACGTTAGTCCGTCTCCTTCAATACTTCTCGTTGGTTGGCAGGTGACCCAATCTGTCATTCCAAGCTGGAAAGAGAGACAGGTTACCCACTGCTTCAGAAATCACTCTCCATGATAAGTACAATACCTAAAAGATGTGGTGATTATTAAAACATTCAAGAGAGATCAAGGCTGAAAGGACTAAGTTTATTATTGGTCAAAAGTGAAGCTTTCAACCAATAAGTCCACTAGAATATGAGCAGGCGTGTACTTACAGTAGTGCTGGGAACTGTGAGTCGAGTGATTACTGTTTGGCTGGAGCCCCACACGTCACCTTTCGGGGGGGGGGAGAAGATAGTTGGAGCTAGACTTACTCTACCTTAACAAGCAGCCAGCAATCAAACTATCCCTTGTGGGGTGGGAGAAAAAGGGGGGGATAGCGGGAGCTAGACTTACCCTACCTTAACAAGTAGCCGGCAATCAAACTATTGTTACCATATACTCGCTCGCTACTCCTATCTGTTGAACTTTTCCCTCACACTCCCCCATACTTATAGTCAAGGAATATAAGAATAGGCGAGGAAAAAGTTCTAACATGTGGAAGTCACATAAGACAACAAATCTTCTACTGACTGTCACGACTTAACCAGTCAGAGAAATAATTGGATGAACCATTGATATACACAATATGGAACTTAAAAACTTGGAGAGCCAATGTCCACCTCAAGAGGCGACTGTTGGTTTCCTTAAAAGTTTCTAGGTATATCAAAGTTTTGTGATCCATCTCTAAAATGAATTCTTTTCCCAGTAAATTAAATTTAAGCTTGGAGATACCCCACACAAGGGCTAAACATTCCTTTTCTACTTTGGAGTATCTCGTTTCTGTGGGAAGGAGTTTCTGGCTTAAGAAGCATACAGGGAAGGGAGTACCATCATGGTATTGTAGTAACACTGCACCTAAGCCAGTATTGGAGGCATCAGTTCTTAAACAAAATGTTTTATTAATATCTGGAATCTTAAGTATAGGGTCTTTCGAGAAGATATTTTTAATCTCATTAAAATTTTCCCGAGCTACGTCGGAAAGCTCAAGAGGTTCCTTCACAGGCTTTTTAAGGAAGTCAGATAAGATGCCTGTAAGATTAGTAAGGTTTGGGATAAACTGTGCATAAAAATTTACAGAACCAAGAAAGCTACGCATGAGCTTCTTGGTTTTGGGGAATTTAAATTCTAATAAAGCTTTGATCTTACTGGGGAGAGGCTGCAAAGAGTTATTAGAAAGGATCAGTCTGAGATATCTAATCTTGTTATACCCAAGGAAGCATTTTTTCGGCTTGGCAGTGAAGCCATGAGAGCGTAACCTACGTAAAACTTATGTTAATGTTTGGATATGCTTGCCTCACGTGGATGTCATTATGTAAATGTTATCAAAATAAACTGAAACATTTGGCATATTACCCAAGACCTTTCTCATCAGTCTCACGTAGGTAGCACAGGCAGTTACCAAACCGAAGGGCATAGTTCTATACTGCATCAGTCCTTGGTGGGTACGAAAATCGGTATACTGCTTAGAAGAAGGGTCTAACATTACTTGATGATATGCCTGCGCAATATCAATATCTGAAAAGAAGGAAGAGTCATAAAATTTGTGTAGATCGCTATCTATTAAGGGCATAGGTTCAGCATCACACCGAGTTATAGCATTAAGGCTTCTGTAGTCAATAGCAAGTCTATGTGAATTATCCTCCTTCTTAACCATGACTACTGGTGAGCAATATGCAGATACTGAAGGTTCAATGATCTTTAGTTTTAATAATTTGTCTACCTCTCGGTCAAATGCATCCCTAAGGTGAACTGGAACTGGGTATAATTTCCGTTTGATAGGATTGTGTGTGACTAAGTCAATTTTAAGGACTACCGTGGAGGTGACACCTGGAATATCAGTAAAAACGTCTGAGAAGTTACTCACACATTCATCTCATGCAAAGATCCACACTAGTAAACACCCACATGTTTTCAACCTCGTTTACGTGTCTCCACATATACAACCTACACATACAGCAACACATTCATTTCTCTGTATCACACATACCTGGAGTTTACCTGGAGAGAGTTTCGGGGGTCAACGCCCCCGCGGCCCGGTCTGTGACCAGGCCTCCTGGTGGATCAGCGCCTGATCAACCAGGCTGTTGCTGCTGGCTGCACGCAAACCAACGTACGAGCCACAGCCTGGCTGATCAGGAACTGACTTTAGGTGCTTGTCCAGTGCCAGCTTGAAGACTGCCAGGGGTCTGTTGGTAATCCCCCTTATGTGTGCTGGGAGGCAGTTGAACAGTCTCGGGCCCCTGACACTTATTGTATGGTCTCTTAACGTGCTAGTGACACCCCTGCTTTTCATTGGGGGGATGGTGCATCGTCTGCCAAGTCTTTTGCTTTCGTAGTGAGTGATTTTCGTGTGCAAGTTCGGTACTAGTCTCTCTAGGATTTTCCAGGTGTATATAATCATGTATCTCTCCCTCCTGCGTTCCAGGGAATACAGGTTTAGAAACCTCAAGCGCTCCCAGTAATTGAGGTGTTTTATCTCCGTTATGCGCGCCGTGAAAGTTCTCTGTACATTTTCTAGGTCGGCAATTTCACCTGCCTTGAAAGGTGCTGTTAGAGTGCAGCAATATTCCAGCCTAGATAGAACAAGTGACCTGAAGAGTGTCATCATGGGCTTGGCCTCCCTAGTTTTGAAGGTTCTCATTATCCATCCTGTCATTTTTCTAGCAGATGCGATTGATACAATGTTATGGTCCTTGAAGGTGAGATCCTCCGACATAATCACTCCCAGGTCTTTGACGTTGGTGTTTCGCTCTATTTTGTGGCCAGAATTTGTTTTGTACTCTGATGAAGATTTAATTTCCTCATGTTTACCATATCTGAGTAATTGAAATTTCTCATCGTTGAACTTCATATTGTTTTCTGCAGCCCACTGAAAGATTTGGTTGATGTCCGCCTGGAGCCTTGCAGTGTCTGCAATGGAAGACACTGTCATGCAGATTCGGGTGTCATCCGCAAAGGAAGACACGGTGCTGTGGCTGACATCCTTGTCTATGTCGGATATGAGGATGAGGAACAAGATGGGAGCTAGTACTGTGCCTTGTGGAACAGAACTTTTCACCGTAGCTGCCTCGGACTTTACTCTGTTGACGACTACTCTCTGTGTTCTGTTAGTGAGGAAATTATAGATCCATCGACCGACTTTTCCTGTTATTCCTTTAGCGCGCATTTTGTGCGCTATTACGCCATGGTCACACTTGTCGAAGGCTTTTGCAATGTCTGTACATATTACATCTGCATTCTTTTTGTCTTCTAGTGCATTTAGGACCTTGTCGTAGTGATCCAGTAGTTGAGACACACAGGAGCGACCTGTTCTAAACCCATGTTGCCCTGGGTTGTGTAACTGATGGGTTTCTAGATGGGTGGTGATCTTGCACATAAATGTATATCAGTAGTAAAATATTCCTACATGTGTGAATATGACAATAAGTGAAGTCTGGTACATTCTGAGAAGACGTCTCGTCCACCAGGATTTTATCTATCTTTCATGGAATGATAGTCTTCCAGGACTGTATCTACCCGTCAGAGATTGATAAAATCTACCAGTGCTTTATCTATCAGTGTTAAAGTCTACTAAGGTTTTATCTATCAGGTATTAATGAAATACCTGGCAGAGAAAACAACATACAACAATGTTCACAATCTTCAATCATTTTAACATATATGTTAAAATGAAGATTGTACATACAAACACACATCCCACTCCAAACTTGATGACACAAACTCACATTCTCAAGAACATTTCTTTACTCTCATATAAGTTGTAAAATTCTTCAAAATAAAATTTCAGTATATTTCAATAATTTGAATAAAAGACACATGAATGATAGTTTATTCTAAACACATTCACTGTGAAAAATATGAATATAAGAAGTAAGAAGTTTTAAACACGTAGATAAAGGAATGAAGACACACTGATGAATCTTGATATGAATGATCAAGCTTAAATTTGTGTAAGAAGATTACAATTACTTTATCCAAGACTGATTGCTGAAAGAACATTTACAATTCCGCCCACATCCCAGGTATAATATATGAACATTACAACACATAACAGCGTCACAACGTTCACAGTTCACAGTGTGCGAGAATGGTATATGTTAAGTTTTGAGCCTTTCTTTTCAGAGAGGAGACCCGTTAGTAACAACAGGTGAAGATCCACTTAGGTCTTCTTACTCTTTTTAAATACACACATATAAATATAAGGCAAAAAAGTTCTCTAATGCTTTATCTGGTTTTATTCAGTATAATACTAAGCTTATAGTCACTTAGTAATTTAAATAATTGATAAAATTTAGGTATACCTTTTCTTATAAATTCATATGTACACAATCACTGTAATTTCATAATCAAAGTCAAGATCAATGAATCACTAGATAGGGTGCCTTTACCACCTCCTCAGTCAATCATATACACTACAGCTAGAACTGGTTAGAGACTATCACGAGACTTTAATAGTTGGAGAACTCAGACGTGGGGTATTGCTTCACTTAAATGGCTGACTGCACAGACGCAACCCGTCAAGTATTCCGAGACTGAAGTAATCCAAGCAACCTTGGTTGAACCTAGGAATCCTGGTTCAAAGGTTCTCCTCAGGCTTGTAACAAGAGAATAAGGGAGCTCCGTGGCTTGGGGCTTTCTCTACCGGAGGAGAGAATGAACTGCCATGAGTAAAACTCCCTAGCTTGACGTCACCTCGGAATGAGTGAGTTTGTGAAGCATAAACGACCACAAGACAATTCATCATATAAACACAAAACACCCTACAAAATAAATCAATAATTCATGGCCAGATAATATTATAAAACTAGGAGTTTTTATTTTAGCTACGAATAAAGGTACCAGTAATATAATACTAAGTGAAAAAGCAGTAATTACACACTAATCACTTGACCCTTCTTCAATTATGCACAAAGGGCGTAACACTCCTCCTGTACGACTGACTGTCGCACCAATAGAGACTTCAACTCATACAAGGCACACAATGCCCCCATTCTTTACTGTATATCCAGGCAATTGCAAAGACAACGTCCTTCAGAGTAAAAAAAAAAAGGTCTTTCAGGGTCACCATGAAGCATGAGTCAGGAAACGGAATTTAAAACTTGCTCCATCTCTTAGAGGTAAACACGCAGTAGTTGACCTCTGGCGACGTCAGAAGCTGAGGACGTCATGGGAACACAACAGGAGACATGGCCAAAGCAATGTATATTCTCAGCTTCTGCCAGACTGACCTCCTGGATCTCAACTCCATAAGGACTCCTATTTTTGTTACAGCAATCTTCTTACTGTTGATGGCAAAAGTCAAAATATTAAACACAAAACCAATATTAATTATTTGAAAAAAAGAAAAAAGAAAAAGGGAATATCTGACTTATCCTTATGGGCGGGACAGAGCGTCAGCAATTACGTTATCCTGGCCACGTATGTGGTTAATACTTATTGAAAAGGGTTGAATTCGAAGAGCCCATCTCTGAATCCGGGCATTCATCGACTTCATACTATTAATAAAGGTCAAAGGGTTATGGTCTGAATTGACTGTGATTTTGTGGGGAGTAGTGCCCAGGTAAACTTCAAAGTGCTCTAAAGATAACACTAAAGCTAAGGCTTCTTTCTCTACCATTGCATAATTTAACTGGTGGGACTTTAATTTAGCAGAAAAATAGCAAATAGGATGAAGAATATTAGAGGAGGATGAGGGTTGTAACAAGACTGCTCCCACAGCATAGCTACTGGCATCTACATGCAAAGAAAAGGGGACATCAAAATTTGGACTTTGTAATACTGGTGACGATTCAAGTAATCGTTTCAATTTGCTAAAAGCCATGTCACATTCTGAGGTCCAGCAGAATTTAACTTTAGAACTGGTTAATTCAAACAGGGGAGCTGCCACCTGAGAGAAGTTGGGGCAGAACTGGCGGTAGTAGCCGGCCATCCCTAGAAATCTTTGTACTCCTTTTCTGTCCCAAGGTATAGGGAATTCTGAAATGGCTTTGATCTTAGCATGAAGAGGAGCTACTGTTCCTTGGCTGATACTGAAGCCAAGGTATTTTATTCGGGCTTGCCCAAACTCACACTTGGCTAAAGGGTTGAATTCGAAGAGCCCATCTCTGAATCCGGGCATTCATCGACTTCATACTATTAATAAAGGTCAAAGGGTTATGGTCTGAATTGACTGTGATTTTGTGGGGAGTAGTGCCCAGGTAAACTTCAAAGTGCTCTAAAGATAACACTAAAGCTAAGGCTTCTTTCTCTACCATTGCATAATTTAACTGGTGGGACTTTAATTTAGCAGAAAAATAGCAAATAGGATGAAGAATATTAGAGGAGGATGAGGGTTGTAACAAGACTGCTCCCACAGCATAGCTACTGGCATCTACATGCAAAGAAAAGGGGACATCAAAATTTGGACTTTGTAATACTGGTGACGATTCAAGTAATCGTTTCAATTTGCTAAAAGCCATGTCACATTCTGAGGTCCAGCAGAATTTAACTTTAGAACTGGTTAATTCAAACAGGGGAGCTGCCACCTGAGAGAAGTTGGGGCAGAACTGGCGGTAGTAGCCGGCCATCCCTAGAAATCTTTGTACTCCTTTTCTGTCCCAAGGTATAGGGAATTCTGAAATGGCTTTGATCTTAGCATGAAGAGGAGCTACTGTTCCTTGGCTGATACTGAAGCCAAGGTATTTTATTCGGGCTTGCCCAAACTCACACTTGGCTAAATTAACCATAAAATTGTATTCTTCTAATTTTTTCAGAAGTGCTTCTAGCCGAGAGACATGCTGTCCCCACTTTTCACTTATCACTACTAAATCGTCCAAATAAGCTTCCACACCTTCCAGCTCATAAGTTAGACTGTTCATCAGCCTCTGAAAGGTAGATGCCGCATTACAGAGGCCGAAGGGCATAACTAAATAGTTAAATAGACCACCAGGAACAGTAAAAGACGATATCTCTTGGGCTCGTGTTGACAGTGGTACTTGGTAATAACCTCTTAACAGGTCTAGTCTACTCACATATTTAGCCCCGGAGACTTTATCTATTAAATTGTCTACCCTAGGTAGAGGATACCCATCTGGTAAGGTCACGGAGTTTACCTTCCGGTAATCTGTACACATACAGTAAGATCCATCTGCTTTAGCCACGAGGACACATGGCAAAGCCCACGGACTTTTGCTGCTTTCGATCAAACCGTGAGTTAACAGAAAATCTATTTCCTCTCTAAGTGCCTTATTTTTCACTGGGCTCGTTCGATACGGGGCTTGCTTGATTGGCAGAGCACCTTGTACATCCACATCATGTGTCCCCAGGAAAAGTTGGTCGATGGATCTATAATTTCCTCACTAACAGAACACAGAGAGTAGTCGTCAACAGAGTAAAGTCCGAGGCAGCTACGGTGAAAAGCTCTGTTCCACAAGGCACAGTACTAGCTCCCATCTTGTTCCTCATCCTCATATCCGACATAGACAAGGATGTCAGCCACAGCACCGTGTCTTCCTTTGCAGATGACACCCGAATCTGCATGACAGTGTCTTCCATTGCAGACAACTGCAAGGCTCCAGGCGGACATCAACCAAATCTTTCAGTGGGCTGCAGAAAACAATATGAAGTTCAACGATGAGAAATTTCAATTACTCAGATATGGTAAACATGAGGAAATTAAATCTTCATCAGAGTACAAAACAAATTCTGGCCACAAAATAGAGCGAAACACCAACGTCAAAGACCTGGGAGTGATTATGTCGGAGGATCTCACCCTTCAAGGACCATAACATTCTATCAATTGCATCTGCTAGAAAAATGACAGGATGGATAATGAGAACCTTCAAAACTAGGGAGGCCAAGCCCATGATGACACTCTTCAGGTCACTTGTTCTATCTAGGCTGGAATATTGCTGCACTCTAACAGCACCTTTCAAGGCAGGTGAAATTGCCGACCTAGAAAATGTACAGAGAATCTTTCACGGCGCGCAAACGGAGATAAAACACCTCAATTACTGGAGCGCTTGAGGTTTCTAAACCTGTATTCCCTGGAACGCAGGAGGAGAGATACATGATTATATACACCTGGAAAATCCTAGAGGGACTAGTACCGTACTTGCACACGAAAATCACTCACTACGAAAGCAAAAGACTTGGCAGACGATGCATCATCCCCCCAATGAAAAGCAGGGGTGTCACTAGCACGTTAAGAGACCATACAATAATGTGTCAGGGACCGAGACTGTTCAACTGCCTCCCAGCACACATAAGGGGGATTACCAACAGACCCCTGGCAGTCTTCAAGCTGGCACTGGACAAGCACCTAAAGTCAGTTCCTGATCAGCCGGGCTGTGGCTCGTACGTTGGTTTGCGTGCAGCCAGCAGCAACAGCCTGGTTGATCAGGCGCTGATCCACCAGGAGGCCTGGTCACAGACCGGGCCGCGGGGGCGTTGACCCCCGAAACTCTCTCCAGGTAAACTCCAGGTCTCCAGAGTGCAACGTTTGGGGACGTCTCTGAATAAACTCGGATAAGCCATTAGCAACTCTTTAATCTTTCTAGCTTGGTCATCTCCTAAGTTACATAAAAGCTGGTCCATAGTGCTCAACACTTCTGAATTTTTTAGACACACTTCTACCCCTCTAGAACAATCTGTAAGACATGTATCCTCTTCTTGTGGTAGAATGGAAGTAGTGGGCAATGTTCCCCTATAATATCTTTTCAACTGATTTACATGGTAGGCATGGTTGGACTTCTTTTTACCTGGAGTACGAACTAAGCAATTTACCTTACTCAGTTTTCTCACTATCTCCATGGGTCCTTCATACCTGGGCTGTAGCGTATGTCCAGGAACCAATTTTAGAGCTAAAACTTTATCCCCTACTTGAAAAGAGCGCAGAGCAGCCTTCTTATCGAAACGCTGCTTCATTTTAGTCTGAGCTTTTGCTATATTTTCTAAAGCCAGGCTCCTCGTGAAGGACAAGTGCTCTTGCATTAAAGATGGCGATAAATACAAAGGTGGATCGGCCCTTCCGGACCATACTTCCTTTAACACGACCAATGGTCCTCGTACCGCATGTCCATATATTAGCTCAAAGGGGCTGTACCCTAAACTTTCTTGCTCACTCATCATGATTGCGAGGAGGAGAAAAGGATTCCCTCATCCCAATCCTTAGAGAACTGCTCACAATAAGCATGCATCATGAACTTTAAAGTTTAGTGAAATCTCTCTAAGGCCCCCTGGGTTTGAGGTCTATAAGCTGTAGAGAGTAAGGGTCTAATACCGAGTCTAGATAATGCTTCTCGGAACACTTTGGAAGTAAAATTAAAGCTTTGGTCTGATTGAATTTCCCGAGGCAACCCTACCTGGGAAAAGAATCGAATTAGAGCCCTTACTATAGCTCGAGCATTTATTTTTCTTAATGGAACAGCTTCAGAATACCCGGTGGCAGTATCCATTATAGTCAACAGGTATTGATTACCCAACCTGGTTTTAGGAAGGGGCCCCACACAATCGATTATCAAACGAGTAAGAGGTTCTCCTTCTACTGCAATAGGAATGAGGGGAGCAGGTGGCAGTGTCTGTGCTGGTTTACCTATTTTCTGGCAAACCGGGCAATTTCGAAGGTACTCTACCACCGTCTCTTTCATCTTGGACCAGAAAAAATATCGAGACAACTTTCTCAGTGTCTTCCGTATCCCCAGATGTCCCCCCATTGGACTATTATGGGCCACTTCCAGAGCCAGAGTTTGGAATCTTCCCGGTAAAACCAGTACCTGTTTCGTAACACATAAATTAATACCTGAGGCAGTTGTAGGAATTTTCCTCATAAGAAGACCATTACTATAATAAAAGCAATCTTTTACATCTGCCGCCTCAGTTTCAGTAATGGCTAGTCCTCTTACTCCCTCCGAAGAAGAGTCTTCTCGCTGTTCTTGGATCAAATTTTCTTGCTTAAAATCATTAATGCGCAAGGCCGTTAGATCTGATGTACTAATTTCTGGTAACTTATCTTTAGCTTCTGGCATGTGAGCATCGCTAAACAATAGATCCAGGCCCCAATCAGAGGGATTATTGCTCAAAGATGAAGGGAGTGAACGGGACTTTGCCATGGCTCTCGTAACTACGGCGAGAGGAAATAAAAGTGGACCCTCCTTGCAAGCCTCAAGGGCAATATTTTCAGCTGAAGTATTCTCTATGACGAGAGGTTCTTTACAGATTCCTCCCAGGCCCAAGTCGTTTCCGACAAGTAAGTCTACTGACCTAATGGAAAATTCTGTTTCTGATATACCTACCACTGCATATCCATCAGAAGAACCTATTTTCAAGTATATTTTATGGAGGGGAACCCGAGACACGGTCCCTCCATACGCCTCTAAAAGCACGTCTATCTTGGTATAGGTAGAGTCATTCAAAGAGAGAACACCTTCCCTCAACAAAGTTAGGTAGCTCCCAGTGTTTCTATAAGACTTTACTTCAACGAGTTGGAATTTGGTAGTCCCGGCCTTACCAATAGAAAAATAAGGACTCATTGCCTCACTTACTTTCTTTTTGGACATGACTGAGGGAGTCAGTCATCTAGAAGTGGGAACCTTTTGACCGGCTGAATCTTGCTCCATCCATGGGTCCAGCTGCCCCTGGGACCTGGTAGACGTCATCTGTACGGGAACCACATCTAGAACTTTATTCTTCTGGTCTCTTTCTAGCTTGTAACAGAGGCTTCTCACATGCCCTTTCTTCTGACAGTAGGAGCAGGTGGGTTTTTTCCTTGCTTTATCCACCTCCAGGTGGGGCTTAGTATCAAAATGTTCCCGAGCATTAGGTTTAAGAACGGCGTAAGGAGCCACCTGATGGGGAGGTAATTTCTGGTGAATCTCTTCTCTTGGCCGGTATTGCCAATCCCTAGGGGGTGTTCTCCTTGCTTTCTCTCGAGGGGATTTATCTTTCATTAACTGAGAGGAGATTTTGTAATGATCAGCGAGCGAGGCGGAAGACGTCCAAAGTCTGATGATCAATTAAAAACTTACGCAAGTCTCCCGACAGGGCATTATTAAATTCTTCCTGTAATATTAACTGAGTTAAGCTTTCCACAGAGTCACAGCCCGAGGCCCTTAACCACCTTTCCAGGGCTACCTTCTTCTGATGGGCAAAGTCTACCAACGTTTGCCCGGGTAGCCATTGTAGGGTACGGAAAGTCCATTGGTAGCTCAATGGGAGCAAGTCATAAGTTTCCAAAATTACTTTTTTAACAACCTCATAATTCACATACTTATCATAAGGCAGAGTAGCTGTACATTTTTTAGTCTTACCAGTTAATGTTGTGTGCAATAGGGTGGCCCAATATTCCTTAGGCCATTGCATCCCCCTTGCCTGGTTCTCAAAGGTGTGAAAATAGGTGTCAAGGTCAGCTTCACTGAACCGAGGCACTAAAGATGCTGCCTTATGTAAATCAAACGAGAAGTTCGGGGAAACCGTTAGTCTAACGTCTCTCTCTGCTTGTCTTTCACAATGGATTTTCTGTCTCTCAAATTCTTCTTCAAACAGTTTTCGCTGTGCTTCTAACTGAGCCGTTTGCAGATTTATGAGATACACCATTCTCTTAAAATAGTCCAGAGAGATAGGTGTCAAGGGAATTGGTGGAGACTGGGGAAGAAACCCTTCTGGTGGTATCTTGGGCTGAGCTCCTGCTCCTCGCATGGCATCATAGTTCGGCGACGGACTATTAGAAGCCCCTGCTTCATTTTCCCTTTCAGGGGGAAGTTTGTCACGTGACATTTCCTCTGCTCCTGGCATTGACATACTCTCAGCAACTAAGGAATTTGTAGGACTTCCAGGGGCTGATTTGCCGGCTCCACCTGATGCCTCTAGATCGTTTACTCGAGACATGCGATCCAGCTGGGATGTTAGACTTTCGACCTCTGAATCAGGCGACTCAGAAACTTCAGGAGGTATGGGAAGTAATAGGAAGTGTCGTAACTGTTCCTGGTGAAGAGTGAGGGAACGTGATTTACGGGACCACCGTAAAAAGGTGGTAAAATTAGTGAATAATGGTTCGACCGGGTGTGACTGGTGCGCAGCCATGGTGTGTGTCCAGGGGAAATACCTGTGTGTTAATCCTCACTCATCGGCCTCAGATCTTAATGGAGTGACCTCTAATGTGTATAATAATTATGAGACGTTAAATCGTCTTGTGAATGGTAATGTAATCAGTGATAATAACATTGAGTTAAGAGAATGCGGGATGTGAAATAGATCGCCCTGCTCCGAGTGAACGCGTGATTCTCGTACCAAGGATACCTGGAGTTTACCTGGAGAGAGTTTCGGGGGTCAACGCCCCCGCGGCCCGGTCTGTGACCAGGCCTCCTGGTGGATCAGCGCCTGATCAACCAGGCTGTTGCTGCTGGCTGCACGCAAACCAACGTACGAGCCACAGCCCGGCTGATCAGGAACTGACTTTAGGTGCTTGTCCAGTGCCAGCTTGAAGACTGCCAGGGGTCTGTTGGTAATCCCCCTTATGTGTGCTGGGAGGCAGTTGAACAGTCTCGGGCCCCTGACACTTATTGTATGGTCTCTTAACGTGCTAGTGACACCCCTGCTTTTCATTGGGGGGATGGTGCATCGTCTGCCAAGTCTTTTGCTTTCATAGTGAGTGATTTTCGTGTGCAAGTTCGGTACTAGTCCCTCTAGGATTTTCCAGGTGTATATAATCATGTATCTCTCCCTCCTGCGTTCCAGGGAATACAGGTTTAGAAACCTCAAGCGCTCCCAGTAATTGAGGTGTTTTATCTCCGTTATGCGCGCCGTGAAAGTTCTCTGTACATTTTCTAGGTCGGCAATTTCACCTGCCTTGAAAGGTGCTGTTAGAGTGCAGCAATATTCCAGCCTAGATAGAACAAGTGACCTGAAGAGTGTCATCATGGGCTTGGCCTCCCTAGTTTTGAAGGTTCTCATTATCCATCCTGTCATTTTTCTAGCAGATGCGATTGATACAATGGTATGGTCCTTGAAGGTGAGATCCTCCGACATAATCACTCCCAGGTCTTTGACGTTGGTGTTTCGCTCTATTTCGTGGCCAGAATTTGTTTTGTACTCTGATGAAGATTTAATTTCCTCATGTTTTTCCATATCTGAGTAATTGAAATTTCTCATCGTTGAACTTCATATTGTTTTCTGCAGCCCATGAAAGATTTGGTTGATGTCCGCCTGGAGCCTTGCAGTGTCTGCAATGGAAGACACTGTCATGCAGATTCGGGTGTCATCTGCAAAGGAAGACACGTGCTGTGGCTGACATCCTTGTCTATGTCGGATATGAGGATGAGGAACAAGATGGGAGCTAGTACTGTGCCTTGTGGAACAGAGCTTTTCACCGTAGCTGCCTCGGACTTTACTCTGTTGACGACTACTCTCTGTGTTCTGTTAGTGAGGAATTATAGATCCTTCGACCGACTTTTCCTGTTATTCCTTTAGCGCGCATTTTGTGCGCTATTACGCCATGGTCACACTTTCGAAGGCTTTTGCAAAGTCTGTATATATTACATCTGCATTCTTTTTGTCCCTTTTAGTGCATTTAGGACCTTGTCGTAGTGATCCAGTAGCTGAGACAGACAGGAGCGACCTGTTTTAAACCCATGTTGCCCTGGGGTTGTGTAACTGATGGGTTTCTAGATGGGTGGTGATCTTGCTTCTTAGGACCCTTTCAAAGATTTTTATGATATGGGATGTTAGTGCTATTGGTCTGTAGTTCTTTGCTGTTGCTTTACTGCCCCCTTTGTGGAGTGGGGCTATGTCTGTTGTTTTTAGTAACTGAGGGACGACCCCCGTGTCCATGCTCCCTCTCCATAGGATGGAAAAGGCTCGTGATTTGGGGCTTATTGCAGTTCTTGATGAACACAGAGTTCCATGAGTCTGGCCCTGGGGCAGAGTGCATGGGCATGTCATTTATCGCCTGTTCGAATCATTTGGCGTCAGGATAACATCGGATAGGCTTGTGTTAATCAAATTTTGTGGCTCTCTCATAAAAAATTCATTTTGATCTTCGACTCTCAGTCTGGTTAGGGGGCTTGCTAAAAACTGAGTCATATTGGGACTTGAGTAAGCTCACTCATTTCCATGCTGTCATCTGTGTAGGACCCATCTTGTTTAAGTAGGGGCCCAATACTGGGCGTTGTTCTCGATTTTGATTTGGCATAGGGAAGAAATACTTTGGGTTTCTTTCGATTTCATTTATAGCTTTTAGTTCTTCCCGCGATTCCTGACTCCTAAAGGATTCTTTTAGCTTAAGTTCGATGCTTGCTATTTCTCTGACCAGTGTCTCCCCGCGCATTTCAGATATATTGACCTCTTTTAGCCGCTCTGTTATTCTTTTCCGTCGCCTGTAAAGGGCGCGCCTGTCTCTTTCTATTTTACATCTACTCCTCCTTTTTCTTAGAGGAATAAGCCTTGTGCATACATCGAGTGCCACCGAGTTAATCTGTTCTAGGCATAAGTTTGGGTCTGTGTTGCTTAGTATATCTTCCCAGCTTATACGGTTAGGACTTGGTTTACTTGGTCCCACTTTATGTTTTTTTTATTGAAGTTGAATTTGGTGAATGCTCCCTCGTGACTAGTCTCATTTTGTCGGTCTGGGGCTCCTCGCATACATGTCTGAACCTCAATTATGTTGTGATCTGAGTATATTGTTTTTGATATGGTGACATTTCTTATCAGATCATCATTGTTAGTGAATATGAGGTCTAGTGTATTCTCCAGTCTAGTAGGCTCTATTATTTGCTGGTTTAAATTGAATTTTGTGCAGAGATTTAAAAGCTCGTGTGAGTGTGAGTTTTCATCAGAGCTGCCTCCTGGTGTTATTACTGCAACATAGTGAAGCTTTATGGAATCACGACTTCTAAACCGGGACAAACCGACGGATACCTCGTCCTGCTGGAATAAGAACCGTGTCGGTGTAGCAGGACATCGAAATGAGATGGTGAATGGAGGGAATAAGGAGTATCAATCACCCACAGTTAAATAACCCTTCTAGTTAGAGCAGACTGATACTGGCCAGTTAGGTATGTTGTAATTGGATAGGTTATGGGTGATCCAGCTACATCAAGTGACCACCAGAGAATATCTGGTAAGTGGTGAGATTATGTACAAGTGTTCTCCTTGATATGGATATGGATATGGATATATCCATGTGTAACCTACCCCACCCCCGTTCATTCAGTTAAACTAATATAATCTATACAGTCCACAATTAATTAGTAGCACTGTACTTGTGGGTGCTATCCAATCCATACTGTTCTCGGATAGATATGGATAAGATTGTGAGGTCGAAGGAACCACTTGCCGTGACCAGGGGTGGTTTAAGTTTTTAAAAGTCTAAAAGGGGTGACTACGGAAAACAATAGGGTTTTTCTCCCAATGGTTTATTTGTAAGCAGAAATGTTGAGGTACAAAAGGAAAACCCCCTTTTAAAAAATTTTCCAAACACACAAAACGGGTTAGAGCTATCACCAGACTTTAAAATTTTGGAGAACTCAGACTGGGGATTGTTCACTTAAATGGCTGACTGCACAGACGAAACCCCGCAAGTATTCCGAGACTGAAGTAATCCAAGAAACCCTTTGGGTTGAACCGGGAAACCTATTAAAGTTCCCTAGGCTTGCAACAAGAAATAAGGGACCCGGGCTTGGGGTTTCTCTACCGAGGAGAGAATGAACTGCCTGAAAAAAAACCCCTAGCTTAAATGTCCCCGGAATGATGATTTTGTAAAGCATAAACGACCACAAAAAATTCAACATAAAACACAAAACATCCTACAAAATAAATCAAAATTCAGGGCCAATAATATTAAAAACTAGGAGTCTTTATTTTAGCTACGAAAAAGTACCAGAAATAAATACAAATAAAAACCCGTAATTACCACTAATCACTTGACCCTTTTCCTTAAATTTATGCATAAAGGGCGTAACAGTATTAATCCGACAAGGTGAAATTAAGACCAGTGCAACATCGCAACACCTATTTTAAACTATGTAAGTGCCAGGCTCCTTGCTTCGGGTTCAGAATTTTTCACGACTACGGTGCTTTTCGCACCTACCCAAATTGGGGAAACTGATTACCTCATCCTGAAACATAGTTCACTGTCTTCAAGTTAGTCCTGGAATTTTTTTAAAAGCCCCTGGATGGCGAAACGTCTACAATAAAGATACCCAAAGGGTTTCACCCGGTTTTTAATTCATCACAGTTCACAGTACATCAAAATATAAAGTAATCGGAAACAACAGACTACAGAATCACATGAAAATTATTTTGTGTAACAATGACAAAAACCTTGGAATGGGGAAAACGTTTTTAGTCATTATTTAATTTTTAGGTTTGATGGATAATACTCTGATTTTTTTCCCCCAAATTTTGAAAGGCTCAATACGGTATAAAGTTTAAAAAATTTAGTGAAAAAAACACTGAATTAACCAAAAAAAGCAGGGGAACCAGGTGCATATAACAAGGACAGACGTCATCAAAAACCCCTTTTGGGGGTTACAGAACTTGGAATACACACAGCAGACGTCAGTCCCACCGCGGGACCCTCAGGACACAAAAGCATACTGTCATCCCACCGCTGGGACCATCATGATACACACACAGTAACTGCATCCCACCGCTGGGCCCCTCCCCGGAAAACACGCGTACTGTCATCCCACCGCGGGGGCCCCTCAAAGGTACACACAGCATTTCTATCATTCCCAAACCCCGGGACCCCTCAGGGACACACGCATACTGGGCCCCTTCCCCCCCGCTGGGGCCATCATGGGATCACCGCAGAAAATGTCAGGGCCCACCGCTGGGGCCCTCATGGTACAAAAACACATACTGTAATCCCACCGCTTTTTCCATCAAAGGGACACACAGCAGTACTGTCAGTCCCACCGCGGGACCATCATGGTACACCAGCAGTACTGTCCCTCCCCCCCCGCGGGACCATCCGGTACACACAGAAGTACGTCAGTCCCACCGCTGGGACCCTCAAGGTACACCCACAAATACGTCAGTCCCACTGCTGGGACCATCATGGGAAAAACAAAAGCAGTACGTCAGTCCCCCCCGCTGAGGCCATCATGGTAAAAACAGCATTAAAAGTCAGTTTCCCAAAACCCCTGGACCATCATGGTACACAAAGCATTTCTGTCATCCCACCGCTGGGACCACATGGTACACCCAAACAGTACTGTCAGTCCCAGCTGAGACCACCCTGGTACACACAAACAGTACCCTGGGGGGGGGGGGGCAGTCCCACCGCTGGGACCATCCCTGGGACAAAACACAGTACTGTCAGTCCCACCGCTGGGACCATCAAAGGACACACAGCAGTAAGTCAGTTTCCCCCGCTGGGGCCAAACATGGTCATAACAGCAGTACTTTTCAGTCCCACTGCTGGACCATCATGTTTCAAACACATACTGAATCCCACCGCTGGGGCCATCATGGAAAATACCCGCAATACCCGCAGTCCCCCCTGGGTGGGAAAACCAAACATGGTTTTAAAAACACAGCAGTACTGTCAGCCCAAACCCCTGAGACCATCAGGTACACACAAACATTTTCTTCAGTCCCAAACCCCTGAGAAACCCTCAGGACACACAGCAGTACGTCAGTCCCCAACCCGCTGGGGGCCATCAGGTACACACGCATTTCTGTCATCCCACCGCGGGGCCCTCATGGTACATAAAAGCAGTATGTCAACCCACGCTGGGAACCCTTTATTTAAAACACGCATTTCTGTCATTTTCCCCAAAACCCCTGGGGCCACATGGTACATACAGCATACTGTCAGTCCCAACCCCCTGGGGCCCCATGGTACAAAACAGCATACTGTCATCCCCACCGCTGGGACCCCATGGTACACACAGCAGTACTGTCCCGTCCCACTGCTGGGACCATCCTGGTACACACAGCAGTACTGTCCCGTCCCACTGCTTGGGGCCATCATGGGACACCAGCAGTACTGTCATCCCACCGCGGGGCCCTCATGGTACACACAGCAGTACTGTCAGTCCACCGCTGGGGGCCCATCAAAGGGACACCCCAGCAGTACTGTCAGCCCACTGCTTGGGGCATCATGGAATACAGCAGTACTGTCAGTCCCACTGCGGGAAACCCTCATGGTACCCACAGCAGTCCCGTCCCTTTCCCCCTGCGGGACCATCAAGGTACAAAAACAGCAAATACTGCGTCCCACTGCTGGGAACCCTCATGGTACACACAGCATACGTCAAGTCCCCCCTGCTGGGACCACATGGGACACACAGCAGTACGTCCTCCCCCCGGGTGGAACCCCTCATGGGACACACAGCAGTACTGACAAATCCCACTGCTGGGGCCATCCAAAGGTAAAACACACATACGCCCGTCCCCCCGCCCGGGAAACCCTCATGGTACACACAGCAGTACTGGGCAGTCCCACTGCTTTGGGGCCATCCCTTTGGGACACACAGCAGTAATGTCCAAATCCCCCCAAACCCCTGGACCATCAGGGGACAAAACAGCAGTCTTCCCTTTTCCCCCTGCTGGGACCATCCCTTGGGACACACACAGTACTGTCATTTCCCCCCGCTGGGAAACCCTCATGGTACAAACAGCAGTACTGTTTAGTCCCACCCTGGGGACCATCATGGGCCCAAAAGCATTAAATGTCCCTTCCCCCCGCTGGGACCATCAGGTTTTCAAACAGCAGTAACTGTCATTCCCCCCCCGCTTTAGACCACATGGTACAACAGCAGTACTGTCCCGTCCCCCCCGCTGAGACCATCATGGGGAAAAAACCCAGCATACTTAGTCCCAAACCCCTGAGACCACATGGGATATACAGGGAGTACTGTCAGTCCCCCCGCTGGGGCCATCATGGTACATCACAGTAAAATGTCATTTCCCCCCCCGTGAGGGCCCCTCATGGTACACACAGCAGTCTGCAGTCCCCCCGCTTGGGGCCCCTCATGGGGACACACAGCAGTACGTCATCCCCCCGCTGGGACCATCGGACACACAGCATAACTGTCAGTCCCACCGCTGGGACCATCATGGTACACACAGCAGTACGGCAGTCCCACCGTGAGAACCATCATGGTACACCCCACAGAAAAGTCAGTCCCCTGCTGGACCATCATGGTAAATACAGCAGTACTGCAGTCCCCAGCTGGAAACCCTCATGGTTTCATACAGCGTACGTTTAGCCCACGCGAGCCATAAAGGTACATACAGCCCGTACTGTCAGTCCCCACTGCTGGGAAACCCTCATGGTACAAAACAGCAGTAATGTCATCCCCCGCTGAGACCCCTCAAAGGTTTCACACAGCAGTAAAAGTCAGTCCCACCGCTGAGACCATCCCTGGTACACACAGCATTACTGTCATCCCCCCGCTGAAAACCATCATTGGGACACACAAACATAAAATTCCCGTCCCACTGCTGGGGCCATCATGGAACCCCAAAACCAAACAGTACTGTCATTCCCCCCTGCTGGGGGGCCATCATGGTTTCACACAGCAGTAAATGTCAGTCCCACCGCTGGGAAACCCTCAAAGGGACATACAGCATCCCGGGCATTTCCCCCTGCTGGGACCATCCAAGGGAAAAACAGGGATTTCTGGGCATCCCACGCGAGACCATTCCCTGGTACATACAGCAGTACTGTCAGTCCCCCTGCTGGACCATCATGGTAAAACACAAACATACTGTCAGTCCCACCCCTAGACCAAAACATGGTACAAAACAGCTACGGGCCCCCCACCGCTGAGAAACCCTCATTGGGACACACAAACCCTAAATGTCCCTTCCCCCCCCGCTGAGACCATCATGGACATAAAAAAAAGCAGTATGGCAAATCCCACTGCCGGGACCCTTTATGGTACACCCCAGCAGTACTGTCCCTTTCCCCCTGCTGGGGGGCCCTCATGTTTCAAAACAGCAAACTTTTCATTTCCCCCCCGGGACCAAACATGGTACACACAGCAGTACTGTCAAATCCCACTGCTGGGACCACATGGAACACAGCAGTAAAAGTCAGGTTCCCCCCCCGCTGGGACCATCATGGGGACACACCCGCAGTAAAAAGGGGAGTCCCCCGCTGGGGCCATCATGGGACACACAAACAGTACTGTCAGTCCCACTGCTGGGAAACCAAACATTGGGAAAACACGGGATACTGTCCCGTCCCACCCTGGGAACCCCCATGGTACACACAGCAGTACTTCGTCCCCCCGGGTTTGGAAACCAAACAAAGGTACACACAGCAGTATGGGCCCTCCCACTGCGGGGCCCTCATGGTAAAACACCGCAGTACCCGCGGGCCCCCCCGCTGGGAAACCAAAAAAAGGGACACACAGCCAAATAAATGTCAGTCCCACTGCTGGGATCATCAAAGGTACACACGCAGTACTGTCAGTCCCACTGCTGGGACCACATGTTTCCACGCAGTACTGGGCATCCCACCCCTGGGGCCATCATGGTACACACAGCCCCATTGTATGCCAAACCCCTGGGACCATCATTGGGCCCCACAGCAGGGATGGCCCGTCCCACTGCCGGGACCATCAAAGTTTCAAAACAGCAGTTAAAAGTCGTCCCCCCGCTGGGACCATCAGGTAAAACACAGCAGTACTGTCATCCCCCCTGCTGGACCATCATGGTAAATACAGCAGTACTGTCAGTCCCAAATGCTGGGGCCCCTCAGGACACACAGCAATAAATGTCATCCCACTGCTGGGACCATCATGGTACACACAAACATTTCTGGGCAGCCCCCCTGCTGGGAAACCCTCATGGGACAAAACAGCGTACTGTATCCCACTCGGGACCAAACAAGGTAAAAAACAGCAGTACGGGCAGTTTCCCCCCGCTTTTGGGCCATCATGGTTTCACACAGCATACCGTCAGTCCCCCTGCTGGGGGCCTCATGGGCACACAGCATACTGGGCAACCCCCCTCTGGGACCATCATGGGAAAATACCCGCAGTACGTCAAGGGCCCACTGCCGGGAACCCCTCCCTTGGGAAAAACACAGCAGTACTGTCCCGTCCCCAATTTCTGGGGCCCATCATGGGGAAAAAACAGCAGTACTTTTCGTCCCCCTGCTGGGACCATCATGGTACACAAAAGCATAAGTCCCGTCCCCTCTGGGGCCAAACAAGGGACACACACAGTACTGTCATTTCCCCCTGCTGGGGCCATCATGGTACACACAGCAGTACTGCAGTCCCATCGCCTGGGGCCATCATTTGGGACACACAGCAGTACGGGCCCCTCCCCCCTGCTGGGACCATCATGGGTTTAAAAACAGCAGTACCCCGTCAGTCCCAAATGGCTTGGGGCCATCATGGTACACCCGCAGTACGTCAGTTCCCCCCTGCTGGGGCCCTCCCTGGTACACACAGCAGTACCTGTCAGTCCCCCCTGCTGGGACCATCATGGTACACAAAAGCAGTACGTCCCGTCCCCCCCTGCTGGGGGCCTCATGGACAAAACAGCCAAAAATACTGTCAATTTCCCAAATGCTGGGACCATCATGGTACACACAGCAGTACTTTTCAACCCCCTGCTGGGAAACCCTCATGGTACACACAGCAGTACTTTTCAGCCCAAATGCCCGGGACCAAACATGGTACACACAGGGAGTCCCGTCCCCGTCCAACTGCTGGGAAAATCATGGTACACCAAAAGCAAATACTTTTTCAGTCCCATGCTTTGGCCATCATGGGAAAAACACAGCATACTGTTTAGTCCCCCCGCTGGGGCCATCATGGGAAAAACACAGCATACGGGCCCCCCCCACTGCTGGGACCAACATGGTACAAAACACAGTACTGTCAACCCCCCGCCGGACCATCATGGGACACAAGCATTTCTGTCATCCCACGCTGGGACCATCATGGTACAACAGCAGTCTGTCAGCCCCAGCTGGGACCATCAGGAAACAGCGTCTGTCGCCCCACTGCTGGCCTCATGGTACACACAGCAGTACTGTCAGTCCCACCGCTGGGACCATCATGGTACATACGCAGTATGTCAGTCCCCCCGCTGGGACCATCATGGTACACACAGCAGTACTGTTCAGTCCCACGCTGGGACCATAAATGGTACACACAGCGTACTGTCAGTCCCACCGCTGGGACCATCATGGTACATACAGCAGTACTGTCAGTCCCACCGCTGGGACCATCATGGTACATACAGCAGTACTGTCAGTCCCACCGCTGGGACCATCATGGTACACACAGCAGTACTGTCAGTCCCACCGCTGGGACCATCATGGTACACACAGCAGTACTGTCAGTCCCACCGCTGGGACCATCATGGTACACACAGCAGTACTGTCAGTCCCACCGCTGGACCATCATGGTACACACAGCAGTACTGTCACGCCCCACCGCTGGGACCATCATGGTACAAAACAGCAGTACTGTCAGTCCCACCGCTGGGACCATCATGGTACATACAGCAGTACTGTCAGTCCCACCGCTGGGACCATCATGGTACACACAGCAGTACTGTCAGTCCCACTGCTGGGACCATCATGGTACACACAGCAGTACTGTCAGTCCCACTGCTGGGACCATCATGGTACACACAGCAGTACTGTCAGTCCCACTGCTGGGACCATCATGGTACATACAGCAGTACTGTCAGTCCCACCGCTGGGACCATCATGGTACACACAGCAGTACTGTCAGTCCCACTGCTGGGACCCTCATGCTTACCAGCTCAAACAAAGTTTTATATTTCCTCTACTTGATTTAGGGAGTATTATATAATGAATAACAATCGAATAGTTCTATATACTACCAATATATAGCCAGTATACTTGCTAAACATTATGATCAGTCATATTCCCTTCCAACTTACACTTTATATTTCCGTTTAATTTATTCTTATTTTTAATTAATTTTAATATAACAGTTCATAAGGTGCGCCTTTCGCTTGAACTAAGGTAAAGAGGTTCCACACTTATTTACACCAAGCACCTCAAACTTTTCCACAGTATCTTCTACAACAGTCTCCCACACTGGCATTCATGTCATCCCAAGCAGTTGCCTTGTACTACTCAACATTCCCTACACATTTAACATCTCCCAGGATTCCTCTTCTTCATCTGCACTTATTTAATACAAATAACAATACCCACAACTCACACCAAAAATCAGTAACTCTCAGGTAATAAAGTCGACCATCATGACAGTCTCGATCTGCAATCTGGCTGACTCATCTCATTGTTACTGTCTTCAATATTGTTATATTTTGCAATGATATCTTCTTATACATTTTAAATCCTAGCAACAAAAGTCTTGTAATTTGCAACAAAACATTTCCTTTTTTTAACAAATGTTAAATAATATTCTTCATAAATATATTTTATAATTCTATCTAACACTGTGTACGACTTTGTTTGATCTGTTTCACAGATCAAAGTTAGATTTGCGAAACATAATTGTTTTAGTTTGCTTGCAAGCGAAAAGAAATACAATGAAAAGTCAGAACCAATTATACAGACATAACTTTAATTGCTGTGTCACTATTGGTTCAGTAACAACAACAATTTTAGAGGTGTCCTTCCAATCAAGTCACTATTGGTTCAGTAACAACAACAATTTTAGAGGTGTCCTTCCAATCAAGTCACTATTGGTTCAGTAACAACAACAATTTTAGAGGTGTCCTTCCAGTCAAGTCACTATTGGTTCAGTAACAACAACAATTTTAGAGGTGTCCTTCCAGTCAAGTCACTATTGGTTCAGTAACAAAGGTAGTTTCAAAAGTATTCTTCCAAGAGTGAAAGTCATAAGTTCAATAATTACTTTCATATTAAAGATTGTTTTCCAATCAATTCGAAAGCATTATTATGTACCCTATCAAAAAGTACTTGTTTGCAGTATTTAAAAGTCCTGAATATTGAGATATGTCTGTAATGATTAAAAACATTGACCATCACGTACACAAACAAAAAAAATCTCCCAAAAGTCTACATATTCAGGAGACCTGATCTAATGACAAAAATAATTTTATCAGAGGTTCTTACAGCCTGGCCAACACGTCTCACATAAACTTATATTAATGAATACTATTTAACCTATAATACAACCTCGGAAATCATAAATTACAAAAAGGCACAATACCGTTACTGGTACAATACACAAATAACCCGCACATAGCTGAGAGGAGCTTACGACGACGTTTCGGTCCGACTTGGACCATTCAGAAAGTCAAACTAACAGAAAGGAGAAAAGGGGGCAGCATATATGGTCAGCAGAAAGGAAAGACGAAAAACAAAGAGAGGTAGTGGTATAATAACTGGAGGTCAACGACAGAAAAAGTGGAGCACTGCAGGAGATCTAGGAGACCAGTAGGGTTGAACAAAAGCACAGGGAAAAGTAGGGGGAAAGAATGGTACTACCCTAAAGGCTTAAGTTGCCAAAAGAATCAGTGAAAAAAATGAATTATCAGGAAACATTTGTTTACAAAGAGAGTACTGGAGTAGAAGCTTGTGAGCTGCAAGAAAAGAAAGCAAGTTGTAAGCACAACAACTACTGGATGAAAAAACTCTCTCATACTCTCCTCGCAGCTACATACAAATTTTTAATAGAATGTGATAATTACTAAATGTTATTAATTCTTAAAAACAGTTATGTTAATATAAATAAAAATCATTTTGTTAGTAAAAGAATTCAGTTTATTCTATAATTAATATACTAACATAATTGTAATAAAATATTTCTGAATATTTTATGAAATAAATTAATTCTAACTACAATAATAAGTGATTTATTTATAATTTAATAAATTATGAGTTTCATTTATGAGTTATTATGCCTAGTGCATGAATGTATTTAAATAATCTGTCTAATATTTAAATTTGATATAATGGGCAATTATAAATCAGTTTTTAAAATGAACGGTAAATTTTGATGGATTTTAAACCCGTCATATAGTTGAGACTTGCTTGACGTTGTTTAATAAACAGTTCTGGTTGTTGACAAACACCTGAAGACTTGACTTGTCGATGTTTACTAAAACAGTTCTTGTGGTGACAAAACACTGAGACTTGCTTGACGATGTTTACTAAAACATTCTGTTGTTGACAAAAAACCTGAGATGCTTGACGAATGTATACTAAAACAGTTCTTTGTTGTGGACATACATTGAGACTTTGCTTGACGATGTTTTTCTAACTGTTCTTGTTGTTTGACAAACACCCATGAGACTATGCTTGGACGATGTTTACTAAACTGTTCTTGTTTTGTCAACAACCGGTGACTTGCTGACGATGTTTACTACAACTGTTATTGTTGTTGACAAACACTGAGACTTTGATTGACGATGTATACTTAAAACAGTTCTGGTTGTGATAAACCTGAGACTTGCTTGACGAGCTTCATTACTAACACTGTTCTTGTTGTTTGACAAACACCTGAATCTGCTTCGTACCGATGTTTACTTAAAACACAGTTCTTGTTGTTGACAAACACTGAGACTTGCTTGACGATGCTTTACTAATACTTGTTCTTGTTGTTGACAAACACTGAGATTGCGTGACGATGTTTTACTTAACTGTTCTTGTTGTTGACAAACACCTGAGATTGTTTGGACGATGTTACTAATCGTTCTTGTTGTTGCAAACACCTGAGACTTGCTTGACGATGTTTACTAATCTGTTCTTGTTAGTTGCAAACACTGAGACTGCTTG
>NC_069430.1:33733899-33775155 GCF_026875155.1 Cherax quadricarinatus | reverse complement strand
ATAGATAATCATACATAGCAGCGTATTTGTAAAGAACCTTGGATAGCCTAAAAAAAGTCAGACAGAGTGACTTATTTTCTCGATTTTTTTTTTCGGTGCATGCTCGTTTTCGTCGATTATCTCGGAAGTAAATTATTCATAAATTACAGTAATTATGACTGTGATAAATTCGGATTAGCAATATTTTATCAGCAGGAAGTGCACAAACAGCTTCTCGCCGTGCCAGTACCCGGCTAGGGCTTGCCATATATGATTTTTGGTATATATATTTTTTCTCGGTTGTTTGTTGGGCTATCTTATTGAAACCTGGGCAGTGTATGAAGGAAGGATGCTTCTTAATGTACATAAAAAATGAAAGAAATCGTAAGATAAATAATGGAGTTCACTTCTCAGCCATTAGACGTCTCTTGAAACTCCTAAACGAAAAGTTTGTTTACAGTGAACGGTTCGTAGGTTTACTCAGTGTTATTCAGTGTTTTTACATTTAGTTTACTTTAACACTGTGCATTCTATGGAATAATTAACTATTCTTGTGCTTTAAAATCTTAATTAAAATAACAATATTTACATACAGCTCGTAGGGGTCTGGAATAGATTAATTGTATTCACATACAATCCATTTGATTGTATGTAAATACAATTAATCCATTCCAGACCACTACGAACTGTATGTAAATATATTTTTTTAAGATTTTCATGCACAAAAATAGTTAATTATACGATAGAATGCAGAGTGTAACAGTAAACTAAATACAAAAACCTTGAAAAATGAGAAAAACCTTGAACAAGAGAAAACTAACATAGTAAAAGTCTGGTCTTTACTTCTATTTCAATTTTCTTCAAACCATCTTTTCACCCACATTACCACTCTTCACTTGTAAAGTAAAAGGACACAAGTGCAACTAATGTGACATTTATTGTGGCAACGTTTCGCTCTCCAGGAGCTTTATCAAGCCATTACAAACAATACATGGACACAGAGGGTATATAAAGGCTCTGAGTGAGGTGCAATACTAGTGAGGTAACATTTCGATGTTCACTAGTGGTAGTAGTAGTAGTAGTAGTAGTAGTAGTAAGTAACAAAAATAATACAATAAGGAAGAGCAATTAATTCGTACATGAGTAAAAGGATATAAAAGCTATTACTTGGGTAACATAAAAATAGGTTGGACAAATATAGACTGGAAAGAGGCAGGTTTTTTTCAGTATTCACTCTCTGTAATGTGCTTTGTGTAGTATAACAGGAGAGACTATGTGATGGCAGGGTTTACTGTTTTCAGGAGGATTCTTGCTAAGACTTCGGAGATGGTGAAGCTGCCGTTGTTTTGTTTAATAGTATTCGAAACAGCGATCAGTGCTGATTCAAGGCACTTGCGTCTGCGGAAATTAGTTTCTTTGATCACTAATTGGGCGTCTCTGAATTTCATGAGATGATTGGTGGAATTTCGGTGTTGTACACAGGCGTTGTTTAAGTTGTCGTTCCTACATGCGTAAATGTGTTCATTGAGGCGGGTGTCGAGGTTTCTTGCTGTTTCACCTACGTAGATCTTGTCACAGCCTCCACAGGGTATAGTGTAAACTCCTGCATTGACTGGTTCGTGGTGCTTGGGTTTTGTCCTGGTTAGATCCTTTGTTGAAGTGGTAGAAGCGATGGCGACTCTGGTGTTAGCTTGTGAAAGTACTTTTGAGACGTTTAGTGCAACCTGGCTGTTGGGAAGAATTATAACTTTGTCGGGAGCGGTGTTGATGCGTGGAGAATTGATGATCTGAAGAGCTCTTTTCTTGCAGGATTGATGAAAAAAGAAGGAAATTGTAACTCAGTGAATGTTTGGTGAATGTAAGTGCATTCCTCGTCAAGAAACTCAGGACTACAAATTCGGTATGCTCTTAGGAAAAACCCGATGATGATGCCTCTTTTGATCTTGGTATCTTGACTGGAATAGAAGTGTGTGAGATCATTTTTATTGGTGGGTTTCCGATAAACTTGAAATCTTAGGTTGTTGTCTACTTTGTGAATGAGGACGTCGAGGAAAGGTAGCTTGTCATTGGACTCTTCTTCTAGTGTAAACTGAATCGATGGTTCAGCTGCGTTGAGCCTTGCCTGAAGACCCCGTACATCAAAACATTTTGGAGTTATTACGAGGACATCGTCCACGTAACGTAACCAAGTGACGCTTGAAGGGATGATGTTGGCGAAGTGTTCGGACTCTAGGTGTTCCATGTATAAGTTGGCTAGGACGGCACTTATTGGGGATCCCATTCCCATGCCGTAGGTTTGTTTGTAGAGCTTGTTATTGAAAGAAAAACAGTTGAAATTAACACAGAGTTCAATCAAGTCAACAAAATCTCCGGGAGGTAAAGGAAGATTAAGGTCCTGGTTGACTTTACGTCGTAGAACCTCGATGGCTTTTTTGGTAGGTACTTTTGTGAAGAGGGAAGTCACATCCAAACTGCTTAGTTTCTTGTTACGGATGGAGAGGTTACGGATGCGGTTGAGAAGGTCGCCTGAGTGTTTAAGATGAGCGGGGCTGATGGTCCCCAGAAGGCAGGAAAGATGTTTGGCAAGAACTCCGGCTAGTTTGTGTGGAGCACTGCCTATTCCTGACGTGATTGGTCTGAGAGGAATATTGTGTTTATGGGTCTTGGGTAAACCATACATGTGTGCTGGTTTAGGGTTGCTTGGTAACAAGTACAGAAGTTTCTTCCCTTCTCTAGTGCGTTTGAGTATTTGTCTGGTTTTGTATAGAAAGTCTTTGGTGAGCGTCTCCCACTGTTGAGTGCTGATGGGTTCGTATGTAGATTGATCATTCAAAAGGTCCATCATTTTAGTGTTGTAGTCACTGGTGTTGAGTATGACGACTCCACCTCCTTTGTCGGCGGTGGTGACGATAATGTTGGGTCGTTGGCGAGGTCCTTAAGGGCAGTGATGTATCTTCTAGGAAGATTAGAAGAAGAAGGTTCACATAAAGCTGCAGTGAGAAGGCCCTGTATATAACCCTTCTGGAAGTTGCTGTCACTGTGTCTATGGTTTCTGGTAACAAGATTGAGTTGATAGTTAGGTTTGCGTATGTTGGTGGTAAATTTGAGTCCCAGACTCAGTGCTTGTTTCTCGTAGTCGGTTAAGGTGCGTGACGATAAGTTGTTTATCAGGAATTCGCGTCCCATTTCCTTCCATCGACTGTTAGTGCAGAGGTACTGGAGTTTGCGATTGAGTTTGATCTTCTGTTGGAGGTTAGCTGTGGTGACTGTGCTGAGAATATGCTCAGCAGTGTGTTGGTCAATCTGAAGATTGGCCCTCATATTCCTTGCAGTTTCAAAGGTTTCCTTAGCGATGTTAGAAAGTTCTTCGGCACATTCAGTTAAGTAAGCTTGGGTAGCTGGAGAGAAGGGGTGCTTGGAGATGGAGAGTTGTGCAGGAGTAGACTTAGGGATCACCTTCTCTGCCAGGCAATCTTGTAGGAAGTTGTGTCTGTTGCAATAGCTGTGAGCACGAAGAAGGGTGTCCAAATAACGTCTGCATGAAATGTCCATTATGTTGCGGTGTCCGACAGATTGTAATAAAGTTGGTAGAATTACCGACAATATGTAAAGTAAAAGTAGAATTATTGTCGGTAATTCTACCAACTTTATTACAATCTGTCGGACACCGCAACATAATGGACATTTCATGCAGACGTTATTTGGACACCTTCTTCGGCGAAAGGGTGGAGGGAAAACTGGAGAAGCGTGGCAGGGGACAGAAGAGGCAGGAACCGGGGAGGTGGCAAAAGGGAGAAGAAACTTGGGAGGGAACAGGGGAGGAAGGAACAGTACGAGGAGGAGGGTGAACCTCTACACTTGTAACTGAGCCAGTGAGAGGGGGAGAACCGGGGACAGAGACGGGGAGGGTAAAATAGGAGGTGGAAGATGGGTAGGAGGTGTTAACGGACCTTTTTTTGACTTTTGAAAGTAGAGGGACGTTTGGGGAGGAGGTGTCGTACGAGGTCTCGTCGATACTGAGGCTTGTGAGAGAGAACACAAAGAAGCGAGATCAGACTGAGGCGTTGAAGTGGGGACGTCTGAGCCGAGGACAGCAAAAGGTTTAGATCAGGAGTGACTATGGGGGAGGTAACCACAAGGTGGGTTTTGTAGAAGATGGGATACCAGAAGTGGGGGGACGTTTTGAAACACGGGAATAAGAAACACTGGGAGTCTCCCTTGGAGGCGGAGATGAGAAACTCCCAAAGGCATAAGGGGGGACCTTCTGTTCTCTTTGAGGTAACGGATTTCCCGCTCGTTTAAATAGACTTGACAACGGCGAGAGTACGAAGGTGACCTCATGACAGTTAAGGCAAGAGGGAGATCGATTGCAAGACTATTAGAATGGTCATCGGCACCACAGACTGGGCATTCGGCGATAAAACTGCAATATTTCGCTGGATGGCCAAATCGCCAGCAATTTTCTACACTGTTGTGGTGCAGGGATAACCTTTCGAACTTGTAACCGATGTCCTGCTATATAAACTGAGGATGGGATTTTCTCGGCTGTCAAAAGTTAAATGAGCCACATTGCTAGGGTATCGTCTCCGCCCGCGGGCAGAAGAACGTAAGTGTCTCCCCTTGAGGATTGGGAGATTTTGGGGAGTTCCAGCTGTTCAAGAATGTCAGTGCCACATGTCTGGAAATTTTGTTGAACTATGGTATGGGCAGAATGACGGTACCACTACAAGAATTGAGGGAATGATGTTTTTTCAAGAGTGACAGGAACAGTATCGATATGGGAAGACGAGAGAGCTCATGAGCCTGGGTAGCATTCTGTACGGAAAATGAGTGCGTACCGCTCTTAAGAGCATGAAAAGAAATATTTTTACCAAACATGGCGTGGGAGTGCCTTGCCAATATGTGGTCAGAAAGATGGGCAGTAGAGGAAGTCGGTCGTAAATGAAGAATTTAGTCCACTGTTCAGTCTGAAACTGAGCGGGGAAAGGTAGTGAAGGACGTGTCGATCGTTTCTGAGAAGAAAGAGAAGGTGGAGAAATATCATCAGCGGGTAATTGTCGTTGGGTTTAGGCGTGGGACCAGAGTTGGTCCGACGTGGAACGGGTCGGCGATTTGAAAATTGCCGCACCGGGAAAGGGAGAGGCCGGAAGCATAGTCAGAGGAGAGCGAAGGTCCGATAAATCGAAGGAGTCAGTCGGGGGCCTCAGTACCTGAAGGGTGAGGAAACATCCACCGGCAAGAGGTACAGAGGCATGAGGAGTGTCTGAAGAGTGGTCCAAAGACGAGGCGGGGTCAGAACGGGGTGCGGTATCAAGAAGGGGCCCGGGGGTAGTAGGTTCATGGACTTTGGGCTGCCATGGTTAGGTTACTTCTTTCTTTTTTTTTTTTAAAAAAAAAAAAGAAAGAAGAAAAAAAAAAAAAAAAAAAAGAATAAAAAAGGGGGACTGGGGAGGGATAGTTCCTAGGAGGAAAAGAATGGCCAGAAATCTCCCTCCGCCCCAAGAGGACCCCAGCACCCAAGTAGCGCAGATGCAGCATGGAACCCGTGCCATACCCTAAACCCCTCATGCTAGTAAACTAACATCCGGGATAGCAACCTCACATCTGCCGAGCTACCCCGGTGGACAAAAGGAGGGCGGCCCGGATATCCGCCACAAAGCATACCCCTTCGGCCCCCCCCCTCGGAATCCGAAAGGTGGCTTCCAGAGATACACCCGTCGCCCGAAAGACACCCAAAGCTACTCCGGGGTACCGGGGAAGGATCGGGACATCCCCAGGCGATCCAGATTCCACGGCAAACTACGCCCCCGCCAAAAACCTCAACGGAATGGGATGGACCCCGGTATCCTTTCCCCTACCCAGGAACTAGGGCGCCTGTGGGAGAAATCCCAAAGGCCAAAAAGAGGAAGGGCAAAAAAGGGGGGGGTGGGGAGGAGGAGGAGGAAAGGAAAAAGGGGGGGGATGGGGGGGATGGGACAGGGGAGGGGGGATTGGGGGTAATTAGGTTCGGTCTGAGGAAGAAGACCGACAGGTCTAATTCCTCAGACCAAGAGCCTCTTCACCACGCCAAGGAGGCCCCCTTGAAGAGGATTACCGCCCAATAAGCCTGACCTCAATTGTAGGCAAATTACTAGAGTCAATTATAGCTGAGATTATAAGAAGCCATCTCGATAAGCATAGCTTGATTAATGATACTCAGCATGGATTCACAAGAGGCCGGTCTTGTCTAACTAATTTATTAACTTTCTTCAGTAAAGCTTTTGAGGCCGTTGACCACGATAAAGAATTTGATATTATTTACTTAGATTTTAGTAAGGCTTTTGATAGAGTTCCACACCAAAGACTGTTAAAGAAAGTGGCAGCTCATGGCATTGGGAATAAATGGTATAAAATACCGACACAATGGAAATATAAACATTTATTTTATTTTATTATCACACTGGCCGGTTCCCACCAAGGCAGGGTGGCCCGAAAAAGAAAAACTCTCACCATCATTCACTCCATCACTGTCTTGCCAGAAGGGTGCTTTACACTACAGTTTTTAAACTGCAACATTAACACCCCTCCTTCAGAGTGCAGGCACTGTACTTCCCATCTCCAGGACTCAAGTCCGGCCTGCCGGTTTCCCTGAATCCCTTCATAAATGTTACTTTGCTCACACTCCAACAGCACGTCAAGTATTAAAAACCATTTGTCTCCATTCACTCCTATCAAACACGCTCACGCATGCCTGCTGGAAGTCCAAGCCCCTCACACACAAAACCTCCTTTACCTCCTGTGATTCTCACCCCACATTTCTAAATGTCTTTATGTGGGTGATTTTTGTCATCCCTAGCGCAGGTCCGGTCTCCTGACATGTAGCAGTCTCACTACCCAGCTGGGCTACGTCACAAGGTTTAAAGTTGTTTGTTGCTAAAAACCAACTCTAAGCTTCAAGAGACGCTCTCTTACGAACACAGGTACAAGCTAAATGTATTTCGGTCGCTAAGATACCAGAGTAAGGTATTCCTGTAATCCACAATCCTAGTTCCCTTTGCCTCAGTGCACGCAACTAGAATAGTGCAGAGTGCGGCATAAGTTGATAATCCAATTATATGTCTGTACTGAAGATTGAAGGGAATCAAAGAGGCATTTATAAAATATAATTTGAAAACTAATATTTAAATTTTCTTCAATACAAATGGCAACTTAGGACAAATCTAACTGAAACTATTCAAATGACCAAAGAGCCCAGTATCGTAATAAATTATCTCTTTAAGTTTGAAGTCACTCAGAAGTAGCATTATCTAGTTATCAGCATGAAAAGGTTAAAATTAATCAGATCCGAAGTTCAGAAATTATCACATGCAAAGCAGCATATAATTTTTTCCAATTTCTCCCCCAAAAAATCAAATTGGAACCTAAACAGAACAAAATCGGTTAAAAGTTTTCTCTAAGTAAGACTGAACTGCATTTAAGAAAGTTAGAACAATAGCTAAGTTTTACGTAAGCTTAGTGTACATAACTTTCAATTTTTTAACAATGAAGAACATTAAGTTTATATAAGTTAGGAAAACTAAATAAAGTTAAACATTGTGACTTTGATAAGAAATTCTCCATTTATTTCACATCAACTAATTTGATTAATAAAATGGTCACGCAACCTACACAGCCTAATGTTAAAAGAGTTTGTTTTGAGGAAAAAAAAAAATACATTAGCACTAAGTTTAAAACTAACCTAAGATGATGCATTTGCCAGTTACAGCACAGAATCCAAGAAAATTTATGCCTACACAGCCTAAACCCATGAAACGTTTCATCCATTTCGTACGATGCATCAATCATTAAAGACTGATGCCGTTCAAAACTTGTATTTTAATCAGAAGAAAGTGCTAAACCCGTAGGGCTTATATTGCTCCTGTAGAATGGGGGCATTCAAATTCAATCCCAGTATCGGTAATGTAAGTTCAGTTTCCTGTGTACACTAGTTGTGTCGAGGTATACAGATGTTTTTCCTGTTAGTGTGATGCAGGAATGCTTACAGAGTTTGGCTAGAATTTTATCTGCAGAGGCACACGCACACTTTTTTTTTTTGCAGCACCATGCACATTTGTTGTATTCACTGCCTCTTAAAGTATATCTGCAAGTTCTTCAAAGTTTTGATATATCACATTCCATCATTTGTCATATTAAATGTCTGTATCGCCTCTTCAACAGTTCCTTTTCATTCTGATGTCCAGAGCAGTGAACTTACAGACTCGTCTGCTCGTTCTATAGCCCAGGACCTCACCATTTCTCGAAGGGACACACTTTATTGAGCGTTTTGTGATTACCGTGCATTGTTACCCATATATCCAGTGTTAGTGCTCGACCAGAAACTGAGAATACCCCATAGAGGTGAGGTCCTGTGGTTGGCAACACGCAGCTTTGGTCGGAAAGGAGGGAAAGAATTAAACTGCAAATATCAGTACTGGCCTCGTAAAATTAACTGGCTGGTCTAGCAATGTTTTCTTCCGCAGTCTAGTACTAGGCTGGGCTGTGGTTTGCTCACATTTTCGCTTCCTTGACTTGGTTCACTCTGATAACAATCTGAAATATTAGGATTCCGGATTATGGAAATCTTATTTAGAACTCTGCAGGCGTTTACTGAAGGTAGAATGCTAGTTCTGCTAGCCATGGCCGAGTCTACATTCGAAACTGAGCCTACTGGACAGAGTGACGTCCGAGGCTGGCGGGGGAGGCGGTCTGCTCATGCAGAGTATACGCACACACACGTATGCCTGTGTATGCGGCTAGCAATGGCTGATATCATTGCATTGCCGTTTTATGAAATGGATGAAGAAAAAACAAATTTACAAGGGGAGGGGGAGGGGCTTACAGAGGTTGTAGGATATGTGGATGATACAACAGTACTGATAGATGGTGTAGAAGGATTGAGAAAGGTTGGGAGGGTAATGAAGAATTTTGGGGAGGCGTTGGGTATGAGAGTCAACAGAGCTAAGTCGAAATTATTAGAGATAAGGGATAGGGTAAGGGGTAGAATGGGGTTGGAGTTCGGATGGGAAGTGACGGAACAGCTGAAAATTTGTGGAATTCTCTATATGGTTGATGAGCAGGAGGCTCGACACGTGAACTCAGAATTGGTGGGAGAGAAAGTTGTGCACAGGATTCGGAATCTAAGAGCGAGGGATGTTTCTTTAATGCAAAGGGCAATAATAATAAATTCATTGCTATATAGTAAAGTGTGGAATGTTGCTGTGGTGTATCCTTTACGAGGGCAGGAGTTACAAGAGATACAGAGAAGGGTGCTCCGTTATGTTTGGGGTTTTGGAAGGGCATGGCTCAGTAAAGAGGTGGTCATGACGAATGTACGCAGAGGGGGGGTAGGACTTTTGGCGCTGGGGCCGAGAGTAAAGACAATGTATGTTAAACAGAGGTTCCTACGGGAGGGGGGGGGTAAAAGGAGTGAGAGTGGGGAGAGTGATGGAAGATGTCCGACGTTGGTGGGGAGGAAAGGAATTAATGGAATGCGAGACTATGCTCAGGTTATTGTTAGTCGTAGGAGAGGTAGACAAACTTAGGGTTGGAAGGTTGGTAGAGATGAGTAGAAAACCAGAAATCATGCAAGGGGTATCGGTATACCCCTTGTATGATTGGGGTAAGATTTGGTATGAGTTCCAGAAGCTTAGATTAATGTCGAGGGTACGGGAATTAGTTTATAGGTTTGTAATGGGAATTTTGGCTTCGAAGTCTGCTTTGTGTGTGATGGGTTTGGTAAGGGACGCAAAATGCGAACATTGTGAGGAACCAGAAACAGCATTTCATGCCGTTTACTTCTGTAAAGAGTTGGGGGAGGTACGGTTGTGGCTGGCAAGAGTTTTCAAGTTAATGGGAGGGGGTAACGTAGAGATTCTGCGAGCCCTAACGTTAGAGGTACGAGGGGTGTCTGAGGATGTAAGGAGGGCAATTATGTACGTTGTGTCAGATTTCTTGTTTTTTTTTCCTGGGGATTGAGGGAAAAAAGGGGAGGGGATTAGAATTAGGGCAATTGCGGCGGGAATATATCGTACAGTATGTAGAAATAATCTCATTTATGGAAAACGGTGGGAAACATTGTTTCCGGAATCATACAGAAATATTACGGTAAAGAAACTCATTAATGTGTTCACTAAGTAAAAAGGGACCGTTTTCCTTTTTTAGCGAAGATATGACTATATTGGAGGATACGTGAACGTGATAATGTTGTTTGAGAGTTGTATGGTATGGATGGGTATGACACACAGCAGTTTTATGCGTATCAATGCAAGTCAAAGTATTATTACCGTTTGTCTTGCAATGTACTGACAATTCAAGACAAAAACAAATGATCATAAAAGCTTTTCTATTATTGTGTTAATGTGTGTGTATGAGTATGTAGGTATATGTGTAGGTGTACACATATATAGGTATATATATATAAATGTATATGTGTGTATATTAACAACTTTTTAAGACGGCCTTTGTGTCATGCGACACAATTATTATATACATATGTAGGTACTTGTGAGATCTTGTGTCCTAACTAGATCTCTTTAGTAATATGTATCATAAGCCGTGAGTGGCATTATTACAGTAAGGATTTTCAGTCTAACAGAAGTTGAGTGACTGATCAATGGTAGGTTTAAAGGAAGAAATTGTTTTTGTTAATAAGGGACATGTACGGAAGCTTATTTAAATGGATAATCTATGGTATTAGACGCGGTGGGCAGCCATGTTGGAGGATAATTATACTTTGAGCTTTTGACAGTTCAAGTATGTTACCTTGGCTTTTTGTTCATAAATATTGTAAAATATGTGACAAAACATATATAACATTGGGAGGAGCATCAGGTTCATGGCTTTCATCTTTAATATTGTAGGATATTAACACTATGTTCAGTATCTATATTGAGCATGTTACTTTTTAATTGTTTGTATATTATGTGAAATAAGTACTTACAAAAGTATGAGACAGACTAGTCATTAACTTCCATGGCATTTGTCATAGTGTGGAAAAAAGGGTTTAAGTTTTTTAACATCAGATCGTCGAGTTGTTTTTTGATGGTGGGAAAGTGAGTTAGTACACGACATAATTTAATGTTTTTTCTTCATATCTGTGTGTTGTAATAAGGAATGGATAGTTTTAGGTTTTTTAGCAACAGTTAGAATGTACAACTGGCCACAGGATGGCATGTGTGTAATGTCTTACAGTATGGAGAACCTTTTTGTTCGCATTGAAGTTTATATTTTAATTGTTATATTGTAATTTTGTTTTAATAAAAAAATAAAAAAAATCACTAAACTAATGAATAGAAGTGAGATTTTTGACGTATAACTCTGAGGTGTTTGTCAACAACAAGAACAGTTTAGTAAACATCGTCAGGCAATTCTCATCTATTTGACGTTTTAATCCATCAAAATTTCCGCTTCATTTTAACTGTTTGTAATTGCCCAATTATATAAAATTTAAATATTAGACAGATTATTTAAATACATTCATGCATTTAGGCATAAACTGCATGAATGTAATTCATAATGTTTTAAAATTAAAAATAATCACTTATTATTTTTTAGTATTAATTTTTTTACAAAATTTTTTAGTAATACTTTTATTACAATTTTGTTATTATTTTTTTGTTTAAAAAAGTTTAAAATTAAATTTATTTTATTTAAATTAATTTTATTTAACATATTTTTAAAATTATTAAAATTTTGAATTATTACTTTTATTAAAATTTTTAGGGCTTCTAGTGTTAAATTTCAACTTGTTTTGTATTTTACAATTCTTTTGCAGCTCCGTTGCTTTCCCGTACCCATGTAAACAAAAATTTCCTGTATTTATTTTTTCTGTTGAAACTTAAGCCTTTAGGGTTGTACCATTTTCCCCAAACCCCCCCCTTCCCCGCGCTTTGTTCCAAACCCCTTTCTGGGGGCCTAACTCCTGCATGCTCCCCTTTCTTGGTCTTTGACTCCAATTACTACTACCTCTCTTGTTCCGTCCCTTCTGTTGCCTATATTGCCCCCTTTTCCCCCCTTTTGTTTGTGTACTTCCCAAATGGTCCAAGTCTGACCCAAAAGTCCCTCGAAGCCCTTCCACCTATGTGGGTTATTTTTGTATTGTACAGAAAAAGGTATTTTGGGCCCTTTTTTTAATTTTCAATTTCCCAGGGTTTTTTAAGGGTAAAGATATTCTTTTTTATAAGTTTATGGAACGTGTTGGCCAGGGTGTACGAGCTTCTATAAAATTATTTTTTTCATTAGATCGGTCTCCTGAATGGTAATTTTGGGAGATTTTTTTTTTGTGTTCGGATGGTCAATGTTTTTTAACATTTCAACATTCTCAAAATTCAGGATTTTAAATACGCAAAAAAATACTTTTTGTAGGGTACTTAATAATGTTTCGAATCGATTGGGGAAAGCAATCTTTAATAGAAATAATTACTGAACATGACTTTTACTCTTTTGGGAAAATATTTTGAAACTACCTTGCTACTGAAACCCCTAGTGACTTGGCTCATTGGCAGGAAAACCCCAGAATTGCTGTTGTTTCGAACCAATAGGACTTGGCTCTGCTGGGGGGAAACCCTGAATTGCTGTTTTACTGAACCAATGGACTTGGCTCATCTGGGAGGAAAAACCTCAAATTGCGTTGTTACGAACCCAAAAGTGCTTGGCTCATGCTGGGGGGAACCTCGAATTTTCGTTGTTACTGAACCAAAAGTGACGCAGCAAAAGAAGTTCGACTGTATAATTGGTTTTTTGACTTTTTTGTATTTTTTTTCGCTTGCAAGCAAACGAAAATAATTATGTTTCGCAAATATAACTTTGATCTGTGAAACAGATCAAACAAAGCCGTACACAGGGTTAGATAGAATTATAAAATATATTTATGAAGAATATTATTTAACATTTGTTAAAAAAAGGAAATGTTTTGTTGCAAATTAAAAGACTTTTGTTGCTAGGGTTTAAAATGTATATTATAAGAAGATATCATTGCAAAATATAACAATATTGGAGACAGTAAAAATGAGATGAGTCAGCCAAATTGCAGAAGTGGCTGCTCAAATCTTTTTAGTCAGCAGATCGAGATTATCATGATGGTCGACTTTATTACCTGAGAGTTACTGATTTTTGGTGTGGGTTGTGGGTATTGTTATTTGTATTAAATATTTTATAGGGGAGGATAAGTGCAGATGAGGAAGAGGAATCCTGGGAGATGTTAAATGTGTAGGGAATGTTGAGTAGTGCAAGGCAACTGCTTGAGATGACATGAATGCCAGTGTGGGAGACTGTTGTAGAAGATACAGTGGGAAAGTTTGAGGTGCTTGATGTAAATAACAGTGTGGAACCTCTTTACCTTAGTTCAAGCGAAAGGCGCACCTTATGAACTGCTATATTAAAATTAATTAAAAATGGGAATAAATTAAACGGAAATATAAAGTGTAAGTTGGAAGGGAATATGACTGATCATAATGTTTTGCAAGTATACTGGCTATATATTGGTAGTATATAGAACTATTCGATTGTTATTCATTATATAATGCTCCCTAAATCAAGCAGAGGAAATATAAAACTGTGTTTGAGCTGGTAAGCATGAGGGTCCCAGCAGTGGGACTGACAGTACTGCTGTGTGTACCATGATGGTCCCAGCGGTGGGACTGACAGTACTGCTGTGTGTACCATGATGGTCCCAGCGGTGGGACTGACAGTACTGCTGTGTGTACCATGATGGTCCCAGCGGTGGGACTGACAGTACTGCTGTGTGTACCATGATGGTCCCAGAGGTGGGACTGACAGTACTGCTGTGTGTACCATAATGGGTCCCAGCGGTGGGACTGACAGTACTGCTGTGAGTAACCATGATGGTCCCAGCGGTGGGACTGACAGTACTGCTGTGTGAGTACTATGATTGTCCCAGCGGTGGGACTGACAGTACTGCTGTGAGTACTATGATGGTCCCAGCGGTGGGACTAACAGTACTGCTGTGAGTACCATGATGGTCCCAGCGGTGGGACTGATAGTACTGCTGTGTGTACCATGATGGTCCCAGCGGTGGGACTGACAGTACTGCTGTGAGTACTATGATGGTCCCAGCGGTGGGACTGACAGTACTGCTGTGAGTACCATGATGGTCCCAGCGGTGGCACTGACAGTACTGCTGTGAGAACTATGATGGTCCCAGCGGTGGGACTGACAGTACTGCTGTGTGTACCATGATGGTCCCAGCGGTGGGACTGACAGTACTGCTGTGTGTACCATGATGGTCCCAGAGGTGGGACTGACAGTACTGCTGTGTGTACCATGATGGTCCCAGCGGTGGGACTGACAGTACTGCTGTGAGTAACATGATGGTCCCAGCGGTGGGACTGACAGTACTGCTGTGAGTACTATGATTGTCCCAGCGGTGGGACTGACAGTACTGCTGTGAGTACTATGATGGTCCCAGCGGTGGGACTAACAGTACTGCTGTGAGTACCATGATGGTCCCAGCGGTGGGACTGATAGTACTGCTGTGTGTACCATGATGGTCCCAGCGGTGGGACTGACAGTACTGCTGTGAGTACTATGATGGTCCCAGCGGTGGGACTGACAGTACTGCTGTGAGTACCATGATGGTCCCAGCGGTGGCACTGACAGTACTGCTGTGAGAACTATGATGGTCCCAGCGGTGGGACTGACAGTACTGGTGTGAGTACCATGAGTCTCCATGCGGTGGGACTGACAGTAATGGTGTGAGTACCATGATGGTCCAGCGGTGGGACTGACAGTACTGCTGTGAGTACTATGATGGTCCCAGCGGTGGGACTGACAGTACTGCTGTGAGTACCATGATGGTCCCAGCGGTGGGACTGACAGTACTGCTGTGAGTACCATGATGGTCCCAGCGGTGGGACTGACAGTACTGCTGTGAGTACCATGATGGTCCCAGCGGTGGCACTGACAGTACTGCTGTCAGAACTATGATGGTCCCAGCGGTGGGACTGACAGTACTGGTGTGAGTACCATGATGGTCCCAGCGGTGGGACTGACAGTACTGCTGTGAGTACCATGATGGTCCCAGCGGTGGGACTGACAGTACTGCTGTGAGTACCATGATGGTCCCAGCGGTTGGACTGACAGTACTGCTGTGAGTACCATGATGGTCCCAGCGGGGGACTGACGTACTGCTGTGAGTACCATGATGGATCCAGCGGTGGGACTGACAGTACTGCTGTGAGTACCATGATGATCCCAGCGGTGGGACTGACAGTACTGCTGTGAGTTCTAACCAAGTTCTGTAACATCCCAGAGAGTTACTGCATGTACGTCTGTCCTCTGTTTACATGCACCTGGTATCCCACTACTTTTTATAGTTACATTCAACGATTTTTTCACTAAAATTATTTATAAACTTTACTACCGTTATTGATCCTTTCACAATTTGTGGGGAAATCAAGAGTATTATCCATCACAACCTCAAATTAATAAGGACTAACAAACGTATTCCCTTTCCAAGAGTTCTTTGTCTATTGTTACACAAAAGAATTTTCATGATGATTCCTGTAGACCAGTGGTTCCCAACCTTTTCTTACTCCCGCACCCCTATAAAATTTTTGCTCTAACCTCGCACCCCCCTCACCCCCCTCGCACTAATTCAAGCTTCTTTCTTGCTTCATTTCCGAGAATAGTTGTAGCCATTTCTAATGCACATGGTTTGATAAGCTCTTCTGCAATAGTATGAGGTTTCTTAGACTTTGCTAGTTTGTAAGTCACTTGGTATGAAGTCATCAGCAGTGGTTTGTCAACACATATAAACCCTAATTTTGGAAGGGTTGCTCGAGAATCAAAACGGACTCTTATAGCTTGCAACGATTTAAAATCATGGCTGGCAACATTGGCCCCACCATGTTGGTTGTTGAAGTGTTCTTGCAGCTTAGATGGCTTCAAATTAGCGTTGGAGAAAACAATTCCACAGATTATGCACTGAGGCTTTTGTAGATCCTCAGTCTTTCCGTTGCAAGTGAAACCAAAACGAATGTAGTCATCATTCCATTTCCTTTTCTTCGAAATGGTGAAGAGTTATGATGATAATCTGAAATAAAGAGATGAAAATAAAGATAATAGTTAGTGAGAACTGTTTAAGAGTTGGATACAAGAGAGATTAAGAGATCCTACTGGATATTTGGGACGCCTGGTAACTTTGGAGTTCGAGATAACAGGTATTCTTCTTTGTTTGCAAAGTTGTAAACTGTGACTCATGATATGATTAGCCTCTTTCTCTTTCAAGCATCGAATTTCATTGTTGCAAAGGAAACCGGGGCGTCGGCCAGAATACGAGAGATGCGTATCCTGACAGAGGCAAAGGGCACTTGTGTCAGTTCAGGAGATTTATTATTTAGTTTTTTTGGGCTACCCTAGGTTCTCTACACATATGCTATGTATGATAATATATGTCACTGTATTTGTGTATACCTGAATAAACTTACGACTGTCTTCATTAGGTTAATATATAGTGGACAGTGCGGATGACCTCTCAATTAACCTGTCTGATCTTAATCATTTAGAACTGATGAAATCACTGGAGGCGAAATTTTTCTTTAAATACACCGAAATGTTCACAAGTGTCCTGTTCTACAGTTTGTCGGCATCACCATACTATTTACAACTGTATCCCTACAGATACGGCAGGAAGGAGAGTTTACAATCTGAGACGCTGTGCTCTGTGTAAACAGACTGGGCATTCTACTGGAAACATGGTATGTTTCACTGGGTGACCATATCGCAAATATTTGTTGCATTGTTGCAGTGCTGCTTTGAACTCTCACTGGAAAGCGTTCGTTGGCTATATATACTAAGGGAAAACTTGATTCGCCATCAAGTGTTTGCTGGTTTATACTGGCTGATAGTTTTCTCCATCCATGGGTTGTGGTGACGGAGGTGTCCACTTGTCCACTAAGATGATTTGGAGATGTTATGAATCTAGCTGTCTCTGTGTTAGATCACACTCCGGGAGGTTTATGTACGACCGTACGTGGGATGACAAACGTTCCTAGACACGAATTTAGAGTGAAATGTCAGTTGACTGTCACTGGGGTATTATTGGCGGAGTGAAAAAAAAAAATTAGGCACTGGCTTGGGTGCAGTTGCTGACTTTGACAAAATGTGTCCCATTTTAAGGGTTCTTGTAGTATATGGTGTCTCAGGTATGCCTCGGGATCTGTTGGTTGTAAAGAAAAGACTATCAGTGCTGTGTTTTGAAGATTTCCGTTAGTAAGGGAGTCTTACAGGATGCTTATTTCTTACTGTACGATTGCGCTGTGCGTTCCACATCCGCTTCATCGTTTATCTTTTGGTTTCGTCTACAAAATGGTCAATGGCGAGCGTGGTTGAAGTGTCGTCGCTGGAGGGTACAGCTGAGAGCACGTTCCAAGAAAAAGTAGATCTTCTCTCTCTGGTTCTGGAGCCCAGAGAGTGCTCGAAGGCAATTTCAGATTTTGAGAAGTTCCATGAGACCATGAGACATTTAATCTCACTACGCGTGATAATTTTACTATACGAAAAAGGGATAGCTCATAAGATAAACGAAATGAAACCATATATGCACCCAAAAACCCTAGTCATCCTCCGTTTGAAGGGTAGTGCTGATGATCCCTGGATACCGGGATGGCACATACAAGACTGACCTAGCTACACTTAGCAAAACTGCCTTATTAGACTAATATATTAACCGTGCAATAATCATTCAGCTAATAAACTGGGTAGTCGATCGGAAGCACCAGGAGTAATGCATCTTTGGCTTCAGATCCGCAGGCAGCCTCTAATACTTACGTCATCTGGGGATACAAGAGGTCGTCCACCGCTGTCAACGGAGGGCATCAAAGCACGTTCCAGAGTGCAATTTTCATTTCACATCATAACACTTTGTGGCTTAAGTGCGTCACTCAACGTGACATACTTAAACCACAAAGTGTTATTGGTTGGGAAGTCTTGAACGATGAGTGATTTAAGCAGAACAAGCTTAGAAGGCACTCAGACGAAAAGCACAGTGTGCTTATGAACAGTGAGAGGAGCTTCTTTCAAAGGAAAGAACAAGAACTTGAACAGTAGAAACGGGATTCTGATAGCAATACAGTTGTTTACTCAGTGAGGCAAGCAACACTCGCTTCATACCTCATCGTAGTTCAGAGGATTGCAAGAGTAAAGAAGTAACGCACCATTGGTGAGGAAATGGTCAAACAGCAGCCCTCGAGGTGGTGTGGATAGTTTGTGGCAGTGAGGCCGCAAATAAAATTTAACCGATACTTTTGTCCAATGACACAAATAGTCAACGAATTGAGAACATGTGTGATATAAAAGACCAGGTGACTGCAGCCATTAAAACCCAGGTGGAGGAGTCTAAAGATGTTAGTGATGATACCCAAGGAATTGTTCAAGACACTGTACACTGTGTACGTCAGGCTCATACTGGAGTATGCAGCACCAGTTTGGAACCCACACCTGGTCAAGCACGTCAAGAAATTAGAGAAAGTACAAAGATTTGCAACAAGGCTAGTTCCGGAGCTCAGGGGAATGTCCTACGAAGAAAGGTTGAGGGAAATCGGTCTGACGACACTGGAGGACAGGAGGGTCAGGGGAGACATGGTAACAACATACAAAATAATGCTTGGAATAGACAAGGTGGACAGAGAAAGGATGTTCCAGAGAGGGAACACAGAAACAAGGGATCACAATTGGAAGCTGAAGACTCGGACGAGTCACAAGGATGTTAGGAAGTACTTCTTCAGTAACAGAGTCGTCAGGAAGTGGAATAGCCTAGCAAGTGATGTAGTGAAGGCAGGAACCATACATAGCTTTAAGACGAGGTATGACAAAGCTCAGGAAGCAGAGAGAGAAAGGACCTAGTAGCGATCAGTAAAGAGGCGGGGCCAGGAGCTGAGTCTCGATCCCTGCAACCACAATTAGGTGAGTACAATTAGGTGACAATTAGGTGAGTACGGTATAAAGATCCAGTAGATACGGAAAAGATTCTTTCAAAATTGTTGAGTCATTCTTCAAGGAAGAAGGACTTCAGTGGAATCAGTGTTTTAGTGGCTATTGTGATGGTGCACCAGCAGCGTTAGGAGCACTCCAAGGTTTTCACTGCTTTAGTGAAAGACAGAAATCCGCGATTGCTGGTTGTTTAATGTTTCCTTCTCTTTGAAAATCTTACTTCTCAGAGGTTGTCGGGTGTCTTGCGAAATCGTAATGACACGATTGCAAACAAACCATACCACGGGTGGGGTTAGAACCTTCCTATGGTGTAGAAATATATCTAGTTGGATCAATCTTATTGTAGCTAGCTGGTTCAGTGGCCAACGCGTCTTTCTGGAGTTTTGTGACTCTCTGATCGTGGGTTCTAACCCCGCCCGTGGTATGGTTTGTCAGGTATGTTGCAGAATGATATGCAAGACGATTATTAACTCCAGGATCTGCTCAGATGTGTTCTTATTTTAGTTCGGAACATGTGCGACTGTCACGAGAAAAAGTACTGCAACGATTGCTTAAATACGAAACGAGACATATTTTTGGTTTAAAAGAATCATCCATTAGCCCAAAAATTCTCAGATTAAAAAGAAATGATGCAAGTGGCTTATCTTGCCGATATTTCTGCTGACATTACCGTTTTGAACATTTCTACGTAAGGTCGCGCTCGAACATTAGCGTTGGTTGGGCTATCAGAGAAACTGACAACAAAAGGAAAGTGACGGTGTGGAAGAGTAAAACTGAGGCTGGAAACACTGGATCATTTCCATCCTTGTGAGCACTTCTGGAGGATGAAACATTTTCTCCGAGCCAAGTCCTAAGCATCATCTTGGAACATATTTCCCAGCTGATCAAAAGGGTAACAAATCCCTTCAACACTGAACCTGAGTATCTACCTGACCATATTTCCAACTTCAGCAAACCCTGAGAAGCAGCTCATTGAAATTCAGAATGATGAAACATTTCAGTACGATTTCAAAAAACAAAAAGAATCACCGAATTCATTCTGGATCAAAGTTTACAAAGAAAAACAGATATTTGAAAATGAAGCCCTGAAAGTGCTCTTTCCTTTGAGGCAGAATTTTCAGCACACACCGTCACAAAGACAAAGTACAGAAACCATCTGCAACCACAGTATGATATAAGATACAGTGTGTCATCTAACTCACCCCAATTTGAGGAGCTCTTTAAAACCACACAGTGCCAGGGATCTCATTAATTACTGACACGTCTCTGAGGACGATACCACAACCCACCTATTGCATAAGTGCAATATTCTTTTACGGATATTCATTATATTTCCTGTTTACTAATCACATTAATAAGATACTGGTATTTATCTTTGGTTTTTGTCATACTTCATTAGGACCAAGATCATGTTTTACTTATGTTGCAAATTAAGGTTATGAACATATGGGTCGCCAAGTAGATTCTCAACATGATTTTGGGTCTCTGCCAAAAAAGTTATGAACCGCTGCTATATGGAGAGAGGATAAGGTTGAAAGTCCTTAGGTTCATTGTGATTAAGAGCTTCATCACCACAACATGAGCCTTCATAGAAGAGTAAGGGGTAGTAATACGGCTTTCTTTTTCTATGTATGTTGATAGAATCCTGCTTGTAAACTAAGAAATTAGTTTACTTTTGCAGAAGCACAAAAGATAACATCCCTCCTTTATGGTCTCTCTTGTTTTCAGTGCTTCTCTCTAACGAATCACCATATTTTCTCTTATCTTCTTCTCTTCGGTTCCTCCCAGAGGTCGCACTAGCTCTGCTTTCTAATTTTTTTTTATAAGTCCAGAGACTAAAGTTTTCTTTGTTGGAAGAAAAAACTTAATACTCAAAATTAAATCAACTTACAAGTTGAAGGGCTCGGTGTCCCAGAGAACAAGTGAAGTAGACAATCACAGTTTGCTGTAAATTTATCGAGAACAGCTAAACCAATACAGATCATACAACGCCTTGAAAACTGGGGCAATCTCGTTGGAGCTGAGGAAGGAGAGGTTAGCCTTAGTTTATTTAATCAAGCGTCATTCACAAAATCAAAGAAATGTCGTTCCCCTTAAATGTTAAGAATATATAGTGTTGCATGTTATATCAGAGAACCGCAGGTTAGAGGAAATTAGAGGAAGATTTAAAGGAATCGAGAGTTTGTGAGACATTCTTCTGAGGGTATTACTTTTTACTTGATTCGTCCTGTGAATATTTGTTAGCATTCATTCACACACATAAGAAACAGTATTATTACATACCCAGGGAGAAAGGTACAGCAGTATAACAAACATGGGACGCCAGGTATTGTTATTCCACTTCCTAACAACTGGGCTGGGAAAGTGCAAATTTTGTTGGATTCTCCACAACAGCTGGAGAGTGACTCTTCTGGTCAGCTTTAAACTCAGTACTGATGATTTTTCCGGAAATTAAACTTCGCCTTCACGTTAGGTTCCGTCAGTTTTAAAGCGCCAGTTACATTAATCATGTTACTTTCTGTGTAATAACTGCAAAATGTCTCTTCAGAAATGACTGTCTGTTTGACTTTATTGGGTTACTTCTGGATAAATATTTATAATATATTTTCATGTGGCCACACCATACGTGTATCTTAAAAAAATCTATATTCTGTAGCAAGTGCTTAAATAAATCTCATTTTCTTTCCTATGTAATTTCCAACGATCATGTAGGGTAACTAGGAATAAATTCTTTCAGCAGTTGACATGTGAAAATACTGTATGACAAAAATTGTTGAACCTATTCTCAGTATCCTGGAATAACATTGACAGCTTCCATTGACTTAAATGTTTAAGTCGAGCAGCAGCTACTGGGTCCTCCCACTCTCTGATCCATGAGCTTTATAATTCCTCGTCTTAAAACTATGCATGGTTCCTGCCTCCACTACATCGCTTGCCAGACTATTCCACTTCCTAACAACTCTGTGGCTGAAGAAATACTTCCTAACATCCCTTTGACTCAGATGAGTCCTCAGCTTCCAGGTGTGACCTCTTGTTTCTGTGTCCCATCTCTGGAACATCCTGTCTCTGTCCACCTTTTCTATTCCGCCCAGTATTTTGTACGTCGTTATCATGTCTCCCCTGACCCCCATGTCCTCCAGAGTCGTTAGACCGATTTCCCTTAACCTTTCTTCGTATGCTATTCCCCTTAGCTCTGGAACTAGCCTTGTTGCAAACCTTTGCACTTTCTCTAATTTCTTGACGTGTATGACCAGCTGTGGGTTCCAAACTGGTGCTGCGTACTCCAGTATGGGCCTGACGTACACAGTGTATAAAGTCTTGAACGATTCCTTACTGAGGTACCAAAACGCTATTCTCAGGTTTGCCAGGCGCCCATATTACGCAGCAGTTATCTGGTTAATGTGTGCTTCTGGCGATGTACCCGGTATTATACTCACTCCTAGATCTTTCTCCTTGAGTGAGGTTTGCAGTCTTTGACCACCTAGCCTATACTCTATCTGCGGTCTTCTTTGCCCTTCTCCGATCTTCATGACTTTGCATTTGGCGGGGTTAAATTGTAGAAGTCAGTTGCTGGTACACACATCCAACCTGTCCAGGTCTCTTTGTAGATCTGTCTTGTCCGCATCTGATTTAATTCTCCTCATTAACTTCACATCATCTGCAAACAGGGACACTTCTGAGTCTATCCCTTCCGTCATGTCGTTCACATAAACCAAGAATAGCACTGGTCCCAGGACTGACCCCTGTTGGACCCCGCTCATCACAGGCGCCCACTCTGTGTGTGTGTGTGTGTGTGTGTGTGTGTGTGTGTGGTGCAGGAGTTTTTTTCAATATAATAAAACAGTTAATTAAGAAAAATAAATTTGTTGTAGTATATGATATAACTAACTGGCTTGACCAGCTTTAAGTGATCACCAAAGATGTGTTTTTCTCAAAGAATTGTTGGCGCTGTTATTCGGAGACAGAAATCCCAGTTTACCAATTTTATTGAATATTGATGTTGTGTAGTGTACATTAACTTGGTGTGACCGATCACGCTGTGAAGACCTCCAATAAATGACACTATGACGAGCTTCTTGAATCATGCTATGACGAACTCCTTGGATAACAAATTACAAAAAAGGCACAATATCGTGACTGGAACAATACTTTGTAAATGGTCCAAGTCGGACCGCAATGTCGTCGTAAGCTCCTCTCTTCTATGTGCGGGTTATTTGTGTATAACTCCTTGGATCATGCTAAGACAAGCTCCTTGGATCATGCTAAGACAAGCTCTTTGGATCATATTATGACTAGCTTTCTGGATCATTCTTTGACGTCCTCCTCGGATCATGCTATGACGATCTCCTTGGATCCAACTTTTCTTCCGATTTTTTTTCGCCTGACGAAATCTGGACTCTTCCCCTCTATGGCAAACACCATCAGTCACGTTATGGAAAACCTCCTCAATCTCGCTATGTCCAGCTTCAGTTCCTCGGATCATCACTATATCAACAGGAAAAAGATTTTTTTTATTTTATTTTTTTTCTGGAGCTTAACTCCGTGTCTTCGTATTAAGATTTCTAAAAAAAATAATTTTCTAGGGTCATATAACGTTAACGAAAAATTAATGAGTTAATGAAATAGGGCGACTGATGTCCGTAGATTTTCATGCGATTGATATTCCATTCTGCACTCTAGTGCTCTTATTCTTAAGACTCATTATTCAGTGTAACAAAGACGAGCTACCTGTAGTAAAAGATGAGTTTATAACTGCTCCGCCCTGTATGACCCGTGTAGGTTTAGCGCTTCTTTTGTACAATAATAATAAGAACAACAACAATAATAATGATAATGATAATAATAATATAGGTGCTAGGACCCAAGACAGTTGTTTCTGACCACTTAAGTGACGAGTCTGGTCCCTCAAGGGTAAACAAGTGTTATATGTTACAACACCTGACCACTTAAGTGGTAATAAAGTGAGCTATAGCTCTTGGCTCCCAAAGCTGATGTGATACAGCTCTGGTCCAACATTTTAAAATGTGGAAATGTTATAGTGATACCGACAAGATGTGGAAAAAGACACTTATGTTCAGTTCAGGACATTTATTAAAGGAAACGTTTCGCCATGAGTGGCTTGTTCAGTTCTAATCCTAATCATCAGGACTGAAGAAGTCACTCATGGCGAAACGTTTCCTTTAATAAATGTCCTGAACTGTACATATGTGTCTTTTTCCACATTTTAAAATGTGTTACAGCGCCTGGCTCCCAAAGAAGATGCGATAGATCATTTTTTTGGGGTAAACAACTCAAAAGGTGACCACTTAGTGGTATGAAGGTAACAAAGGTGACCACTTAGTGGTATGAAGGTAACAAAGGTGACCACTTACTGGTATGAAGGTAACAAAATGACCACTTAGTGGTATGATGGTAACAAAGGTGACCACGTAGTGGTATGAAGGTAACAAAGGTGGCCACTTAGTGGTATGAAGGTAACAAAGGTGACCACTTAGTGGTATGAAGGTAACAAAATGACCATTTAGTGGTATGATAGTAACAAAGGTGACCACTTAGTGGTATGATGGTAACAAAGGTGAGCACTTAGTGGTATGAAGGTAACAAAGGTAAACTCCAAAGTATTAATTAGGTAATAATATAGCTAGAGTAAGACATAACTCCTGGGTTCATTATTTTTAGAGGTATTAAGATTATAAGGTGCATAAAGTAGGAACAAACATTGGCAAAACAATACACTATAACATTTTTACAACTGTATTCACAAGCCAACCATCAGGAGGTACACAACAAGCCAGCCATCAGTAGGTACACGACAAGCCAACTATCAGGGCGTACAAGATAAGCAAAGCATCAGGAGGTACACGACAAGCCAACCATCAGGAGGTACACAACAAGCCAACCATCAGGGGTACACAACAACCCAAACCTCAGGAGGTACACGACAAGCCAACCATCAGGAGGTTTACAAAAAAGCAACCATCAGGGGTACCGACAAGCCAACCACAGGGGGTAAAACAAGCCAACCATCAGGGGGTAACAACAAGCCAACCATCAGGAGGTACACGACAACCCAAACCATCAGGGGGGTGAAAAACAACCCAAAACCATCGAGGGGTACACGACGGGCCCCCAACCATAGGAGGTGCACAACAAGTAACCCATGGGGGTTACAAACCCAAACGATTAGGGGGTACACGACAACCCAACATCAGGAGGGCAAAAACCAAGGGGGTACACGACAACCCAAACCTCAAAAGGTGCATAAATCATGGGGGGGGTACACGCAAGCAAACCATCAGGAGGCGCATAAAAACCATCAGGGGGGTAACAACTATCAGTGGGTACACAAAAAGCCAACCATCAGGAGGTATACAAAAAGCCAACCTCAGGGGATACCAACCCAACCATCAGGGGACAAAAAAAATTTAAACCCTTCAGGGGTAAAAAACAATTTTAAACCATAGGGGGTACACAAAACCCAGTGATCGGAGATACACAACCCAACCATCAGGGGGCACACAAAAAGCCAAACCATCAGGATTTACACAACAACCCAACCATCAGGGGGTAAAACAACCCCAACCATCAATGGGTAACACAAGCCAACCCATCAAGGGGTCACGAAAAAGCGAACCATCATGGGACACGACAACCCAACCTTTAAAAAGGTGGTGAGGGTGTGGTGGGGGTGAGGGTGAGGGTTCTGGTGGTGATGGTGTGTATGGGGGGTGAGGGTGAGGGTTGGTGGTGAGGGTGAAGGTTGGTGGTGGGGGTGGTGGGGGGGGGGGGGGGGTTGGTGGGAGGGTGATGTATGGTGGTGAGAGTGATGGTTGGGGGTGAGGGTGATGGACTAGTGGGAGGATGATGGACTGCGGGTGAGGGTGAGGGGGACTGATGGTGAGGGTGATGGATGGTGGTGAGAGGATGGACTGGTGGTGGGGGGTGTGGATTGGTGGTGAGGGTGATGGACGGTATTGGGGGTGTGGGTGGTGGTGAGGGTGATGGACTGGGGTGGGGGTGATGGAGGGGTGGTGAGGGTGAGGGACTGGTGGTAAAGGGGGGGTTGGGTTTTGGTGGTGAGTTAAAGGGTCGGGTGGTGAGGGTAGGTGGGGGGTGAGGGTGTTGGTCTGGTCGGGGAGGGTGAGGGCTGGTGGGGAGGGGAGGGGACGGGTGAGGGTTTGATTGACTAGTGGTGGGGGGTGAGGGAAATGACGGTGAGGGTGATGGATTGGTGGTGGAGTGATGGACGGGTTTGGGAGGGTAAAGGCTATAAATTCCCAGAAGCCCATCCGGTCCCCTAAATGAACCCCTTTCCCTTTCACTTCCCCTTACTGGGATGGTTTTTTTGGGTTGGGGTGATGGTGTGGGGTGGGGTATGGATTGACGGGAGGGTGATGGTTTGACGGTGGGGGTAAAGGAAACTGGTGGGAGGGTGAAGGCCCGGGTTTTTCCCGAAGTCCTTTTTGCCCCCTCAGAAAAAACTCCCCTTCCCACTTTTTCCTTCTTGTTTTTTAAAGTATTTTGGTGGGGGGTTTTGGGACTGGTTTTTGGGGGTGATGGACTGGGGGTGATGGTGATGGACGGGTTTGGTGGGGTTTTGTGGACTGGGGGCGAGGGTGAGGGTTTTGAGGGTTTAAGGTAAGGTCTGTTTTCCCGGGGAAGCCCATCTTTTGGCCCCTCAGATGAATTTCCCCTTTTCAAAATTTCCCCTTGTTGGTGATGGAGGGTTTGGTGAGGGTGTTTGGTCGGGGGGTGAGGTGATGTATTTGGTGGTGGGGTGATAGTCGGGTGGTGATGGTGTGTCATTTTGGGAGGGTATAGTTGGGTGAGGGTAAATGGAAAGTGTTGAGGGTTTGAGGGTCTGGTGATGGTGAGGGTACTGGTGGGGGGGGGGGTTTGATATTTCTGGTGGTGAGGGGATGGCCCTATGGTGGGGGTGAGGGAAACTGGGGGTTGAGGGGGGATAAACCCGGTGGGGGGGGTGATGGGCAGTGGGGGGGTGGGGAAACTGGTGGTGAGGGTAAATTGGACTGGTGGTGGGGGGGTGATGGAAGGGTAAAGGGTTTTTTTGGACTAGTGGGGGGGTTTGAGGGACTGACGGGAGGGTGAGGGGACTACGATGAGGATAGGGATGGTCGGGAGGGTAAGGGTCGGGTTTTTTTCCAGAATCCATCTGTGTCCCCTCGATGAACTCCTTCCCACTTCCCTTGCTGGGGGATGGGGGTTTTGGTGGGGGGTTAGGGTGTGGTGGTGGGGGGTAAATGGTTTGACAGTGAGGGTGTTTGGAGTGACGATGAGGGTGAGGGCGTTTCGGGGGGGGGAAAAGGGTCTGTTTTTCCAGAAGCCCCATCTGTGTCCCCTCGGGAAAAAACCCCCTTCCAAAATTTCTCTTGCTTGTGATATTTTTTGGGTAAGGGTGATGGACTGGTGGTGGGGGTGTTTAGCCCGGGGGGAGGGGAGTGAGGGACTGGTGGTAAGGGGTTTGAAGGTCGTTTTTTTCCAGAAGCCCAATCTTTTGTCCCCCTCAGATAAACTCCCCTTTCACATTTCCCTTTTTTTTGGTGATGGTTGGGGGGTGGGGGTGATGGGTCTTTTGGGTGAGGGAGAGGACTGACTTGTGAGGGTGATGGACTGACTTTGGGGGTGATGGACTGGTGGGGGGGGAAGGTCTGTGTTTCCAGAACCCATCTGTGCCCCCCTCAGATGTACTCCCCCCACACTCTCTTGTTTGTGATTACTGGTGAGTGTATGGACTAGTGGTGGGGGGATGGACTGGTGGTGGGATACCGTGGGGGGGGTGATGGGAGTGGTGAGGGTGTGGACTGGGGTGAGGGTGAGGGACGGTGGTGAGAGATGGGATTGTGGTGAGGGTGAGGGACGGGTGAGGGTGTTTTCAGTGGTGAAGGGATGGAGGGGACGATGGGTGATGGACGGGTCGGGGGATCATGGTTGTGTTTCCAGAAGTCCATCTGGGCCCCCTCGAGAACTCCTTTCCCCTTCCCCGCGGGGTTTGTTGAGGTGGTGAGGGTGATGGCTCTTGGGGGGGGATGGGACTGGTGGTGAGAGTATGGATAGTTGGAATGTGATGGACTGGGGGTGAGAGTGATGGGCTAGGGTGAGGGGAGATGGTGGGAGGGGCGAGGGGACTGGGGTGGGGGTGACGGACTGGTGGATATGTGTGTGTGTTTTTGGTGTGTGTGTGTTGTTTTTTTTTCCCTAGTCCATGTCCCAGAAGTCCATCTGGGGGCCCTCAGATGAACCCCCTTTCTCCTTCTCAAGGTTCAGCATGTTGGGCCCCCTCCCCGGGGCCTTGCTGGGGGGAAATTGGGTCTTGTTACCTGGTTACTGCCGAGCTGTCCAGGGGGGTGGAATTACAGGGGGGACACACGAAATCTGCGCCCCGTAATTACACCCCCAAGACACCGGAACAGTGGACCAGCCGACGGACTGAGCTGCCCCCCAACTGGGCCACCAGCGGGGTTTACTGATATAAAATCCGGACTTTTTTTTTTTCAAAACCTTTTTTATTTAATTTCTTTTTTTTTTTTCTTATTTAGTTATAGTTTGTAATTCGCCTATGTCGACAAAAAAACATTTTTTATGTATTTTGCATGACCTCAACACACACACCCACACCCCCAAAACCACACACATACACACTGTTGCGAATAAAAATTTTATAAAAAAACTTCAGAAGGGGTCTGTTACATTTTTTTCCTGGCAACAAGTTTTTGGACAGAGTTATTAAAGGTATTTTAGAGGGGGGAAAAATTTAAACTGGGAAAACTCCATAGAATAAATTCAAATTTATTAAAGTTTTAATACAATACTTTATCTTCTCTTTTTTCTAATTTTTAATTTAATACTTGAAATAAATTAAAAAATATAATATTTTTTCAAAATCAGGAAATTTCCATAATTTAGGAAAAATTTATTTTCTTCCGAAATTTAAGTCTTACTAACATTTACGTCTTTGTTTTTAATAAACTGTGAAAACTCAAACTACAAAATATACAAGATTCAACAAGACCTTTTATCCGGGGTAAAGTAAGTAGAAACAAAAGTTTGTTGAGAAGAGTTTTTCTTTATGGTTATGGGAACGAACAAAAAATAAAAAAACAAAACAAACTTTAAGCAATGGGAAAAAATGAGTCGCTCTAGAGTCTAATTCTCAAAAACCCTTCAAAATGTACCCTAAGAGAGAACCAATATACGATCTTTCAAGGCTAGAACAGTGAGCGGGCTGACTACCTGCCATCTGTTGACCCCTCATCAGGTTGGACACCCGATGAAACGTCAACGCCGGACATAAACAATTTAAAAATTTACCGGGGGTTCCGAGACTTGATGCTCTATATACATAAGGAATTTCCCACCTAACAAAAAAATAATAAAATAATAAATAATAATAATAGCATAAAACCATGGTATTTTTTAATATTAAAAAAATAAATACGCCGCATAATATTAATGATGATCAATCTCTTACAATAGTTAAAAATGACAGGGGTGCCAAATTTCCCAAAATAACCCCCCCAAAAATTTTTATACATTTCTGCTTTTTCTCTCATTCTCTAAAATTAAATTGTATTTCATAGGGAAAAAAAAGTTAGAAAAAAAGTTGTTAAATAATATTTTCAAATTATTTTTTGGGGAGATGTGAATGTAAAAACTTTTCGTCGATGGGAAAACTTTTAAAAGATAATTTAAAGAAGCATTTGTAAGTTATCTTTTGAAAAAGGGGAAATGTAGGAAATAAAATCTTTACCATTAAATAGGGGGGTCAGTTTTTATTATTTTTCCTGGTTTACTTTTCGTCTTCCTGAGAACCATACACAACTCCAATCCCACTCCCCCCCCCCAAAGGCGAAAAAAAACACATCACACACTCCCAAGTCGCCACCCACACAATATATACACACACACAAGCAAACTCACAACATATATAACCACGGCACACACACACATAACCCCACACACAATCACACAAACACACTCACTTATATATATTACACACACACACAGGGCCAAAACCCCCACACATATAAACACACCATATCACACACAAATAATACAAAACACACACTCCACAGGGAACACACACACACCAAAACCATATTATATATATTTTTTTTTTTTCAACAAAAGGGGGGCCGGGTTTTTCCCACCGAGGCAGGGGGCCCCCCCAAAAAAAAAAAAAAGAAAAACCCCCAAAAAAAAAAACTTTCACACATTCAACCTTTCACCACATCCCAAATTTTCACTGTTTTGCGAGGTGCTCAGAATACAACAGTCAGAAGCATACACATATAAAGATACAAACAACCCCCCAAAATGCCAAATCCCAAACCCCTCCTTTAAATCCCGGCATTGTATTTTCCCTTTCCAGGACTCAAGTCCGAAAAATGAAAAAAACCCCGGTTTTCCCTGAATCCCTTCACAAAATATTACCCTGCCACACTCCAAAGCCGTCGGGCCCAAGAAACCTTTTCGCTCCATTCCCCTCCTATCTAACACCTCACGCCGCTTGGGAATTCCAAGCCCCTTGCCCACAAAACTTCCTTTACCCCCTCCCCCAAACCCCTTTCGGGACGACCCCTACCCGCCTTCCTTCCCCCTATGATTTATATGCTTTCCATTCATTTATTTTTGATCCATTCTCTCTAAATGAAAAAAACCACCTCAACAACCCCTCTTTGCCCTCTGACTAATACTTTTTTAGCTCCACACCTTCCCCCAATTTCCACACCCGAATTTTCTGCTAATATTTACACCAACATTCCCCTTTAAAACAGGCATCTCCACTGCCCCCAAAACCGTCCCTCACTGCTGCTTTTACCCCCCAAAGCTTCACCCCCATAAAAGAGTTTTTGGACTATTTTTATTTTCATACATTCCCTTCTTTCCCTCCATAGATAACGTTTTTTGACTCCACAAAAAAACCCTCAACGCACCACTCCCTTTTTTCCCTCATCAATTCTATGATTAACAATATATAAATATATATTTTTTATATATATTATATATATATATATATATAAATATATATATATATATATAAAATTATATATAAATATATATATATATAATATATATATTTTATATAATATATATACACCCACTCACACACACAAATTTGAAGATACTAAACTTTCGCCACACCTACGATCCCTGAAACCTAACCCCCACGTTCCTTTCATTATCTTATATTCTAACCCTATGGCACTCGGGTGCACACATTTTCCATGCACGATCTACCTGTCTCACACGAATTTAAACAAAATTATTTTGAAGAGGCAATGAGGGGGGAAAGGGAAAGGGTTAAAGTATTTTAGTAATAGTTTTCTGAAAAAATGTGATTGAGAGTGCAAGTGATAGTCACGAATAGTATTTATATATAAAAGCAATGGGCAAAGTTGGGCAATTTTTAATTCCCGAAACGTTTCGCCTACACAGTGGCTTCTTCAGTCGAATACAGAAAGTGGGAGGAACAGTAGAGATGGGGAGACGATTAATCAGTCCCTCACCCATGAAGTGTAGATTTGAGGTTGTCAGTCCTCAGCCTGGAGAATTCAGGCTGGGGGACTGACAACCTCAAATCTACGACTTAAAGGGGTTTGGAATAAATTTCTTTGTATCCACATCTCACTGTTCCTCCCCTACTTTCTGTATTCGACTGAAGAAGCCACTGGTAGGCGAAAATTTTCAGTTTAAAATTTCCTTACGTTCCGTGTGTTACCTCCCAAACCCTGTCGGTATTGTATCCCTTTTTTGATATTCGGTTTTTATAAAATAAGCATACTAACTGTTCTGGCTTTAGTATATTTTAGTATTAATGTATACAAGAGTATGTGTAATAAAATATACCAATTTATATGGGAATTTATAAAAAGTGACAATCCGCAGAAATTTGTTTTAATACAGCAAGAAATAACTTATAAATTATTTTAAAAGGAAGGAAAGAAAACCAAAAATAATTTTAATTAAAAAACTCTTTTTGTAGTTTTCATGTCTTCACGTCCGTATCTTAGTCTGTTATTTCACGTCTGTTATTTTCACTTGTTTCTTCACCGTTATTTCACGTTTTTTCACTATTCTCGAAAAAAAATTCACTCACAAAGAAAAAAAAAAAAAAAAAAAATTCTCGGAAGAAATTAAAGACGTTTTGAAGACTCGACGTCTTGACAAAACTATTTGAAGTGTTATCCCACAACCTGGCTGCTGGAACTCTCTGTTATTTTTCTGATTCTCTATTATGTATTATAATTTTTGCCCACTGCCCCTCGTATATTCTTTCAGAGCCACCTCTGTCACAGCAGCACTGTGTCACAGCGCCCCCGCTGTCCAGCAGCATGCTGTCACAGCGCACCTGCTGTCACAGAGCAACTGCTGTCAAAGCCCCCCTGTCACAGCAGCAATGCTGTCAAAGCAGCACCTGCTTCCAGCAGCAACGCGTCAAAGCAGACCTGCGTCAAAGCCACCTGCTTCGATGGTGGGCGCTTTTTTGAAGATAGTATCAAGTTATACTAACTGATTTTTCATAATTACTGTACATAATTATGAACATAATATACTGTACAAATTACTGTACAAAATTACGAAAAAAAATACTGTACAATAACTGACATAATATCTGTACAAATATACTGTAAAAAATATACTGTACATAATAACGTACAAATATATGTACATAATATACTGTAATAATAACGAAATAAATACTGTACATAATTTTAACTGTACATAATATACTGTACATAATATACTGACAATAACTGTCATAATTACTGACATAATATACTGTAAAAATAATGTAATAAAAAACTGTACAAAATTAGTACATAAATAGTACATAATTACTGTACAAAATATACTGTAATAATATACTGTCATAATATACTGTACAAAATATACGTACAAAATATACGTACATAATATCTGTAATAATATATTACATAATATTGTACATAATAACGTAATAAATACTGTACAAATATACTGTACAAAATATATGACATAATAACTGACTAAAAAAATTTAACTTTTATGTTCATATTTCCATTAATTTTATTTGATTTTTTAATAATACTTTTTTTTAACTTTTATATTTGATGAAAAAAGTTAATTTCCTTGTAAATAATATTTAAAATTTTGGTTTTGAAATTTTTAAAAATAGCACTTCATAATTATCTATTTTTGTTTACCACTTTTTACAAATTTATATTTATATTATATAACTTTAAAAATGTTGTAAATCTTAGTTTTGGGATGATACGGATATGTGAGAGATATAAGTCCCATTTTGGGAGAGATATAAGTGCCAGTGGAGAGATAAAAGTGCCAGTGTGAGAGTAAATGCCAGTGGAGAGATATAAGTCCGGGTGAGAGAATAAGTGCCGGGGTGAGAGATATAATGCCAGTGGAATATAAGTGCCAGTGTGAGAAAATAAAGTGCCAGTGTGAGAGATATAGTCCAGTGGGAGATATAAGTGCCAGTGTGAGAGATTAAGTGCCCAGGTAGAGATATAAGTGCCAGTGTGAGAGATAAAAGGGCCAGTGTGAAGAAAAAGTGCCAGTGAGAGAATAAGTGCCAGTGGGGGAAGATTAAGGCCAGTGTGAGAGATATAAGTGCCAGTGTGGGGGATAAAAGTCCCAGTGGAGAGAGACTGCGGGGGAAAGTGCAGGGGGAAAAATTTTTAAGTTGTTGTAGTAAACAACGTGTGGACTCTTTAGCTCACGTCAACAATCAAAAGCACGTCAACAATAAAACAAGCACGTCAACAATACAACAAGCAGCAACAATACAACAAGCACGTCAACAATAAACAAGCACGTCGATACAACAAGACGTCAACAAACAACAAGCACGTCAACAATACAACAAGCAGTCAACATACAAAAAGCACTCAAAAATAAAAACAAGCACGTCAAAAATAAACAAGGTGTCAACTAAATGAACGGAAAATATTACACAGAAACGGAACAACAACACATAAAAAGGGTACAGAAAGTAAGTATAAAAAACAAAGGAGGTAACATACAAGAACGGGGTAGTAACACTAACATTTTAACGAGAAGAATATTTGTTAACCACAAAAATCACAATCAATATATTAGTAAAACTGGAGAGTAAAACCATATAGTAACACAAAAAGACACTTACACTTAAAAATATAGTGTAAAACACGGGAAGTAGAACCATATGTAAAACCAAAGTACACTTACATTTAAAAAATTAGTGTGTAACACTGGAGAGTAAACCATATAAACAAAAAAAGTACATTCCCTTTAACAATAGTAGTTAGTAACACTGGAGTAAACCCATATAGTAAACACACAAATGCACTTAACATAACAATAAAGTAACACAAAAAGGTAAAGTTACACTTAAAACAATACGAAAACATAAGGAACGTACAATACAAACAAAAAAACATTTACCGTTTACAAGCCCCCGCACAAGAATATACAATATATACAGAATATACGGGGACAGGGGAGCAACATTATAAACATAATAAGAGAATCAGAAACAATAACAAGAGTTCCACAGCCAGGTTGGGCATCAACATTCAAAATTTTTTTGTCAAGACGCGAGTCTTAAAAAACTGCCCTTTTAATTTTTTCGGTATTTTTTTTTTGTCTTTTTGAAAATTTTTTTCAGTATACTGAAGATAACACAAAATGAAGAAACGAAAATTACAAAGAGAGCTTCCTTAATTAATAATTATTTCGGTTACTTTTCCTCCATAAATAATTCATAAGTGTATTTCTTGCTTATCTAAAAAAATTTCGGGAATTGTCACATTTTTATAAATTCCCCTATAAAATTAATACTACATACTACTATATACACATTAATACTAAACTATACAAAAGCATAGAACTATAATGCTAAACATAAAAATACTATTCAATGCCTATCACTTGACTCTCATCGCATTTTTTTTTCAGAAATAGGTTACTATAATTACTTAAAAATTTTTCCTATCTCCCCACTTTCCCTCGAAATTTAAAATTTTAGTTCTAACATTCGGTAGACAGTGTAGATCTGCATGGAAATGTGTGCACCTGAGTGCCAAAGTGTTAGAATATAAAATAATGAACGTAAACGGGGGAATTTATTTTTACGGGTATCATAAGGTGCGAAAGTATTAGTATTTCAAGTTTGTGTGTGGGTGTGTTTGTGTTGTGTGTGTGTGTGTGTGTGTGGTGTTTTGGGGGTGTGTGTGTGTGTGTTGTGTGTATGTGTGGTGTGTGGTGTGTGGTGTTTTGATGTGTGGTGTGTAGTGGGGAGGGGTTCCCTGTGGTATATGTGGTGTGGGGGTGTGGGGGTGTGGGTTGTTTGGTGTTTTGGGGCCTGGTGTATTTTTGGGGTTGTTTTGGGGTGTTGTTGTGTGTGTGTGTGTGTGTGTGTGTGTGTGGTGTGTGTGTGTGTGTGTGGTTTTTGTTGGTGTGGTATTCTTTTGGTGTGTGTGTATGTGGGGTTTGTGGGGTGTCCTGTGTGTAAATGTGATGTGGGGGGGTGTGTGTTGTGTGGTGTGTGGTGTGTTTGTTGTGTGGGTGTGCCTGTGGGTATGGTGTGTGGGGTGTGGGTGATGTGTGTGTGGGGGGGGGAGCCATGTGTGTTGGGGTGTGGGGGGGTGGGGGGTGTGGGGGTTGTGGGGTTGGGGGGGGTGTGTGGGGTGTGGGGGGGTGTATTTTTTCTCTCAGGAAGATCGAGAAGTGAACGCAGGAAAAATAAAAAAACTGAGACATATTTAAGTTAAAGATTTATTTCCCAAACTCTACCTTTCACAAGATAACTTGAAAAATGTTTTTTTATTTATCTTATACAAGTTTTCCTCGACTTCGTCTTTACACTTCCCTCTCTCTAAAAAAAAAACTTGAAAATATTCTATAACAACTTTTTTTAACGTTTTATTACCTATCAAAACATTTAATTTAAAGGAAGTGAGAGAAAAGCAAAATGGAATGGGAATTGTGGTGTGTGTGTGTGTGCTGTGTGCCCGTGTTGTGTGTGTTGTTAATTCAGCAAAGCAAAATAAAAATGTTTATTTTTGCATATGGGCAATTCAACACTTATAAGTAAATAAATAAAAAAAAAAAGAAATTAACATAAACACGTTAAAAACAAAATAGAAGTCCGAATTTTTTCAGTAAACCCACTGGTGGCCAGTTGGAGGCAGCTCAGTCTCGTCTGGCTGGTCCCCTGTTCCGGTGTCTTGGGGGTGTAATTACAGGACCAGATTTCTGTGTGTCCCTCCGTAAATTTCCCCCACCTGGGCAGTTCGGCAGTAGACCAGGTAACAAGACCAAGTTTCCACCCACAAGGCCCCTGGGGAGGGGCCAACACCTCGAACCGGAAATGGAAAGGGGGTTCATCTGAGGGCCCGCGATGGACTTCTGGAGCAGGAATTTGGGAAAGCAAAAACACACACACACACACAACACACACACACACTTCCCCCATCCGTCACCCTCACCACCCTCCACGCCCTCACCCAGTCCCTCCCCCCCCTAGCCCTCACTCCACCACCAGTCCATCCCCTTCCAATAGTCCATCACTCTCACCCCCCAGCCATCACCCTCAACAAGAGACCACACCCCACCACCTCAACACACAAGGGAAGTTGGGGGAAATTCATCTGAGGGGACACAGAGGACTTCTGGAAACAAGACCATGACCTCCCGACCCCCTCCATCATCCTCATGTCACTCCCTCACCTTTCACCACTATCAATCCCATCACCCTCCATCACCCTCACCACCAGTCCATCACCCTCACCCCAGTCCATCACCCCCACCAAACCCTCCATCACCCCCCCACCGGTTTATCACCCTCACCACCAGCCCTCACCCCCACCACTAGCAATCAACTCACCACCGTACATCCAAGCAAGAAAGTGTGGGAAGGGATACATCTGAGGGGGCACAGATGGACTTCTGGAAAACAGACCTTCACCCTCCCCACCCCCATCACCCTCACCGTCACCATCACCCCCCAAACAGTCCACCCCTCACCACCCCCATCACCCTCACCACCAACCCCTCACCCAAAAAGGGAAGTGTGAAAAAGAGTCATCTGAGGGACACAGAGGATTCTGGAAACACGACCTTCACCCACAACCGTCCACACCTCGCCACCCGTCTATCCCCTCACCACCATCCATCACCCTCACCAACATATATCACAAACAAGAGAAAGTGGAAGGAGTTTACTGAGGGGGGACAGATGGACTTCTGGGAAAAACAAACCTTCCCTCCCGAACAGCCCATAAAACCCCCATCGTCACTCCATCACCCTCACTGTCAATCCACCCCTCACCACCCCCACCAAACCCTCACCAAAACACCCTCACCACAAGGGAAGTGAGGAAGGGAGTTCATCTGAGGGGGCACAGATGGACTTCGGAAAAAAGACCTTGTTCCCCGACCAGCCCACATCCATCGTCAAATTCCAACACCCCCACCCCGCTATCACCCCACCACAGTCAAACACCTTTACCATTCCTACCCCACCACCATCCTCCCCTCACCACCATCCATCACCCTCACCACCAGACTATCCCCTACCCCCTACTCACCATCACCACCAAACCCTCACCCCCAACACTGTCCCCTCACCCCCACACCCGACTACACCCTCACCCTGACATCACACACCACCAGCTATCACCCCACCACCCGTACTACCCACCCCCCCGACCATCACCCTCACCCCCCAGCCTTTTACCAAAAGGGGGAAATGTGAAAGGGATTCATCTGAGGGGGGCACGATGGACTTCTGGAAACACAGCCTTCACCTTACCATCAACCATCACCCCCGCCACCCTTCCTCAACCCCACCACCATCCCCTCACCATCACCCCCATCCCACCCTCACAACCCTCCATCACCCTCACCAACAGTACATAACAAGCAAAAGGGAAATGTGGAAGGGACTTTATCTGAGGGGACCAGATGGGCTTCCCGGAAACACAGCCTTCACCCTCCCCACCCGTCCATCACCCCCACCGCAAACACACCCTCCCACCACCCTCACCCTCACCAAAAAAACCATCACCAGCAAAGGGGAAATGAGGAAGGGTTCTCTAGGGGACCGGTGGACTTCTGGAAATCATGTCCCTTCACCCTCCCCCCATCCATCACTCTCACCACCAAATCCATCCCCTCACCGCAGTCCCATACCCTCACCCCTAGTAATCACCTCACCAGTCCCTCACCCTCCCCCCAGTCCATCACCCTCACGACCAACCATCACCCCCCACCCCCACCCCCCCCACCACCCGACCACACCTCACCACCAATCCATCACCCTCACCACCCGTCCATCACCCCCACCACCCTCATCACCCTTTACCCCCAGTCCTCACCCTCACACCAGCCCATCACCCTCGATACCCGCCCCTCACCCCCCCCACCCAAACCCTCACCCCACCCCACCATCCCACCTCACCCCCATCCACACCCTCACCATCAGTCCATCACCCTCACCACAGTCCCTCATCCCCACAATCCCCCCCCTCACCCCAGCCATCACCCCACCACCAACATCCCCCCACCACCAGACCATCACCCTACCCAGTCCCTCACCCCCACCACAGACCTTCACCCCCACCACCAACCATCACCCTCACCACCAGTAATCACCATCACCACCAACCATCACCCTCACCCCAGCCATCACCCCCACCACCCAACCCTTCACCCTTTACACCAGACCCTCATCCCCCACCCCCATACATCACCCCCACCAACAGACCCCGCCCTCACCACCTACATCAAACCCCCACCACCCGACCTACCTCACCACCATACATCACCTCACCCCAACCCTCACCCCCACCAACCCGTCCATTACCTCACCACCAAACCCACCCTCACCACCAGTACATCCCCTCACCACCAACCCTCACCCTCACCACCATAATCACCCTCACCACCAACCCTCACCCTCACCCCCAGTCCTTCCTTCACCACCGCCCCTCACCCCACCCCCAGCATCCCCTCACCCCAGCCATCACCCCCACCACAGTACATCACCCTCACCACCCAAACCCTCCCCTCACCACCATACATCAACATCACCACCAAACCATCACCCCCACCACCTCCCTCAAACTCACCACCAGTCCATACCCCACCACCCGTCCATCACCGTCACTGCCAGCCCCTTTACCTTCACCGCGAGTCCAACACTCACCACTAGTCCATCACTCCACCACTATCATCACCCCCAAAAAACCAGTCCACAGTCCCCCCCGACCCTCACTCTCACCACCATCCTCTCCCTCAGCAAGGTCCTTACCGTCACGGGAGTTTCCCTTTACCCCCATCACAACTCCCTCACCCTCACCCCAGTCCATCACCCCCACCACTAGTCCTCCTTTTCATACCCTCCCCTCACCCCACCGTCATCCCCTCACCCTCACCACCCTCCATCACCCTCATCACCAGTCCTCACAGCGAAAGAAATGGGGGGCGGGAGTTATCTGATTAGACCCGTGGACTTTGGAACAAACCTTCACCCCCCCCCACCAGTCCCACCCTCACCACCAACATATCCACACCACCAGTCCACTACCCTACCCCCCAGCCCCACTCTCACCCCATCCATCACACTCTCCACCCGTCCATCGCCGTCACTGCCCGTCCTTCACCCCCCACCAGTCCCTCACCCTCCCACTAGTCCATAACCCTCACCCCATCCGTCACAGTCACCGCCAGCCCTTACCCTCAGCACCAGTCCATCCCCCACACCAGTCCATCTCGTCTCCGGGAGTCCTTTACTCTCACAACCGTCCATCACCCCACCACAATCCAACACCCTCACCGTCATCCATCACCCCCCACCCCCAGTCCCTCACCCCCCCCACCAGTCCACCCCTCACAAAACCTCCAAAACCCCCCACCGCAGTCCATCACCCTCACCACCCTCCTCACCCTCCCACCATCCTACCCCCACCACCAGTCCAACACCCTCACACCCAAACCCCTCACCCCACCACCTTCATCCCCTCACCACCTGTCCATCACCCTCACCACCAGCTCATCACCCCCACCACAAGACCCCACTCACATACCGCCACTACCCCCCCACCATCCCCTACCCCCACCACCTCCATCAACCCCACCCCATCCATCACCCTTACCAAAAATCCATCACTCTCACACCAACTACACACCACCCAAAAAACCATCACCCCCCCACTACCCGTCCATCACATTCACCACCCTCCCTCACCCCCCACCACCATCCCTCCCCTCAACACCCTCAATCACTCCACCAGAAGACATTAACTCATTTCCACAAGTCCATAACCCCCCGACCAGTCCCCACCCTCACCACCATCCCCTCTCACCACCAACATCACCCTCACCCCATCCAACCTCTCAACACCCTCCTCACCTCCCCCCCAGTCCATCACCCCTCCACCATCCTCACTCTCAACACCACCTTCACCCCCCCCACCAGTCCTCACCCTTGACCATCCATCCCCCCACCACCATCCCCCTCTCACCCCCAAAAATACACCCCCACCACCTTCCTTACCCCCCACCCCCCCTCTACACCCCACCCCCGTCCACACTCCATCAGCAACCACACCCCACCACCAGTACATCACCCCACCCCCATATCGCAGCAAAGGAAGTGGGGGAAGGGTTCATCTGGGGGACCAAAAGTACTTAGAAATACAGTCCTTCCCCTCCCCCCCAGCCATCACCCCCTCACCCGACCCCTTTACTCTCCCCACCAGCAATCACCCCACCACAAGTCCATCACAGCAAGGGAAATGGGGGGGAAGTTCATCGAGGGGGCACAGTGGACTTTGGAAGCAACCCCTAATTCACCGTCCCTATAGTCCCCCAAAACCCCCCCCACCCCGCCCCTCACCCTCACCACCCCGTCCATCACCCTCACCACCAGTCCATCACCTCACCACCGCCTCACCCTCACCGTATCCATCACCCTCACCCCAGTCCATCTTCTCACCCCAGTCCCAGCGCGAAATAAGTTGGACGGGAGTTTTATCAGGGACACAGATGGTCTTCTGGAAACACAGTCCTTCCCCTCCCCCCCATCCTTCACCCTCCCCACCGTCAATCCCCTCACCCCCAGACCATCACCCACCCCCTCCCCCACCCCCCAACAGTCCATCACCCTCACCACCAGTCCCCTCAACCTCACCCTCAGTCCCCACCCCTAACCCCCAGACCATCCTCCAAAACTTGACCTTTTCCCCCCCACCAGTACACCCACAAGGAAAGTCGGAAGGGAGTTCATCTAGGGGACCAGATTGATTTCCG